>OX381705.1:103438076-104093108 GCA_947462335.1 Harmothoe impar | reverse complement strand
CCGGCCTCATGTCCACTATCGTGCCGGGATCTGGGTCGTTTATTACCTTCCTCATCCCCTCACAGACAGCCTGCCAGCTCCCTCTACCAGACCTGCATTCTGAGACCAGAGGTGGCACCATGGTCAGGGGTAGTCTCTGTATATATGACGCCATCTTGACCCAAAGGTGGCTAATATTAGTACCTCAAACAACGCCCTCCTGAAACTCACCAATACGACTATGCTCGGTGAGTGATGGCTTTGCTCGAGCTTTGATGTGGTCAGAGAGTACCATGTTTGTCTGCGTCTGCCGAATCAGAATGACAGAATAGTTCGTCTACAGGAGACGTTCACTCTGGTTATATATCAGACGCCCTGAGGAGACGGCCATCAGAGCTGGTCTGTCTGTACTTAATGGAAATGCCGCTCACAATCCTCATATCATCTTGATTTCGACGGATATATTCCTCCATTTACCATATTTCGGTGAGTTGAATTATCGACCGCTTGCCTGCTCAGCTAGGTCTGATATGCTGCTCACACTGATTGGTACTGTTTTTATGACGACCAGTCTGAGGTTGTTTTTTTCTGTTTTTTAAAAGTTTTTATTGTTGGGTCTAATTGGACTCCCGACCAAACATAGCTGGGGCATATTGCCTCCCTGCTGCCAGTATCCCTCCTTTAACCCTGAATACGTCTTAAACTACTGACATTTAGAGATAAATGAATTAATATCTGCATAATAATATTTCAACAGTGAAGTTTGAAGCGTTACAGATTAGTCCATAGACTCCTAGACTGCTTCAAAATAAACATTTCAAAGATGCTGGAACTTCACTGATATTGCTGTAAGACGACTGCATTAACGTTGGAATTCAAGCAAATGTAATCTTGCTGACGCCCCTAACATTATGTAAAATAATGTAGACATCCCATGACATTAACTAGCGTTGAGGTCATTGAACTGTATGTTTAAGTAAGACTCTATGCTCATTCAGTATGAGTGATAGATCTACACTGTAAAAAGTTGTTGTTCGTGAACAGCAATATGTGCTGTAACTATGTATACAGTACTTTAGCTGTAAAAGATAATACAGCAACTTTTTCTCTACACGTACAATTCTGTTACTGTAGATGCAGGTTCGAATCCCATAACCAGCAACCAGAGAGAGAAAGAGTAGAGAGGTTGGAGGGAGAACCATACTCTATAGCTCAAATATGACCTGATCTTTTCAAAAGCCTATTGATGCAGGCTACATATAAGTGATTGCCCCTCTAGCTCAGTTGGTAGAGCAGTGGGAGATGTAGTCTGAGGGTCAGCAGTTCCAGTCCAGGCAGGAAACTCTCATACTAACTACATTTCTCCTGATGCAATTCTAAAGTACAATATATTTTGGTACACTGAAATGTTACTATTGAAAATATGCAGAGGATAAAACCAATGTATCTCTACAATCTTCAGGAAAGATAGTAAAATTTACTTTGAAAAACATCTATAGGCCATCAAGATTACACTCCAACTAATGGTAGTTCAATACTTATTAGTACATTACTGCAATAGGGTAATTTTCATATCAACCCTTAAGACATGAACAGTATAGTTCTAGAATTGCCCCCAGGGATCCTATGTTGACCTCTTTACCATTCACACATAGGTAGGAGGTGTTTCAATGCACCTGACATGCAGGATTCACTGGTGCAGTGGTCATGGTTTGGGACTATGGATTGGAAGCTGGGGGTTCAAATCTCCAAGATGTTGAATATGTGAGCCCTTTTAGAACTCAGGTCAGCGTCTACAGTAGATTCTACTGTAGGTCTACAGCAGAATTTACTGGAATCAAAGTTGCCCCCAATAGTTGCTGTACAGAAACACTGCTTACTTCTAACAGTGTATAGGTTTTTTTTAAAACCACCAATGTGATTATTTCACGCAATTGCTACTTCATTGTCACAGACTTCTGAATATGCATTAGAATTATGAAGCAGATTATAACGACTCTATTATTCCAGATTTTCATCTTTTGATCATTCTTTATCAAAGTGGCATGCATGGATCTATTTATAGCCTTTATGACGTACATGTCACCAGACATGATTGCCTCTTCCGCCAACCCGATCCTCTATCTACCAATTAGTGTCCACTAGCATATATCAGGCCGTTTGTCATCCGACAAAACGTAAATTTAAGTATAAAATATGTTTTGTCTCCCTGTGGACACACGTGGATGAGAAAATTCTCAAATGGCGGGATATCAGTTATCAAAGTATTTTGGGTGTCAAAAGTGGATGACAAGAGTGGGCATTTAAATATCTAACATATTTGATTTTCAGTCCAGAAATTGGACAATATACTCTTTATTCTATTATAATAGCTTGATCATTATTTTATGCACCAGGCGGTCTAGAAGGTAATTTATCACCTCTAGTGAACACACTGTAGCTGTAATTAAAGTGTACGATTCAGAGGAATGTATTAACCAAAAATACAAATATTACTGGACGTCAAACAGGTGAAATCGTCCACTTTCCTTGTCGTATAGTGGACACACACCTATTACCACGGCTAGATTTGCCGTATGTCGTATTCGGCACAGACCTCCGCCCGTCTGAAGCCCCGGCCCCGTCCTGTAGTTACAATGGCTAATTCCCAGGTACCCAGGGGAGTCCTTAGTTACTGCCACGTGACCTGCATAGCAACCAGACTCATCCATATCTGTGCAAGGGTTCTTGTTTATATCAGACTCCTGCCACAGCTAGGTGAGGGTCCTGGTGGTACCAGACTCTTATCATAGCTAGGTAAGGGTCCTGGTGGTGCCAGACTCCTGCCACAGCTAGGTGAGGGTCCTGGTGGTACCAGACTCTTATCATAGCTAGGTAAGGGTCCTGGTGGTACCAGACTCCTGCCACAGCTAGGTAAGGGTCCTGGTGGTACCAGACTCCTGCCACATCAAAGCAGGGGTCCTGATAGTACCAGACTCCTGCCACAACTAGGTATTAAGGGTCCTGATGGTACCAGACTCCTGCCACAACTAGGTATTAAGGGTCCTGATGGTACCAGACTCCTGCCATAGGTAGGTGAGGGTCCTGATGGTCCCAGACTCCTGCTACAGCTAGGTAAGTCCTGGTGGTACCAAACTCCTGCCACAACTAGGTGAGGGTCTTGATGGTACCAGACTCCTACCATAGCTAGGTGAGGGTCCTGATGGCACCAGACTCCTACCATAGCTAGGTGAGAGTCCTGGTGGTACCAGACTCCTGCCACGGCTAGGTGAGGGTCCTGGTGGTACCAGACTCCTGCCACAGCTAGGTAAGGGTCCTGGTGGTACCAGACTCCTGCCATAGCTAGGTGAGGGTCCTGATGGAACTGTAAATTCCCATGTATAACCCGCACCTCGCGTTTAACCAGCACACCGACTTTAGGAGAACCATATAACCCACATCTGGGGTCTAAAATTCGAGAATATTGTATAACCTGCACTGGAGGTTTGGTTCATGTATAACCTGTGGGTTATACATGGGAATTTACGGTATGTATCAAAGGGAAAACAAGCAGAGTCCAGGATCAGTAGAAAACCATCCCAGCCACCAGAAGTTGTCCTTAAGCCCCCCCCCCCCCCCCGGCTGCTTAGAGTGGGTCAGGTACTTCAGCCTCTGCTGGGAACCACCACCTTGTATAGCGGGCCCTGCATGGTAACCATGACAACGGTTCATATAGCCGTGCTGGTTATGGTGGTACATACCAGGAACCAGCTAAGTAGCCAATCAGCGCGATCAGTTACAATAAGGAGACGTCGGAGAATAGACGCTCTGTCCAATGTCACCGACTCTAGACTCATGCGGTTACTGCCGATGTCAATATAGTAAATAAGATTAGGTATGATTGGCCAGACGTCCATTACGTTATGATATTAACCCATTTGTCGTCAAGATACATGGGTTTAGCCTTGGTGGGTAAATGACCATTGGTTTGTTACTCTCCCAAGGCTGCAGAACGCACCATCACAGTGCCAAGGGGTTATTCACTAAATCACAGGCGCTTATTCCTAAAATATCACCGTAAATAAGACTGGTACTCTCCTGAAACTAGTTGCTATATGGTTATGGTACGGTATGTATGGTTGAGGCATCGCTGAGGAGTTTATATTTATGTTAGCTACAAATATGTTGCAGATAGAAACAAAATGGCGCTCATCAAAAACTAAAGATTCCCATCACACTTGTCCTTGTGATGCTGCATTTGGTTCCTTGACCTTCATCAAGTTATCGGTATGTTGACCTGCCCGCATAGCCCCTACCTGATCCTACTGTATGGTAGCGTCTAACTCACCTGAAATAAAGCAGAGTACATTATTAGACTTTATTATTCACTAGAACAAATCTATGAAAATAACAAACATAGATTAGAGCATAACAAGATAATAGCTCCAGGGTAGAGTTCTAAAACGTTTGGGGGGGGGGGGGTAGGACAGGTTATTCCATGTGGAGAAACAAAGTTACTATGCTTAAGTACAAGAACAGCTGTTCTCCACACCCCCGTGGAGAAACTGGTGCTCATTCTCCACAGCTCTATTCTCCACAAATAAGTTGTGAAACCAATAATTAAATGTCGTTTTAAAATGGAATTGATCAACATTCACATGAAATAAACACAGAGATCCACTCAAATCAGCCTGAACTCCTTGTTTCTCCACTCGTGAGACCTTGGGTCACATCACACTCGTTTGCGCCTCGTGTGATATGACCCAAGGTCCCACTCTTGGAGAAACCTGTCTTTCAGACAGATTATCGTGGACCTCTGCCTATGTATCACATACAATTTAAAAAAAACAATGGAAACCCCATTTAATTCGGTCCACATGTCGGTAGATATCTAAACATAATAGAAATATAATATGCAAACTATCCACTGTGCCACACTAGAGTATGAAAAAAAGTGAATACATATACCGACTGGTTTAGTTGGAGGTCGTGAGTACAAGCCTTTCTTGAAAAAGAACTAAAAACACTCTTTAAAAAAAATTGACCTTGTCTCCACACATTAGTTGGAGGATGGGTTTTTCAATATATTCTCAAACATACACCATTTAGTTTATATCATTTTCCATTTACTGCAAGAATGCATGATTTAAGAAAATTAAATATTCTTAAAGGAACACTTCAAACATATTTAATTCCAGTAAGTTTCAATTAAAACCACTCAAATGTGCACTTTGACCTTTCCGTGATATTTCCATGGCATAACTGAACTTAAAGCCGCCTAAAGTGTTTCTTCAAAGCATCTTAAATATGCTTAAATACATTCATGCAATAGAAGAAGTCTGTAATGTTGGGTATGAGGGCAGGCTGAGTAATAAACAAGTGAGAAGTCCATCAGCACGTCTGGGGTGTGTCTGTGGGGTACAGGTAATATACATACCGTGTTGATCTATGCCCTACCCCGCCCACCCTCTCCCAGAGGGTACTCTAATCCCTCAAGGGCCGCAGGGAGCTTTAACCCTTTAAGGACGGTATATAATAGTGTACAAATGGATCACGCCCTTGGTTGTCATGATGCATGAATGCAGCCCTGGTGAGTAACTCACCAGTGCTTCATTCAAGCATCATGCCGATCCTTTGGGGTCGAGACACTCCCCTAAAGTCAGCACGATGCACCAGTTCAGCACTGGTGAGTTACTCACCAGGGCTCCATTGGTGTATCATGATGACAAATGTCATCTTTAAGCAACATCCATCCTTAAAGTGATTTCACATACCAAGCCAGAATTAATGCAGCATGCCGACTTTTATAGCATGTACCAACTTAGTGGGGTCGTCATGATGCATGAATGCAGCTCTGACAAGTAGACTCCCCAGGGTTACATGCATTCATGCATCATGAAGATTAAAGGCTACTGCATGAACTTACTCTGTAGCCCTTAAACCTTTCAGGATGGCACAATTCCCTACTACATCATGCCCTTGGTCGGCGTGATGCTTGAATGCAGCACTGGCGAGTAACTTGCCAGTGCTGCATTCAAGCATCATGCCGACCCTACGAAAATGATCAGCTCTAAAAGTAAACTCCCCAGGGTTACATTCATGAAGATCAAGAGCTGTTGCCTCAGATCACTTTACCCCCTTTAGCTAGCCGCCTGGTATGGTTACTCACCCGGCCTGCATTCACGCATCATGCAAACACTTCAGGAGAGTATCGATCTCGTAGGGGCAGCATGAATGCACCCCTGATGACTAAAAGTTTCACCAGCCAGGTTTGCATTCATGTATCATGAAGATCAGGAGCTGCTCCATGAGATTACTGTATGTTTGGCTAGCCTGGAATGTCTACATGAATGCAGCCCTGGTGACTTGACTCAACAACCAGGTTTGCACATAACCAAGACCTGCTCCATAAGATTATTACCCCCCGCCCTCCCCCATAACGGTTTAGCTAGCCTGGTATGTCTACATGGACGCAGGCCTGGTGACTAGACTAAACAGCCAGGTTTGCATACAACCAAGAGCTGCTCCATAAGATTACTCTGCAGTCCTTAGAGGGTTAGCTCTCCACCCCTTACCTACCCCCTCCCCACCTCCAGCCCCACCCCCTAACCCCCCTCCACCACCCCGTTACCGCTGGCACCAGCTGGACTTGGCATGCACATTATAACACGCCCAACACGCTCCCTTGGGGCATCCTCCCCTCAGGTGCTCTACCTACCTCAGGGAGCATCCCTACCCCTAGGGGCCCTACCCCCAGGTAGTCTGCCTAGGCCAAATGAAAAAAAAAAGTTAGTTTCAGGTAACACGGGAAGAAAGTATACGGCCGGTAAGTCGGATTTTTGCTGTTGTTTCTTTTTAAAACTTTTGTTCTTTTGCCAGGTCCTCTACATACCTCGAAATTGCATAAACTTGTATTTGCCATGCTGGATTTCTATTTCACATTATATAATAAACATGAAAACAGTGACCAGTCTCTTTGTAAATCTAAAATCGATCAAAAAAATGTAAACGTATAAGGGAAATTATTGAAATTGTATAAAAAAACGTAGGGTCAGCCCTCTTTTTATAGGGTCGGTCGGGTAACCTGATCATGAGACAAACCTTTTCTTTTTGGCCTTACCCGGTGGGGGTCTACCAAGGCATACCTCATCGCACCTTATATTTCACCCTCCAGTTACACATTCTGCCTTTTTCATTCAATTCCTCACACACAGTGCTATATCTACTCCCAGAGACATTCCTGCCCTCCATTACCGCAGACATCCATCTCCCCAGTCATCCAACCGCCTTTAGATATTATAGTCTAACACTTCCATTACTTTAAAACCTGTACACTTGCTCAATAGTTCTGGTTTGCATGAATGGAACTCTGGCGTGGATCACACTCAATTTTTTTGAAATACAAACTTTACTTTGCTTAAGTACTAGAATGGCCATATTCAATGCCCCCCATTGAATACAATGTGGCCATATTCAATGGCCTAAGAAAAAGCTGTTTTTCCTTCATTAAGTGGCTTAAAATAAAAAAGTAAACACAAATGCCAACTACATTGATACCGCTCTGATATATTTCACTCATGGGGGCTGGGGCGCATCCCATTCAGCCTGCGGCTTCGTGGCGTACTGCCCCAGCCCCCACGCATGAAATACAGCAGAGACGGTATCAATGGGCGTTGGCATTTGTCTATATATATGCCTGCATCATGCCGACACTATCATGACAGCAAAGGATACAGAACCTCCGCCCCCACCCACACTGAAATGCGGAATTTGGAAAATTGAATTCTCCTTAAATCCTCTAAAATTATTTTCTCATTAATTCCTAGTAGTTTAATAGCGACAGTAATAATAATTTCCAGCACATTAGGGCACTATGCGGCACTTAGAGGGCTCCATAAGGAGTTATCACCTACTCAGAGCAGCTCTTAGTAGCTCAGCTGACTGACCTACATCTACATTCCTATGGTTGCCACCCATACCCTCACTGCTGTAGTCTCACCTGTATGACTAAAGGTGTACACTGTATCCCCCTAGCACTAGATTATCTGTGTTCACTGTAGCTTTCCTGGTACAACTCTTGAAGTCAAAAGGATCGATTTGCCTCTCCTTAAGATTCACACTGAGCTTACCTTAGGACACCTGCGTTATCTTTGACCATAATGGTCTGTATAGGTACAGTCCTTTGAATATGTACCTCTCTTGAATAAGCATCAGGGGTAGATTGGTAGTGAAATATTTACACTCTAAACCAAGTCTTGAATAAAGACAAGCCGTCTATATTAATGTATCGGCGTGCGTACAGCATAGTTTGAATAGCAGATACGACACAATACAGTAGTCCACAACCTGGGGAACCACTACCTCATGTCACACTGTAACATGAGGGAGTTCTGACCCCTGTTGAGGGGGGGACATAAAAAATGTAGCCCTTTTTAGCAAAAAAGTCTGCGTGTTACTATAGTTCAAAGGGGGGTGGGCGAAAAACTTTCGTCGCCTTCGGGGGGGGAGGGATAACAAATGTTCACCCCTCTGCGCAAAATCTCACCACCCCCCCCCCTGTAATTAATAAATGAACACTCCCTAATAGCGCCGCCCATGTTGTCGTCAGACTTAGACCCTTTATCTAACTGACATCTGAATGTAAAGTGTGACTTCAGAAACATTCAGGTGGGAAACCTTGTCTTGTAAAACTTCCCGTCAGGGAGTGAGATAAGGACCAGGGCTCCCCTAGAGAGGGGAGTCATTCTGGAGACAACCAGGAATCCCTTTTGACGCTGTTTCGTTTTTCTGTCACTCTCCCCTGAGGCACCCATGGCCATACATGTGTATGTGTAGGGTCTATGTGGACAGTAAACAGAGACATCAAAGACCCCCGCGGGTGTTAGAGACCCCCCTGATGGTGCTGGGATCTGCCGCAGGCGTCAGGGAATATGGGTCATCCTAGAGAGTGATCATTTTTTAATAACAGGGCGGGGGGTGGTGGGTTTGTGGGGGGCAAACAAATTTTGACCCCTTGACTGGGGCCGGGCAAAAAAATGTGGAACGCTCTGGGGGGGGGGGGGGGGGTAAAACAAATTTAACCTGTTTTGAGCCAAAAAGCCTGCATGTTAATATGCTTCAAAGGGCCCGCGCGCGAGCCGATTTTCGACCCCAAGGGGGGGGGGGTAAAAAAATTTGACCCCTTGACTGCAGGGGTGTAGAATATTTTGGGCGCTCCGCTCGGAAACCCACCAGCCCCCCCCTTGTTAAAAACTAATCACTCCCCTATATGGAACTGGGGTGAGGTATGTTTGCTTTGTAACCATGGTCATAATATATGGTTTACATTTAAGATTATTTCAAGCAATCTTGGTGCTTATATTTGTTGGAGGGCGTCAGTGAATGCGGGTCACCCTGCCTGTATAGGGACCTAGAGTGGGCTGAGGACATAGTAGGTCACCCACACTGCATGCACGTTAGAATTTAAGCAAACATCATAGTCTAGTAAAGTCCATGTGAATGCTATATAGATAGGGCTATGGGAAGGTTTACATTTATATGTAGTATTATATACAGGGAACGTTACTTGAGCAAATTTTTGTTAGCTTGAATGTATTGCTAGCGGTCTCCCTCAGTGTATCTATCTCCTCTAGTGTGGTTCTATCAGTCCCACCCTAACCATCCCTACACTCATCCTTCTGTACCAATGCGTTGCACACATTCCACAAAAGCTATGTGTAATATCAGCTACATACGCATGCATTCCTGGTACAGACTTTTGGTTAAATCCCCAAGGTTCAGATAACTCGTCTCATGTTCCTCACAGCAACCATTTCCCAGCCAGCATTGGTCCCTGGGGCCCGTATGTGTTTTACTTGGGCCAGCTGGGCTTGCCCATATCTCGATTATGGTCCTTTTTGTCCAGGGCTATAGGTGGGAGCCCAGATGGGTCAGCCCAGGAAAACCTTTTTTTAATCAATACATTGTAAATATTTCAAAACATGCTGACATCTTGTTTTCCTCCCGAAACCAACATTTATCGTACATATCCATACAGTGAAATAAATCTGAGCCTGAGCTGGGCACTTTATACCTCAGCTGACCCAAAATCGCTCCCACCGGTAGCCCTGGACAAAATAAGGACCATAACCCAGATATGGGAAAATCGGCTTGCCCAGGTAAAAACACATAATTATGGGTCCCACTAAGCAATGTTGGCTGTGTCCCCTTCACTGCAACCTGCCTCAATTGGCAGACTGCACGCCTCCCAACAGCCTCCTTTCATCTGTCTTGATAAGATACGTCCCTCTGTAACGTATCGGGTATATACGCAGCTAAATGTGAGGTATCACCTAAAACACGCCGGCCCCTGTCAACATGTACTTTATCCTGAAGTATGTGTTTACCTACTACTCCACTCTAAGACACATCAACCCCTCACCAACACACACACACACCCTGCTATCACCAACACACACACACACCCTGCTATCACCAGCATACACACACCCTGCTCTCACCAACACACACACACCCTGCTATCACCAACACACACACACACCCTGCTATCACCAGCATACACACACCCTGCTATCACCAACACACACACACCCTGCTATCACCACCACACACATCAACCTCTCACCAGCACACACACACCCTGCTATCACCACCACACACACACCCTGCTCTCAACAGCACACACACACCCTGCTCTCACCAACACACACACACCCTGCTATCACCAACATACACACACCCTGCTCTCACCAACAGCTCCCCTCACACTCTGGTTTCACAAGCCTGCACTGGCACACTGCATGTCTGGCTACTGTAGCATCTCCCTATGCACTGATATTCCTAGGCTCCCTATACGCCCAATCTCTCAGTCACTAGTGCCTAGCCTAGTTAGTCATTTTTTGGCTCCCTATACGACCAACCTAGGTCAGTTATTATTGTTAGGTTGGTCAGTACTGACCAACCCATCTTTGTCTTTTTATTTCCAGGGGGAGCCACTGAATGGTCATGACAGGTGGCCCCAACTAGTGGTATACAAATACAATACACCAATGATGGACCTAGGTTAGCCACTTCTGACTGACCCCTTGGTCATTTTTGAATATAACTTTGCCATTGTGACTAACACTCATATGACCAACCTGGGTTAGTCTGTACTGACTAACCCTTTCAACCTATAGATTTTCAGTGTGGGCTACTGCTGAAATGATACATGACATTGCCTGCAACCATCAGCCACTCTCTCTGTCTCTATATCTATCTCTGTTTCTGTTGCCTCTCTGTCTCTGTCTGTCACCTCCGTGCTCTCTAACTGTCTCTTCCCATGCGTCTGCCGAATCTAGTGCTCATTGAAAACCACAAGTCTCTGTGTTACAAGAACTTTCTATTCTGTTCCCACTACACATTTTGTGCAGAGGTGGAGGGCCACACACCGAAAACTCAGGAATGTTTCATTACCTGCTTTTAGATCTTCCATCTGGTGCAGAACGGCTGGAAGGGTGAGGCATCATATACTGTCTGTAGTCTGGGGGGGGGGGGGGGGCACTCTACCTTGTATTGGATAACCACTGCAGCATGACTCTGAAAAGCGGTGTCAGTGGAGGGGGGGGGGGTTAAAACATATCCTTGAGTTTTCTTGCTGAAGGGGATGAATAAAATTGTGTTTGTACAAAATTCAGATAGACCTAAACTTGTTATAGCTCATCAAATCTCCCAACCGCTGAAAAATAGGGCGGTCAAATCTCCAAACCTCTAAAATGTGGGGCGGTCAAATCTCCTAACCTCTAAAATGTAGGGTGGCTGAATTTCTCAACCTCTGACAACAGGAGCGGTAGGGGGGCAGTTGTTTTCTACCGCCCAAGACTCAGTGACCCCCCCCCCCCCACCTGGATCTGTAGTCAAGGATCCAGGAGTAGGCCAACATTCCTGTGAGCTGCTCTCAGGGAGGCTTTAGGTGTGGGAGGTAAGCACAGGTAGGGTGTGTTAGACACAGGGTGAGGAATGGGGCATGCAGCCCGCTACTGATGGGGAGGCAACCGCCCTATACCTGGTCTGCCGTATAATGGCCAGCCGCTTGACTGTGCGGGACCTTTATCACATGGTTGGATTCTTTAGGTCCAATATAGGGGGGATAGGTGTCATCAAAACCTTCCTATGAATGATATTCATGCTGTGGGAGACTTGATTCAGTTCAAAACTTCGGCCATCTTGGAAAATGGCCGCCGTATATGTTATATGGTAAAATTGCGATGGCCCTACCCTTTAAAATGTTCTCAAGGACATTGTTTACCACTATGAGCAATTTCATGCTTTTATGGTTAAACCCGCGATTCACACAATATTTACACTTATCCGCTCTACTATTATTGGTGGGAATGTTTACACCTACAGGAGGAGGCCAAGCTCATCCCTTTGGTGGTACCATTATAGGCCATAACATTTTGGGACAGAATGGGTGGTTTCATTAAAACTTCAATTAAATACACTTGAGGAAGGGGTTATAATGAGAAGAGAACTCATTAGCCAGGCCCTTTGTCGGCCTCGCCAGGTTCCCCCAGACAAGGTATAGAACAGGCACAGTAAGGGAAGAGTCCATTCTGTTACAACGGCTGGTGCCATCCATAGAGCTCAATTACCTCTTTGTATGGATACAGCCATTGTGATACAGCATTGGATAACGCTGATTATTTTCTAAAAGATTGATTTCACACAAATAATCTGCTAGGAGAGTGATGGTCCTGGTAGAGATTTGTACCCCCCAGAGAGGCCTTCTGGTGACTCCCTCTGCTGCAGAATGGCAGACGTCATGCCTGTATAGAGCTATTCTGCCTTTCATCTGTAGCCTGTAACGTATACATAGAATGTGGATCCTACAGTTTCAGCGTTAGCATTAGCCTCCCTAGTGCAGTACCCCTATATTACTTCCAGATGCATCCCATAACACTGAATCCTAGACTGTTTTAGTTATGCTACAGCGGCTCTTAAGTGTCTATTATTTTCAAATTGAGCTTCAGCAGGTTCAGGCTAGACTATGAGTCTATTAACTTAAGTATTGTCCGGGCACTCTCAAATCCTCTATTAAGTAAATAGGCTCCTCTATGTGTATGGGTGTGCATGTATAGGGTGGATAATATCCAGAAGTGGCTTATTGTGACTCTAATCGATATATCTGATTAAAGGTCAGTCTAATTGCACACGTATATGAGGGTCTATTGATACAACTCTAATGTGACTATTCAAACTGTCTGCCACCACTCGTACCCTCACATCCCAGTTTAATCTTATATAATGGACCATGCATAGACTTAACTTAATTACACTCAAACATGTATTCACCTTTTGGTATGTCTTGGTGATAATTAGAAATAAGTAGGCTATGTTGAGTGTATGTTGAGCTAAGTAGGGAAGAGCTAAAGTTGAGTGAACTTGTTTGTTGAGCTAAAGTAGGGTAGATCTGTATGATAAGCTAAAGTTGAGAGTCTGACAGGGTGCTTTTTTGCAAAAAAGTCAGGTCAGGAAGAAATCCACTGCCTAAAGTTAAGAGAGTAGGCTAAACCTGTTTGTTGAGCTAAGGTAGGGTAGCAATGTTAATGAGCTAAGTTAAAATGGGTATATCCGATCTTTACCAAATTTTACATTCTTCATGAAGATGTTCCATATACTGTAAAAGCACATTATTTGTGGGTTGGGGGACATTAAAATTGTATCCATAGCCAGTACCAGCTCGGAAAGTGGGTTCCATTGAGTCCAAACATGGTCTTTTACTGTATATTTTCAATGGGGGAATACAAAATCAAATCAGAGCAAAATCTGAGGGAATGAAGAGGAATGGAGTAAATAGGGAGTTTATTGTGTTATTTATGAACATTGTGACCCATTTTTAGGGAAATTTAATTTTTGGTCCCAGATATCGGATGTACTAACTTTAAGTGAAGTGGTTTGTTGAGCTAAAGTTGAGTAGACCTGTTTCATGAGCTAAAGTTGAGGGAATCTGTATGTTCAGCTAACATTGAGTATAAGTGAAGTAAACATGGTTGGTGGGCTTAAGTAGTGTAAAACTTTTTTTGAGCTAAAGTAGGGTAGACCTTCATGTTGAGCTAAAGTAGGGTAAAGCCCCCCCCAAAAAAGGGTTACCCAACCCTACCTAGAAAAACAGGGCTGGTCCTTATTTCTTTGCCGGTAGAGATTTATTTCAAATTAAGAAATTTCTAGTGATTTTTTAGCTATTTCAGAGTTGATTTTATAGTCCACGAGTCAACCCTGTTGTCGGTGGGAAGGCGCTGAAGTTTGTGAGTCAATTTCTGGCTACTTTTCAGGCCAAAGTGAAAAAAAAAGTTTGTGGTAAAGTAGGGTAGACCTGTTGGTGGAATTGGCCCACACATGTAGTATAATGGTAGAACCACTGCAGACCTCCTGAGGTTTCTCTGACAGCCCCAGTTCTCCCCTACAGGGTAATGGGTGAGTGTATGGGGAGGGGGGAGAAGGGGGAAAGGGGGGAGGTGATGGGTGGCAACACGTGCATGCTTGGCAGGGAACTTAACTCTACCATCTCCTGTGACGTTAGGTAACTTGTCCAATATGGACATTCTGAATGGAATATGATGCACCAAACGTGCCAGGTCTTAATGATATCCTGAGCATGCAGTGACTAGTTATTCAGGTATAATGGAGATATCAGCTTTTAGATTTATCTACCCTCTCCTGTGCACTGCAAGCCACTATGAAAGTTTCTCCTAGTGTCTAATATTTGGACCAAACCTCTGATGGTGATTGCATTGACATTAATGCATTGAACGTGGGTGGCAGGGTGGTGAGTGAATAGGCGGGAGATGTAAAGCGGGTTGTGGGGTAGCAGGGTGGGTGGGGGAGTGGTGCAGCAGCGGCTAGTGGCGGTAGGGCCCCTACCAGGGGGGTACACATGCTTAAAGGTGGAGGTGAGTCTTTTTACCTGCCGGCCCTGCCTCCCTGTGGCACCCTGTGACGTCAGAAGTAGTTAAGGAGCTGGTGGTGGCCATGGTTACCGCAGAATGCTATCAGGAGGGCCTCTATATTATCGCCCATAGCTGAGAATATGAACCATAAACTATATATATAGCCCAGCTAACAGAAAAAAACGTTATTTCACGTCAAAATAACGTTCTTAAACTGTATATAACGTTATGCCATAGTGAGAAGCCTTAGAGAAACGTTATTTAACGTTGAATAACGTTACAAAAATGTTGTATAACATTTTTTGTTTACTGGGAGGTCTGTCCATCTAACATGGTGAATCGGTTAATTTTTCTCTGCTTTTCGGTCAAATTCAGACTGAGAAACCTAAGTAGTATTGTATGTATCGGAACGGGACTATAGTTAAGTACTGTTTATTACTCAATCGACCTGCAGCCAATCAGAGGCCTCCATTTGGTCACGTGACCGGAAGTGACCTACTTAGGGGATTAGTGGTGCATTCTGGGTAACCCTGCAGCCAATCAGAGGCCTCCATTTGGTCACGTGACCGGAAGTGACCTACTTAGGGGATTAGTGGTGCATTCTGGGTAACTTACTGACCTACTTAGAAGCTCTCAGCCAATCAGAGGCCGGCATTCTGGTAACCATGGTAACGTGACTTACTTACGTCACGTGACTTACTTAGGCTCAGCCAATCAGAAGCCGGCATTCTGGTAACTAGGGTAACGTGACCTACTTAGGGTTTGTTTGTAAACAACACCACGTGGCTCTCTTGTTTGTAAACAATACCACGTGACACGTGACTGTTTGTAAACAAACAATTCGACTTAGTCTGACATTTTCAGCTGTCGCATGCTGACCTGCTGCTATCATAAGAGAAACAAAAGCCCTAATCACGCTTTTCAGCTGGATCCTTCCACCCACCAGACATGGATCCAGATGGGAGGGTGGTTTAAAATTAATCCGTGTACCGACTGTCATACAATAGTGTAATTAGTTGAACACGTGTTACCTGTATAAAGGATTAGCAGGTCATGGGCTTAGAGTGTGTATAGAAAAACAACTACAGGTAGCGTGAACAAAGCGACCCCCTCCCTTTCTGTCACTCTGTCTGTGACTAGAGGGCGCGCGTGTGGTAAGCGGCTTAAATCTAAAGAAAAAAAATCACCCTCTCCTGTCGTCAGCAGTCAGCTGGCCGGCGGCTGGAAAATGCGATTAGAGGGATGATGAGCGCGGTTTTTTATATTCAATATATTAGAAGCGTGCTTTGTTGCTTATATAGTTCATTATGCGTTTAAAATGTTCGCGAGTATCGTAGAAATGTACAAAAATCCTATTGTGGCGCCATCTGACGAAAAGAGCGGAGAACTATACTAGGGTATGGCGAGCTAGACTAGAGCATGTAATCACCAGGCGGCAGAGTGGTCAAAAGACAATCTCGTAGTAGTAGGTCTACTTGGATCTTGAGTAGCCACCCTTGTGGTTGCAATTACCTAGAGTAGTTGACCCTGCCAGCCTGGTCAAGTGAAATTAGTAAGGAGACCGCACATTAACGCGCTCCACAGTCTTTAGACAGTTAAGACTATAGTACCGTAGATTCTACTGTGTACTCACACTAACTATTTACAGTGCTACATATTCATACCCGTGTTCTAAGTGTTTTTTTAGAAAAAAGCGATCTACTCACCCATTTCTTTTTAGACAAACTCCTATTAGCAGGTAACCCCTGTATAAACCATACTGCAAAGATCTGCTACTTCGAGCGTCTGCCTCGTGACTGATAGTGTACAACAAGACGAAGTGGGCAGAGGTGAAGTACTGTTCCAAGAAAAATTGAGGCTCTTTATATAGCTGAGAGAGCGGCTAATCCGGATGTTCTAAGCTTGTTTTCACCTAGAGCCCCACCCTCTTCCAGAGAGGAATCAAATTGCTTTTCACCTGGACCCTTCCACCCCTCATCCATCAGCATGAAAAGAGGGATAACAAGTGTAACGTGCGCTACATGTATATGGGATTATAGCTGGTGAAGAGATAAAGCCAGGTCAACTGTGTATACAAAGACTACAGGAGGTGATTAACGCCAGGTGTGACGCGCCAGCCCGTGGACGGATTATCTTCTAAGCTGACGCTTATTCAACTAGCCAGCTGCCGTCCGCTCCACTCACCACGGCAAGAGGAGGTGCTTTTGTTTTACACTTAAGTCGCTTACCACATGTACTCTTCTCTACCTCACAGACAGACACCCTCTTGCTTGCTTCACGACCCCTGTAGCTTTTTTTGTATACACACTCTAATCTCATAACCCCCTGATCCGTTATACAGGTAACGGGTATTCTCTTTTAAATAGCTGCCAGTCAGCCTGCGGCAGCTGAAAACGACGGTAAGTAGCTTAGCTCTAGAAGCAAGAAGGCGTATATAAGGAGGCTGACACGTGTATAGGCGCCTTATAAGTCGGCAGGGGGTAAATACTAGTGAAAAAGGAAGGCAGGTGTGCAGGTAGCTTTCTAACAGACACGTGTGTGCACTAAGCTGCTTAAGTCTAAACCCACCTGCAGTAGTCAGGTAGCATGTGAAAACTTCCTTAACAGATCTCTTAATTGAGTAGAGACTCTGTACTGAGAGAGTCTTTTCAGCCGTTTAAGAGGATTATCTAGGACAGGGTACATAAGGAGTGAAACGACGCTCTCACCCATCACACTTTCTCGACCCGCCCTTCATCATCGTAGCATCGTCCACTCTACGCTCGCTCAGAATGTTATGATGGTTAGTTCTGCTATTTTCAGCTACTTTTCTTATCGAAGTGTTGACGCTACAGAGCATCGAAACTCTCTCCAAATGAGTCCAAGAAAGAAAAAGCAACTTCCACTTGAAGCAGGAAGAGAAACAGTGCCCTATGATGCATGTGAGGTAAAGAAACATTGGAAGGACGTCACCAAGGAGCAATGGATAGAAGCATGCTTCAACTTCATCGGAACGGAAGTAGTTTCATTTGGACAGAGGGAGAAGATTTTGTTGGAGCTATTTTTCTTAGCTCCGTATACTTGGCCTGACTGTGGTGAAATTCCTTCAGGTATTTGTTCAGTCTTCGCCATAGAAGTTATCAGGTCTTTGAAGGAGCTTCGATATATGCAAGGCACTCACGAGGAGATTGTTCAGAAAATGACGGAATTCGAAACAGGAGAAGACACAATATGGTGCGAGGAGACGACATATACGGACGATGATCTGGAGTACATCATTTGTAGCCCGTTGGAACATTATGTTAAAGACTTTGAGGACATGCTAGACAGCACTGAGATGAACCCGAAAGAGAGATCCCTTACTGCACAGAAAGAGGCCAAAGCTGTGTTGGAAAAGCTCAAGTTTGGTCAAGGATTCACTCTTCAAAGCAGCTGTGTGAGTGTGATAAAAGGCCTTGTGTTGAAACATCCAGACATGAAGTTTTCGCGTGCTGTCGACACACTTCCTTTGCCTGAACTGATGATGAACATGATCGATCCCATCGTACCAACATGTTTCGACTCTGCCAATTGTCCCATGTATAAAATGGTTTCAAGTTTTGCCCGTGGCCGATGGCTAAACGATCCACTGAAGTCAGAAAACCTCCTTGATTTAATCAACTGACTAAATGTATTTTCTCATACTAGTATTAGTAGCATTAGTAATAGCAGCTACTCAGTCTCGTGCAGCACAAGCAGCAGCATCTGTCAGCAGCATCCGTGACATCGTCAGCAGCAGCAGCAGCTGCACGAGCAGCACAAGCCGCAGCATCTGTCAACAGCATCCGTGACATCGTCAGCAACTGCAGCAGCTGCACGAGCAGCACAAGCAGCAGCAGCTGTCAGCAGCTGCAGCAGCTGCACGAGCAGCACAAGCAGCAGCACCAACAGCAGCAGCAACAGCAAATCAGCAGCAGCAGCAGCAGCAGCAGCAGCAGCAGCGGCGGTGTGGACCACTAAATTCGAGATGGCGACATGTCTGTTTCTTAGAATCGACATTCGACATGAGGCCTAGTGACATTTGACATGAAGCTTGAAAAACATAGTGACAGGTGACATGAGCAATTCTTAAAATCGACATGAGATATGAGCATAATTAAGCGACATCGACATGTGCCATGGCTATTTTTTTTTAAGACAAACGCCATAGACTCCTCATTCAAACCCCCACTAGTAGTGCTCTATAAGCGCAAGCTTTGCCTTAAGAGAGCTGTGGCTGTGAACCCTCTCCTCCCCCCGTACACACAGGTAAATATCAGAGTCAGCCAATGTCGCCAATACTACTCTCATACAAGGGTCAGGCACTGCTGGACTATAATAGATGGGTCAAGGACCATTCTACTGAGGGTCAGGCTAGGCTGGACATTCAATAACAGGCTGGACTTTGGCAAACTTGCTTGAAAGTCTGGCCAGCAAGAGTCCGTTGAAGGACTATACGGTAAAAAGGCTGCTGTTACAGTCAAGATACTCATATTTCAAGCCCAGAAAACTGTAATTAGCTTTCCAAGTTGTTTATTTAACAATATCCTGGCCTAGCAAGAAGCTGTCAGATGACATCTAAGAAAAATGGGGCTGTTAATTGATCAAGAGAGCTACATTGTTACAGAGGCCTATTCCTCTTTTGAGGTGGGACCAAATTTGAAAAAAGAATAAACTCAAAAAAAAAGCCTTAAGATTGAAACAGTTGTAGATGACAAATTTAATGAGGAAGTCGTATTAATTAGTTTACAAATAGCCGCTGCACGAGCAGCACAAGCAGCAGCTGACACTAGTGTCAGCTGCAGCAGCTGCACGAGCTGCTTGTGCTGCACGAGCAGCACGAGCAGCAGCTGACACTAGTGTCAGCTGCAGCAGCTGCACGAGCTGCTTGTGCTGCACGAGCAGCACGAGCAGCAGCTGACACTAGTGTCAGCTGCAGCAGCTGCACGAGCTGCTTGTGCTGCTTGTGCAGCGGCTATTTGTAAACTAATTAATACGACTTCCTCATTAAATTTGTCATCTACAACTGTTTCAATCTTAAGGCTTTTTTTTTGAGTTTATTCTTTTTTCAAATTTGGTCCCACCTCAAAAGAGGAATAGGCCTCTGTAACAATGTAGCTCTCTTGATCAATTAACAGCCCCATTTTTCTTAGATGTCATCTGACAGCTTCTTGCTAGGCCAGGATATTGTTAAATAAACAACTTGGAAAGCTAATTACAGTTTTCTGGGCTTGAAATATGAGTATCTTGACTGTAACAGCAGCCTTTTTACCGTATAGTCCTTCAACGGACTCTTGCTGGCCAGACTTTCAAGCAAGTTTGCCAAAGTCCAGCCTGTTATTGAATGTCCAGCCTAGCCTGACCCTCAGTAGAATGGTCCTTGACCCATCTATTATAGTCCAGCAGTGCCTGACCCTTGTATGAGAGTAGTATTGGCGACATTGGCTGACTCTGATATTTACCTGTGTGTACGGGGGGAGGAGAGGGTTCACAGCCACAGCTCTCTTAAGGCAAAGCTTGCGCTTATAGAGCACTACTAGTGGGGGTTTGAATGAGGAGTCTATGGCGTTTGTCTTAAAAAAAAATAGCCATGGCACATGTCGATGTCGCTTAATTATGCTCATATCTCATGTCGATTTTAAGAATTGCTCATGTCACCTGTCACTATGTTTTTCAAGCTTCATGTCAAATGTCACTAGGCCTCATGTCGAATGTCGATTCTAAGAAACAGACATGTCGCCATCTCGAATTTAGTGGTCCACACCGCCGCTGCTGCTGCTGCTGCTGCTGCTGCTGCTGATTTGCTGTTGCTGCTGCTGTTGGTGCTGCTGCTTGTGCTGCTCGTGCAGCTGCTGCAGCTGCTGACAGCTGCTGCTGCTTGTGCTGCTCGTGCAGCTGCTGCAGTTGCTGACGATGTCACGGATGCTGTTGACAGATGCTGCTGCTTGTGCTGCTCGTGCAGCTGCTGCTGCTGCTGACGATGTCACGGATGCTGCTGACAGATGCTGCTGCTTGTGCTGCACGAGACTGAGTAGCTGCTATTACTAATGCTACTAATACTAGTATGAGAAAATACATTTAGTCAGTTGATTAAATCAAGGAGGTTTTCTGACTTCAGTGGATCGTTTAGCCATCGGCCACGGGCAAAACTTGAAACCATTTTATACATGGGACAATTGGCAGAGTCGAAACATGTTGGTACGATGGGATCGATCATGTTCATCATCAGTTCAGGCAAAGGAAGTGTGTCGACAGCACGCGAAAACTTCATGTCTGGATGTTTCAACACAAGGCCTTTTATCACACTCACACAGCTGCTTTGAAGAGTGAATCCTTGACCAAACTTGAGCTTTTCCAACACAGCTTTGGCCTCTTTCTGTGCAGTAAGGGATCTCTCTTTCGGGTTCATCTCAGTGCTGTCTAGCATGTCCTCAAAGTCTTTAACATAATGTTCCAACGGGCTACAAATGATGTACTCCAGATCATCGTCCGTATATGTCGTCTCCTCGCACCATATTGTGTCTTCTCCTGTTTCGAATTCCGTCATTTTCTGAACAATCTCCTCGTGAGTGCCTTGCATATATCGAAGCTCCTTCAAAGACCTGATAACTTCTATGGCGAAGACTGAACAAATACCTGAAGGAATTTCACCACAGTCAGGCCAAGTATACGGAGCTAAGAAAAATAGCTCCAACAAAATCTTCTCCCTCTGTCCAAATGAAACTACTTCCGTTCCGATGAAGTTGAAGCATGCTTCTATCCATTGCTCCTTGGTGACGTCCTTCCAATGTTTCTTTACCTCACATGCATCATAGGGCACTGTTTCTCTTCCTGCTTCAAGTGGAAGTTGCTTTTTCTTTCTTGGACTCATTTGGAGAGAGTTTCGATGCTCTGTAGCGTCAACACTTCGATAAGAAAAGTAGCTGAAAATAGCAGAACTAACCATCATAACATTCTGAGCGAGCGTAGAGTGGACGATGCTACGATGATGAAGGGCGGGTCGAGAAAGTGTGATGGGTGAGAGCGTCGTTTCACTCCTTATGTACCCTGTCCTAGATAATCCTCTTAAACGGCTGAAAAGACTCTCTCAGTACAGAGTCTCTACTCAATTAAGAGATCTGTTAAGGAAGTTTTCACATGCTACCTGACTACTGCAGGTGGGTTTAGACTTAAGCAGCTTAGTGCACACACGTGTCTGTTAGAAAGCTACCTGCACACCTGCCTTCCTTTTTCACTAGTATTTACCCCCTGCCGACTTATAAGGCGCCTATACACGTGTCAGCCTCCTTATATACGCCTTCTTGCTTCTAGAGCTAAGCTACTTACCGTCGTTTTCAGCTGCCGCAGGCTGACTGGCAGCTATTTAAAAGAGAATACCCGTTACCTGTATAACGGATCAGGGGGTTATGAGATTAGAGTGTGTATACAAAAAAAGCTACAGGGGTCGTGAAGCAAGCGAGAGGGTGTCTGTCTGTGAGGTAGAGAAGAGTACATGTGGTAAGCGACTTAAGTGTAAAACAAAAGCACCTCCTCTTGCCGTGGTGAGTGGAGCGGACGGCAGCTGGCTAGTTGAATAAGCGTCAGCTTAGAAGATAATCCGTCCACGGGCTGGCGCGTCACACCTGTCGTTAATCACCTCCTGTAGTCTTTGTATACACAGTTGACCTGGCTTTATCTCTTCACCAGCTATAATCCCATATACATGTAGCGCACGTTACACTTGTTATCCCTCTTTTCATGCTGATGGATGAGGGGTGGAAGGGTCCAGGTGAAAAGCAATTTGATTCCTCTCTGGAAGAGGGTGGGGCTCTAGGTGAAAACAAGCTTAGAACATCCGGATTAGCCGCTCTCTCAGCTATATAAAGAGCCTCAATTTTTCTTGGAACAGTACTTCACCTCTGCCCACTTCGTCTTGTTGTACACTACCGGGTATCAGTCACGAGGCAGACGCTCGAAGTAGCAGATCTTTGCAGTATGGTTTATGCAGGGGTTACCTGCTAATAGGAGTTTGTCTAAAAAGAAATGGGTGAGTAGATCGCTTTTTTCTAAAAAAACACTTAGAACACGGGTATGAATATGTAGCACTGTAAATAGTTAGTGTGAGTACACAGTAGAATCTCGGTACTATAGTCTTAACTGTCTAAAGACTGTGGAGCGCGTTAATGTGCGGTCTCCTTACTAATTTCACTTGACCAGGCTGGCAGGGTCAACTACTCTAGGTAATTGCAACCACAAGGGTGGCTACTCAAGATCCAAGTAGACCTACTACTACGAGATTGTCTTTTGACCACTCTGCCGCCTGGTGATTACATGCTCTAGTCTAGCTCGCCATACCCTAGTATAGTTCTCCGCTCTTTTCGTCAGATGGCGCCACAATAGGATTTTTGTACATTTCTACGATACTCGCGAACATTTTAAACGCATAATGAACTATATAAGCAACAAAGCACGCTTCTAATATATTGAATATAAAAAACCGCGCTCATCATCCCTCTAATCGCATTTTCCAGCCGCCGGCCAGCTGACTGCTGACGACAGGAGAGGGTGATTTTTTTTCTTTAGATTTAAGCCGCTTACCACACGCGCGCCCTCTAGTCACAGACAGAGTGACAGAAAGGGAGGGGGTCGCTTTGTTCACGCTACCTGTAGTTGTTTTTCTATACACACTCTAAGCCCATGACCTGCTAATCCTTTATACAGGTAACACGTGTTCAACTAATTACACTATTGTATGACAGTCGGTACACGGATTAATTTTAAACCACCCTCCCATCTGGATCCATGTCTGGTGGGTGGAAGGATCCAGCTGAAAAGCGTGATTAGGGCTTTTGTTTCTCTTATGATAGCAGCAGGTCAGCATGCGACAGCTGAAAATGTCAGACTAAGTCGAATTGTTTGTTTACAAACAGTCACGTGTCACGTGGTATTGTTTACAAACAAGAGAGCCACGTGGTGTTGTTTACAAACAAACCCTAAGTAGGTCACGTTACCCTAGTTACCAGAATGCCGGCTTCTGATTGGCTGAGCCTAAGTAAGTCACGTGACGTAAGTAAGTCACGTTACCATGGTTACCAGAATGCCGGCCTCTGATTGGCTGAGAGCTTCTAAGTAGGTCAGTAAGTTACCCAGAATGCACCACTAATCCCCTAAGTAGGTCACTTCCGGTCACGTGACCAAATGGAGGCCTATGATTGGCTGCAGGGTTACCCAGAATGCACCACTAATCCCCTAAGTAGGTCACTTCCGGTCACGTGACCAAATGGAGGCCTCTGATTGGCTGCAGGTCGATTGAGTAATAAACAGTACTTAACTATAGTCCCGTTCCGATACATACTATACTACTAACCTAAATCTGCAACATATGTCATCTATGGGTTTTCTATGGGTTCCTGAGATTGTAGCAAGGTTCCAGAAAGCCCTATGGTGCTGGCATGAGGCAATTACTCCGGGGGAATCAGAGCTCAACCTGGTTACTCCCCCCCCCCCAGCACTCCCCCCCCAGTATTTACAAATACAGGATGTAATGATGAACATCAAGGCACACAGAATGTCCTCATGTGAGGGGTATTCCTACCATAGTGCTGCATACCACCACAGGACCCCATGATGCATCAACTCTCTATTATTTATTACTTATATTGCACTCAAAAAATAAACTCGTCTCCAGACTCTTCAAAGTGATGGTCATAAAATAAACGAGTAAAAAACTCGTCTAAGTGACAAGGAAGCGGATCTTCTAGCTGGAGATAGAAGAGCCACTTGGCATGTGGCAGCCTTAAACCCAGCATTTGCCAGCTCCAGATTCTATTTGTGGGATGGTAACCTGATAGGTTAGACAACATTTTACTCGTTTATTTTATGATAGTCACTTCGACGAGTCTGGAGACAAGTTTACTTATTCAGTGTGGGAGGGACACAGTTTCTCCGGAGACACCAAGACTCAAATACGGGGCCTCCCACTCCCAAGTGGGTGCTCTACCACTGAGCTACATCCCCTGTCACATCAGATGGACCTTGTCTCACCTTACCGGGTCGGTATGGTACAGACAGGTGGATGATTACCTGCGTGATACCCCCTTGTTGGTTAATCATCAAGGCACGAGTAATCAGAGCTCCTACACCATCTACTGTTTATTTGTCGTCCTGTTCCACTGATGCAGCACTGCTGCATCACACTGCTTCTGCTGGAGTCATTTCGGCGTCATGCATATGTGCATTATGATGATGCGATGACACCGTGTATTAACCTTTTAACGCTGGCATAACGCACCAATGCATCATGCCTTTTGCCGTCATGATGCATGACGGTCGCCCTGGCGAGTATCTCACCAGGGCGAGATTCAAGCATCATTCTGACCCTATGGGGTTGATACAGTCCCACGGGGTCGGCATGATGCACCAATGCAGCAGTGTTGACTAACTCATCTGGGCTGAATTGATGCACCATGACACAAAATGTCACCATTTAGAGAGACGTGCCTGCCTTATAGGGTTAAACAAAATGCCGCCTTTACAGGGTTAATACAGCTGGTAATCTGAGATAAAGTTACATAAAAAAGACTAATTATGAAGCACCACCAGCCTTACTGCCCCCTGATGCTGGCTGAGTAATCTGACACCAATCTGGTGCTGAACACAAACACCCTCAAAGCCACAACCCTTGAAGGACAGGGTATTGCTTTAATACATTCTGCCGCTCGTCGGCAAGATGCAAGAATGCAGCTCCAGCATTGACACATTCCTGCAGACTCTAGGGGTTTGATACACTCCAGAGAAATCAGCATGTATCGCTATTTCCCACAATGCGTTGGTGCATCTTAATGACGACACATGAAGTATTGAGCGTAAAGTATTAAGTTACGCAAACACGAGGCCCTCATAAGGGTTAATGGTGTGGGATAATTAGCAACATCTGCAGCCAATAACTGCTTTTATGAGTTACATTTCCAGATGAATTCCACCAAAAGACCTTTGCTGTAGAACTTGGCTGACAGGATTTTTATTGATGAATTGTGAGCTTGTGTTTTTTATGTCAGAGTTACAGATCATTAATTGGGTTGGTTTTGGCTGATTGTGAGTGCAATATTGTAAGACGGTCAAAGTGGCCGCTGATTGGACAATAACCGTAAAGCGCTTCTAGAGGATCATTTGGAAGCTGACCTAGTTTGATTGAAATCTGAGACTTAAAGGCATCATGGCACCTCACCCTGAATATTGTCGCTACTCCCTGACTGTTTTCTTTCACTCACTCTATTTGTGTCCCTTTTCTATTCTTCTCTCTTTCTCACTCAGTATTTCTCTTATTCTGTGTCTCCACCCCCTCTCCATCCCAGGATCGCAGAATACCATGTTAACTATTAAATTCGTTTTGGCATAGGAGTATGGCTCAGGGGGCTACAGTGAGAAATCAATGAATAACATCTGGCTGACATAAATATCAGGAAAATAGTTCAATGAATCTATAAAGGCTGGAAATGTGATCATGTTAACTGTAAATGTCCCCCTTAAAGTAACTGCTTAATTTGTACGGTTAACTCTTTGTTTATTGCTTGTTTAATTTGGTCAGTGTATGCATAATAAACTGAAATGCTAATTCGTTGTTACGGGGTGATTAGTTGCAACAAGCATCGATGGAATTATCAATATATATTTGTTGATAAGGCCAAATAAAAAAAAAGGTGTGTTTCAGGTTACCCGACTCTACCTAGCAAACCAGGGCCGACCCTAGAAATTTTTATGCAATTTTGAAAGAAAATATTTATTTTGGGTCATTTTGGGGCTATTTAAGGGTCGATCTGATAGTTCATGAGTCGAGGTGGTCGTCGGCGAGTCGGCATTGTAGTTCGTGAGTCGATTTCTGGGTACTTTTCAGGCTAAAGTAAAAAAAGAAAAAAGAAAAAAAAAATCCGACCTACCTACCCTAGATTTTCAGACCATGTAACCTGAAACACACCTTTTTTTTTGGCCTAGTTACATTTTGTCAGATATTGACATATTCCCTCTTGTGTTACAGCATACAGTGTACCAGGTGGTAGCATGCAGACAGGGGAGGGGTGACAATACCCACTGATTACTGACTGTGATGACCCAGTGTAGAATCATGGTGTTTGTGTAAATCCTTTAAGGACGGATGTTGCAAAAAGATGACATTTGTCGTCTCGATGCACCAATGCAGCCGCCGCGTAACTCGCCGCTGCTGTATTAGTGCATCATGCCGACCCTCGGGAGTGTGTCAACCCTGTAGGGTCGGCATTTTGAATGAAGCACCAGCAAGTTACTCACCAGAGCTGCATTCATGCATCATGACGACCATGATGCATAAATGCATTATACCGTCCTTAAAGGTTTAATCCTGGTCCCTGTAGCGGCCTAATCCACACCCCACCTGCACCTCCCCCTGGTAATCCCCGATCTACATCAGGCCGACATTGTCTGAAGCTGCAGGGTCATTTTTTAATTAAGCTATCATGC
Source organism: Harmothoe impar (assembly GCA_947462335.1). NCBI lineage: Eukaryota > Metazoa > Annelida > Polychaeta > Phyllodocida > Polynoidae > Harmothoe > Harmothoe impar. Next base: position 104,065,755 of record OX381705.1, on the reverse strand, counting down.
CGTCCTTAAACAGTTATAGGGCTACATCAGGCCTACATTGTCTGACGCTGCAGGGTACCTCCATAGGTAAATACTGCTGTGAATATTTAGGTATGGGAGTGGTCATTTTTTAACAACAGGTGGGGGTGGATTTGTGGGGGGGGACCAAAAGAATTGCATCCCTTTTAGTGAAAAAGCCTGCACGTTACTACAGCTATAGGGGTCGATCATGCTTAATTTCAACCTGCCTGGGGGCAGATTTTGACCCCTCCCACAGGGGGGACCAAAATAATTCTGACTCACTCACTCGATGCATCAATGCAGACCTGACGAGTAACTCTCTGGTGCTGTATTGGTGCATCATGCCGACCCTTTGGGAGTGTCTCAACACCGTAGGGTAGGCATGATGCTTGAATGCAGCCCTAGCGAGTTACTAACCAGGGCTGCATTCATACATCATGACGACCAAGGGCAAGATGCATTAAGCTATCATGCCATCCTTAAACAGTTATAGGACTAAAAGAGCATGTAGTGTAACCCTAGTTCACCTGCACTACACCACGATAGAGGCAGGCGGTCTACACGGGGCAGCTCTGCCATAGGGTAGTAAATCACCCCGCACCCTCTGATGTGTTTTTAGGACTGACTGATCCATTTAGACATGATTCTGTAAATTGGTGGCAGGTGTGGTGGTTCTATGGTGTGTGGTGTAGTGAGGGCCTACATGAGGCGTTATAATTAAGGTAGGACAGATGCAGCACTGACTGTGTGTAGGGTAGACTGAGCTAAAGGTAACCACCTACCATGAGATATCCACCTTAATTTTGTAGTCATTTATTTATACATAAATGTATGACAATACCATACATGGTATTGTCTTTATTTGTCCTTTGCTGGAAAGGGTATCACTTAAAGTGTACTATGATACACAAAAACAGGGCTTATCATGCATTAATGGCCTACAAATCTAAATTATAGTATGATATTCAATCATATCCAATAAACATGAGTTAAGTACAATTCTGAACTATCGGAGTTGTTGTCTTTTGACTTATGATATTTTTACTGTTATTCCTAGCATTCTATATGTAGCTTAGAAGTTCTGAATACATCCATATCCTATATATATTTGCTAATAATGCCAAAAAAAGGTTTGTTTCAGGTCACCCGACCGACCCTATCAAAACAGTGCCGACCCTACTTTTTTTTATGCAATCTTTTTTAATATTTTTACACTTTTTTGGGGACAATTTTAGGTTTTCAAAATTTTTAGATTTTCCCCCGATTTTAACACCTGTTTTTGTATCATAGAGGGGCTGCAAAAAAGAAAGTTAAGACAAAAAATTGGATCTACCGACCCTAGATTTTCATCTTATGTTACCTGAAACAAACCTTTTTTTAAATTGGCCTAACCATGAGAGGTCTATATCACAATAGCACATAGCACATGGCACAATACTATAGTTAGTGATGGTGTTGCCAGGAGCCTGCCGCCTGTAGCTGGTTACTGGGAGGCATTGCGTGGCAGCCAGACGCGTGTCCTGCTGTGTTTACCTCACCCAGTCAACCAGTCAACCACGCCACTTGGCAGCGCTCGGACACCCTCGGCGCCGCTCGGGGTGACTCGGCAGTATTGTGGGGGCGGCCATGTTTGTTTTGGGACGCTGGTGGCGCTGGTTCCCGTGTTAATCATGCCATGTCTGCGCGGGACGATTTGATGTCAAAATAGGCAATAACTGCAGCGGCAAATCCCACGTTATCCCGCGATGTAACGCAGGGATGTTGGAGGGGGTGGGTGCAAGGGGAGGAGGGCTACATGCAAGAAGCTACTCACAAATTGTGTCATGTCATGGACGTGAGGAACTTCACAGTAGGAGCAGCTCAGGGGGTGGGGGGGGGGCAGGGGAGGGCAGACTGGGGACAGAATAGTATGGGAGCAGCTCAGGGGGTGGGGGGCAGGGGGACAGACTGGGGACAGAATAGTATGGGAGCAGCTCAGGGGGTGGGGGGCAGGGGGACAGGCTGAGGACACAATAGTATGGGAGCAGCTCAGGGGGTGGGGGGCAGGGGGGACAGACTGGGGACAGAATAGTATGGGAGCAGCTCAGGGGATGGGGGGCAGGGGGACAGACTGGGGACAGAATAGTATGGGAGCAGCTCAGGGGGTGGGGGGCAGGGGGACAGACTGGGGACAGAATAGTATGGGAGCAGCTCAGGGGATGGGGGGCAGGGGGACAGACTGGGGACAGAATAGTATGGGAGCAGCTCAGGGGATGGGGGGCAGGGGGACAGACTGGGGACAGAATAGTTTGGGAGCAGCTCAGGGGATGGGGGGCAGGGGGACAGACTGGGGACAGAAGAGTATGGGAGCAGCTCAGGGGGTGGGGGGCAGGGGGACAGACTGGGGACAGAATAGTATGGGAGCAGCTCAGGGGATGGGGGGCAGGGGGACAGACTGGGGACAGAATAGTATGGGAGCAGCTCAGGGGATGGGGGGCAGGGGGACAGACTGGGGACAGAATAGTATGGGAGCAGCTCAGGGGATGGGGGGCAGGGGGACAGACTGGGGACAGAATAGTATGGGAGCAGCTCAGGGGGTGGGGGGCAGGGGGACAGACTGGGGACATAATAGTATGGGAGCAGCTCAGGGGGTGGGGGGCAGGGTAGACAGACTGGGGACATAATAGTATGGGAGCAGCTCAAGGGGTGGGGGGCAGGGGGACAGACTGGGGACAGAATAGTATGGGAGCAGCTCAGGGGATGGGGGGTAGGGGGTACAGACTGGGCACAGAATACTAGTAGTATGGGAGCAGTTCAGGGGATGGGGGGCAGGGGGGGACAGACTCGGGACAGAATAGTATGGGAGCAGCTCAGGGGGTGGGGGGCAGGGTAGACAGACTGGGGACAGAATAGTATGAGAGCAGCTCAGGGGATGGGGGGCAGGGGGGGGACAGAGTGGGGACAGAATAGTATGGGAGCAGCTCAGGGGGTGGGGGGCAGGGGGACAGACTGGGGACAGAATAGTATGGGAGCAGCTCAGGGAATGGGGGGCAGGGGGACAGACTGGGGACAGAATAGTATGGGAGCAGCTCAGGGGGTGGGGGGCAGGGGGACAGACTGGGGACAGAATAGTATGGGAGCAGCTCAGGGGATGGGGGGCAGGGGGACAGACTGGGGACAGAATAGTATGGGAGCAGCTCAGGGGATGGGGGGCAGGGGGGGGGGGACAGACTGGGGACAGAATAGTATGGGAGCAGCTCAGGGGGTTGGGGGCAGGGGAACAGACTGGGGACAGAATAGTATGAGAGCAGCTCAGGGGGTGGGGTACAGGGGGGGACAGGCTGGGGACAGAATAGTATGGGAGCAGCTCAGGGGGTGGGGGCAGGGGGACAGACTGGGGACAGAATAGTATGGGAGCAGCTCAGTCTCTTGGGTATGTCAGAAAAGTGGAATGAGCAAGTCTCCCAGAGAGTGAATTGAAGGGGGCTATGAAAGAAAACAATTAACATATTGTGCAAAGTAATGCAACATATTCTGGCTGATGAAAAGCCGAGTCCACTGCCATGCCAGCTTAGCTCCAGCTAGCATCTACCCTACCAGCTGGATAGCAGAGGGCGCCCGTAGAAGCGGCAGTTAGTCTTGGAGCCCAATACTACATCAAGATGACATTAGTAGTATAGTATGTATCGGAACGGGACTATAGTTAACTACTGTTTATTACTCAATCGACATGCAGCCAATCAGAGGCCTCCATTTGGTCACGTGACCCGTTGCCATGGTAACGTGACCTACTTAGGGCTCTCAGCCAATCAGAAGCCAGCATTCTGGGTGACCTACTGACCTACTGAGAAGCTCTCAGCCAATCAGAGGCCGGCATTCTGGTAACCATGGTAACGTGACCTACTTACGTCACGTGACCTACTTAGGCTCAGCCAATCAGAAGCCGGCATTCTGGTAACTAGGGTAACGTGACCTACTTAGGGTTTGTTTGTAAACAACACCACGTGGCTCTCTTGTTTGTAAACAACACCACGTGACACGTGACTGTTTGTAAACAAACAAACAAAAAAAAGTTATGTAACTTATATATAGAAATAAAAACACAACAAGATAATTTCTTTTCTTTTCATTTTATTCTTTATTTTCATTTCAATCAGAAAAAACACACAAGTTTATGCTTTTTTAGCTTGCTTCTTCGATTTGCAGCAACTCAACAGGCCGCAAAGTCTCACGCCGCCGTCACTCGCACCACCACACCCCGGACGACTTCTCTCCAATAGACATTGCACGACTTTGGATAAATCCAACACCATTTCGGCAAGGCAGAGAATCTTTGCCTCCATGAAACGGCCGCCATCGCAACAACCCGTCACAACAGCATCATCGATAGCTTCTGACTCACGGCCCGGTCCCTCAGCTTTGGGATTTTGCTCATGCGCATGACGCACTTCTTGGGGTTTCTTGTTCGACATGCTTCAATAAGGAAATGAACGCAATGAGGTCCACAGGTGTCAGCAGAAGTGTCTTGTAGTTGAATGCGGTTTCTTTGCCACTTGAACGGAGCAGAGCGTTCCACGAAAGACAAGAACTCCGCACTCAGCGGCGGTAAGCCGAAGGAATCAAAGTAGTACACTTCACCCGTGCTCGACACGTAAAACGCCACCCAATGCTGACCTGGTAAATGTTGCGGATCTGTGTTGCTCACGAAACAAGTGTCTTTGATAGGGTGCTTCGGAATAGTGTCACAAGAGAAAACGCCCAGGAAACGATGTTTTGTGTGAACGTTTTCCTTCAACACTCTGCTTATTTCAAGCGTGTTCATACGATACGCCAAGTACCGCCGTCTTGTCTTCAGTTCATGTGGTAGTCGGTGACGGGGTGTCGATCTCGGGTCAGCTCGACGACGTTGTCGTACACCAAGTAGAGTAGCACCGTTGTTGTCGCTTGTAGCGCCGAGCGGAAACTGACTTCCACCCTCAGCTGACCCGCTCTTATAAGGTTCACGCGACACCCGTCGTGCGATCTGTCTGGGGTTAAGTCGAGGGGGAACACCGTGTAACCGTTCAGGAATTGATCGTATGAAATACCGCAGGAGCGCGCGCCCTCGTACATCCCTGTTTCCGTGTGTAGCGCCAAGTACTCTCTCACGGCCGCTTTGGTCTTAAAGTCGGGCACGTAGGCGTCGTTCGGCACTTTCTGATCGTTCACTATCACTTGAAGCGAGCTGATGTCGTAATGCTTCATCTCGAACGGGTTCTTGGTGTAGCTACCGTTGAAGGCGTCGTGGTCAAGGAAGCAAATCATCATCGACTTGGGAAGCTGGCCTGTGTTGGAGTGCGTGTAGCTGTGATCTCTGTTACCTTGAGGGATGGCGTACGTCGTCACCTCCACTCTGTTCACCGGGTAGTCGAAGGGCCCGTGTTCTATCACCGCTCTCTCGTGCGTTTCCGCTACAGCGTCCGCCACCAGCACGCGTCGCACGTAGAGCTTTGCTTTGTAGATCTTCAAGCTGTAGCCTCCGTCAGCGGCGCACATCAGATAGAAAGAGGGCGCCGCTTGTTTCAGAGTGAGATTGATTTCTGTCTCTCCAACGATGAGCTTCGGTTGATGAGCCAGGTCAAAGTGCAGTCGCGCCATCAGCGAAAAGCGCTTGTTGGAGATTAGCTTCTTGCGCGCTTTGTACCCCGCATTCGCGTCAGTCAACGTGTCAAACTGACCGGGCGTATCTTCATGCCACCCCTGGGCGCTCATGACGCCGTCCTTCACATCTTTGTTGTAGTTGAGTAACCCTTCCAAGTAAGCTCGGTAAGGGTAGGTCTCGGTGTTGCCAGACACTTTGAAACCGCCGATGGAGACTTTGAAGAGCGAGTGAGCCAAGTTGTTCACCGGAGCTACCGCGTCGGTGTCCTCGATCGCCGCTCCGTTCGCTTTCAGCACTTGACATTCCAGATGAAGGTAATTCTCGTTCAGGTCTGTGTACTCTTGCGACTTGTTGATGGTGAAATTTATGTTACCTCCATCCTCTAAAGAGTTTTTTGTTTCTATCCCCAGGAAAGACGACTTTAAGATAGTAGTCTGAGTCGGCGCTACGGTGTGCAGGTCGAGCTCAGAGAGCGCGCACTCGTTACTGCTCTCGTGTACGTAAGCCATTGTGTTCTCTCTTCACGCGGCCGACAGACTGACGCCGGCCGCCTGCAGTCTTTTTATTTATACCTGAACGCCTAGGCGCTTACCGGTCGAATACATCCCCTCTACGTCTCTTGCAAGAGCCACCGCCCGTCTGAGGAGAATGCCGGCGACGTTTCGACCCTTTCTTAGACGCGACAGGCGTCTTTCCTCCCGAGAACGCCGTACTCGCCAGTCTCTTCAGAGCGCCTGCGCCTCGGTCTTTCACGCTGCTCTTTAAAGTCCGACCCGCCAGCACATCTTTAGCTACGCCCACACCGGCGCGGAGCAGCGTTTTTCCCACCGACTTCAATAGCGGGGTAGCCGAGCGCATCAGACCTAACAGAGCGCCGCCCAAACCGTGCCCGCTCTGGAAAGAGCGCCCGCTGTACACGTTGACGCCGTTGCCCAGCTGCGCGTTGTAGTAATCGCTGTACCCTCTGCCGACGGTGCGCCTGGGTGGAAAGTACGGAACGCGTTGACGCATCATTTTTTCTCTCTTTCAGCGCTCAATAGGTCTCAGATGAAGTGTCACGGTCACCTCGCCTCTACCGAATGGGATGGAATGACCGGATCGGTCTCTTAAATAGATGCCGACCTCGGTAAACCTCTTGGATTTCAAGGGGAAATAATCCAAATGGGGAAAACTGATAGCTTGCACGCCACCTCGACGCTTTCCGCCTCTGTCCACCGCCACGCAGCGCAACAGCGGCACTTGCATGTCGCCCACACGTCTCTCCTGGATCATGTCGGTGTATATGTACACAGAGTGCACGTCCCCGTAAACATCCATCGAGTAGGCGCCGGTAGTCGGCGACGCGAAACACGTCTTCTCTCCGAAGCCTAGAACGCATGCGAGATGCTGACTCAGCAGGACAGCACAGTGTCTCGGCGGTTTGATGGTGACGCGTTTCGTCTTGGCGTCGTACGATAAGATCCGCATCGGTTTGAGCAAGAAGCTGTCGCCCTCTAGTCTGTCATCTCGCAACGTCTCACTCAAGCGCTCGATTAGGGTGTGGTTGCTTCCGGTGAAAATAGGAGGTATCTCGAATATGTTTGGCATGAAACTGCGCACTCCCATGTCTTTCTCCATCTCTTCGATCATCTGTCTTGCTTGATCGCTGATCGCCTTCTTCTTCACCGCCGGGGACAAGAACTGCTTGTATACGGCATTCGTCTGTCTCAAGTCGACCTCTCTCTTGAACCTTTTTGTTTCCGGTTTCAATTGCTGCTCTTCCGACGTGTCTGATATCTCTTCCACCGTTACATAGCTCGCTTCCTTCCAGCTCAGCGGGAATTTTGAGCTGAACGTTAGCTTGCTCAGACCGTTCGCGTTTTTCATTCCCCTCAAGTCTACCTGTGGTTTTTTTCCTTCGGAGAATTTAGTTTCTTTTAAAACCTGGATCGCCTCCTCTAGCGAACCTTTGGTGCGCAGAGGAACAACGATGATCAAGTCGTCGTCGTGCACTTTAGTCCATTCTGTAGGGAGGATGATCTCAGTCAGAGCCGCTTCGTACGCTTCGGGCAGAAGGAGCGGCGAGTCGAAGTGAGTTCGGAAAGACGTCAAGCTGTTGTCAGGATAATACTCCATAGAGCTGTTGCTAGGTAGAGTGATGTTCATTTTTTTTTTTTTTTTTTTTTTCTACGTTATTTTTTTGACGGGGATCCACTCGTTGAACTTGTCGTCGTAACCTAACCAACGTACGAAAGCTAACTCTTTACCGTCGACGGTCTTGCGGCGCAACACCTCGTCTATCAGGTAGTTGTTGTCGTAACGACTCTTGTACACCTTCTGAACCTCTTCCGGGTAGAAGACGCCTTTTATCTCCTCGCCCTTGTCGTCTTTCAGCTCGAACCCTCTGCTTCCCAACGTCTTAGCAACGTCGACCACTTCCTCGCGCCAGTTTCCCTCGTACCCTTTGTCGAAGGCGCCTTTAGTTCTCAACATCCTCACTCTGTCACCCGGAGCGATGACGTCGACGGCGGACGTCTTTGTTTTTTTCTTCTTTTTCCATATTTCGTCGATTTGTTTGTTAGTTGGGAGATCTTGTCGGTAGAAAACTGTTTCGCTGTTTTCCGAGCTGACTTGAGCCGGCGCCATTTTCAACGTCTTGTGGTGAGTGCGATTGTAAGAAGACACTACATGGTGCAGTACGTCTACGTAGCCATACGTGCGCTTGTGTGTGAAATAACGCCACAGCTTCTCCTTCAGACTGCGGTTCAAGCGCTCCACTAGACTAGCTTTGATGTCGTCGTTCTCGCCAGTGAAGAACTCTATGCCCTCGCTCTTCAAGTGATCTTGAAAGATCTTGTTCAAAAACTCTTTCCCCTTGTCCGTCTGAACAGTGCGCGGTCGTCTCTCGCCAGTGCCTGTCATCTCTCGGAAGGCCTCGGTGACATCAGCGCCGCTCTTGGATTTAATGGGAACGGCCCACGCGTACCTAGAGAAAACGTCGATCACCGTCACCACGTACCGGAAGCGGTCGTTGTGAGACGCCAAAGCTTGCATGTCCATCAGATCTATCTGCCACTGCTGATCGATTGCGCCGGTTATAGTCTTGTTCCTTGCGAATTTTCTCCGAATGGGTTTATGTTTAGTGTAGGCGTCCAGCGACACTAAAGCATCTCGGATGACGGCCGGGTTCAGGTGGCGAAAATGATGTTTCTGGAGTTTAGTCACGCTAGTGAAACTGGAGGGCGCTTTGACGTCGGTATATCTAGCTACTACGCGCTTCTTTTCTTTTTCCTTCTTGGTCAGTCTCTTCACTGGTTTGCCCATGGTGGGCCTGTTGAGGGCGTGAACGACGAGCTCGCCGCTAGGCGGTTGCGCCCTCTCCTTTTCTTACTCGCCACGCTCCTATAGGAAGTCGGAGTTTGGAAAAGTTCACTGTCGTCCTCCTCGTCGTCAGAGGATTGATCGTCCACCTGGAGAGAAGAGTCTGCTGCTGCTACTGCTGCTGCTGCTGCTGCTGCTTCTCCTTCTTCAGAGTCGAAGCTCGGTCGTTTCCGACCTCTGTCAGCAAGCCGTGTGTCCAAACTTCGGCCAGGTCCGCTCGCTTTATACAGATGGTTTCCGATCAAGGAGTCTGTGGGAACTGCTTCGCGCAGCGCTTTCGTGAACGGCGAGTAGCCCGCCGGTCTGGGCACCGTCTTCCTGAACCTGGCAGCGTCGTTCAGTAAGTCCACTATGTTGATGCGATGCTCAGGTGGTATTCTCCGACCCGACATCTCGCGCACCGCACCGTCCTCGTTCCACTTGATCACACCGGATTTCTCCAATTGTTTGTACAGCGCCACGGTCCGAGTGCGATTCCTCTTGGGAACTTGGTTCACCAACCGCTCGAGTAGGGACGCGCTGGCCTCTTCAGCAGACTGATGGAGGTGAGCCGGGGGCGAAGAAGAGTAGGACGAAGAGATGTTGCTGTTGTGGGGATTCGCGAGAAAAAATTGCAATCTATTCAACAACCTTCGGTATTTCAACATTTTCTCGCGCGATTCCAAAGTGGGGTCGTTCAACACTAAATCCAAGTCCCTGTAGATAAACTGTAGCACCTGGTGCAAGGCCGCGTCGGGATGAAGGGACTGTTCTGCCTGCTTGTGGTAATAGGCCATGTCGGCAGGTAGGCGGGCGGCAGTGGCAGGAGCGGAACTCTCGTTCTTTTCAGTGCGCTCATCAGGAAGAGGAGGAAGGTTTGGAGCAGTAGAAGTACTAGCAGCAGCGACTGCAGTAGTAGCAGCGCTAGTAGTAGCAGCAGCAGCGGGCACATGATGAAGTAGACCTGCTCGTGATGATTTGTAGAGCGTCTCAGGATCCACGAGCGCTAAACGTTTGTAGTGTTGTTGCTGCTCTGAGTCCGTCATGGGGACGACGGTGGCAATGACGCTGGTGGTGGCGGTAGTGGTGGTGGTGGTGGTGCTGTCGGCGAGTAGGTGTCGAATGAGGTGTCTCATATACGGAGAATGCTCTTTATAAGCGGTAAGGCCATCCCTATGAGAGCCGGAATGAGGAAACCTCCCTCTTGTACCAAGACGCGTCTCTTTTTTTTGATGGGCGTAGATTTTTTGCCGACCTCCCTCAACACGTCAGCCGATTCTCGAAGCTTGTCCAGTTGTTTGTCGCTGAGCGGGATGTTCCCTACCAGTAAATTGTGACAGATCTCACTTAACGCTGCGATCAGATCGTCGCTTCCAGAGTCTATTAGATGCGAGCAGTCCTTTGGCGAGCACTTAGCTAAGTGCTTGAGAGTACCAAAGTGTCTTTCGAGTAGATGAGAAGACATTTTTTTGCTACTGCTTTCTCTTGTTCTTTTTTTTGTCTAGCGGTACGAACACTAGCTGAGAGTGTATGGACGTCAAAGAGGAGCGTATTCTCAGATCGTCAGGTGTTGACTGCTTGAAGTCCAGAAGGAGGTATGAGTGAGGTCGCTTGAGTTCATGGGTAAATATACTAGAGAGGGCCGCCGCGTTGGACGGAAACACCTGGCGAGACAGACTAGCTATTTGCCCCATGTCGCGCGGGTTCTTGAAAACGATCATGTAGTGAGCGTTCAGACTCATAGTTCGAAAGTCGGGTGATTTCTGGAATAGGTTCTGAGTGATGTATATGACGCTCACGTTCCAGTGATGCGAGTATTTAGTAAAGATGTCGGCTACCACTTGCTGATTGGAACTGCTCATCAGATCGTCCAATATCAGTAGAGTGTGGGGTCGTAAAGCGTCTTCTGCTACTTCCACGTCTCCCGCTATAGACTCTTTGCTAGGAAGACCTTCTCTGAATTCCACACCGTACTGATTTTGCATTTTTTCAAACAGAGGTTGCCACTCGCCGTAATGGTAAAAAGTCTTTTCCACCGGCGGCGTGACCAAATTGCTCACGTCGCTCAGAAATTGATCCACCAAGGGCGATTTTCCACAACCCGACGGACCGCTAATGATACAACTAAAGGGTCCTTGTAGTCGAGCGTCGAAATGAATTTCTGTGAAGAGTTTGCTTTTACTACTGGACATTTTTTTGTTTTTTTTCAGGACGCGTCAGAGAGCGGTTGTGTGTCTGACTGTCTGCTGTGTTTCTCACTCGAACGGTCGGTAGTGAATGGTTGTGGAGAAAAGTCAGCCGACCTTTTTATTGATACCGGCCGGTGTCACAGTAGCGGCGGCAGAAGTGACTTTTTTTTCTTTTTTTTTTTGCGATAAAATTCTATTTTCACTCAATAGTCATAAATGTTTGTATCAGACTCCAGAGGAGTCTGATACAAATATTTATTTTTTTTTTTTTAAAAGAAGGGGAGGAGGAGGAGGAGGAGGAGGAGGAGGAGATTAATTTTTTTTTTTTTTTTTTTTTTTTTTTGATCATTTAGGCAAAGCTCGTCGCTTTGCCGCTTTTTTTTCTATTTCTGTGTTGTGACACGATCGTCTCGAAAAAGCAATAAGGCGTGTGAGCGCGGCGGTGACAAATACATATTGGAGCGTATGGTTTAAAATAGTGCGTCCCTATCTTCTTCAATTCGGCTGCGTTGCAATATGCGGGATAACAAGTGACGACGTCGAAACGTTTAGAGACCGTGTTCACGTCGGCCACAACGCGCGCCCACCGAGTGGGAGCTGCAGTCGCTCCCAAGAAACCGATCGGCTTGTCGAATCGTTTCATAGCACTTATTCTCACTTTATAATAGGAGGCAGGGTGAGGAGAGTAGCGGCGCTCTTTCTTTTCATGAAACGCCCAACGAGTGGGGGCGCTGAGAGCGGCTGTTATGCAATGGTAGAGTAAATGCTGTTCTGAGAAGACGGCTCTCGGCCATGTCGCTACGTTTTCCTTTTCCGCTCTTGTATAACGACGATGGCGCTCAGCTTTGCATTTCTCGAGAATTCGGTACGCTTCAAGAGAAGCGTGAACCTCAACTACGTGACGCTCTCTCCTTTGAGACAAAAAAATAGCCGGGCAGTTGAGGAGAGCACTTTGTTCGCGCGACCGTCTTTTAGAAACTCGCGCCCTCTGCAGCGCCATATTTCTTTCCTCCGAAACAAAAAAGACTGAGTGAAAATAAAAATTTTTAAAAAACAAAAAGCTCAAACAAAAAAAATAAGCAATAAGCAGACTCAGCTCGAAATTCCCTGCTGGCTTGATGGCGGTGACTGCAGGCGGTGGCGGCGGTCGGCTGGCCGGCGGTGGCGGTGTCGGCGGCGATGGTAGAAGGGTGTGTGGAAAGAGAGACGCATCTCAGTCTTTTATAGGAGCGGCGAGTCTGACATTTTCAGCTGTCGCATGCTGACCTGCTGCTATCATAAGAGAAACAAAAGCCCTAATCACGCTTTTCAGCTGGATCCTTCCACCCCGCCAGACATGGATCCAGATGGGAAGGTGGTTTCAAATTAAATCCGTGTACCGACTGTCATACAATAGAGTAATTAGTTGAACGCGTGTTACCTGTATAAAGGATTAGCGGGTCATGGGCTCAGCGTGTGTATAGAAAAACAACTACAGGTAGCGTGAACAAAGCGACCCCCTCCCTTTCTGTCACTCTGTCTGTGACTAGAGGGTGTGCGTGTGGTAAGCGGCTTAAATCTAAAGAAAAACAAATCACCCTCTCCTGTCGTCAGCAGTCAGCCGGCCGGCGGCTGGAAAATGCGATTAGAGGGATGATGAGCCGCGTAGTAAGCGACTTAAGGCTGATCTAAAGACCTGCCGTGAGGGGGCAGCTGGCCGGTGGCTTGAAAAAAAAGGGGGGAGTAAGGGTATATAAGGGGGAGTGAAACCGTATTCGGCATCGTCATCATCGTTCACGCTACTACTACTACTACTACTACTACTACTACTACCACCACCAGCACCGCGCCTCAATTTGCAGATCCCCATGATGGAAAGTTGCTACCGTGACATGAAGCGGAATGACGAAGCGGCGCGCGAATGTGAAGCTGATGCTGTAGCCTCTGCTACTGCTGCTGCTAGTGCTGCTCAGCGTGCTACTGCTGCATTTACTGCGGCTGTTAGTGACGCTGGTTGTGATGACGTTGTTGTTGTTGCCGCTGCGGCTGTGACTGCTGCTGTTGCTGCCGCCGATGCAGCTACTCATGCCACCGATGCCGACGCTGCTGCTGCTGATGCTGTTGCGGCTGCTGATGACGCCGCTGATAACGCTGCTAGTGCCCGCTCTGCCGCCCTTGCTACTGTCGCTGCTGCTGTTGTTGCTAATGCTCACGCTACTGCTGCTACAGCTGCTGCTACTGCTGCTACCGCTGCTGCCGAGGCTGCTGCCGCTGCTGCCGATGCTGCTGCCGATGCTGCCGATGCTGCTGCCGATGCTGATGTTAGCAGTCGCGTCGACAAAGAATCGTCATTTGTCACTCTTAAACCTCCAGTTGAACGCGCGACGAGTAGTAGGGCTACCAACGCGACGGCCGGATGGTGCAACTGGTGTCGTCGCTTCTGCTCGTGCGCTTGCTTTTCTTCCAGTCCTACCTGCTGCTGCTACGGTATGATAGTGTTATAGTGTTTGAATGAGAACGCGCGTAGTTACACATAGACGCTGTAACAGATGTGCTTTTTTTTTGAAAATATAATTTTAACATAACATGGAACTTGTTGTGTTTATTTTCTATATATAAGTTGTTTGTTTACAAACAGTCACGTGTCACGTGGTGTTGTTTACAAACAAGAGAGCCACGTGGTGTTGTTTACAAACAAACCCTAAGTAGGTCACGTTACCCTAGTTACCAGAATGCCGGCTTCTGATTGGCTGAGCCTAAGTAGGTCACGTGACGTAAGCAGGTCACGTTACCATGGTTACCAGAATGCCGGCCTCTGATTGGCTGAGAGCTTCTAAGTAGGTCAGTAGGTCACCCAGAATGCTGGCTTCTGATTGGCTGAGAGCCCTAAGTAGGTCACGTTACCATGGCAACGGGTCACGTGACCAAATGGAGGCCTCTGATTGGCTGCATGTCGATTGAGTAATAAACAGTAGTTAACTATAGTCCCGTTCCGATACATACTATACTACTGACATTCACATAGATATTGAGCCAAATGGCGCAGACTTTCTAATTCAAATGTATTTACCTACAGTGTAACAGTATAGTTTAGCCACAAACTATAATTTTTTTTTATAAATAAAGTCAGTTCCTCACCAATTTGAGACACATATAATGTATCATGGCTAAGATCCTTAGTGAGTAAGGAATGGGAGAAGGTGATGCAGTCAGGGCTGCAAGAGGTGAACTACTGTATAAGGAGAGACATGAAAGCTAGTATATCATACTCCCCCCCCTTCTACCTAGGGAGCCTTACAAACGCCCAGACCGTGTAGGTCCACCCTGCGTCCAGCACCCGTGAAACCTCAGATATGGCCACAACATCACGGCTAAATGGACTTTCTGTATTACACATGTGAACGCCTCAGCTGGGAGAGTGGCCCCCTGGGGTTGTGGCTGGAGAGCTGACATCCTCTGCTTGGAGATAAGGCGTGTGATTGGTTAGCGGGCCCTAGACCCTGGACCCTGGTGCTGCCGGCCGCGCCATGTCGATACCAGACAGCGCTCCCCGAGCAGCGGGAAATACAAGAAAATCATATTGGAGAAAAGGTGCAGGAGAAAAAAGGTGAAGTGAAGGGGACTAGAGCTCGGGTTGGAGATCAATGTGGGGGGAGAGTGGAGTGTGGGCTTGCCACTAGGTGGCGCAAGGGGCTCTGAGCAATGGCAGGAGCGTAGATGGTGACCTTATACGCAGCCAGTGTGAGCTTATAGTCAGCCATTATAAGGTTATAGGCAGCATATAGGCAGCATATATGCAGCAAATGTGCGCTTATACTCAGCCATTATAAAGTTATAAGCAGCAAGTGTGAGCTTATAGTCAGCCATTAAAAAGTCATAGGCAGACTATAGGCAGCCAGTGTGAGCAAGTGTAACACATATATAGGCAGCAAGTGTAAGGTTACGTTAAGTCCAAATCGTTTCAATATAGGACCCCTAGAATCAAAATGAACAAATTAAGGATGGCAAATCAAGAAATTCAGGTCATTTCATATGTTCCTTGTAGTTTCTGCTTGTTTGACTCTCTTGCTATGTCGTATTGCATATTGCCAGCTGGTGTAGGCTTATAGGCAGCCAGTGTCGGCCTATAGGCAGCTAGTGTAGGCTTATAGGCAGCCAGTGTCGGCCTATAGGCAGCTAGTGTAGGCTTATAGGCAGTCAGTGTAGGCTTATAAGCAGCTAGTGTAGGCTTATAGGTAGCTAGTGTAGGCTTATAGGCAGCTAATGTAGCCTTATAGGCAGCTAGTGCAAGCTTCAACATCTAGTGTAGGCTTATAGGCAGCTAGTGTAGGCTTATAGGTAGCTAGTGTAGGCTTATAGGCAGCTAGTGTAGCCTTATAGGCAGCTAGTGCAAGCTTCAACATCTAGTGTAGGCTTATAGGCAGCTAGTGTAGGCTTATAGGCAGCTAGTGTAGGCTTATATAGGCGGCTAGTGTAGGCTTATAGGCAGCTAGTGTAGGCTTATAGGCAGCTAGTGTAGCCTTATAGGCAGCTAGTGCAAGCTTAAACATCTAGTGTAGGCTTAACGGCAGCAAGTGTAGGCTTATAGGTAGCTAGTGTAGGCTTATAGGCAGCTAGTGTAGGCTTATAGACAGCTAGTGTAGGATTATAGGCAGCTAGTGTAGGCTTATATAGGCGGCTAGTGTAGGCTTATAGGCAGCTAGTGTGGGCTTATAGGCAGCTAGTGTAGGCTTATAGGCAGCTAGTGTAGGCTTATAGGCAGCCAGTGTAGGCTTATAGGCAGCTAGTGTAGGCTTATAGGCAGCTAGTGTAGGCTTATAGGTAGCTAGTGTAGGCTAATAGGCAGCTAGTGTAGGCTTACAGGTAGCTTTATAGGCTTATATCCAGCTAGTGTAGCCTTATAGGCAGCTAGTGCAAGCTTACACAGCTAGTGTAGGCTTATAAGCACCTAGTTTAGGCTTTTAGGCAGCGAGTGTAGGCTTAAAGGCAGTCAGTGTAGGCTTATAGGCAGCTAGTGTAGGCTTAATGGAAGCTAGTGTAGGCTTGTAGCTAGTGTAGGCTTGCAACTAGTGTAGGCTTGTAGCTAGTGTAGGCTTGTAGCTAGTGTAGGCTTGTAGCTAGTGTATGCTTGTAGCTAGTGTAGGCTTGTAGCTACTGTAGGCTTGTAACTAGTGTAGGCTTGTAGCTAGTGTAGGCTTATAGGCAGCCAGTTTAGGCCTATAGGCAGATAGTGTTAAATAATGAACCTAATGAAAATTTAACCGAATTTCACAAATTTGAAAAACAACAAAGTCAAACTGACACATGTGTTGTTTGTTGTTAGCTGGTTGAGAACTTGCTGGTGACCAGCTGTAGCCCCCCCCCTGTATCAGTATAACAGGGGTGTGTGATGCTTGTTAAACGCCACCCCCGGGTGCTCTCCACCATTACCCGCTACACAGCAGAATACCAATACATCCTCCCGTTCCCGCAGGACGTGTCGGGAAGCCTTGTACAGGACGGTAAATCTGTCAGCATTAGACGCAGCGCCTACAGACGAGCTAAGTGAATACACACCACAATATGTTACCATGATGTATCACACAGCCTACATCCTACACCACATACATCAGGCTCTGGCTGGGTCTCATAAGGTTGTAACAATTGAACATACATCTAGTTACAGATTGTAACTCTCAGTAGGGGGCCTGGGGCTGTCTGAGAGTTACGGAGAGAAGAGTAATTTTTCTACTGGTTTTGCCTATCCCTACCTATCATGTACATTTCTACACCCAATTAGGATAGGCCCTGAGTGGCAGTTTATGCTACTTAGAAGCTTAAATGGATAGTGTGAAATGTACAACTTGGTAATTATAGGCATGTCTAGACAAATTGAGGGGTGGCATTACTGCTGTAGAGAGTTCATCCCTTTACAGGCTACCTTCTATAGAGTGCTTTAATGTGTAATTGATACAGAGGTCAGGCTTAAATACGCGAGGATTTGTGGATACGCGGGTTAGGCTTAAATATGCGCAGATTTACGGTAGTCTGTTATGACGAGGAACTCCTCCACACTCGTCCATGCCCATGTTTACTCCAGCCGTGTTTATCTGTAAACCAGCAACTTTATAATCTACACTTAATAAGTGAGCCTTTAAGGTGGGAGTAGTGCTTTAATAATTGTTGTTGTTTTATCCAATCCTCCAGCACTGGACCCATGTACCACATGCAGACCCTATGTGCTCTCATACATTCATCAAGGCTCTGCATTATGCACCAATACATAAATGCATAAAACAGAAAGCTAGTGTATTTTCTGTATGTTCTTCAGCAATTTACATATTAAAATGTTTTATATAATTTTACCATATAGGGGAACCATATTCTATATAATTATTAGTAAAAACACTTTATATTTTATTTTTGAATAACAAGATTGTACTCCACTATCCGGGCCTGCAAAAATTATGCTGGGCCTGCAACAAAAAAAAATCTGCAGGACCGAATGTCCTTCATGGTGAAAAAGTTTTCGTATAGACTGTGACCCGCGAGGTGTCATGCTGCTCGTACAGGGTGAGGCACACAGAGAGCGGTACTTCTTTTCTCCGGCGCTGTCCACCGACTGACACTCAGACACCACCCTCCTGCTCCTTCACTAATTGAGTTTATTATTAATTGAAATGACCTCTGAAATTAAACTCCAATTTCCTTCGTGAGAGCTCAATCAGTCTAAGTTAGACCAAATATCTTTGGTATGAAAATCCCTGTTGTCGATTGGAGCACTGATAGGCAGGGAGTATGAGGAAGAAGTGGCCTGGGGGAGGGGGAGGGGGCCATTTGGCCTTTGGTACAAAAGAAGGAAAAGATGTGTCAACATTGGTCTAGACAGTGATTGGCGGCAGTGGCAGGAAGGTCAGCACACTGCTAGGTGCTCGGTGCATTCTGGGACCAGCGTCGACCGGGCAATCTCCTCTCTGAGCGCTTAAATCTGTCGCATGGGCATTACTCTCCTAGCATATTGTTAGTATAAACTCAACCCCAGTCACATAAATCAGCATACATTAGCTGGGTAAAGATGACCGTGTCCGTACGGAGAGATAACCGGCTTAAATACCGCCATGTATGGTTACAGAATAAGGCGGTAGGTGGGGCTGTGTAATAAGTGCATCATCAGCAGTTACATACCCACACCACCAGGGGGAGGCCATTCATGTATGACGTCATCATTTAAGAGTATAGGGGTATATACAAGGAATAATGACATGACCAGATTGTTCCTATATCATAGCACTGAACAAAAAAATTAATTATGACACAAGTGAAAGAGGGTCTTGAGAAACTCCTGAAAAAATATGATGCCAAACTTAAATGGCCTGGAAGAAGGGTTAGCAGATTTTGCAGCCTTTCAGGGGTGGGAGGAGGGTGGGATTGGGGGGAGACATGCCTTCCCAATGTGATGTTATTATGAAACATAGGGATCGGTGTAAATGGAATGACTTGTCAATGCAAGTTACATTAAGATAAGGAACATAAGTTTTTTTTTAAAAGGAAAAAAAGCGGCTGAGAAAAAATGCTGACTGAAATAATTATTGCCTTTCTCGCTAGTTTTTTTTCCTTTTCTGAGAATCGCACAGTGCCACGGCTTCATCCCTGAAGTTGACACTTTGTGAATTGGTTCTCAGAATATTATTTAGGACAAGTAGAAGACCAGCGACAGTGAGGGGGTCCTTCAGGTCTTTTGTGGAATGATGATTTTGACACTTTAAGGCTTGAATGCAGTACTGGGGTGGGACTATGCATCAGGACGACCACGGGTATGGTGCCTTGATGTACTATGCCATCCTAGGGGGTCAAGGCACATATAGTGTTTGAATGTATCATCATGTTTCATTGTCATGATGTATGTTGTAGTTGAACCACTACCAGACTGCTGTATGTAGGATAACGGCGATAGTGAGTGCTGATCACGAGTCGCAGACGAGTGTGCTCAGCCGTGACTAAGCCATTATCCTCAGTACAGGGGTCTGGAGTGGTTTAACTAACTTATGCCACACACTGTGGTGAGTGTTTTCTCACCTTTTGTACATCATATACAATCAGGCCAGTTCTTTTGTTCTGACGGCAAAGTGTGGTTTAAGAATTATAACGCTGCTGTGTAACTAGAGAGTGTGCTAACATGCCTTGTGATAGCACTGAGCAGTCTTTGCAAAAACTTTTTCATCCAACCGGACATTCGGTCCTGCAACTGGTCGGTATTGCAGGAGCGGCTACATTTTTAAAAGACTGGATTGCCACATATCTGACAATTTATGTACTTTAAGAATAAAGTTAATTTGTCCATTGAAAATACATTCTATTTGTAATCATGTATAACTAAATTAGGATAAATACATAGCTTTATACAGTATATTTACAAACACATTTCAGGTTTAGAGACCAACTAAATTATTTTAGTTCAGAAAAGCCCAACATGTCACTGGACATTCGGTCCTGCTACACTTGTAAATATGCTGGACCGGTGGCATTATTGGAGGACATTGCCACTGTCCTGCATGTTTTCGCAAAGACTGGCACTGTGCACTGGATATGGTCCCAAGGAGGTGACATGGTGCATCAGTGGGCTACAGCACTGGAGTTACATTTTTCCTGATAGTTTAAATCTTGTAATATTTACTGTGCTACAAATGCTTTTAGAGCTTCAGATCTGAGTACTTTTCCTTTCCTGCTTGTTTTTACCGCTGGTGTCCTTTCCACCGGTCTGGTTGGGGAGTGAGTCGTGTGGAGGGTGAACGGCCTGTAACTAGGTCATGCTAATCACATGTCTCCCAGACATGGGCGGCAACCTATCTCACTCTCCAAGCACTGTATTAGTGGTTAGCTGGGTAGTAGAAGAAGGGTCCATCACTAGAAGTAAGTCACCCCTCTCTCCTTTCAGGATCACATTTTAGCAAATATACATGCATTTTTATTCATCCAAAGGCTACATATTCATAAATCTGCAAAATGGATAGTATAGCCCAGATCCGGAATTTAAAAAAAAATTAAAGATAAGGTCATCTTAAGCAAAGTCTCCCCTCTGCTTTGAGCCAACCTTGCTGCGGGACTGACTCCCGTAGCCACACAGTATGGAAGCAAACGAGTGCAGAGTTGCAAGCACAGGTCTCCAGTGTAGGGCTCAAAGTGAACAACCCTTTATCTACAAATAGTGTGTGTAACTAGGTCACGGCCCAGTCTAAGTTACGGCTCTTGGTCCCCGACATCCACTAGGTTATTCTCACCAATACTCAGCTCAGCCTAGCTGAGAATAATATTAAATGTAACCGAGCAAAACAACCGCCGAGCAAAACACCAACCATCTGTGGGGTATAGCAATGGGCCTCTTGGCTCTCCCACCTCAGCATTAAATAAGACCTTATTATTTCACACCTTGCAGCAACAACATTACAAGTAGGGAACACACAGTGTCTGAGGATCCTAATGACTTGACAATGCTGAGTTTTACATGAGCAGCTCCCAGTGAGCAGCTCGCCGGCAGTCAGATATCACGTCCTGGTATAAATAGTGTCCACGCGCTGCCCGCTGCCGAATGTCAGCCATATTTATAACTCTGCGACAATATCCCAAAGGTAAACAAACACTCGCCGAGTGCTGCTGCCACTCCGCACTCTCCAAGCATGTTGCTGCTTCCTATAGTGTGTGTTCCTGCAGGCTGTTGTCTACACTGATATTCCTTGGCTCCCTATACAACCAACCTCTCAGTCACTAGTAGCTAACCTATTTAGTCATTTTTTAGCTCCCTATACGACCAACCTAGGCAGGTTATTATTGTCATTATTGTCAGTACTGACCAACCCACCTTAGTCTTTTGATTTCCACGGGGAGCCACTGAGTGGTCATTATAGTATCTTACAGGTGGCACCAACTAGTGGTATACAAATACAAAACACCAATGATGAACCTAGGTTAGCTACTATTGACTTACTCCTCAGTCATTTTTGAATATAACGCTGCCATTGTGACTAACATACATAATGACGAACCTAGGATAGTCTGTACTGACTAACCCTTCAAACCTATGGATTTTCAGTGAACTTGGGTTGAGAAGAGAGGCTGATCAGCCCTTTGAAGTATACACTGTGGATGTTATTGCATGTCAACAGCACAATATGCTGTACATTTACAGTGCAGTCTGCTATAGTTAGAAATACAATGCTAGGCTACATTGATTTCTTTGCTGTGAATCAAGTAACAGATAGAAAATGATACACTTAACCGATGGTGAATGCCTGAGATAGGCTTCACGCGTTGGTTATGTTGAAAACGAAAGGTTAAGTTGGATAGACAATGGTTATGAAAGGGTAAGTATCATGGTGGGGCCAGGCCACGGCAAAGCCCAGTTCACCCTACCAGTGTGCTGTGGTTAGTTTTAATAACCTTTCATAATCAACTATCTGACTTAACCGTTGGTATTCAATATACCCAAGGTGTGAAGCCTTTGTCTTAGGCATCCACCATTGGTTGAGTGTACAGTAATGTTCCTGTACATTAACAGCACATGTTCTGTACGTTTCTGCCACTGGCCGGCCTGCAGCCATCCCATAGTAGTGCCTCTACATGTGTAATAACCGACACGGGCGACACGGCGACACAGCCGTTTTAGGCCCTTTTAAAAATCAACGGACACAGAAAAATAAAGCATAAAAATCGCCCTGCAGTTATCTCTCTATAAGTCCTTATATACATAAAAATCAACACACCGACACAGCCCTTCTGCTAAAAATCGACATGGCCACATGGTCAAAACTTCGGGGACCCAAGGAGAGGCGCATAGTAACCTTTGTCTCAGAAGATAAGATTTAGCTGTGGGTCTAAAGTAACTTACTGTCTGTGAACACCAACCATTATCATTATTGCACACAACTCCCACCTTAGATGAATAGCACGATCTGTTCTAGATAGAGTGGGCACAGAACATTGAATCAGCATTGATAAATGGCTGTCAATGCTGATCAAATGTTGATTCAACGTTGATTCAATGTTGAACTGAATTTTGCCATGGATTATTCTGTAAAAAGTCGGTTTCCTTTTTTGTAGATATGCGGTATAATCTACTGCAGGTGCACAGTTTATTGTAAGTACAGAGTAGAATGTACTGTATGTATACGAGCAACTTTTTCTGTAGGTGTACATTACCTACTTTTAACAAGGTATACCTTCAATCGTTATGGCATTGTGAGAGTTTTTCCATTGGTCTGCATTCATGCACCATGCCAACCCTATATGGTTGTTGCACTTTTAACTCTTTATGTACAACATGATGCCTTAATGCATCATGCCCTTGGTCGTCATGATGCATGAATACAGCCCTAGTGGGTAAATCACCAGTGCTGCATTTGAGCATCATGCAGACCCTATGGGATTGAGACACTCCCAAAGGGTCGGCATGATGTACCATTGCAGCACCAGCACTCTTCAGGAACACGATGGCATATCTAAAACCGGCGAGATAACCACAATCTCCACATCAGCTGGTTATGGCAACATGACCACAGCCTACCAGGGCACATTGAGGCATGATACTATCCTTCAATGTCTTAACACTAGCCCAAGTGTGAATAATTGAAATGTGTAATTGACAAGAGATATGGTGTTATCACCTGAGCGCTGCTGATGTGACATGGCAATGTGGGACAGAGATACAATAAACTAATGTGAACAGGCAGATTGGGGCAGAGATAAAATATACTGATGTGAACAGGCAGATTGGGGCAGAGATACAATAGACTAATCTAAACAGGCAGATTGGGGCAGAGATAAAATATAGTTATGTGAATAGGCAGATTGGGGCAGAGATACAATATGGTTATGTGAACAGGCAGATTGGGGCAGAGATACAATATAGTTAAGTGAACAGGCAGATTGGGGCAGAGATACAATATAGTTAAGTGAACAGGCAGATTGGGGCAGAGATACAATATAGTTAAGTGAACAGGCAGATTGGGGCAGAGATACAATATAGTTAAGTGAACAGGCAGATTGGGGCAGAGATACAATATAGTTAAGTGAACAGGCAGATTGGGGCAGAGATACAATATAGTTAAGTGAACAGGCAGATTGGGGCAGAGGTACAATATAATTATGTGAACAGGTAGATTGGGGCAGAGATACAATAGACTAATGTGAACAGGCAGATTGGGGCAGAGATACAATATAGTTATGTGAACAGGCAGATTGGGGCTAAGATAATAATATCAACAGTTTGGTTGGTGTGGAGATACAAGTACTGATCTTTGCAGGTCATTACAAGTACCGATGGGATGAGTTGGGTTTGGGCAGAGATCCTCGAGAAGGACAACAGAGCAGTGCGCTGATCACCGGCAGTGGCCGATTGGCCACCACGAGACTGAGCCATGAGCAGCCATCCCCGAGCACCTCCTAAAACATTTAAATGAAAAAGAGAGCGAGTGGCGAATGTCAGGTCTAGGGACTCACCGCAGCCGGCCACAATGTCAACTATGGGACGGGGGCAGGCCAACGACTTGACCACCGCACACTGCCACCTATTACTGCAGCCACAATATAGCTGCTTTTTGTATGGCTGTCACCAAATGGGGGGGGGGGACTGTATGGCATGAGTTAGATTTTCCATCATTGTTTCTATATATAGAATGTCTGGTGGCAAAACAGACCACTGGACCGTGTGATCGAGGTAGATCAACCATGGTACAGTCAGTTATCCGGCATCAACAGCCCTCTGTGAATTATCAAGAATGAAGCATTGATCTCCAAAATATCTAGCAAGGAGCACTTAAGGTTGGAAGCCTAGAAGGAATCGCAAAAAAGGCAGGGGCTTGAATTCATAAAGATCTCTTGAAAAATACTCCTCCGCGACAAGTCCCTATGTCCTCCTCCCAGACTAGTGTCCATAACCTCCTTCCAGACTATTCTCAATAACATCCTCCCAGACTAGTGTCCATAACCTCCTCTTAGAGTAGTGCCCATAACCTCCTTCCAGACTAGTGCCCACAACCTCCTCCCCGACTAGTGCCCATAACATCCTCCCAGACTAGTGTCCATAACGTCCTCCCAGACTAGTGCCCATAACCTCCTCTCAGACTAGTGTCCATAACCTCCTCTCACACTAGGGTCCATAACCTCCTCTCAGACTAGTGTCCATAACTTCCTCCCAGAACAGTGCCCATAACATCCTCCCAGACTAGTGTCCATAACCTTCTCCCAGACTAATGCCCATAACCTCCTCTCACACTAGGGTCCATAACCTCCTCTCAGACTAGTGTCCATAACCTCCTCCCAGACTAGTGCCCATAACATCCTCCCAGACTAGTGTCCATAACCTCCTCTCAGACAAGTGCCCATAACCTCTTCTCAGACTAGTGTCCATAATGTCCTCCCAGACTAGTGCCCATAACCTCCTTCCAGACTAATGCCCATAACCTCCTCTCAGACTAGTGCCCATGATCTCCTCCCAGACTAGTGCCCATAACCTTATCCCAGACTAGTGTCAATAACCTCTTCCCAGACTAGTGCCCATAACATCCTCCCAGACTAGTGCCCATAACCTCCTCTCAGACTAGTGCCCATAACCTCCTCTCAGACTAGTGTCCATAACCTCCTCACACACTAGTGCCCATAACATCCTCCCAGACTAGTGCCCATAACCTCCTCCCAGACTAGTGTCAATAACCTCCTCCCAGACTAGTGTCCATAACGTCCTCCCAGACTAGTGCCCATAACCTCCTCTCAGACTAGTGTCCATAACCTCCTCACACACTAGTGCCCATGACCTCCTCCCAGACTAGTTCCCCTAACCTACCCCAAAAGTTCCTCTCATGGTGTAAGGAGCAGAATATGGTGCTAAGCCTTGAGTGAGAACAACAGGCTGCCCGCCCGGCGGGAGTCTACCAGGTGTTCGACTGCCTTAATGACAGCTGTCAGAGTCTACCAGTACCAGAGCCTGCTGCAGTGGGGGCCATAGGTGGCGTGCCTGCAGCAGCCAATTACCGCAGCAGCATCCGGGGGCCTGCTCCACAATACATAGACAAAGGTGCACGAGTAGAGTTCCTCACTGAGGGTTATTTCACGAGGCATAGCCGAGAGAAATAACCCTCAGTGGGGAACTCTGTGAGTGCTTCTTTGTGTTTATTTCATGTCAGAATTAAGAATATTAATTTTGTCAAAATTCCACATAATTGCTCTTAAAAGGCTCATTTATAGTGGTTAAATCAACAATTTCGATAATTTGATAAGCCGTGAAATATGGGGGGTGTTAAATACAGCCTTCCTTGGTTAAGTCAATAGGAGTGCCGTATTCACCATGAAATAAACCTAAATAGCCCTTTAACTCTTTAAAGTTAGTACTTCCGATGATTGGGTTTCCCTAAAAGATTTCCCTGGGTCAGAATGTTCACATATGATATATTTGACTTACTGTTCCATTCCCCCTAGTTCCCTCCAATTCTGATAAGATTATATTGGCCAAAAAATGGTGGTTTTTGGAATAAAAGCAAGCATGCTTTTATTTCCCCTTTGAAAA
Source organism: Harmothoe impar (assembly GCA_947462335.1). Classification (NCBI taxonomy): domain Eukaryota; kingdom Metazoa; phylum Annelida; class Polychaeta; order Phyllodocida; family Polynoidae; genus Harmothoe; species Harmothoe impar. Next base: position 104,040,095 of record OX381705.1, on the reverse strand, counting down.
TGCACTAGAAAGGCCTATGTTTGGGGAACATTGGATCCTTTTGCGACCTAATAACACCCATTGATGACATTTGATTGACCTCTATTCTCTGAATATTACATTTTAACAGTATTTGGAATATATCTAAGTAAGATTTAGGTAGCTAAAAGATGACATTTGTCGTCATGATGTAGCAATGCAGCCCCGGCGAGTAACTCGCCGGGGCTGCGTTAGTGCATCATGCTAAACATTTATTAGAACATTGAAATCTACATAATAAGACATAAGAGAGTGGTCTAACTTAAGTCTTAACCTTAATTTTAAGAATACACTTCAACTGGAACGCAATATTATTATTTTTTACACAGAGAAAAGAAACAGCGTCAAAAGTCTAGGTTACCTCCAGAATGATCTCCCCCCCCCCCCTCTAGGGGGAGTCCAGGCTGCATAAGGAAGCCTAACTGACTTCCTGGGCGACCTAAGGGAGTCCCCTGAGGGAGTCACATATTTTCCTTACTCACCTAATGGAGTCACATAAGGACCTTAACTCCCTTAAAAAGAGGAGTCATTCTGGAGGCAACCTGGACTCCCTTTTGACGCTGTTTCTTTTCCTCTTTTTTTCTTGAGTAACAGGCCCCTGCGTCCAGGGCAGGAGGTACTCGGCACACAGCTAGGCCCGAGGTGGAGGCAGGATTAGCTCTAACCAGACCTAACTGCTAAGTACACCGCTATTCTTATCACCTTGCCTCTTTTGTCTCTCCCCTTTCATATTGAATCTTGTTTTTGTAATTCCTGATCCCAACAATGCAAGCCTATTGTCTATATTTCAGCATGTATGCCGTGTCACTACTGTATTTGGTATCAGCAATATCATCGGTATTTTCACTCCGTTATTTCTATTTGGCTAATCATGTTCGCTAAAGACATTATAATATACTTGCACATTGAAAGTGGAAGAAATAAAATACAAATCTTGCAAAAAAAGATTTCCCTTTCAGTTTTACATTTCAACAATTTGATTATATGCCTAATTAAGAGTAATTAACCATCCCTGTAAAGCTATGACTGAATCTTCTTGAGTCTGACGAGGAGAAACGGGAATGAAGTAAAATATAGACACCATATTGGGCTGTATACACATCACTGCGCTTATTAATATCACATAACGGGCAGATTAACTCTTATTTGAGACCTTCATTGTACTTCATTCATGTATTTTGATACCCGCGTCTCTCATTCCATACCCGTGTAATACTCTAGACCCGGGTCCTTATACAAGCCAACATTGCATTGTACACATATAGAAAGTCCATGGGCCATCAGCAAATTATGTAGGACCTATTGATACACTAAGGCCTTCTGACTAATTATAGTAGTTAAAATAAAGAGCATCATTGCATTTAAAGTAAAGGACTACGTAACATATCATGACTGTCTACACATAACCAGCCTAAAATTATTCAGCCTAACAGTAGTATAAGACAATCATGAGAGTTGAGTTGAGATGGGAATTATTTTATGTATCCTGGAAAATTACAGTAGCCTAGGGCATGTCTTACTAATAATCCAGCTATAATGTCATCGGTGAGTGTCATATAGTCCTTATTAATGAGTCATGTTACATTTAAGTAAAGGGTCTAAAAGGGTGTGTCTGATGTTGTGACACATTGCTGATGGAATTGGCATATTGAGAGAGTGATAAAAATATTTAAATATTTTGAATAAGACATTATATTATCATCATTATAACTATATATATTATCATTAGAACTCAATGGAATATAATTAAAATGTGCCCAGTCAATAACGACGGCTAGATAGAGAGCGGCAGGGTAGACATGAGGGGACCTAGATATGGCAGCCTTTACACTGTTGATAATGAGATAATTACCTCATTACTACTGTTTGATTTTAGCAGCACCCATCTCCCCCCTCCCACACATTGTATGGCCCCAGTCACAGTAAATGTCACAGATGGGAGTTATAAGGCATTCAGCTGCTGCTAACAAGTAGGGGTGTTATTCTATAATGTAAGTACCTTGTGTCAAATTTACTTTGACTAATTCCCTGTTCATAAATATTCGGCTCCATAGCATTTGCTATTGACCTTCTGATTGAACAGGGATAAATTACTAGTTGTAGCAGGACTGGACCACCAGGATCCTTACCTAGTTGTGGCAGGGGTCTGGGCAGGACTAGGTACTATCAGGACCCTTACCTAGTTGTGGCAGGAGTCTGGACAGTATTAGGTACCACCAGGACCCTTACCTAGTTGTGGCAGGGGTCTGGGCTGGAGTAGGCACCATGAGGACCCTTACCTAGTTGTGGCAGGGGTCTGGGCAGGACTAGGTACTATCAGGACCCTTACCTAGTTGTGGCAGGGGTCTGGGCAGGACTAGGCACCATGAGGACCCTCACCTAGTTGTGGCAGGAGTCTGTACAGGACTAGGTACCACCAGGACCCTTACTTAGTTTGCCGGTGTCTGGGCAAGACTAGGAACCACCAGAACCCTTACTTACCCGGTAGTTGTGACAGTCTGGGCAGGACTAGGTACCACAAGGATCCTTAGTTGTGGCAGGAGTCTGGGTAGGACTAGATACTTAAAGGACTCCTATCTAGTTGTGGTAGGATTCTTGGCAATACAAGGTACCATCAGGAAGCTTGTGATACAATTTAGGGTAAGCATCATCAGGTTTCAAGGTTTAAAGCCAATAATGCCAGCAATGTAGTGGTATAGAAATAACTTACATTTTAGCCTGCGAGTAAAAGAAAAAAAGTCTCCCTCGTCAGATTTCTCAGACCTTGGTGATGAGAAACCACTTTTTTCTTTAGTGTCCTAAGTTGCTAGTGCCCTGACGACCTGTGGACGCTGGTGCTAGAAGAGCAGGGAGGGGGGGGGGGTAAAGGACTTGGCCTTAGTGATAAACTGACATTTGTAACATCCAATATAAACTATTGAGTACAGCCTAATAACAGCCCTGCCCTTTATAAGTGGACCCTGGTAAACTGGAGCGCTGCGGGATACGCTGTAGGGGTGTGGGTGTGTGGGGCTGGGACGGGGACAGGGAGGCATGGATGAGGGAGGCATCTGGGGGAGTGTTCATTTATTAATTACAGGGGGGTGGTGAGATTTTGCAAAAAAATGTTTATTCCCTCTCCCCTTGAGAGCGCATAGAAAGTATTGTGCCCTCCTCCTCGTCGAAGGTGCTGAAAATCTCCCCCCCCCTCTTTGAACTGTAGTAACCGCCTGGCTTTTTTGCTTAACAGGGGCTGAATGTTTTACACCCCCTGTAACTGATAAATGGACACAAAAATCAAGATTGAATAATTGTTGAATCAATATTGCATCAACACCAATAGTCCTAATGTTGTTTCAATGTTCTAATAATTATTGCTATATGGTTTTAAAAACCCCATTTGCATTAATACAATTAACTACTAAACTGGCCTGCATAAGTGGCGGGTTTAAGAATAAGCGCCGATCATGAATGAGTGCCGGGTATCGCCTTTGAAATCAATAAGTACCAGACGGCTTATAAATACATATTGTCAAGGTTTGCAATCTAATTATTATTCAGTTCAGCGTCTCAGAATTTTCTAGTCTACATAGTGATAGCCATGTTCTTCATATAGTCCCCGACTTGAAGCCATGATCAGGGGCCGGGGGCGGGGGGGGGGGGGGTAAGGGGGGGGGGGGGTGTATTTCCAGCAACATGCTGGGTGTGAAGGGTATGGTCTGTCTGGGAGGAGTATCTATACTTCCACGTTTCTGACCTATACTGGGCGATAATAGAGGAAGGCCTGCTTATAACCCTGCAAGGACGGCTTTACTGCAATGTGCCCCTTGTTATCCTGATCAATGGAAGCTGCCTTGGTGAGTGACCTGCTCTTGCTGCATTCATGCATCATGCCGCGCCTAGAATACACACTCGGATGATGCAGCAATGTGGTGACAGCGGTTGCTCATTAATGCATCATGACGACAAATAAACCTGAACTTTCAGCATGATGCCCTCCCTGCAGGGTTAGCATAGGCTGCCTGCCATGCCACACACATCCCTAAGCAGGGACTACAAAATAGGGAAAAAGTAAATAAGAGGCGGGAAGCGGCCGCCTGATCAGAGAAAGGGCACGCGCGCAGGCACTATTTGTGTATCACCCTCAGAGGTCCCTCCCCCACCCAGACGGCCACCGCTCTGTGTGCCGCCCGGGTAAGGCCTCCTACACCATCACCTGCCTGCTCTACCTACCTCTACCTCCCCCTACCTACCTCTACTCAGCTGCCTCCGCTAGCTGACTATAACCAGCTCTGCCTCTCCATGTTTCTCAAAACACCCCCTACCTCCCACTGCCTCACCTATTTCCTACCTGGCTATTGCCTCCTCTGCCTCCCCCCCCCCCTGCCTCCGTGGTCCTCCCTGCCCCTCCCTGCCCCTCCCTGAACCTCCATGCCTCTATCTTCTTTCCCTGCCTCCTCCGCCTCCCCTGCCTCCCCCTACCTCCCCCTGCCTCCTACACCGCCCCCTACCCCCCCCTGCCTCCCCCTGCCTTCTCCCTGCCTCCTACACCGCCCCTACCTCCCCCTGCCTTCTCCCTGCCTCCTACACCGCCCCTACCTCCCCCTGCCTTCTCCCTGCCTCCTACACCGCCCCTACCTCCCCCTGCCTTCTCCCTGCCTCCTACACCGTCCCCTGCCTCCCCACCCCCTGCCTCCCCCTGCCTCCCCCTGCCTCCCCCTGCCTCCCCCTGCCTCCCCACCCCCTGCCTCCCCACCCCCTGCCTCCCCCTGCCTCCCCCTGCCTCCCCCTGCCTCCCCCTGCCTCCCCCTGCCTCCCCACCCCCTGCCTCCCCACCCCCTGCCTCCCCCTGCCTTCTCCTGCCTATCTCTATGTTCCCCCATCTGCCTCTAACTACCTCTAGCTAGCTCTGGTTCTCCATGTTTCTCAAAACACCCCCTACCTCCAAATGCCTCACTTACTTCCTACCTATCTATTGCCTCCCACTGCTGCCCCTGCTTCCCCCTACCTCCCCTTTGCTTTATCGGCCTGTCCCTGCCTCCCTTTGCCTTCCCCTCAGCTTCCATACCTCCTATCTTTATCTGCCTCCCCTATGTCCCCTGCCTCCCCTTCCTCCCCCTGCCTCTCTCGGCCTCCCCCTGCCTCCCCCTGCCTCCCCCTGCCTCCCCGGCCTCCCCCGGCCTCCCCTGTCTCCCCCTGCCTCCCCCTGCCTTCCCCTGTCTCCCCCTGCATCCCCCTGCCCCTCCCTGCCCCTCCCTGCTCCTCCCTGCCCCTCCCTGCCCCCTCCCTTCCCCTCCCTGCCATCCCCGGCCTCCCCCGGCCTCCCCTGTCTCCCCCTGCCTCCCCCTGCCTTCCCCTGGCTCCCCCTGCCTCTCCCTGCTTTCCCCTGCCTCCCCTGCCTCTCCCTGGCTGCACCGGCCTCCCCTACCTCCCCTGTCCCCCCCCCCCTGCCTCCCCTGCCTCCCATGGCCTCCCATGGCCCACCCACCCTCCCCGGCCTCCTCTGTACCCCTGGCTCCCCATGCCTCCCCAACCTACCCCTCCACATGAGATTGAGATCATGGTACAACCTGATTGTTGATTGTGACGGGTGGTGACGGTGGCGGGCGTGCAGACATAATTATACACTTGAACTGTTAATGCCACACGGGACGCGCATTAACCACTGAAACATCATCAGGAGAGATAAATATTTTCCTTGGAAATTTACTGCCGCATGCTCGCAATGTTGTCATGCGAGTGGATCATTTGTAATTCTTGTTTCTTTGTCTCCCTTTCTGCCTGTGGGAGGGGGAATGTTGTCGGTGGGCGTAGCACTACTTATTGTTACAATATTATGGTTTCAATCGATATTTCCACCCCTTCTCTTTTTTTTTATACTAGTAGCAACCCTGATATCCTCAAGATCCAACATTACCTACTTTTTTTTCACATGATCTTGCCTAAAAGACACCTTTATTTTCGTTTAAAAAAGTTGGCGATGAGTATGATTTGTTATTTTTATTCTTTGGTTGTTATATAAAAACCCTTCCTTTCTTATTGACCTGTTTAAGCGCCCGTACACTTATAGATTTCAGGTCCCTTTTACTCCCTGCGCTTATACAGGGACCTGCGCTTATATATATGAGTCCCTTTAAAGAGATTTTTGAGTTTCAGCGGGGTCTTAGACCTGCACTTGAATAAGACCTGGGCTTATTTGAGACCCCTGCGCTTAAACCGGCCATTATGGTACGTTTAAGTAGTATCCAATCGTTAAATTTTCCAGCGCTTTGGCGAGATTACATCAAAACTGACTTTTGAGTTTATAAATGTATTCATTGCACATAGTGATTTTCAAATACAATTACATAGTCAAAGGGACAACGATCCCTTTTCTTGTTGGGCTCTCATGAACCAGCAAACCAATGTCGGCTTTGCCTTATCTCGGAAGGTTTCCCGCGAGGCACCTTTAGAGCATGAAGTGGTCAGTTGGTTCCAGAGGTTTATGCCTCGATATAGCAGGCTTTTTTTGTAACCCAATAGGTTACAACTAGGGTATTTGATGCGCTAGGTGCCAGCATTGAAGTAGGCTTCAACTCCATGTGTGGTACCCTCACCCACCCTGGACAGTCTCTCAGAACAGATGCGTGACTCGTGATATTTAGATTTCCGTCAATACTACAATACTTGCAACTGATGAATGTAATCAAGGACGTCAATAGCTGGTATTTACATATGTATTGTTGTATAGGTTTCAACAGGATTTCTTGTGAAAGACCGCCTTACTCGTGCTGGTCAAACGGGTTTGGTCAAATGATGAATTTCCACTCCTGTCTGCCCCAGCCTCATACGTCTCCCCTACCTCCTACCATCCCTACCTCCCCTACCTCTCATTCCTTGGTTGTCCTTGGTTGTCATATGCGAGTACTGCTATCATGATACCGTACTGAATTTGCGACGTGTGCTGAATGAGCTTTCTGTCCTACTTACTTTTTATACAAAAACCTGCCGAACACCAGCTATAGCCGCCAAAAAGGATGCTCGTCCGGCAGAGAGATACTGTAAAACCTCGCTTATAAGCGGCGGCTAGTACGCAAATCAGATCACTGGTGCGGCTTATAGGATCGGCACAGAGTCCAGGTGTGGCTTATAGTTTTTGCTCCTATAGTACAGTACTAAAGTCACCATAACCAGATCGCTGGTGCAGCTTATATGATCAGCCCAAAGTCGGGGTGCAGCTTATACGCGAGTTAGGCTTATATGCGAGGTTCTACAGTAGCTACTGGAAGCCCGAATAGCTGGCTCTAATCAGAATGTCTTTGCCAATGTGTGAGTTTTTACAGGTTGTGAATTAGACCATTGTTAGGGTTTCTAGACACTAAAACAAAAGGCATGAATATTTTCTGCTGTGTTCTTCAGTTATTAGCATATAAAAATGCTCTACATAACTGTAACATACAGGAAAACCCTATTCACTATAATTTTCAGTAAAAACACTTGCTTTAAAAATATGTATTTGATTACACTCCAAATATATTCTGTATGGTGGAACCCAGGCCTGCAAAATCTAAGCTGGACATGCAAAATAAAGTATCTGAGGGACCGAGTGTCCTGTCCCAGTGGGCACAAAATCCAGTTCAAAGTTGAATCAATGTTGAATTGACATTGAATCAACATTGACACCCGTTTGTCAATGTTGATTCAATGTTCCGTGCCGACTGGAGTATGGTGGAAATCTTTCTGTATAGACTACCTATGTCCAGGTGTGTGGCTTACCCTACCTGTACCTGGAGGCAGACTCTGGTGGTTGACGGTTCAGTACTCACCTGAAGTAAGCCGCACCCTGAGTTTGAGGCAATGCTATAAGCTGCACTGGTGATCTGGTTATGGTGAGTTTAATACTGTCTTAGGGCCAACCATATGAGTCGCATCGGTTTTACGGTGTATAAATATGAATATATATATATATATATATATATGTGTGTGTATATATGCTCTACTTAAGATCCATTATAAGGGGCACCATGGGGACTCGGCATGTGTCTGTTAGCGGCTGTATAAATAAATAACAGGTTACCAAATAAACCATAGCAGTCTCCGCCCAACCCTGAGGGAGATCTCATGCTGTAACATAGACTGCACTTAGAGTGGACCAGGGCTAGACTTGGATGTTAACCCTGCAGCCCTTTAAAGATGGGTTGGGGGTTAATTTGGGGTCAATTTTTATCTTTCAGTTTTTCAACGTATTTGTGTATATAATGTCCATACAAATACGTGTGTAACTTTTTAAAACATTCTCATATATATAAATCCATAAAATGTATGCCAATCATGGTCAGAATAGGTCAGGGGACCCGACTCTATTAGAGAAAGGGGTCCCGTGGCCTGGTTTTCTCTATATTTCATCCATTTACAAATATCAGAATGATTTAAAAAGTAATACATATATTTATAGGGACATTATGAATGCAAATACTGAAAAATAAAAATCGACTCAAAATTCGCTCCTAACCCATCTTTAAATACAGATGTTGCTAAAATGTGACATTTGTCATCATAATGCACCAATGAAGCACCGGCGAGTAACTCGCACTGGGGTATCCTACTGACCTTTCAGGAGTGTCTTTATGTAGCCCATAGGGACGGCTTGATGCTTGAATGCAGCACTGGCCAGTTATGTACCAGGGCTGCATTCAAGCATCATGATGACCAAGGGCATTACATCCTTTAAGGCTGAAGGGCTGCATATTATTAGTCCTTTAAGGCCTCAGAGTGCTTTAATGGTGCTATCCCCTTGGTCGACATGATGTATGAATCACTCTATTGTGAGAATACTAATAACCAGAGTTGTATCATGCATCATGACAACAAAGGGCATGACACAAGAACAGCATGATGCCTTGATGCATGATGCATGAATGCAGCCCTGACGAGTAACTCACCAAGCATCATGCCGACCCTACAGGGTCGCGAGGGTTGGCATGATGCACCATTGCATTCCTCGTGAGTTACTCACCAACGCTGCATTGGTGCATTATAATGACAAATATCATCTTTTAGCGTCATCCGTCCTTAAAGGGTTAAAGCACTCCAGACTCATTCACTCTGTGTGTAACAGCCTGCCTGGTGGCCCATGACCTCTAGCTGACCCCTGCTCACCCTCTACCCCTTACCTCACTCCCATTATACACGACACACACACATGGGTGGTGTGCACACATGGCAGGACACTGCTACTCCACACACACACACACACACACACACACACAACCACACACACACACACACACCTACACACACACCTACACACACACACACACACACACACACACACACACACACACCTACACACACACACACACACACACACACACCTACACACACACCCACACACACACACACAGGGAGACTGGGTACATCAATATTGGCCGCTCACTCCCACACCTCAGGCCGCCCCCAGAGTGTGTGTGAGTAGTATATGTATAGTATACTAGTAGGTGTAGTATATATGTTGTTATAACACGACTTGCTACGACCTATTTAAGAAACTAAAAACAGACCTACTATCTGATTGGTGATCAGTGACGTCCTTAGCTACTATGGGATGAGTGGCTAGACACTGTACACTATATGAATGTATATATATACCACTCTAAATATTCTCTCCCCCTACACTTTTACCGAGGCAATGGCTCTTTTACATCCCACACTACATAGAGAAAGTCTGGGATGGACAGGCCTTTAGTATGCTGTATGTCTACCACAGCATAGGGAAAGTCGTCAGCCCAAACAGCAGGGTGCTACTGAGTCTCGAACCCATGATGTCATGCATGCGAGACAAAGGTGCTACTGCCTGAGCCGACTCCGCACCCCCGCTATGGCTGGGTGCGGAGGGTGTGAGGGTGTGGGGTTAATCCCGTGTTAATCCAGGATTAGAGCCGGATTAGGAGGCTTAGGTATGTGGAGTTGTCATGGTAGCACGAGGCAGTGGTTAACCCTGTATGGACGGCATGTCGCTAAAAGATCCCATCTGTCGCATGACGTACCAATGGAGCCCTGATGATAACTCACCAGGGCTGTATTGCTGTGTCTTGCCAACCCTTCAGGAGGGTTTCAACCCCCCAGGGTCAGCATCATGCTTGAATGCAGCACTGGAGAGTTACTCGCTAGTGCTGCATTTATGCATCATGACGACCAAGGAAATGATGCATTCATGCATTATGCTATCCTTAAAGGGTTAACTGCCGCATAGTGCATTAATATAGGTGTGTAAGCCCTGTTGGTACCGAGCTATGGTGGATGAATACACACCCAGGCAAAAGCCAGCGTCAACCAATGTCGCAAATAGCACTCTCATACAAGGGTCAGACACCGATGGACTATTACAGATGGGTCAAGGGCCATTCTAGTGAGGGTCAGGCTATGCTAGAGTCTTCCTTAAGCTTTTCTTCTTGCACCTGTGCCTCTAGGTCACCCACCAGCTCCTCCCTCGCCTCAAGGTCGTCCTCCATTTTGGACACGTTGCCAGCCGGGAGAGTGAACCGGCAGTACTTGCCAAAAGGTGCCAGGTGCTTGTAGCCACAACCAGATACACAGTTCTTGGCGTTGGGGTGTAGTGCCTCCTTGTCTCTGGACTCCTCCATAATCCAGAGAGAATTTAAATGGAAATTAAATTATAAGAGACTGCCGCACCAACATGTGCTCGCCTCTGTGTCCTGTATGGTTGTGAGGCACTGCAGTGCAGGCAGGGGTGAGTGTGGTACAGGTGTGCGCAGATGCAGCAGAGCGTGTCCTATACCTGACTAATACTACCAACACCCCCCGAGGTGTGTGTTCGTTCACATTAGACTAAGGTAAAGATACAAGTCAAGTCAGTGGATTGTGATTGGACTTAGGCGAACAAGAGTGACCAAATGTCACCGCCAAACCCAAAACTTATAAACCACAATATCATTATAATTCTTGTACTAAGGTCGACTAAATGCAGAAAGGGTACTGGAAACTTTCAAGTCTGACTCAATTCTACCCGACATGGGCTTGGTCAGGTAGATGAGCGCAGCTAGGCTCCTCCAGTCCCCAGCTTGTCTGACCTCGTCCAACGACAAGCCGATGCCATACATGAAGGCCGCCCCGGCCCGACGCAGGGAGTGCATACCGGCTCCATGGCAGTCCAGGCCAACCTTCAGGAGAAGGTATTTCAAATAGGAAAGTAACTGGTGGTAGGTGAGTGGGACCACCCTCCTCCCCTTGTACACTAAAAATGCGGGGCACGCAGGGTCCATGGAGGGGAAGTCCCGGATGTGTGTCTTCATCAATGACACAGCGCACAGTGGAGAGTTAGGTGAGTAGGTTACCGGTAAGTGGTGAACCCGCTGTTGATACTGTATGGTCTTAGAACTAGAAATGGCCAGAGTCATGCCCCAAGGGGTGAAACCCAAAGCACCCCGGCGCAGGTAGTGCTCCCCCGGGGTGGAGAGAGAGGTCTGTACTAAATTAGATTTCCTAAGAAGGGCTCTGAAGGCCAATGTTATACACGCCCACATGCCCCTCCTGGACGGATCTCCAATCTCAACAAACATGAACATACGAAGCAAATCATTTACACCCAAAGTGGGCCTGCATGGTTCAGGGTCCCCCAGGACACGCTTCAGACCATTCATGGTGGATATGAAAATAAAATCCGACCTAATGTGGTCCATATTGAAACCATAAAGCTTGTTGAGGGCCAAAACCCCGCTGACATAATTGTCGATGGTCTTGTATCTCAGGCCCCCAGACAGGGAAACAATGAACCTGCACATAAGAGTTGTGTCCGTGGGAATAGCTGCAGCTTGTATAGAATTGCAGAATAACACATATTTCTTCCATTGTGACGATCTAGATTTCCAAGTGGTAGGGGCCCAGGCTTCCGCCCTAATCTCGGCAGCCCTGGCGTCTAGGGAAGATCTCAAATTCACCGCCTCTACAACAAGCATCAAAAGCAGGCAAGAAATTAACACAACTAGACATCCTAGATAGGTAATCAGCCTTTACATTGGCTACTCCAGGCAGGTGTACCGCCACTAGCTGGCAGTTCCACATGACACACTCCCAAAAAATATCACGTAAAATACACATAGCTAAATTATTTTGGCTCTTCCCAGAGTTGATGGCGGAGACCACCTGAGTGTTGTCAGATTCACAGACGACCCTGGTGTCTATCCAAGACGGCCCCCATCTTCTAAGGGATTCCAGAATGGGGTAGAGTTCCTTAATACTAATGTGGCAAGAAGTGTCAACCACATCAATGGCTGGTATACAGTGCTCGTGAGTGTCAGACGACAGGGATAGATTGCTGTCCCACAATCCCGCGATCCAGTCTCCCTCACACAACGCCCCCCAGCCATAACCGGAGGCGTCAGTAGTAAGTGTCCTGGAAGGGTGAGGGGTTCCGTCAATGATTCTTGCCTCACCATTAAACCAAGCAGCAAATGTTAGCCACCAGGACAGGTCGTCAAAAAATGACTTTGTTAAGCTAACATAACGCTTATTGCCGTCAAAACCTTTAAGCATCTCTATTATACGTCTAGAAAACGTCCTGCCCCCCCTGACGAGGGTAGAGCAGTGTGATAGAACTCCGCAGATCCGCTGTAGCTGCTTTCTTGTCGCCTGACGACGACCCACAAAGAAATGTAGCTCATCTTGGAGTTTGTCTATCTTAGCATCAGGCAATCGCAATTTCATAGAATGGGAATCAATTTCCACCCCAAGGTAGGTTTGAACCTGGGAAGGACCTCTGATTTTGCTGTAAGCAATGTAGAAGCCCAATTGTCGCAAAGTCTTATGGAGGAAGAGTTGGGCATCCCGACACTGTTCATAAGTGTCAGCCACCATGACACAGTCATCTAAGTAGTTGATGCACATATAACCTGAAGCCTCCATGTACCGTGCTACCGCGTCTGTCAATCTATTAAAGATGAAAGCAGACGACTTAGCTCCAAATGAGAGAAAATTGTCTTGTAAGAACCTGTATCTGCCATCTACCTGCCACTTCAAACCTTGAAATTGACGGTCATGAGCCCTGATTAGGACAGAGCGGTATGCCGCCGCCACATCTGTGACGGCCAAAAACTGGTCCTTTCTTAAACGCTTACAGACATCATCTACCGATTTATATCTAAAGTGATTAAAGGTGAGGTCCATGTAGCTATTGATAGAGGCTCCCGAGGGTCTACAAGCATCTGTGATAGGGCGCACCCTACCGTCCGCTTTTGGTACAGCTCCAAGAGCGTGGATGCATTTAGGCTTCTGTGATACAACACTGAGTTTCCCACTAGCAATCTCCTCCATAATAATACTGTTCATTGCAGGCATCGAGGAGTGCTCGGCTGAGTAATAGTTGTGAGTGTAGTAGGGCGAGATATCAGCTCCGGGATCCACGACTTTAAAACCGTGTAAAACGCCATCCAAAATAAACAAAGCGTCCTGATCCCAAACCCCCGGGCCGTAGACACAGTCGTCACCGCCTGACAACATCCGTCTCCAACCCGCCGGTTTAAACTGAGCCCTAACCCCATCGACAGTGTGAGGTGCAGAAATGTCAAACAGAGGTGCGTAATCATGATACATGTCGATTAGTTCCGTGATAGAAGAGGAACACAGCAAACTGTCACTATTACTAGCCACATCCAGACGATGTTTGGCGTCCACACCGCCATCTTGGTAACAAAGCGATGGTTCCCGCCTGTTCAGCCCATCTACGGCCACAGGCATGTCGTGTCGACCGGCAACCAGCTCCGTACGAGTATCCGGCGAACCGAGCCCCGCCGAGCTTTGCCGAATGCTAAAATCCGAGCTTCGCGGATCCCGAGCCTCCCCGACTCACGCCCTCGGGGGGCCCGCGCCACGATTCGGTGGACCTGACGCGTGAGACGTATGTTGCTGCTGAGGCGCCTGGAAATGTTGCATCTGAGACGGGTACACGCTGGGAGCAGCGGGTGCCGCTCCGTACTGCCCGCCGCCCGGGCGGGACGCCGCAAAACAGTCTTGCCGCTCTTTAGCTTTGTGCCCGCCCCTGCACACCGCGCACTGGTGCGCTTTGCTGCAGTAATCCATGTCACACCATGAGTAATTAAAGCGTGCACACACGTCATCCGGGCATATACTGAGGGGGCGTTGACCTCCCTTCTTGTTTTTACCAGACTTGTTCTTCCCCCCTCCTGCCATGAAAGGGTATTTGGCTGCCACTAAGGCGAGCGCCTGCTCAAACTTGTCGGTACGCTCACCACCCAGGTAGGTCGTCATGGATGGGTAGTCGCCTGACACATACGTCTCTAACTGCCCCTCAATGACCCTAGTGGTAACACTGTTTTCATATTCAGCCAGGGCCGGGTCTGTGAACCCTGACAACAACTTTTTGAGACATATAAAATGCAGGTGGTCTACGTAAGCCTCCGGGGACACCCGAGAATCCACTTTAAACAATTTTTTCAACACACATGACATGCCATATATCAACTCAACAAATGACATATGCTTGAAATCCTTGTCTTGAAAGATGTGGAAGTCAGGGCGAATCCAAACCCTGGAACGCTTCCTGCCAGCCCGAATCGATGCACTCATCATACCTGCTAATAGATCCTGACCTCCCGGTACTTCCAGGTCATCAGATAACAGGCCGAGAGTGTGACGGTTGATCTTTGACTTCCTGAGGCCCGCGAGCAGGGTGGCGAGATCCAGCCCCGCCGATGCCGGCTCCTCCGTCGTCGTCCCTGCCGCCTCCGCCGCTGCTGCCTTCTCGGCCGCTGCCGTCTCGGCCGCCGCCGCCTTCGCCGCCTCCACCGCCTCCGCTGCCGCCTCTCTCGCCGCCACAGCTAATGCTGTGCTGCGCCTGGAGCGTTCCGTCTCCGCCTTGGAATTAGCTATCCTGAGGTGGCTCAGCTCCTCCTGCAGTGACGAGACATGCCGCTGCTGTTCAAAAAGAGCTTCCTTAAGCTTCTCTTCTTGCACCTGTGCCTCTAGGTCACCCACCAGCTCCTCCCTCGCCTCCAGGTCGTCCTCCATTTTGGACACGTTGCCAGCCGGGAGAGTGAACCGGCAGTACTTGCCAAAAGGTGCCAGGTGCTTGTAGCCACAACCAGATACACAGTTCTTGGCGTCGGGGTGTAGTGCCTCCTTGTCTCTGGACTCCTCCATAATCCAGAGAGAATTTAAATGGAAATTAAATTATAAGAGACTGCCGCACCAACATGTGCTCGCCTCTGTGTCCTGTATGGTTGTGAGGCACTGCAGTGCAGGCAGGGGTGAGTGTGGTACAGGTGTGCGCAGATGCAGCAGAGCGTGTCCTATACCTGACTAATACTACCAACACCCCCCGAGGTGTGTGTTCGTTCACATACTAGTAGGTGTAGTATATATGTTGTTATAACACGACTTGCTACGACCTATTTAAGAAACTAAAAACAGACCTACTATCTGATTGGTGATCAGTGACGTCCTTAGCTACTATGGGATGAGTGGCTAGACACTGTACACTATATGAATGTATATATATACCACTCTAAATATTCTCTCCCCCTACACTTTTACCGAGGCAATGGCTCTTTTACATCCCACACTACATAGAGAAAGTCTGGGATGGACAGGCCTTTAGTATGCTGTATGTCTACCACAGCATAGGGAAAGTCGTCAGCCCAAACAGCAGGGTGCTACTGAGTCTCGAACCCATGATGTCATGCATGCGAGACAAAGGTGCTACTGCCTGAGCCGACTCCGCACCCCCGCTATGGCTGGGTGCGGAGGGTGTGAGGGTGTGGGGTTAATCCCGTGTTAATCCAGGATTAGAGCCGGATTAGGAGGCTTAGGTATGTGGAGTTGTCATGGTAGCACGAGGCAGTGGTTAACCCTGTATGGACGGCATGTCGCTAAAAGATCCCATCTGTCGCATGACGTACCAATGGAGCCCTGATGATAACTCACCAGGGCTGTATTGCTGTGTCTTGCCAACCCTTCAGGAGGGTTTCAACCCCCCAGGGTCAGCATCATGCTTGAATGCAGCACTGGAGAGTTACTCGCTAGTGCTGCATTTATGCATCATGACGACCAAGGAAATGATGCATTCATGCATTATGCCATCCTTAAAGGGTTAACTGCCGCATAGTGCATTAATATAGGTGTGTAAGCCCTGTTGGTACCGAGCTATGGTGGATGAATACACACCCAGGCAAAAGCCAGCGTCAACCAATGTCGCAAATAGCACTCTCATACAAGGGTCAGACACCGATGGACTATTACAGATGGGTCAAGGGCCATTCTAGTGAGGGTCAGGCTATGCTAGAGTCTGGTAATGCTGGACTCTGGGGAGAGTCTCTTTCAGCCTGCAAGAGTCCAGCATTGCCAGACTCTAGCATGAGGATCCAGCATAGCTAGACTCTCAAGCAATTTTGGGTGAGTAGAGGCTCTAGATGAAGGTCCAGCATAGCCTGACCCTCACTATAATGGCTCATGACCAACCTATTAAAGTCCAGCAGTGTTTGACTTTGATATATGAGTGCTTTAGGCAACATTGGTTGACGCTGATATTTGCCTGTGTGCAGTGAGTCATTATTAGTGGCTACATTCAAGCATCAAGAAGATACGGGACATAACACTGCAAGACATATTTTAGTGACCTCCGTCCTTAAAGGGTTAAAATCTCATGCGGCCCCTAAAGGGTTAGGCAGTGTAAGGAGGCTGTATATTGTGTGCAGTGGTCAGGGTGTTCAAACAGGCGTGGGAAAGGGGCATGTGTGGGGGACCGCAGATAGGCTGGTGAACCCTTGGGTAGTCTAGCATTCAGCGTTTGCAGCACTGATGAGTTTCTTGCCAGACCTGCATTCATGCATCATGATGACCAAGAGCATGTTGCCATCCTTAAAGACACCTAGACAAATATCAGCATCAACCAATGTCGCCAATACTACTCTCATACAAGTGTCAGACATTGCTGGACTATAATAGATGGGTCAAGGGCCATTCTAGTGAGGTTCAGGCTATGCTGGGCCTTCATTTAGAGCCTCTACTCACCTTAAAATGCTTGAGAGTCTGGCCCTGCTGGATCCTCATGATAGAGTCTGACAATACTGGACTCTTGCAGGCTGAAGGAGACTCTCCCCAGAGTCCAGCATTGCCAGACTCTAGCATGAAGATTCAGCAATTTTGGGTGAATCGAGGCTCTAGATGAAGGTGCAGCATAACCTGACCCTTGACCTGTCGATTGTAGTCCAGCAGTGTTTGACTTTGATATATGAGTGCTTTAGGTGACATTGGTCAACGCTGATATTTGCCTGGATGGAGTCCAACATTCAGAATTTGTAGTTTACTTGGTTCGGGAACTGCTTACTCTCAATTCCTATTGATAATAGCCCACTCGCTAATGGTGAATGGGGGTTTGTATATGCCCACCGGACACTGATACAAGTCTAACCCCCATCATGCACTCTCTGCATTACACTTACCAGTCCTCGGTCCCTGTCTTACAACTAGGGCTGCCTACAGACCAATACAGCAAGAAAGGGTGACTTTTTCATTACAAAGTTTTGTTTACATTGGTTTTAGTAGAATTCTCATAATATTGTCTGTAATATCTATTTCGTAAACATCTTATATCAGCAGATTCACAGGACAATTACCTTACAAACAGTATATGTTAGAAGGCAGGATTATGAGGTTATATTTAGGTATTTGTTGGTCACCCTTCAGAAATATTCAAAAGCTTTATCAACAACTTTCTGAAAAGTCACCCCTTTCTTGCTGCATTGGTCTCTAGACCCAGCACAAGGTCACGGCAGGGGTAACCAGGCCCTTTCTGGGGTGAGGCCAGTGGAGCCTGCCATCTCCCTCCCCCAATCTGCTGATGCTGGTTTGGCCTTGGTAATATTGCTGATGGCCTTCAGCCCTATTTTACCTAAACACTGATACTCCACCCTTTACACTGAGTATATAGACAGAGGTCCATGATAATCTGTCTGAATGACAGGTTTCTCCACGAGTGGTGCATTGGATCGTATCACATGAGGCGGAGCAGAGTGTGATTTGATCCAATGCCCCACAAGTGGAGAAACCAGGAGTTCAGACTGATTAGAGTGGATCTCTGTATTTATTTTATGTGATTCTTGATTAATTTCATCAAAATATACATTTGGTTTCAAAGCTATTTTGGTGATGCCATCGTGGAGAAACAGGCCATGGAGAATGAGCATCAGTTTCTCCACAGGGGTGTGGAGAACAACCAATTTAGTACTTAAGCATGGTAATTTTGTTTCTCCACATGAAATAAATAGTGTTGTAAGACTGCATCTGTTCAGTAAGACTTAGTCATCATGCATCAATGCAGCCCTGGCTAGTATGCTGACGTAGACAAATGCCAACGCCCATTGATACCATCTTTGCTGTATTTCACAAGTGGGATATGGTCCCAGACCCCATGAGTGAAATACAGCAGAGAGCTATCAATGTAGTTGGCATTTGCATTTATTTTTATTTGATACCATTTTATGAAGAAAAACAGCTTTTTCTTACCCAGAATAAGGCCACTTCTTATTCGATGGGGACCATCGAATATGGCCCTTCCTATAGTTAAGCATAGTAAATCTTGTATTTCAATGAAATAAAATGAGCATAGCACATTATGGCGCTATTCTGTCCCTACAAAAAGGTCCGGGAAATGAAGGAAAAATGAAGGAAAAATGAAGTGTGAAAATTAACACTGGTGTAAATAATGACTCTGGGGAGGATTTCCCTTCATTTCCCGGACCTGCTAAAGGGGTAAAGCACTAAATGGCCCTTAACGGGTTGATGTAATCCCCGGGATGTAATCGGGGTACTTATCGGGTGGGAGTTCAATTGGATGATGACCCTACCATGCAGCCTCCTTTTAATTAAGCACCCCTCTGATTAGCTGTGTCATTACACTATGTGCAATCATCTAGTCTGGGTCATCAAAGAGCAGGGGATACCAAGAGCGTTCACTGTCCGACTCCCTGACAATTTGCAGTGAAGGAGTAGCACTTTTTTCTTTTTAAATTTTTTAAACACATCCTCTATACAGACACTTGGCGCTTTGATGTCCCCTACCCTTTGTTGTCATTTGACCCATTTTGAGATTTTTTTTTTTTTTTCATTTCTTTGATGAAAAACATGATAAAAGTGGACAAATATTGGCATATTTGGTATCAAATTAAAGCTAATCATGCCAGATATGCATGGGATAAAAATAACTTACATTTCCCACACTTGTAAAGATCAGTGAATTCTTAACTACTTAAATGTGAATCTTGGCCACGACATGTTATCCTATACATTTTAGCCTCCCTCGTTTAATTTGTCAGTCCTTGGTGATGAGTAACAGCTATTAGAAGTGGCCGTATACACTCCCAACATGTCGGCATGTTTGGAGCGCTTTGCACCATGATCTTGATATCAATTTGGCATTTGGCATAGGCAAAATCACGGATACATGGGGCGCTTTTTGTCTAATGTGAGGTTTCTTTTAACTGTTGTTATACACTTTGGCTTTAGAACAAAATAATTGGCCTAAATGTATACATGTGGTGTACAAAAGGTGATAAAACACTCACCACAGCTGTGTGGCATAAGTTAGTTAAACCACTGCCAGACCCCTGTACTGAGGATACTGGGTTAGTCACGGCTGAGCACACTTAACTGTGACTTGTGATCAGCCTAGACTGTTGCCATTATCCTCAGTACAGTGGTCTGGCAGTGGTTTAACTACTACGTTACCACGAGATTTATCAGTATTCTGGGGGGGGGGGGGGTAGATGGATTTAGGCCCTCCATGTTAATGCTTGTTTGTTTCCTTACTTGCTAGTTACAGCTGTAACTCTCAGATGGGGCCCGGGCTGTCTGAGAGTTACGGATAGAAGGGTCAGTTTTCTATTGATTGTGCTTAATCCAACCGATAATGTAGATTTCTACACCCAATCACAACAGGCCATGAGTGGCTTGTATTCAATGTCTAGACCAATCAATAGTGTGTTTCAAGGGTTGGAGATCTTCTGTCTATGCACAGACTATCTCTATCAAAGCGATCAAATGTGTGGAAAATGAAACTTTATCCATGACTCAATTGATAAATGGTTCATAGCATACATGTATAGGATAATACTGATGAATTTAGGAGTCTATATATCCCATATTAAAGCCGGGAATGCAAAGCAAAATCACCTTGCAAATGGTACCATATTCCCAAAGCTTTCTTGGCACTTGGATCCTATACCCACAACGCCAGTGCCCATGGGTATTGCAGGCTATACTATTAATTGTTGCCAAATATACCAATAACAGCTGACTATAGAGGATATAAACCCTACCACGGGACCAAGGCTATACCCCTTTGTGGATCGACCCTTAACGCTAATATGGCACCCTTTGTTGACTATTGCTTGCCGATGGCCAAGGCTACAGGTCACATGGTCGATGTACAACATGATTATTCAAAGGTTGACAACGAAATACTGTTGAAGGAGGAGAGTACTGTGATATACATCATTAATTTACCGCTTTTGAAAACCACTGCTCTTTGTTCTTTACTCTGTGTGAGAAGCCCTATACCATATTTAAAGCAAACAATATGGAATATTGACATTTGTTATTTCTATGTTTGCTGACTGTAATTGTAAAAAGTATCCTTGCTATGACGTTATGGTCAATCAACTTTTCAAAACTTTAATTTCAAAAGGAAAATCACCTAGAATTAGCTGACAAAGTAGCTTTAAACGGCTATAACAGTCATCCAGTTACTGCATGAACCATGCAATTCAAGCCACTTTAAGCAAAAATTAAGATTTATGAATGGCCTACCATAAGTGGCCTTCAGCAACTTTGTTCCGATTAAAATTGCTGTAAATTGCTTCAACTTGCTCAAGGAAGGCAATTAATTACTGTAAAACCCCAGCTTTAAGACGACCCCGGCTTTAAGACGACAACCCAACTTTGGAAAAAAATCTGTCTTGTACAAAAAGTGTTTTAAAATGGATTTTACTGTTATCTATTATATAAAAACCCACCTTTAAGACGACCCCCTTATTTTAGGAAAAAATCTGTCTTGTAGAGAAAAAAAACACCAAATAAAATCCATTTTAAAGCCAGCGTTTTACGGTAGTTAACTATGAATTTAAGCTGCATAAATTGTATGGTTCATGCTGTGTTATGGGAGTGGGGTGCTGGATGCTGGCTACATACATGGTATACAGCTTTATGAATGATGACGCTCATCAACAATACATAGGGGAGCGTGTTGTACATATTGGTTCTTTGCAATATTATTCGGTTGATGGATTTTGGTTTTGGATCGGGGACCGTGGTGCATGGTGCTAATATAGGTTTTGTATCGGCACCAATCAGTGGATGCCCGGTCTGTGTGTGGATACCACAGGCTGAAACTGATCCGCCTGGTTATAGTGAGATAACTGTCGGTAATACATATAGCACAAGGTATGACAGAGCTAGACGTCCATCGTCTTTATACCCTAGATGAACCTACTGTACCATGTATTTGACCATAGACAGGTGGCACCATCTGAAGTATATATACCGTATTAGACTTAATAAGTGCACACACCTTAATAAGCGCACACCCCCCATTTTTGACTGATTTCTATACTACAAATAACCAAAAATATAAATTTTGACCCTTATTAAACTCTTAACTACTAAAAGGTATCCACAAACATTTTTAAAGCACACTGTGCGCTTATTACGTCGAATACGGTAAAGATGATGGTGGACTGAGTAGTTTGTATATTCATAAATGGACGGCGCTCCTATCTATGTCCAAACCCATAGTAGGGCCATCTAGGGTATAAAGATGATGGGCGTCTAGCTCTGTCATACCCTTACTTGTGCTATATACAGTTATCCACTCCCAGTGTAACCAAGTGGATCAGTTTAAACCTGTGTGTGGAAACCACAGTGTAAATAGAACCACTGCTGGTTCCCACATTTACATATGTGTTACACTGGGATCAAGCAGAGAGATATTATTGTCAACATTTTTCAATTCAGTTGGAAAGCGTTTATGGAGTCAACAGCTATTACGCAATTTTCTCATCAGCTCGGGGCTTTTGTCACAAAATGAGACAAATGATGCAGCCTTTGCAAAAACATGTAGGACAGTGGCAATGTCCTCCTAAAATGCCACCGGTCCAGCAGATTCACTAGTGTAGCAGGACCGAATGTCCAGTCACATGTTTAGCTTTTCTGAACTAAAATAATTAAGTTGGGTTTCTAAACCTGAAATATGTTTCTCAATATACTATATAGAACCAAGTATTGATTTTGATTTTGCCTTAGAAGATTATGAATAAAATGTTTTTTCAATGGACAAAACTATTTTATACTTAAGATGCATAAATTGTCAGATGTGTGGCTATCCGGTCCTTCAAAAATGTAGCCGGTCCTGCAACATTGAAAATTTGCAGGACCGTATGTCCTGGGGGATGAAAATGTTTTCGTCTAGACTGATGATGTCTACATTTTGCAGAGCAGCTCCAAATGTAGAGATGATGCTGTGAGAATATCTCTAATTCAATGAGAAAATTACGTAGAGGAGTCCGCGCTGTAAGCAGCAAACCATGAAGACATCAACCGGTGTGTGGGCCCTAGTGTGTTTTCAAACGGAGACAAATTGGTCTCACTTGAGGGATAAGTAGAGGGGGAGGTGTGGAAGTAGTTTAGACAAGCTGTAGTCAAAGGTTAGAGCACTTTAACCCTCTAAGGACCACATGTTGCTAAAATTTGACTTTTGTCATTGTGCAGCACTAATAAAGATCTAGCGAGTTACTCGCTGGGGTAGCATTGGTGCATGATGCAGCCCCTTGGGGTGTAAATTAACCCCATAGATTCTGCATGATGTTTATATATAGCACTAGCCATTCACTAATACTGATGCATTCAGGCATCATATGACGACTAAGTTCATGATGCACTCATGCAAGATGCAGTCCTTAAAGGGTTAAAGACTCTACCAAAGTTAGCGCCAAGGTAAAGGCATCAAAGCAAGTGCCTAAGTAAAAGTAATAAAACCAGGAGCACCGGTAGAAAAACCACCGGTAGTTTTCTTTCCAAGAAACAAGAAGCCATTGGCAAGGAGTAAAGCTGAAAGAAGTCGCTGGTGAGTTGCCATAACAACCGCGGAGGTCGGCGGGAGGCGAGGCGAGGAGCCGACCCGAGCCAGAGGCTTTTTGATGAACGTAGGAGCTCCTAGCTCTGAGTTCCACCATGCTTTTAGTGAATTGAATTAAAGCTTTAAGGGCAGCATAGTGATTTGATACAGTACTAAAGGCATTATGTTGACCCACAGCACCGGTGAGTATACTGAATCTAGGACCTGCTGACGAGGCTGTCTCCCATGCACTAGCCATAGCTGCCTATGTAATGCTGTCTCCTCCTAGAGGCTTTAAATTAGGCCCAAAAAAAGGATTTGTTTCGGGTAACCTGACCAACCCTATCAAAACAGGGCCGAACCTACGTTTTGTTATGAAATTTTGAAGAAATTTCCGGTTTTTTTTTCTTTTTGGGTCAATTTTCGGGTCTTTGGACCGGCCGGCTGGTATTGTCATGTTTAAAAAAAAAGTTAAAAAAAAAAAATCCTACCTGCCGACCCTACATTTTCTGCCCATGTTACCTGAAACCTTATTTGAATAGCTAGCTGGACTGGATACCTAATGTCTTTGACAAATTAGCATGGTGTGGGTTTGTTGCTATCTGCAATGAACCCCACTGTGATTGGTAAAACTAGTGGTCAATGTGGTAAACAGGAAGTTGCAAAGTTAATTGATAATGCCTTCAAATGACGCTTAGGTACTTAGGGTAGGTGCTGTCTGCATTTTAATTGATATAATCTTGGTGGATCATGATGACGGCACAGTTGGGGGAGGGGGGTGCCAGCAGGTCCCAGATTGGGTCTAGCTTGCCTTGGGTATAGACTAGAGATGAGTAGCAGGCAGAGCCTCTGAGCTGAAGCCAGTTTGTGGCCCTTTATGCTGAGAGACTTGTGGCTGGCATTGTGCAGTATGTGTGTGTGTATCAGGTGGGGGGGTACTTGGAATACAGGTTAATGACTCAGGCCTATATCTTGCTACCCGGCCAGCACCATTTGGAGTGTGGACCAGTGCTCTGGCTTCATTCCACACTAGCGAGATACAGTGCTGCCACCATGTATTATTCTGGTATCAATTGTGAACGCCTTAGTCACCAGCAACCAGCAACCAGCTCAGCCAAATCTCATGTCCGGGATTAGGGTACAAACATGGTGTGAGTATTGTGAGTGGGTTGTACCTGGGCATTCCCTATGTCACCTGTTCCTCATAGAGTAGTGGTTAGCATGGTGGATTCATGATGCAGAGGGCCTAAGGTCAAGTCCCTGTCAAGTCATATCTTGGTGACCATACCATGCATTTACATTCTTATATATCAGATATATTTTGCTTTGATTGGTAGAAGTGAGTAATAACCTTGAAATTATATCAAAGAGATATCAATAGTGTTCGGACAAAATTTGTATTCCTTTTTCTATAAAGGAACTATATGTATAAAGAAGAAAAGGTATTGGGTGTCAATGGTATGGTCAGTGGTGGGTCCAGGACGGGGAAAATGAGGGGGGGCGCCTCCCTCTCTTGATAAAAGGAGGGATACACGCCGAATTCTATTTTTAATATTCATAATTTTTCAATATATTGGCAAAAATACAGAGAGATTTGGCAGTGAAAGGGTTTAATACAGGCAAAAAGAAGTGGCGTATGCCCCCGTGCCCCCGTCTAAATCAGCCATTGCACCTTTAGCCGGTATGCCGCCCTTAATGTGGTACAATTTAATAATATTAATTGCTTCCAATGATCTAAAATAAAGTGTTCGCCCATTACTTGAGTCAGCTCGCTGATTGCCCCAACGTGCACATAGCCGCGGGCCAGCACCCAATGTCTTACACCATTAAGTACCAGCCCCTGTTTGTAAAACTATACATAACCCTGTAAAGGCAGCAGAGTGCTTCACTGTATTATGCCTGTTGGCCATCATAATGCAAGAATGCAGGCTTGGCTTAATCGGCGCGAATCCACCATGCCCACTTCACTCCTGAAGAGGCACCAGAGCCATCCACTCCCCGGGGCTGCATTGGTGCATTATGGCGATGGGAAATGGACACAAAGTCTTCAGGCATCATACAGTCCTTAAAGGGTTAGCACAAAAACAGAGATTTCTATCGACCGGCCTAACCTGGCCCAGTGGGCTGTTTGCCCTGCGGGGGCCTCTAGTATTGATTAGGCTAACTCTTTAAGGATGGCATAGTACTTTAATGCACTATACCCTTTGTCGTATGATGATGCATAAATGCAGCCCTGGTGAGTAACTCGCCAGGGCTACATTCAAGCATCATACTAACCCTACGGGATTGAGACAGTCCCGAAGGGTCAGCATAATATTAATCCACCAATGCAGCACCGGCCTGGTTGTATCAGTGAATCATGATGACAAATGTCATATTTTAGCGACATCCGTCCTTAGAGGGCTAGTTGGCGCTGGTTATAATAGGATGTAGATTGGCTGACTACACACGACACACATGATTATCATGTAACCCGGGGCGCCCGAGGTAAAAAGTCAGCTCTGAACACGGGAACACGCCCTACGGCCGGGTAGATGATCAAGGTGAGAGGATGTAGACATGGAACTTAAGACAGTCTGTGAATAACAACCAATCAATGTTAAACGCTTTAGAAATGGTTGTGCTTTTAGTCTATTCTGTGTGGCTACTCTATAATAAAGGACTGTAGGGTGAACAGTACTGTGTGTCATTTGTGTGTCATTTTGTGTGTCATTTGTATGTCATTTTGTGTGTCATTTTGTGTGTCATTTGTATGTCATAATGGCGATAATTATGGCAGCTATTTTTGTGGCCATTATGGCAGTCATTTTGACCACCATTTTGATGACCATTTTCGCGGCCAATTTTGACGGTCATTAGCCTCAACATATGCCAGCTCCAGATTCCATTAGTGGGATGGTAACCAGATAGGTTAGACAACCTTGACTTGTTTATCTTATGACAGTCACTTGGACAAGTCTGTAGACAAGTTTACTTTTTTAGTGCTCCTACCACCCTCCACAATCTCCTAGCAGATTCTCTCATCCGTTTGTACCCAGCACTATTTCCTTCTCTGCCAAAAGATAGCGGATCACCCTGAAAGCCTTCCTCCCCTCAGCTTTTGAGATACTTTTTGGACAACTATGAACCAATTCAAATATCTAAAGGAAAGTAAAAACATATGTTGCTTGAAATTAGAGAGAGATCGGCTAAGGTTTTATGGTCGAAATAAGAGAAGAACTTCTTTCGAAATGTGTTAAAGGGGACATGTATGGCCATGTCTGGTATGAAAATAAAGCTTTTTGCATATCCTGCATCCCTAGAGAGGGGAGTCATTCTGGAGGCAACCTGGACTCCCTTTTGACTCTGTGCACCCACACACCCACCCACACACATCCATACCCACACACTTACATACTTACACATGAATGCCACAACCCAGCTGCTGCAGCCAACCACTTTCAGGCCACTTATAAAGGTGTCAAGTCTGTTACCTACAACCTATAGAGCCGTGTATGTCATATACAACAAGGACAGTTCTATTGTTCTCTCAGCCAACTGTGGTGTAAATATATGGATACCCACAGGGTGTATACTGATATGCCTGTAGCAGTTTGAAACTGGTTCAGCCGGAGATGGCTCAATATGTTAGAGTGTTTGTAATGTAAGACATGCCCCAGGCTTATGTTGTAGTTTCAATAGTTGTGTGTCCACTATACGATACATTAGTTGGACAATTTCTGCTGTTGGACGTCCAGCTATATGTATTATTTGGTTAGTATATTTTTCTTTCAGTCATTATATAGTGTGTCAACTAGGCGTTATAAATCTCAAAGGCTGCCTGGGGCATAATTGAACGAGGTGTTCTATTACAATAATGAGTGTACTTGAATTTCAATTTAGCCTTTATGTTCAAGGTTTGGTGGACGCCAAATGGCTTGATATATGCTAGTAGACACGGACCCACTGAGACCCCACTTATATATGTGATGACCATAGTCCACTCAATTTAACATTCTGTGAATATGCCAGGATGTGTGTAAGACATGCCCTAAGCTTATTTTGTAATATCAACTTCAGTTGGATATTGTTTTTGTTTTTTTTATCAAATACGGCAGCCCCATTGATTTAACCAAGGAGTGCTGTATTTAACACCCCCCGTGAAATAACCCAAAGCCAGATTTCACGGCCCTGTGACGTCATCAATATGGCGGTTTGTTTACATTTGAATGAGGTAGAAAAGGGATGGAAAAAAGGTATTTTAGGCTCCCCCTATCATAATCTTTGTAGATTCAATCGAAAATCATAAAAAATAAACACAAAGGTACACTTATTTCACTTATTGACCCTTGGGCCGCATTTCACTCGACCTACGGCCTCGTGAAATACGGCCCAAGGTCAACTCATGAAATAACCCATCCAACAGACCGAAGCTTGTGCACCTTTGTCTATGTATGCAATGAGTTGTAATGAAATATGCAAGTAGCTTATATCACTTATTCAGTATGTCACCATATCTACTACATATATAAGCTTGCAGGATGTAGAGCAATATGGCTGTAGCTGAGTGTTGGAGACTGGCTGCAACACTCTCCCAGCACAGTCTCAAATAAAACTCTACCAAAAGGCCCGGAATCTTGGAACTCTTCTGTAGGAAAAGGTTTGAAAACAAAACTACTAGTCTGCTCTCCTATAGCCATCTCACGCTGCCATTTCAATACATCAAAAACAGTTCTCAGGAATATGTCAAATTTGGACCATTAAAACATGGGCAGTACTCCTGAAATTTTTAACATTTGCTCTTCACTTGTCCTTCAACATATTTGAATTGAATCATAGTTGTATGTCTCTATACATCGGCCACCTTCTTTTCAGATGAAAATTGACTGGTAACTGAATCGGCAGATTCTCTGAAGCAGGATTACTATAGGAGTCAGTAGGCATAATCAATTCTGTTCAGCTGAATATATGTGATAAGTGAGTCAACCGACTTATTGAAGACCGATTATCAAGACTGTAAATACATATTTAAAGTATGTATTTAAGTAGGTAAGTTTTCATGGTGATCCGCTGGGTTTTGGCGGAGAAGGAAGTAGTTCCGGCAGACACAAATGAGAGAATCTGCTGGGAGAGTGTGCCTGCAGCAGCTGGTTCCCGGCTGGGTGGGACAGGCACACTGTGAGGAAGGGGACTATGGTAACTGCAGTTACCAGATCACCCTTGAGAAATTCCCACTGTAGCATAGAGAATCAAAAGTGGTGATTACACTGTGTTTATAGCAGCTTGGGTATTGTATATTTGTATAGTTACAGCTGGTACCATACTTTATCACTTGGGCCACTAAATGTATCATGGAATTGTCTAGAATAACAGTATAAAGGGGTTATAGAATACGGTGGACTATGATTTCTGTTTTGGTCGCCCTCATACTGTTACCATAGCACTTGTTATTGCTATAAACACAGTGTAATCACCACTTTTGATTCTCCATACTACAGTGGGATTCCCTCAAGGGTGGTCTGGTAACTGCAGTTACCTTAGTCCCCTTTCTCACAGTGAGACGAGGCCGGGTCATGGTAAGTGGTCGCCTGGTGAGTGGTGGCAGGGGGGCGTTACGTAACGCAGAGATCAATAATGCATTAAAAGTGGAAGGACAGGATTGCGGCAGGCGCGGCAACAAATAATGCAGTGGGGTTGTGTAAGGCCTCTGGGCGCTGCTGTGGGTGTAGTGATGCTGAGAGTGGTGCTGGGTCCCAGGGTGGGGGGGGGGGGTCACTCCTTATAGTTGGTGCTTCACTGCCACGACTTTGCTGCGAATGTACTCATACGGGAGATGCTTGCAACTACACTCTCAAAAATCAAACTTTTAGATTTCTACGAATGTACTCGCACGTCACACATACCTCACCATGATGTTGTCTCAGGGACTCGCAGCAGCTGATCCACTTAAAGAACATTCTTTCCAATTTTACTCTCATGAGGGGTACTCACAGCAAAAAACGGCGCAAATTTGCAGTAATGGATCACCGGCTCATGTTTTCTATAGTAGCTATGTGTGAACATCACCTCAAATATATCACGGGAGACAAATTAACAAAATAGCTCCCTTAAAACAGGAATTTGAGCAAAATATAATACCCTAATCAAGAGGGACCACGACAGAAATCCCCTCATCAAGGGTGATAAATAAAAATGATAGAAAATAAGCCACAAAACGTAGACCTAAACCATGCCCCAATCTGCAAGAAACATGCAAATTTGCCTATAATATTAAGAAATGGTAGAGTAAATAGTCATCTGAGAGTCTTTCTAGTCACTCTGCCTAAAAATGTACCCCTTTTCCTCCAAAACTGCCTTAAAAGCTCCCTTTTCAAAGGTCCTCGCGGGCCCTTGTCTAGGGGCCAACACATACCCTTCCCTTGAAATCGTGTTCACACATAGTAACCAATGCTGAGGGAGTGCCCCCCCCCCCCCGGGTGCAGGGTTTGCTACTGCTGTGGAGAGTCTAGACACCAATCCCAGCTCTCCCAGACAGAAGTGACACCTCTGCTCGTACTCAGGAATGAGAATAAAGGGTCTCTTCACCCTCTATCAATGCCGATGAATCAATAAAAAAGTGTATTTTCCCCTCAATAAGTACTTGTTTTTAAGAAATATATGCCAACGAATGCGGAAAAGTCAACAAAAAGGAGTCATTATCTGACCGGAAAAGGGGGTATTTCTGAAAGGAAGGTAACGAGCATGATGTCATTTCTGCCGTGGTCTAGACTCTATCAGTGCCATTTTGGAGGGCTTGTTAACCCTTAAAGGATGGAAGTCACTTAAAGGAGACATTCGTCATCATGATGCACCAATGCAGCCCGGGCGAGTGACTCACCGGTGCTGCATTGGTGCATCATGATGACCCTTCAGGAGTGTCTCAAACCTGTAGGGTCAGTATGATGCTTGAATGCAGCCCTGGCAAGTTACTCACCAGGGCGGCATTCATGCATCATGATGACCAAGGTCATGATGCATTAACGCATTATGCCGTACTCAAAGGGTTAATCATCACCTTGCTTTCCAGTTTTCACTATAAACATCCCAGCCATACACCTGCATCAATATTCCTAAAGTTTCAACTGCCCCCCGCCCATCACCCATCGTGCCCAGGGGTCTTTGGCACTGGTTGACATTTGTGGTATAAGGATAACCCGGGTGGGAACCTGTTCCCGTGACCAGCACACTAGCAGTTCTTGTGAGATCTTGGTTCTGTCCACGAAACGCAGCTCGTTCCTGGCATACTATGGTCTGTGGTAATATGGTACCTGGCTAAATCTTGTGTGATATTCTGTGAATAGAACTAACATGGCAGCGCACTTGGAGCTACCCGAATTATCGCTATAGTGCCTGCAGCTCCAATACAGCGCTGGGAGGCAGTGGGGGGGGGGGGGGGGGGTTGGAGGCTGGAGACGTGACCTTGGGTGCTGGGAGGGCATTAATGTGGCTCACGGCAGTGTGCGCTCCTGTAGGCCTTATGTAAGGATTGCAGCCCCTGCAGTGTTAGTGCAGTAAAGGGTGGAGGGTAGAGTGTACACTGATAATCTAAAAGCCCTGGCCATTAGTCTGTAATGGCTATCCCAGGTTAGTCATAGTGACACTGGTCAGGGATGACCAGGTCTACGGCCTACTCATGTTCCCTACAGTGTAGGGATGTGACGTCTACCACCTACTGTGTAGTTGAAGGTCTAGATGCTACAAACATGCCAGGTCTCAATTACAGCCTAATCACATACTAGCCTGAGCATGCAAGGACAAGTGATTTAGTTATAATGGAGATGTCAGCTTTTGGATTTTTCTACAGTGATATTCCTAGGCTCCCTATACGACCAATCTCTCAGTCACTAGTGCTTAACTTAGTTAGTCATTTTTTGGCTCCCTATACGACTAACCTAGGTAAGTTATTATTGTCAGGTTCGTCAGTACTGACCAACCCACCTTGGTCTTTTAATTTCCAGGGGGAGCCACTGAGTGGTGATCATGGTATCTTACAGGTGGCCCCAACTAGTAGTATACAAATACAACACACCAATGATGAACCTAGGTTAGGCCAAAAAAAAAAGAAGGTTTGTTTCTGGTAACCCGACCGGGTCTAGCAAAACAGGGCCGGGTCCCCCTCTTTTTTTCTCTTTTTCAAATTTTTCCCTACATACCAGTTTTTACAGTTAGTAAATCGGATAATTTTTTAAGGATTTTAGAGGAGAAACGCTAAAAATAGGCCTAAAATGAGAAAATTGAAAAAAAAATTGAAAAAACCCTAAAAAAACGACCGGCCGGGTCTGGGTTGTCTGACCATGTTACCGGAAACCAACCTATTTTTTTATTTGGCCTTAGCCACTACTGACTGACCCCTCAGTCATTTTCAATATAACTTTGCCATTATGACTAACACACATAGGACGAACCTGGGATAGTCTGTACTGACTAACCATTTCAATCTATGGATTTTCTGTGTACCCTCTCCTGTGTACTGTAAGCCACTATAATAATCAAGCTGGCACCATCTCGACCTCCGTTCCCGAGCGCCATTGCAGGCACCCAATATACAGATGAGTTGGGGCCAGCATGGGATGAGAGTGTCCCACATAAATGCAGTCCTGGTGAGCAACTTGCCAGGGCCACATTCAAGCTACATGCCGACCCTACAGGGTTGAGACATTCCCGAAGGGTCGGTATGATGCACCAATGCAGCACCGGCAATTTACTCACTGGGGCTGCATTGACGACAAAGGTCATTTTTTTGTGACATGCATCCTTAAAGGGTTAAAGGATCTATATGTATAAGTGTATGTGAGTGGAGTGAGTGGAGTGACAGAGTGCAGGGTATGGGGTGGTTATGTAAGCTGAGTGGGAGGTGTGGGTGTCTGCTGGCGGGGGTAGCTGTAACAGCAGTACTCTCGTTCCCAAATCCTTCCGAAGGAAGGCTCTGGGGACAGCCAAATGACCTTGAACTTGGACATTTGCTGGTTCTGGGCAACCCCTGCTGGTAGGCTTGAACCAGCAAACAGGAACAGGAAATGGAACCAGAATGTATGATTGTAGTTTTAGGTAGATTTACCATCAGCCTTTCTGGTTCCATTTCCTGTTCCTGTTCGCTGGTTCCAAGCTACCAGCAGGGGTTGCCCAGAACCAGCAAAATCCCTTCATTTGGCAGTTACCAGAGCCTTCCTTCGGAAGGATTTGGGAACGAGAGTATAACAGCAGCAGCAGCCGTCACTCACACTCACACTCATGCTACATAATACAACACACACTTTAAGTTAGGACACCCAATGATTAGAGGTCAAAAGGAACTTTTCTTGGAAATGAGTCAGGACGTTCAAATAGGCCATTATGGCTTTAGTATAGATTTTATTCACTCTTCCCATCTCTAAGATCATGTTGGCTCTGTCTCTGTCTCTCTATTGCTCTGCATTTCTGTCTCTATCCCTGTCTTTGTGTCTGTCTGTCTTTGAGTGTGTGTGTCCCCCCCTCTCCCATCTGTCTCTCTGTCACTGTCTCTGTCTCTGCCTGTCTGTCTCTGTCTCTGTCTGTCTCTGTCCAACATATATGTATATATATATATATATATATATATATATATATATAGAGAGAGAGAGAGAGAGAGAGAGAGAGAGAGACAGAGAGAGAGACAGACAGACAGACAGACAGACAGACAGAGACAGACAGAGACAGACAGAGACAGACAGAGATATGTGAATATAATAACATATAAATCAGGAGCATTTCATTGGTTTTCATTGTATACATATCACCTTATTGCACACATATATAGAAAGCCCCCCCCCCCCCTCACAACTCACTAACACCTTGATGCACGTGACCTTGGGCGGTTATTTGTCTATTCCCTCTCCATACCTTATGTTATTCAATGTGTCAGCATTGATTTCTCCTCAACTATGTCATTCCTATTTAAGGTGTAGTGAATATGTTAAACCCATCAACCCTTTAAGGACGGCATGATGCCTTAATGCATCATGCCCTTGGTCGTCATGATAAGTATCTTGCCAGGGCTGCATTCAAGCATCATGCCAACCCTACAGGGTTGAGATTCTCCCGTAGGGTCGGCACCAATGATGCACCAATGCGAGTAGCTCGCCAGGGCTGTATTGGTGCATCATGACAACAAATGTCATCTTTTAGTGACATCCGTCCTTAAAGGGTTTTATGTAGCTGAAGTGGTGGAGTAGTCGGTGTGTGAATTATTGAGGAACTCGATGACGGATCCCCCGCAGCGGTACGCCGCACCCCCGGGGCCCTTCATGGGGGGTCCATGTCCCCTGTCGATCTTTGGCCATGTTACCATGTCGATTCAAAGAAGTATTTTTGTCATCATGTCGAACTTGAAAAATGCCCATGTCACCATGTTGAATTTAAGAAATGCTCATGTCACAATATGGATATTAATAATATACCCATGCCCCATGTCTCTATCTATTTATTCATGCAGTCCCATGTCACTAAGCGACAGAAAGGCCATGTTTAATCTAGGGGTCTAGGGCTACTGCATTGTAGAACAACAATAATTGTGTACCCCATTAATATTGCCACTACCCCACCCACGCACTAGCACCCACTACCCCACCCCCTACATTACGTCATTTCAGATAGGACAGTCCATATTTATTATTAAGTATTGGGAGATCGGCAAGACTGTAATCTCAGACTTCATGTGTCATTTCACCCCCAATAGTTTTATCAGATTTCACATGATAAAAATAGTTGCGCTCCATGACGTGTACCACAGCCAAAAATAATTTTCTCGTTTCCAGAAAATAAGATAAATAAACTCGCCTGGCGGACAAATGACTTGTTTTAAGAAAGCCTTTATTTCTTACAATTAGTCAGTTGTCCGCCCGGTGAGTTTATTTACCTTAGTAAGAAAATTATTTTTGTCTGTGGTAGTTGCTGTGCGTCATGGTGATGCACCTGTGTCTATTAGTATTAACTAGGCCAGACATGGCCAAAATTAAGTTCTGGTAAAAGTAAACTTGCCAGGTCAAATGAAAATGAAAATGATTTCCATCTAGAATATAGGTGCTGTCAGTCTATGAATTGTATGGAAAACAGAACTGCAAAAAATGTTGCAAGTTGAATTGGCAAAATTGAAAGTGAAATAGGAATTTGATTAAAAATATGAGTTTTGTCAGAGGGGCCCAGGATTTTTTTCTCAACTTGATTGTGGCCACTCTGGGCCTCCGTACTATATGTACAACAGTCACCAGCTCATACAGCGGGCACCTGCTGCTGGTTGTACGTAGCCTTTTAAGTAGGTCATGATGCAGCATGCATCATGTTTAAGTCATGCATCATACTGTCTCTTCACGGGGTGTATCAATCCAGTATGTTTGTCATGATGCATGAATGCAGCAGGAACTTGCCAGAGCTGCATTCATGCATCATGACAGCAATATGGCACAGATTATTAAAGCACTCTGCTTCCCATAGAGGGTTGAAGGGTCATACATAATTAACCCTATTGATTATCGGGTTATGAAGAGAGGCACACTGCTATTCCAAGTATTACCTTTAGCCCCCCCCCCACCCTCATAAACTCCACCTGTCAAACTTCTCCATACTAACCAACGTTAGGTAGATATGCATCTAGACTCAATACCAACCTAGTTTAGTAATGAACCAATGTTAGGACGACATAGCACTCCCGCCTTTTGGTTCCCTGATGCATGAATGTAGCACTGCTGAGTACTGGGCTGATACACTCCCTAAGGGTGAGCATGATGCATTAATGCATGATAGTGGACCCTACCCAGTGGACACAGAAAATTGAATCAACAATGATAACACCTCAACATTGATTCAATGTTGAGGTGAAGTTTGTGCCCATTGAGTACAGGTTTCAGACACACCCGAAGTGTTCGCAAGATGCACACCAATGCAGCACTGGCGAGTTACTCGGCGAGGCTGCATTGGTGCAACATGTCGACGAATATCATCTTTTTACAACATGTGTCTTTAAAGGGTTAAAGAACTGAGGAGGCCCAGATAATGTCGCTGATAGGCAGCTCTGCTAGTCTAGATCTCACTGAGCTTATTTAATTAGGGCTTCAAGGTTAAGTCCAATTAACAGCCACAGCCCCACACGGCCCTATCTACGTGATGAGGGGATAGAGGGGTTGACTGGTAAGGGAGGGGGGGGGGGGTCATCACAGATGGAGCCTGATCGACCCAACCGTTTGAACATGTCATGCATACACTCTTTCTGTTGGGGTACCAATTTTTCTTTTTTTGAAATACAAGATTTACTATGCTGAACTATAGGAAGGGCCGTATCCAATGCCCCCATTAAATACAATGTGGCCATATTCAATAGGCTAACAAAAAGTTGGGTCTCCTTCATTAAATGCCTTCAAATATAAAAAAAGTAAACACAAATGCCAACTACATTGATACCGCTCTGATGCATTCCACTCGTGGGGGCTAGGGCGCATCCCACTCAGCCTGTGGCTTCGGTGGATTCTGCCCGAGCCTCCACTCGTGAAATACAACAGAGAAGGTATCAATGGGCGTTGGCATTTGTCTATGTATGGCTGAAAGTCCAGCGAAACTGTGTCGAGTCACTTACTGGCTTAACGTGTTGCCCTAAAATGGCTATTATGACTTCAAATAGCTACGGAGTGAAGTAGACTGGACGTGCGTCCTGTCTCATGGTCATGTGTTCGGTCGGGTTTGTATTATGTAATAGAACTTTTGGGATGAAGCTTGCATTTTTCGCCCGACTACCAACAATTGGTTTATTTGAACCTGTTTTAGCAGATATGATCATCTACAGTGCCATTACCTGGTGAAACATTGATGGCTTGCCGATATGCTTTTTTAAAGTTTAGTATTTGGTATTTTTCTCTGCTGTACTACAAAATATCAAAATATGTAGCTTGAGTTGAGGTATGAGAGTTCCATGATAAGTTGGTAGTTATATAGATGGCTACCCCAGTAGCTCCACTACCTTGTACAAATGACCCAGGGGTGTGAGGGAGAGATCAGACCGGATCATCCTGCTAAGCTGGCAACCCCTAAATCACTATACCAACCCCATAACCATTTAAGAGCAGCATGATGCTTTAAAGGGGCATTCTCACCACTCGAACTTACATAGCAGACTAGAACGGTACTAGTATTGTGAGTGGGAAACGCTCGGTGAGAATGGCACTTTAATTCACCGTGCTCCTTTGATGGCACCATGCATGAATGCAGCACCGGTGGGTAACACGCCTGTGCTGCATTCATGAGCTATACAATCCCATAGAACCAATATGATACACACGCATCTGTGAGTAACTGGCCGATCATGCAAACGATGCAGAGAGACGCTTGCACCATGCCATCTATAAAGGGTTAATCCTCTGAATGCCACCTAACGCAATTATATAGTATTCCTTTGTTTGTCATTATGCTTGAATGCAGTGCTGGCGAGTTACTCACCAGGGTCACTCTTATGCATCAAAACAGCCAAGGTCATGAGAGATTACAGCACTGTGCGGTCCTTAAAGGTTAACCAGAACTATAGACCTATGCAGCATGAAAGAGTCACTATTTCAATATAAAGTTGTATTTAGGTTGGTTCATATTTGAAACATCAAACCATTGCTTGTAATGGCTCTGTTTGCAAATATATAAGGAGTTTGACAAGTATCAATGGTATAATATTAGATTACACCACAGTTGGCTGAGAGAGTATTATGAAATGGCCTGACTGTAATTTACATGGCTGTATTGAGCACACTCTCCTATTGTGAATGTGAGTCGGATATGGATACGTGTGACTAGCTGCATGCATGTTATAAGCCTTGGACAATGGTAATTATCCACAGCAGGCACCTTGGACAATTAACCTGTCCTCGGCTTACCTACTACATGCATGATTTTGAGGTCATATTTTACGTCAAAATAACATTTTAAAACGTTGTAAAACGTTATCCCATAGTAAGGAGCCTTGGAGAAACGTTATATAACGTTATATATTGCTAAAATATGTTGTATAACGTTTTTTGTTTACTGGGTTTGCTAGACACTTTTCAGAATTGTTCAAAAACTTGCGGCAGTAGCAGTCTTTGCAGAAACATGCAGGACAGTGGCAATGTCCCTCTAAAATGCCACCAGTCCTGCAGATTTACAAGTGTAGCAGGACTGAATGTCCAGCCACATGTTGGGCTTTTCTGAACAAGAAGAATTCAGTTGGGCGTCTCAAACATTAAATATGTATGTCAATATACTGCGTAATACTGCATATCTACATATATATGATTTGGCTATAAATGATAACAAATGAATTGGATTTTTATGGACAAAACTTTTTTATACTTAAAACGCAGAAATGATTAGATATGTGGCTATCCAGTCCTTTAAAAATGCAGCCGGTCCTTCAGCATTGAAAATTCGCAGGACTGAATGTCCTGTGGGATCAAAAAGTTTTCGCAAGGACTGCAGTGGTGTATAGAGCCTGGACAAGCCGTGATGTAACATCATCCTATTACCTCCACATTCCTCATTATGGCCGCGCTATCCGATGATGCGCGACATAAGCCCGGGATTAGCCTGATTCCTCTCGACACGCCGAGCAATTGGCGAGCAACTCAGCGAGATGTAATTAGCTCATAACCATGATAACACGGGAGTTATGTAACACTGACAGTCTGCACCCACAACTCATAGGGCAACCCATCAAGCTGCTAGGGGGAAGGTTCTGACTAAACCATGGTTTTTACAACTATTTCTGCTTTATTTCATTAAGTGACAGATGGCAGAACAACTATGATGTGTTATTATAAGGATTCACCATAAACTGAGTCATTCATTGATAGCCGCATTCATTTGTAGATATAATTTCTCAGTATAATAAACAGGTGAAACTGAACTGAACTATATTCAATCAAAGCCAAATTTTGACAATTTGAGATATGATTAACCATGATGTTCATGTGAGAGAGGATGATCAATATAAGGGGTCTGAGGTTGAGAGGGGTGAATGAGGTAGACACAGCAATATGTTGAGGTGCAGTGAATGATATAACATGTAACAAGTGTTGGAATAAGGAGGGAAGAATAAATAGAGAAGGAAACCTGCCTGTACTCAGGCTGACACAGGGACAGACAGGGGAGCTGACAGGGGGTAAGGGGGCATGGGGTAGGTGTGGGGACGGAGCAGCAGGGAAATTGGCATTAACAACAGGAAAATCAGCAGCAGCAGCAGCAGCAGTTACAGCAACAACCAGCAGCAGTGAGGACATTCTGCTGCAGAGGGGTGATCAGTAGGTCTCTCCGTAAGGTCCAAATCTCCAGCAGAGGCTTCACTCTCCTAGCAGATGTTAGGTCTAGGCGTAACTCAGATTGTATAAATTACGTAGATTATCCACGGTCGGGTAAGATGGCTGTGTGGGTACAGAGAGGTAGTTAACCTTGACGGATGACGCCACCTCGGTGTAGAATGCAGCAGGGGCAGTAGTATTAAATAAGGCAGGAGGGCGGGCAGCAGGTCAAGATGCCACACCAGGTGCTATAACACTGGGCATTGATACCACTAACCACCATCCCGAGTACGCTCACACCCACACAAGAAAAAAAAACCATAAAGCAACAGAATCATAAGTGTGCTTTGCTAGAGTGAAACTATTCATCTAAACATGTTTCAGCGAATTTCTTTCAGTGAGGACTTCCCATATACTAGAGGTCTTCCCTACATTACCAGGGGTCTTCCTATTCAGAAGTGGTCTCCTTACATCTCTCCATATCACCAGAGGCTGAGGTCTTCCTGCATTACCAAATGTCTTCCAACCTTACATCTGAATCGTCAAAGGAACACACACGATAATGCTGCCAAATAAATCCTATTTTGTAGCTCAAACTAGATTCTATTATATATGGGTTGTCCGGGGTACATGTATATAGGTAACAATACCCACAAGCAATTCAAGATCAAAAATACACTGAACTGCTAGATTGCCATCTCTGAGTGAATTGTCTTTTACCGTTTGCTCCTCCTCCGCCGTCACTACAGACGTCACGGCCTCCTTGACGACGAGCATCCAGCCCGTCATGTGACCTTGGGTCGAATCTAGGCCAGTCACTGCCGCGCTCTGCTTCTGATACATGTACCATGGTCTAAATAAGGGTCGGCTCTCAGGTGGTGGAGGAGGGGGGGATGGGAGGCCCTGGTAGGCTGTATTGTATACCACTGTAAAGGGGTTGTAGTGACACATTGGTTCATGCAGAGGGGTGCAGAGAGGAGGCAGGACTAGGCAAAAGAATCTATCCAATTTTAGAAAACAAAATTTTTTTTGGCCATTTTTTGGCTATTTTAGAGTCAAGTTGAGACTCCACCAACATCTTGTGGTACTTTTCAAGCTAAAAATTTGACCTATATACCCGAGATTTTTAGACCATGTAACCTAAAACACACATTTGTTCGACCCTAGGTGCCACTTATAACGAGCATCCCACTCACTCAGAATTTGTTCTCCATCCCCTATCCCATATGTTGCTGTCTCTGATCACCACCCCACCACCACCATTCTACAGGCCTTCTGATGACTCCCTCTGTGTGCCGTTCTAACCTGGAACAGGGGTGTCAACCGCCTGGCAGATTCTTACCCTACCTACTGACCCTAATCCAAAAACACATGCATCACCGTACATTAAGAGACTCAATGAAAAAGGGTGAAAAATGAAGAAAAAAGTAATGTTTTTTCCCAAAATCATGATTTTTATGACGAGCACAGAGATGAGGAACCCGACTTTGAGTGGCTTTAACGAGCAGTATATTGAGATGGTTATACCCGTACTAGTTAATTGACGTTGGCAGGTGGCGTCTTCAGAACCCCCCCCCCCCTCGGGTTGTGGGTGTGGGTTGGCAGCCCCCCCCCCCCACCTCCCCCCCCCCCACCTGCCACCCTTGTACCAACACGTGCTGACTGACCACCACCCCAATCAATACCTGTGTTTACCTGCCCTGTAAGGACGGCAGTGTACCCTCACTTACCCTGTAAGGACGGCAGTGTACCCTTACTTACCCTGTAAGGACGGCAGTGTACCCTCACTTACCCTGTAAGGACGGCAGTGTACCCTTACTTACCCTGTAAGGACGGCAGTGTACCCTCACTTACCCTGTAAGGACGGCAGTGTACCCTTACTTACCCTGTAAGGACGGCAGTGTACCCTCACTTACCCGCAGCCACTGCTTTTTTAACCAATGAAGGTGGTATTTTACACTCCACACACCCCTTGAAATAATCTTTTTGACTTATAATTTGATTTTTTTTCATGTTGATCTTGTTCATAAATACATGAAATAAACACAGAGGAGGACTTGGATAATCCACCACTGTGGGTTATATCACGAGGCGAAGCCATTTTCGTGAACCTATCTATTTTTTACACTATACCCTTCTGCGGTCGTCATGATGCATGAATAAAGTATAGTTGAGCAAGTCGCCAGGCCTGCAGTGATACATCATACCAACCCCGCGGGGTAGATAACCCCTGAAATGATCGGCATGATGCACCAAGGAGTTGGAGCATCATGCCAGTAAACAATGATGACACTGTGAGGCATCATGCTGTGCTATGAGGACTAGATGTGTCGGGCCTCCTTGAGCTCCCTGTCACTCAGCCAGCAGCAGCTGTGAGGGACCAGCTATGGGAAGCCGTTTTATTCTTTCTTAAAACGCCCATCAGTATCATGTCAAATTAATCCTATATATATATAAAGTTCAACTTCTCATATGCCCCTTTCGCTATTACATTATTGAAATTCTGCATACTATTCTGTTGAATTGATTATTCATTTTGGAAAGTAACTAGATATACAAAGCATTCAATTATATATGATTTTTGGAAGAAACGGCGTCCCATAAGGAGCATCTGTGAGCAGATGGTGGTGAGCAGCTCACGTGGGGAGCTCAGGGTGCAGGGGCAGGGACAGACGGTGTACACAGTCAAGGACATGTAGGGGACAGGTATGTGTAGACCCATATTGGAGGGACATGTAGTCCCATATAGGAGGGACATGTAGACCCATATAGGTGGGACATGTAGACCCATATAGGAGGGACATGTAGACCCATATAGGAGGGACATGTAGTCCAAAATAGGAGGGACATGTAGACCCATATAGGAGGGACATGTAGTCCCATATAGGAGGGTCACGTGGGCCCATATAGGAGGGACATGTAGACCCATATAGGAGGGACATGTAGACCCATATAGGAGGGACATGTAGACCCATATAGGAGGGACATGTAGACCCATATAGGAGGGACATGTAGACCCATATAGGAGGGACATGTAGTCCCATATAGGAGGGTCACGTGGGCCCATATAGGAGGGACATGTAGACCCATATAGGGGGACATGTGGTCCCATATAGGCGGTACATGTAGTTCAATATTTGGGTATATATAGACCCATATAGGAGGTATTGAATGATTACCGTAACACCTTGCGTAGAAGCCGCAGCTAGTACGGGAGTCAGATCGGTGGTGCGGCTTATAAGATCAACCCAGGGTCGGGGTGCAGCTTATAGTAATACGGGAGTTTTTCCCATTATGGTACAGCATCAGCATAATCAGACCCCTAAGTCACCAAAATGAGACCCCTGGTGCGGCTTATAGGATTGGCCCAAAGTTGGGGTGCAGCTTATACGCCAGTTAGGCTTGTGCGCGAGGTTTTACAGTACACGCATCTGGCCTCTGCAACACCAATGTAACTCAATGTGATCCAGCCGGAATCGACTGTTTAGTACTTGAATTTGGAATATCTAGAACCCGGCCAGACCAGCCAGTTGACTGTTGTTCACTCGGCCGGTCAGTTTAGCCTGCTCGGGGCACACCCTGCTAGCATCTTAATGGCTGGCCAAAGCACTAGGCCTTCAACTAAATACTGTGAATGAACTTATTTTCACGGATGTAAATCTTCACAGAAGAGTGAAAATCGGCAATTTCACGGGTATTTATTCCATACTTAAGCATATAAAAGTTTTGCGGATTTTTCATTTCCGCGAAAATCGCGAAAATATATACCCACCCCATACCCCGTACACTCCCCTTCTACCCCCTAACCTGTCCCCTCCCCTGCCCTACCCTGCCCCTACCCTACCCCTACACTGCCTTTCCCCTACCTTCCCCACACCCTACCCCCTAACGTGCCCCCTACCTACCCCCTGCCCCATACCCCTAACCCTCCCCTTCTATCCCCTACTCTGCCCCCTCCCCTGCCTATACCCTGTCCCATCCCCTATTCTGCCCCCTCCCCTGCCCTACCCTGTACCCTACCCCCTACCCTGCCTCTCCCCTAACTTCCCCCACCCCTACCGCCTAACGTGCCCCTACCCTGTCCCCTACCCTGCCCCCTACCCTGTCCCCTACCCTGTCCCCTACCCTGTCCCCTACCCTGCCCCCTACCCTGTCCCCTACCCTGCCCCCTACCCTGTCCCCTACCCTGTCCCCTACCCTGTCCCCTACCCTGCCCCCTACCCTGTCCCCTACCCTGTCCCCTACCCTGTCCCCTACCCTGCCCCCTACCCTGTCCCCTACCCTGTCCCCTACCCTGTCCCCTACCCTGTCCCCTACCCTGCCCCCTACCCTGTCCCCTACCCTGTCCCCTACCCTGTCCCCTACCCTGCCCCCTACCCTGTCCCCTACCCTGTCCCCTACCCTGCCCCCTACCCTGTCCCCTACCCTGTCCCATACCCTGTCCCCTACCCTGTCCCCTACCCTACCCTGTCCCTACCCTTCTACCCCCTATCATGTCCCCTCCCCCTGCTCCTCCCCCCCCTATGCCTGGTGCCCCCTATGAGGCGCTATGCGGCGGCGGTCGGGGCGGTACGAGGCGGCGGGGCGGCTGTTTATGTCCTTGTCTACCTGATGTTACACCCTGCCTCTTTCATCTCCCCCAAACAGGCAGCCACCGAGTGGCAGCCGCACGCACTGAAACCCCACACGTTGAAGGTGTTAGTCAGTAGTGGCTGTCCTATGTTACTTATAGGGTTACTGTGAAATTACTTTATTTCACTGGGTATATATTTTCGTGATTTTCACGGAAATGAAAAATCCGCAAAATTTTTATATGTTTAAGTATGAAATGAATACCCACATATTTGCAGATTTTCACTCATCTGCGAAAATTTAAGCCGTGAAAATAAGTACTTTTACAGTATTCATCCTTCATTAGTCAAAATGGTGAAATTATATTCAAAAATGACTAAGACAAAACTGATGGCTTGGTCAAAATGACTAATCCTAATATGCATGAGAAAGAAAAGATTACGGTGGGTCAGTCAATTTGACTAACCGGACAGCATTAACTAGTATAGATTGGGGTGCCATGAAATCATTGAAAGACCCTTATTCTGGCTTCCTTTATGCCTAACCTATGTTAGTCAATGCTGTAAGGTTAGTCAAACTGACTAACCCAACTTAGTCTT
The DNA here is from genome assembly GCA_947462335.1 of Harmothoe impar. NCBI lineage: Eukaryota > Metazoa > Annelida > Polychaeta > Phyllodocida > Polynoidae > Harmothoe > Harmothoe impar. The sequence continues at coordinate 103,996,527 of OX381705.1, read as the reverse complement.
TTCATTTAAAGGCATATTAGGGTTAGTCATTTCGATTAAGGCGTTAGTTCTGCCTTAGTCATTTTTTAATATGAGTTCGTCATTTTGACTAATGTGAATATGACAAACCTTGGATGGCCACTACTGACTAACCCCTTAACCCTATAGATTATCAGTATGGAGAGCGGGGGTGATAGAGAAGCAGAGAGGGAGCTGTGATTTTTCAGCGCAGTATGATACCCGTGTTGGGCGGCGACCCGGGCCCGGTCCCAGGAGTATATAATGGGGCTCAGTAAATTATGCATCCATATTGGCTGCGGGGACTAATAGCACAAGCCGGGGGGAGCCCGTCTCCTGGGGACTAGAAGCGGCAGGGGACGGGCGGAGGGAGATGGATACAGACTGAGCCGGCGATACAAACATGGAGACAGACAGACAGAGGGGGACAGACAGTGGGAGAGAGACAGAGAGAGACAGACAGACTCAGGGATACACAAATAGAGACAGACAGGCAGAGGGAGAGAGACAGGGGGAGAGAGACAGAGGGAGGGAGACAGAGAGAGGAGAGAGTAAGAAAGAGAGAGGGAGGGAGACAGAGAGAGAGACAGAGAGAGACAGAGAGAGACAGAGAGAGACAGAGAGACAGAGGGAGAGAAACCGAAAGAGGAGAGAGCGAGAAAGAGAGAGAAGGAGGGAGAGAGGGGAGGCGGAGAGAGGGAGAGAAAATTAGTGAGACAGAGGAATGCAGAGATTCCAAGAGACAGATGGAGAGATGGAGGGAGACAGGGACAGAGGGAGGCAGACAGAGGCAGACAGGGACAGAGGGAGGCAGACAAAGGCAGACAGAGTCAGACAGAGGCAGACAAAGGCAGACAGAGGCAGACAGAGGCAGACAGAGGCAGACAGAGGCAGACAGAGGCAGACAGAGGCAGACAGAGGCAGACAGAGGCAGACAGAGGCAGACAGAGGCAGACAGAGGCAGACAGAGGCAGAGGTCAGACACCAATACTGAAGGTCAGAGGGACAGAGTGAAACAGCCAGACAGAGACAGGTACAATGGCTAAGTCTGGAGCCGAGGCCACAGCTTCATTCTTTGAATCTTATGAATAAGGCAAGAGTCACATTTCAATAATATAGTCGGTATAAGCACGCCGTAATTTTGGGCAGAGTAGGCAGGTAAAGGTCTCACCATGACCCAAGCCTTCAATCCAGCCACCCAGTAAACAAATAACGTTATACACCATTTTATAACGTTAAATAACGTTATATGTCAACGTTTTTCTAAGGCTCTTTAATATGGCATAACGGTATGTAAAGTTTGAAACGTTATTTTGACAGTAAAATAACGTTTTTTTGTTAGCTGGGCAGTATTTGATGAGGCAAAATGAAATAAAAACGTGTGTGTTCAGCATCATCCATACCTCATACCCATAAAAGGGCTACATTGGGCACTTACTGACCATATTATGCTGGCCTAAAGACTCAAGGTGTCTGGTAGGATTTAAAAGCGGGCACCTAACGCATGCGGCCACGAAGCCCACTTGTATGTACAAGGTGATAGAAGGGACTTGTTAGCCAGGGCTATACTATCGCTATATGTTACTGTATGCTGAATCCACCATGGATTCTAAGTCCACAAACCAGTTAGACCTAGAATGAGCTATATTTATGTATCTAGGGTTTGTTGTACAACGTCAAATTACGTAAATATGATTCAAACATTTACCCAACGTCTCCAACCCCGGGTCGCTGTATATATATAAAGGGCTGAGTACACCTTCGCTCCAACTGTAGCTGCACTGGCAGCAAGTGCTCCCCCTTTTTTCCAATATTTTCTGTTATCCAACATTGGATAGAGCCTGTTTGCTACATTGGACAGTGTTTGGTGTTCCCTGGGGTAGTTATTGCCTCCTCTGTCAATGCTATAGACCAATGCAGCCAGAAAGGGTGACTTTTCCTGAAAGTTCTTGATAAAGTTCTTTAACATTTCCGAAGTGTGCCCGACAAATACATGAATATAACCTCAAAGTCCTTCTGTTTAATATACACTATTTGAAAGACTATTTGAAAGACTCTCCTGTGAATCTCCTGATATGAGATGTTTGCAAACATAGCCGTTGCAGACAATGTTATGAGCATGCTGCTAAAAAACAATGTACACCCAACTTTATTATGAAGAAGTGAGCCTTCCTGCACAGGTCTATAGTACACCAAGGGCACAGGGAGATGCACCGACCGGTGTCTGTCCATGTGATACTACAGAGGACGTCATGTGGACGGCATCATTCTGAGGCAGAGACTGCTTCATAGAAGTCTCTCTGTCCTGTTAACATCTAGCAGAAGCACCACTCTCCTAACAGAGTCTTGGTGGTACACCATAGCAGGGTGCTGGCGTGGATGTGTAGATATATGGTGCCAGACATACAGAGACTATGGTCGATGTCCGTTGCCACCTCGCGTCTCATGATAGAGTGACGGTAGACCTCTTGAAGGCCCGGTGCACTCGGGTTATGGAAAAGTACCCGTATTGTGAGAGGCCCTCGGTGCACGACGTGAGGCGGCGGGCTGCGGGCAGAACACTCTCAGTTAGCACTCCCTGTCTCTCTGTCACACTCTCTGTCCATGTCTCTGTCCCTCTGTCTATCTATCTCCCTCTGTCAATTAGCACAGCCTGTCTCTCTGTCATGCTCTCTGTCCATATCTCTGTCCCTCTGTCTATCTATCTCCCTCTGTAAGTATTTCTCCCATGTCTATGCTCTCTGTCTCTCTGTCACACTCTCTGTCCATATCTCTGTCCCTCTGTCCATCTATCTCCCTCTGTAAGTATTTCTACCTGTGTCTATGCTCTCTATCTCTCTGTCACAGTCTCTGTCCATATATCTGTCCCTCTGTCTACCTCTCTCTGTATCTGTATGCCTGCCTCTCTGCTCTATTCCTGCTTCCTCTCTCTCTCTCTCTCTCTCTCTCTCTCTCTCTCTCTCTCTCTCTCTCTGACTGTCTCCCTCCTCTCGGTGTCTGTATGTATCTCTCCACGCTCTGACTCTTTCCTTAGCTCTCTTCCCCTTTCTCTCTGTTCCTCCCTGTATCAACCCCTCTGTCCCTGTCCCCGTCCCTGTCTGTCTACCTGTCTGTTGTCTATCCCTGTCTATGATTCCCTCCTATAACACCCCTCAGTCCCCCCGTCCCCCAGTTGGTGTGGACGGGTGCTGCGGTCCTACCCCGAGTCATACAGCCGCCAGCCGCCACCCAGCCAGCCGTCACTCTGAGCCACTCGTCGACGTACAGAGGCCTCTCAGAGAGGTCCAAACCAGCAGAAGAAGCATCACTCTCCGTACACATTCTTTGTCAAGACTCAAACCCAGTTAGGTAAATTATCCTACATCAGCCGTCGGTGGTAAAAGATGGCCGTGTCCGTTCAGAGAGGTGTTCTGCTTGCGTGTTGCCATGTGTCATACAGAATGTAGACGCAGCAGTCCCAGCAGCAGCAGCAGCAGCAGCAACAGCTGAGGGTGGGGACAGCCTTGTAGTAGCAGGGTCCTGTACAACCTACATACTAGGGGAGTGGTCATATTTTAACAAAAGGGGGTCGACATTTTTTTGGTCCCCCCCTCAGACAAGTTGAAATTGAGCGCGGCCGACCCCTTTGAGCTATAGTAACGCGCAGGCTCTTTTCGATAAAATGGGGTGCAATTTTTTTGGTCCCCCGTCAAGAGGGATCCAAATCTTTTTGCCCCCCCCCCAAATCCACCAACCCTCCCATGTTGTTCAAAAATGACCACTCCCTAGAGACGGCCAAGGACGCCCTAACATGCAGGTCTAGAGACTATAGGGGCACATGTTGCCTCCATATCATAACTCTATAGCGATAATTCGGCAGGTTCCATGTTAGTGGCCATGTTAGTTCTAAGCTTGTAATTTCTCGTGAGTCTTAGGTAGTGACCAATCACCCACACACCATAGCTTGCCAAGAACTGGCTATATTGTGAGAGCAGAACCAAGGTCTCACGAGATCTCCTGTGCCAGCATACACATGTTATTTCATTTCACCAGTGGCGTAGGAAAAGGGGGGTCCGGGGGGGGCCCCAATCACTGAGGAGGGGGGCCTGAATATGTTTGGGCCCCCCCAAAATTTGTCAAGACATGTCATATGGTACACATAATTTCCAATTCTGACCTTTCCCACATAGGGAAATGTGGGTGCAGAGGGACCTAGACCCACAAATTGGAACTAAAGGGGGCTCAACTTTTACTACTTTTCCATACAATCTAATATAAGTGTGTATATGATACAGCATGCGTAAAAACCGATACATAAAGTTGGTTGGAGTGGGCCCCCCTGGGCCCCCCAATGATGATTTGCTTCCTATGCCTCTGTTCACACTACATGGGAGTGGCGGATCTTGTACACAATGGTGGGTTTCCTGCAACACCTCAAATGCCTATTTGATCTGAGCATTCCTTTCAAATTTTGGAGGAATTATATTTTTGACATTTGATTTTTGACATTTTCAGTTATCTCTAGTCAATATTAAAGTCATTCCTGATATATCCTCACTTCATAATTGTGGTTAACACTTACAATTAGGTAGCTATTAGTACATAAAACACATGCCTGACACATAAAACGCACACAGTTGATCCAGACCAACCGGGCAATACCTAGATGCTAAATACTCAACTGGGAGTCTATACGGTAGACAGTTAATGTATGACGCTTAGCCATAGACCAACTGGTTCACAAGACACATGGGTAGATTGTACAGTGGCAAGGGGACCTGAATAATGACAGGGTCCCCGATATAAGTCCCTCCCTCCTACTAGAAATGTCTCTCCATGCAGCTCCCTTTAACCCCGTCTATCCTCTCTGCTGTCTCCCTCCCTTACAGTCCCTCTGACTGTCTCTATTTCTACAAGTCCCTGTCACTGTCTGCCCACCACTGTCTCTGTCCCTCCCTACCTCTCCCTCTATCTCCCTGTCCCCTTCCTCTCCCTGTCTCTTTCTTTTTTCCCAGCTCCCTCTTTGTCTTTTGATTCACTGTCTCTCTGTCACTTTGTGGCTGTGCCTGTGTCTGTCTCTGTCTGTCTCTCACTCTGTCTCTGTCTCTGTCTCTGTCTCTCTCTTGCTGTATCCATATCTGTCTCCCTCTCCCTCTCTAGCTCTCTGTCTCTCCCTCTAGCTGTTTGTCTCTCTCTCTTCCTCCCTCTCTTTCTCTCTCTCTCCCTCTGTGTATGTCTCTCTCTCTCTCGCTCTTTCTCCCTTTCTTGCTCTCTCCCTCTCTCTGTCTGTTTCTGTCTGTCCCTCTCTAGCTCTCTCTCTCCCAGCTGGACAGGTTGTTGTAGAGGTGTGCACACAGAGTGTGTTCAAGCCTGTAGCCGGGTAGTAGGCGACTGGCAGCGGCAGCAGCAGTAGTAGGCCTAGTAGTAACGGCAGCAGCAGCAGCAGCAGCAGCAGCAGCGTGCTGCACCGACGTGGGACGCCTGCTTGTTGGACATCTTGCAGCCATGCTAAGGCCACTCCAAATAATATACTTGTTTCTCATCACTAAGCCCTGAGAAATATGCCAAGGGTGCTTTTTTTTTTTTTTTGCTGAGGCCTAAAAAGTATTGGGCATTGCAGGGTCTTGAGGAAGCAAATTCACATTACAGTAACTAACAGATTGATGATCTGCGGAGGTTGTAAATATGCATGTTTCCCCCAGCCCATCACATTACTGCACTGTAAGCTTTCATTTGATACCAAATATAATGATATTTGTCTAGGTTTGTCACGTTTTTCCACTAGAATTTGCCCAAAAGAAATCTCAGGAAGATGTTGGTGATGCAGAAACAAGTATATTATTTGGAGTGGCCTAACCCTGTAGAGGTAGCATATATGGTTAACCCTCTACACTGACAATCTAAATGCTCCAGACCTCAGTCTGTAGTGACTACCCCAGGTTAGTCATAGGGATATTCAAAAATGACTAAAGCAAAGCAAAAGGCCTTTCTCAAAGTGACTTAGACTTATACTCAAAGAAATGGAATGACCAAGTCACTACTTTAACTTTTAGTATCAACTGACTAAGATCTCTACTGACTAGGATATCTAGCATAATGAATATTAGTTCAGTGCATGGGTGTATGTGTTGTCACAATGAAGGAATACAGCCCTGCACTGTAAGAAGGTGATGTAGCTGAGCAGTGGAATATACTGCACACTAAGAGTATATATATATATATATATATATATATATATATATATATATATATATATATATATATATATATATATATATATAGTGGTATTAGAGTACATGGGCAATAGAATTTCGAATATTGTCGGTCTACCCCTTTTTGGTTTCACTATTTACAGTGTGGGGAGGAGCTTGAGGGTGCAGCAGCCGTGGTGTATCATAACAATAAGGTATGGAGGCAGCAGGCAGGTTTAGCGCCAGGGTCTTGTGTATGTAATAGATAGACTATGGTTATGAAAAGGTATGTAGAATCAACCACAGCTTGCTGGTGGGGTCAGACGAGGCAAAGTCCAAGTCGCCCTACCAGCAAGCTGTGGTTAATTCTAATACCCTTTTCATAACCATTGTCTATCTATTTCAAACCACAGCAGTACGGTTATGTGAGTCTAAGTAGAAATAACCAAGGTGTGCATTCCTTTGTCTTAGCCCTCCGCTGTGGTTTAAAGGAGATTAAACCACAGCGGAGGGATAGGACAAAGGACTTCACACCTTGGTTATTTCCACATACCCTGATATAACCCAACAGCTGTGGTTTAAAACAGATAGGCTATGGTTATGAGAGGGACACTAGAAGATCAACTACTGTAGAGTGGCAGGCACCTTTATGCCAGCCAGTTTACTGTGGTTGATTTTAGTTAACCTTCTCATAACCATATTCTATCTATTACTTAAACCACTGTGGTGGGCTAGAACAATAGACTTTGCACCTAGGTTATATCGCATACCATGGCTTAAAATAGATAGACAATGGTTATGAAAGAGTATTAGAATTAATCACAGCTTTCTGGTAGGGCTTCGCCTTCGTCTAGCCCTACCAGCAAGCTGTGGTTAATTCTACATACCCTTTCATAACCATAGTCTATCTATTACATAATATGGGAGGGTCTTGAATATACGACAAGCGTAGAGGTTTATTGAATATATAAATGCACTAATTGCATGTGAAGAAGAAGCACCTGTTATATAGCGCTAGACCTGGCTGAGGGTTATGAGCTTCTGGCTACATATATATATAGGTCTGTAGTGTAAAGAACAGTGGTAACCCTTTGAGGATGGCATAATGGCTTAATGCATCATATCCTTGGCCGTCATGATGCATGAATACAGCATTGGCGAGTAACTCGTCAGTGCTGCATTCATGCATCATGCGGACCCTATAGGATTAAGACACTCCCGATGGGTCAGCATGGTGACCCAATGAAGCACCGGCGAGTTACTTGCCAGGGCTGCATTGGTGCATTATAATGTCATCTTTTAGGGACATGCCATCCTTAAGGGGTTAAGCTTACAGACCTTCAGATGAGTCCCTGGACAGTTATACAGCTGTACAGGACAGTGTTAGAGACAGTACCATAGCCCCTAGTTATAGGTGTAAAGAACAGTGTTAGGCCAAATAAAAATAAGCTTTGTTTCAGGTAACATGGGATGAAAAGATAGGGTCGGTAGGTCAGATTTTTTCTTTTTCTAACTTTGCTTTTACAGCCCCTCTACGATACAAAAAAAGTGTAGGATTGGGGGGAGAATTTTGAAATTTTTGTAAACCTAAAATTTTACCCCAAAAAAGTGTAGAAATATATAAATTTCAAAATTGCATCTATGGGCCCTGTTTTGATAGGGGCGGTTGGGTGACCTGAAACAAACCCTTTTTTTTTGCCTTAGGCTCAGAGACAGTAGCACAGCCCCCTGCAGTACGCCAGTAGAGGAGGTTTGACGTCTAGTTGAGATGTCTTAAGTATACAAGGGTTATTCAATACATGTATGCACTAATTGCATGTGTAGAACATGCACCTGGTGTATAGTGCTAAGGCTAAAGCTTCACTGTAAAAATAATGAAACCAAAATACGTCCTCTAACACTATGAACCAACAATAGATTCTACTGCCCATGTACAGTAATACACTGTAGAATATACAGTAAATATACTGTAGGCTTTACTGCTCGGCTACATCAACTTCTAACAGTGCTGGCTAGGAGACTAAATAGGGGCTGGCTTGTGGTTATACCGGAGTACAGGATAGTGTTAGGCTCAGAGACAGTACCACAGAGCCCCTTGCAGTACGCCAGTAGAGGACATTTGACGTCTAGTTGAGAGGCCAATTGGCGCCGAGGAGTTCAGTGCTGATGACACCATGTCATGTCTGGCATGCTTAATAACCAGTGTCGGCAAGTGTCAGCAGCGAGATGCCGGCCCCAATAAAAACCTGTTAAAACGCGTCTCTGTCACCAGAGTACACGCCCCGCGTGGAGTACCAGCAGCGGCAGCAGAGGGGTCACTCCCAGCCAGAGGGACACTCAGGAAGCCATCTCTGTGTGCTCTAAAGCTACAGCAGAGGAAGCACTCTCCTTACTCATTCTTAGTCTTGACTTAACCCTGAATGTTACATTATCATACATAAGGCGCCGGTGTGGGTACAAATGGTGCACGAACAGAGATGGCCGTATGCGTATAGAGAGGTAGTCGGCTCAGGTGGCGCCACCCTTGACTACGGGATGGTCCACATGCTGTACAGCCCCTGACACTGGCACCAACGGCACGTTTTATAATCCTCGTCTAGAAGACAGGAGGCCGCCACACACTACAAGCTGCCACACATTAACATAAGCCACCACAGTGTGTTAGCAGCCTGGGGGGGGGGGGGGGTGTAGGGGGCCTCTACACCACAGTGTGTCAGCAGCCTGGGGGGGGGGGGTGTAGGGGGCCTCTACACCACAGTGTGTTAGCAGCCTGGGGGGGGGGGGTGTAGGGGCCCTCTACACCACAGTGTGTCAGCAGCCTGGGGGGGGGGGGGGGGGTGTAGGGGGCCTCTACACCACAGTGTGTCAGCAGCCTGGGGGGGGGAGGTGTAGGGGGCCTCTACACCACAGTGTGTTAGCAGCCTGGGGGGGGTGTAGGGGGCCTCTACACCACAGTGTGTTAGCAGCCTGGGGGGGGGGGTGTAGGGGGCCTCTACACCACAGTGTGTTAGCAGCCTGGGGGTGGGGGGTGTAGGGGGTCTCTACACCACAGTGTGTTAGCAGCCTGGGGGTGTAGGGGGCCCGACGTGAATATTACTGTGGGAGATGTGATTTGAAGCTGAGATGGTGGGGTGTGTGAACAGAGCATTATAACCCCAGGTATGTTTGAGAATTTAAAAGACTGGTGGCAATGGAAACTGCGATCACATCTATTTGTCATCACGCAGTGGCAATAACAGCTCGATAAATATTGAGAAGTCAGAAGAAGTCAAGGTCATAATAGGTTATGAAATAATAACCCCACAGGCTCAAAATAGACAGACATATTGCCCAGGGTACGTCAGATCCTGTCAACATGGCGCTAGATCCTCTAACATTGGCCCCCGACAAAGGGGTAGAATCAATATCTGACTAATATTGTGGAGTCTGCCAAATTGGTAATTTGGTGCAGGAGCTATAGGCCATATCCTGTATAAAGGGTACCAAAAGGTTTGAAGGGCTTTTCTAACCCCCAAAAAAGCACGAGTCTGATGACATTATTTCACAGAAACTCAGGTCCTTATAGGTTAAATCTTACATAACACACTCCTAGAGAACTAAAACATGCTCTAATGGACTAAGCCAAGCACAAAGTACCAATGCTAAATCACAATAATATTGTATCTAGAAGCGGAGATATGGCGAAAACTATTTTCGTGACCTTTGAAATAGGTCAAGGTCAAATCACACATAATTATTCTATGCACTTCTCATATCGGGTGTCATATACACAGTAGTTATTGGGTGAATCCAAGTGAGTTACAACTTTTATCGTTTTCTAATAACTTTTGGTAAAAAATTTCTTTTAGACATCATATAAAAGAAATCTACCGACGAGAGGTAATCAAGGGTGCAGGCTCATTCTCCCTAGATCACAAAAACCAATTGTGCTGAGGAGTGCTTTCTATAGGGCAATTGCTTGATGGAACACTCTAAAAGCACCTAATACTGAAATTGGGGACTTAAAGTCTTTTAAAATTTCTATCAAGAAAAATTACGACACTTGTTTTATCTAAATTGTACCTTCTCCTTACTAAGCATGTGCACATGGGGTGGTTGTTTATTTACTTAATGATTATGTGGTGTGACGAACGTGTTTGTCACATGTATTGATCACAAGGACTAGAACTCCCCCTGGTGGGTTATATGTTAACTACTAAGAGCTCTCACCGGTGGGCTCCCCCACCCCATCTGGTGGTTTATATGTGTACTAGCGTTGTCAAGCAAGGCGCTTGTCTTGGTTACCGGTTATTGTGTTGCTGCTCGTCGCCCGGAGAGGTTGACTTTTGTGCTTGCTTGTGCTTGGACTCTGCTTGTGCTTGGAAGCCTTTAGGGGCTTAAAAGGGGCAAGATTCACAATGAAGCCATGTCAGGAATGCGCCTTTGAATTCGACCATCGGAAAGCAACCTGCCCACAATGCGGGGCGGACTCTAAGACGGTTTCAAAGGCCAGTTTGGAGGAGGAAACGCCGGCGGGGAAGTCCGGGGCTGACGAGCCAGTCTCACCGTCCATTGACAGACACGATGTACTGGGACAACAAATACGGCTTGCGGAGGAGAAGCATGAGATTTTACTGCAGAAGCAAGAGTTAAAAAAGTTGGAGGATCGGTTAGCGCAGATTAATACCGAAAATGCGAAACTAGAGAGCGATCTGGGCACATCTGCGCTGGTTACACCGCGGACACCGGCACCAGGCACAGAGCAACCAGCTACGGGCCAAAATGGCGGCCAGGACCCTTCCGGGATCAACAAAGGAGCGAGCAGACAGCTGTTCTACGCAGATGGTTCTCCTTTTCTTGTCACGGGCGCTTCTACGGCTACCTCAACACTGCAGGCTGGACTTAGCTCGGTCGGTCTGGGCTTGCAGGCGCTGGGATTGACCGGCGACCCCTCCGTAGGGGGGAATCAATCAGGTGAGGGTGGCCTTTTTGGTAATCTACGCCGTAAACGATCAAGACAGTGGGTGAGACCAGACTTTCACCTCCCGTACGATAAAAACTTTGATGAGATGAGCTACCGGGAGCTGATGTATGGCATGGTTTGTGTGTTAGAGTCCATCCACAAATCTGATGACGCCCGGTTCTCAGTATCAGGGTATCTGGAGCATTTCAAGTATATAACTTTAAAGGAGATACGGCCCACCTACGTGTCCAAGGCCGTAGCTAAATACGAGCATGATGTAACCACCAAAGTGATCGATGGTTTAACAGGTTTCATCTCCGCCGAGCACACTGCTAATGCCACACACTTCGGCATTGAAAATACCAGAGCATATGTGGAGGCAATGAAGCTCATGCAGGGCGGCTCTGGCAATCAGGGTAACAAGTTCAGTGGGAACAGCTCAGCCAACAATCGGGGTGGTGGTGGATCCGGTGCACCCAGGATATGGTGTCCTGATGACATATGTGCATCATGGAACTTCACAAATTGTCACTATAATCCGTGCCACAAACAACACGTATGCTGCGTGTGTAGGGGTGGTCACAAGGCACGAGGTGGATGTAGCCAGGGTCAACAGCAACAACAGCCTCGCCAACAGTGGCAGGGGTCAGCACCCCAGCAACAGCAGCAACAGCAACAACAGTCACCCAACTACGGCTACCAGGGCTACCAGAACCACAACCTTCAGCAGGGGGGGGGTCAACGCTAGGCTCAAGTGGTAGCCTGAGTGACGACTTCGAGGCTTTTGGTTATAGTGAATGTGAAGAATTAATGTGCTTTAATGATCTTAGCTCGTTGTTGTGTAACTATTCAACCTATAAACCTCTGTGGGACCTGAAGGCTGGACACCGAGTTAAAAATGTGCATTGTCAATTTAAACCCTCGGGTTGGAGAGAGATGCTGTCAGGAGGGGTTGATCATGTTTTTGGTGACAACTGGGATATAAATAGCCTGTTCCTGCTAGATGGGGTCTTACATGGCTTTAAAATTGTAGACCCACATGCCACTGTTCCCTCGTATCATTGTAAAAATTATAAGTCTGCAGAAATTGATGCTTATGAGTTCATGAACGAGATTATTGTTAATGAGATTGCCGCAGGGAAATTGTCAATCGTGGATGTTATGCCTCACTGTATTCATTCTCTTGGTGCTGTAGAAAAAAGCTCAGGAGGATATCGTCCTATCACGGACGCCAGTAGACCGGAGGGTTTATCTATAAATAATTATATGTCAGAGACTTTTCAGTCCTTTAAATTCTGTAGTATGGATGATATATGTGACAGTATTTCACCCTCATGTTTTTTGGCCGTCACTGATGTATCTGCGGCGTATAGAAGTTGTCATATTAGATGGTGTGATAGGAAGTACCAGGGTTTACAATGGACCGTAGACGGTATAGATGTATTTATACAGGACAATTTTCTGTCTTTTGGAGCTAGGGCTTCTCCTTACATTTTTAATAGCCTAACTGACGCTGTAACTAGATATATGAATGCCAGCGGTTTCAAGTGTTTCAGTTACCTTGACGATTTTTTGGTGATGGGGGATAATTATGTACAATGTCAAGAGGCTCAACTGGCTCTACATAGCCTATTACGGTCGCTAGGTTTTGATATTGCTTATAAGAAGGTATTGTCCCCGGCTAGACGTCAACGCTACTTAGGCTTAATTATTGATACGGTGCAGATGAAATTAATCTTACCTGACGACAAACTTCAAAAGCTAGACGAAGAGATTGCGTTCTTCTGTGGTCGCCGCCAGGCGACGCGTAAGCAGCTTCAAAGGCTTTGTGGTGTAATTGGACATTGTTCAACAGTCATCAGGGGGGGTAGGACTTTTTCTCACCGAATTATAAGCCTTCTGAGTGGCTTCTCTTCAAGCAAAAGAAGAATCACTTTGAGCAAGTGTTTTTTCAAGGACCTGGATTGGTGGAGGACATGTGCACGTTGGTTTAATGGGGAGGCCAGGATGATAGGACGGAGAACCACAGGCCTACAGACTATTCACATGGATGCCTCTGGTAGTGGGTTTGGTGTTGTTACCAGCTCAGACTGGCTGGCCGGGGCCTGGGACATGGATCTGGACTCGGACTCTGACACACACAATCATCTATGCCATGCTCCCGGTACTGAAGTACCAGATAACATTAACGTCCAGGAGCTATACCCTTTAATAGAGGCTCTTTGGAGGTGGGGTCCTAGTTGGAGGGATTGTAAAATAACCTGTATGTCAGACAATACACAAGTGGTGGCTGGTATAAATACCGGTAGGAGTTCTAATGAGGTAGCTATGTGTTTTCTGAGACGCATTTTTTGGTTATGTGTATTGTTTAATTGTCACATTGTTGCCGAGCATATCCCAGGGGAATTAAATGTTCATGCTGATAGTTTGTCTAGACTTTTAGAGAGCAACAAATTTATACCGTATGGGTTCTGCTGTTCCAGTTGCAGACCAGTTGCGTCAATCCCTAGACAGTAGAGCGGCACAAGTACGGGCGTATTGCTGGGCGGAATCTACCTGGCGCACAAAAGCGTCTCAGTGGAGAAAGTATATAACTTTTTGTGCCTTGTTGTGTATTGCGGTGGTTCCAACTTCTGTGGATACGATGTGTAAATTTATAATGTACTTATCTGATAGCTTGTGTTATGTAAGCATAGATAATTATGTGTCAGGAGTCATCAGTCTAAACAAATATTTTGGTTATGATGTATCTTTTATTCGTCATGATTTCATTTTCAACATCACTTTAAAGGGACTGAGGCGCGTGTTGGGCGACCCGGTACCTTCTAGGGTTACTTTAACTTTAGACAACTTACTGCACATGTCGTTGGGTGTGAATCAGTTGGATATTAATGAACGCTGTATATGGGCATGTATTGTTACCAGTTTTAGATCCTTGCTACGGAAATGTAATCTAGTTCCGAACAATTCCAAGTTAGAGGGTCATTACCTCCGGAGGAGTTCACTCAGGTTTATGCCTTGGGGTTTATTGTTGAGAATTTCAAGCTCTAAGACTATACAATATGGACAGAGAGTTCATCTCATACCTTTGACCTATGCACATGGCTCCCCTTTATGTGCCGCAACTTTAATCAAGAGACATTTCAATGATGTACCGGCTTTCTCCAAAGACTCACCCGTATTTATGCTGAGGCAGGGACAGTTGTCAGTTCCACTCACTTATACGGTACTGTTGAAATATTTAAAGAGACTATTGGCCCTGGTCCAGCTGGATATACCCGGGGCTGGTGTTCATTCTCTACGCCGGGCTGGAGCTGCCTTCCTCCACCACTGTGGAGTGCCTCTGGAGGACATCAGACAGACTGGAGACTGGGCTTCTCTCACTGCCCTTATCTACCTGGCTAAACCACTCTCTTCACGCATTAATCTGGACAGACTAGTAGTGGAAAGCCTGTCCTATAAGGCCAGATAATGGTGTATACTAATACGTTCTTGTTGATTCTGGGTATTGCCGTCTAGAAATGTTCTACGGCCCAAGTCCACTCTACGCCTCATCACTTTCTTGCCAGAATCATCCGACAGTATCAATGTGGTGTGACGAACGTGTTTGTCACATGTATTGATCACAAGGACTAGAACTCCCCCTGGTGGGTTATATGTTAACTACTAAGAGCTCTCACCGGTGGGCTCCCCCACCCCATCTGGTGGTTTATATGTGTACTAGCGTTGTCAAGCAAGGCGCTTGTCTTGGTTACCGGTTATTGTGTTGCTGCTCGTCGCCCGGAGAGGTTGACTTTTGTGCTTGCTTGTGCTTGGAAATTTTTTTTGCTTGCTTGATTGTCATAATATGAATAAATAGGCCGTCTAGAAATGTTCTACGGCCCAAGTCCACTCTACGCCTCATCACTTTCTTGCCAGAATCATCCGACAGTATCAATACTTGTATCATAGACAACAATTGTTGTAAAGAATATACGGCAAGGTTTATACCATTAGAAGCAAGGCTTCTACGTCTCACTGTATTTATATTTTGTGTGCTATAGCTCCAGTCACCAAGAAACGGCCAGTGAATACACCTACTTTGCCTCTCTAGTATACCCACATAGATGAGGCTGTGAAGGGTTTTCTTTTGTTCCAGGAAATTGATACATACATATATACCATAAATATGAAGTAAAATATCTACAATTGTTGAGCAATTTATGTTTTTGTCATTAATAATTGGTGGGAAAGTGTCTTTTTTGGGCATTTATACCCATCAATACCATTAAATCGGGGAGAATTGACCACTCAGCAATACTTCTCAAGGGCTACTTGTGGTTACTATTGTTGTCAGTCTTGCAATACAGTAATATTTTGTAGACATACTGTACTAGAAACCATCAATTGCTGGTTATAGATCCATTATGCTTGATAATGCCGGATAAATCCTCCAAATGTCGGCCATCTTGGATCGAGAAATATACTTTAGATCGGGATCTTGAAAAGCTCGGCCCCAAAAAGCACGATTTTGTCATACATTTCACATAGAACAGTTGACTTTTATCACATATAGACCTCTTATTATTACAATAGACACATATTTTCTTAAAGGGACCCCGATCTCTACCGTTTCCATCATCACTGTCAGCATTTGATATTTTGTGCAAGTAAATTTTCATGTTTTTGGTACGTTTGATCATGCTGTACATATAATGGGGTGAAACATCCATTTTGAGCCAAATGGCAAAAAAATCCAAAAATTCAACATTTCACTACCAACTTTGAATGAGTCTTTTTCAAAGACCAGACTAGATACAATGCCCTAAATGGTCTCATTTGAAAGATAATTTAGTTTCTGAACTACCCCTTTTGAAACATTTAGCTAAAAGGTGTCACTCTGGTTGTCATAGCAACTTTGCATTGTAAAAGAGTGAAAAATTTGAAATTTCAACATTTTAGAATCCTCGTTGCCATGGCAACAGAATTCACAATTTTTCAAAACTTTTTTCTCTAGTGAAAAATTCATATTCCATGATGTCTTAGCTTTAAATTGGTATCAAAACGTTTTTTGTGTGCCATTTGGTCCTTAAATAAATACCATTTAACTAAAAGATGTAGATGAACTTTAAAACTTTTTACCTATTCTTCATGACTGGAGCTATAGTAAGTATATGTATTTAAACGAAGCTACCTCGTCTTGTGTATCTACGAATACTAGTCTTAACATCCGTCCACAAGTGTTGCGCGATGAAACCTTATTTACATCTTAGTGATCATCATGTACCACTGACATGTACGAGGTAAGACAGCCCCAATTGGAGCTAATCTCTTACACCTGATTTGATATATAAACCGTAGTTTACAGGTCTCTTGAGTATGTAAATACAAGGAGCACAAATGTCTCTAAGTATACATTTATACATGCACTATGCAGTACATCTATAAAACATTTATACGACACGTTGAAAAACTGTACAGGTCTTGACCACACCTGGATTGCCGAAGGTGGATAGTATTTACATTAAGAAGCAATAAAACATATTAAACTTGAACTTGAAACTTGAACTTGATAATCCCACAATTTTACATATACAATGCTTCTCTCATCTCATCTCATCAATCTCATCAATATGAATGAACAATGAATGTGAAATTTTTGTATTTTAAGTCTGAATATAATTGATATGTATTAACAAATGTGTACGTCATACCCAAATCAGAGAAATTATTGTTAATTATGGCATGAAAGGGGCCCTAGCGGAGGTAATGCAATATGCACATGCTAGGTTGATACGTTTACTTTTGTAACTGTTATCTTTTACCCGAATAAAACACTTTAAAAAAAAAAAAATCAATAACGACTAAGACACTGATTTTTGGTATCCGGATGTTTTTTTCGGGTTTAATACCCTTCATACAGGAAATGGCCTATCGCTCCTTAGACTGAATTTCGTCTTTCAACAGAGGGCATTTACTTCTACAGTAGGGCTACGAGAGTGGCTAATAGCTCCTGCGCCAATTACCCTGACAGTCTACCCCAGGATACATCAACAGCTGTAAGGTGGTTCTGCACTACCCTGCTCTCTTACACCTCTTATACTGATATCTTAACCTGAGTTCTGACTAACAGCCCAGTCACTAGTGATGCACTGAGTTATAATCTATAATGTATTCAGGACGTATAGCATCTTCTCCATTTAGAGAATAGACAACGACCCTCTTCACGTCGAGACTGTCTGTTGTCCTATAATGCACGGATGTATCTTAGTGTATCATAGGACAACAGACAGTCGAGATGTAAGGGGGAGTTGTCTATTGTTTTTATAAAACGTATTTCGTATTTTTAAGGGTTTTCGCGTCTTTTAAAGATTTTCTGTGTGTTTGTCTTCAATTCACTGGTCAGGCCCTGTGCCCAGCGTGCACTATTACTCTGTACGAACGGTCACGTGACTTCTTTGAGGCTATAATGCACGGCCAACTGTCTAATAAATACTGATATCAGGGGCCCCTCTTCCCGAGATAATAACGGCATTAATATACGCGATTCAATTCTCGACGCTAAAACATCTTTTTTGGTCACTCTCAGTATATCTTTCTCTCTCTTAAAGGCAGAGATGGTGTATGCTCTGTAACACGCCCCTACCTGCACCTTTACCGTATGGAGACTGGTTGAAGATGGTTTCGTACTCACCTAAAATAAATGTAAAGAGCATATTAGTTTGTATCTCACATATGGGTTATATACATTCATAAGTTACGACACCACTAGAACAAAATACACAGCATATTAATAACACTACACAGCAGATTGAAATGGTTAATATCTAAATCCTTCTTCATATCCCTTTTTCATCATTATCTAACCGTTTATGGATGCATTATGTCACAAGCCTTCATGCCGATAGATATGTCAGCATAATGCACCAACGCAGCACCAGTGGGTTACTCACAGTTACTGCATTAATGCATCATGTTGTCAGTTTTATGGTATGCAGAGGCTGACTAGTACATTCATGTTAAAGAATAAATAAAATTGTAAAAAGGAAATCCGACCCACCGACGCTACATTTTCCTCCCATGTTCCCTGAAACATACTTTTGTTTCGGCCTTTATGCATCTTGCGGATGCATGTGAATAGTGCATGGTAATACAATGCAACCTTTACTGGTTACATAACCCTAGCCTACTGTAGTCTACAGTAGGGTAATCATGGCTTAAACTGTAGCTGGTGTAATAGAGAGGTTAATTTACCTACTTCACCTTAAGTAGGCCCAGTTACAGTTATGTCACACCCTGGTAGTTAGCATGTTAACTCTGTAAAGACGGTGCGGTACAGCAAACATTCATCCAGTGGCTTAGGAATAGGAAGGGGAAGGGGGTCTGCCCACCCCCCCCCCACCCCCAATCACAGAGGATGGGGCGGGGCGGAATGTGTATGGGCTCCCTCAAAATCTGCCCAGACTTTATATTTTTAATGCACACATTTCCAAAATCGTACTTCTCTCACATAGGAAAAGGTGGGGACAGAGTTACTTTAAGCTCCCCAATCAGAAGTAAAGGGGGCTCAAAACCACTTTTTTTTAATACAATTCCAGCATAACTAGCACTGAAACAAGTGTTTCATGTCGACACCTCTGGAGTATATTAAACCCGCAAGATCAGCTGAGGATCAGTATAATGAATATATACGGCAAAATTGAGTAGCATTTAAAGAGTAGAGTGCTCTGCTATCATGAAAGGGTTATAAGACTTTTGAATACCTCGCTGCACCTAGTCTAGTTAACCTCACTATTGTTGTCAGTGAGTGTCCACACCCATTACATTGTCCCACCTACCATACTACACATGTAAGCCGTCTCACTGGAATGTGGAATAACTATATTGATATGACTTATGTTATCAGATTATTGGTTTTCATGAATACAGTTGCCATGGCAACCAAATGTAAAAATGTAGGTTTTTGCATACTTAGGTACATGATATTAAGGAACAAGATGATAAATGTTGACTAAAAGTAACACAGACTTCCAACGTTAATGTGACGATAGATGGCCGGTTTGGGTCCAAGACTATTCTCAAATGTTGTCTCGACCAACATTTGGTAACAATTGTCTGTTGAACTGTTGGACTCTAATATTACATTATCGTGTGAGATACCTCTTTATAACATCCAGAGCATCCCTGTGTGTTTCATGGCGGAATGTACGCAAGGGAATTAGATACTTGAAAATATATTTTAACACAGAAAGCCGTTGTTTGGGATCAAATATACCAGAGTCAAAGTACATATCCATATACTACTCACACTACACTATGTGACAAGTAGTCAGTAGTATATGGGGAGTGGGGATTAGGCCGGGTATACTATGTGACAAGTAGTCAGTAGTATATGGGGAGTGGGGGTAGGGCCGGGTGCACTATGGGACAAGTAGTCAGTAGTATATGGGGAGTGGGGGTTGGCCCGGGTATACTCTGGGACACAGTGTCAGTAGTATATGGGGAGTGGGGGTTGGCCCGGGTATACTATGTGACATGTAGTCAGTAGTATAAGGGGAGTGGGGGTTAGGCCGGGTATACTATGGGACAAATAGACAGTAGTATATGGGGAGTGAGGGTTGGCCCGGGTATACTACGGGACAAATAGACAGTAGTATATGGGGAGTGGGGGTTAGGCCGGGTATACTATGGGACAAGTAGTCAGTAGTATATGACAATGATATACAGTAGGCTGACACTTAGTATTATCCTAGTATGAGCAACATAGGGGCACTATTGGATGTACCAACAATGTGACTTATGTACGAGCCGCGGCTTATGCGAGAGGTTTTAAGGTAATTCCTGTAGACCCGCCCCCTCCCTCCCGGCCTACAAGCAGTGGCAGCGGAGGACTAAGGTGATTGTGGCAGACGGGAATAGCAGGAACATGGTGTAAATACCACTAGAACACAACCCCGACTTGTCCTAACCACACCCCCCCTCACCCAGCACCCCCCTAAGCATCTCCATCTGCACCCCCTCCCCCAACCCCTACACTCACTCTCTCAGCACAGTCTCAAAATAGATTCTGCCCAAAGGCCTGGACTACAGGAACTCTTCTGTGGAAAAAGGGGTGAAAACAGTACTACTAGTCTGCTATCCTATTGACATCACACACTGCCATTTTAATACACTAAAAATAAATATTTCCCAGAAATATGTCCAATTTGGACCGTCAAAACATGTCCAATACCTCTATGATATAACCCAGTTGGCCTTCATCTATCCCTAACGTATTTGAATTGAATCATAGTTGTATAAATAAGTATCTCAAAAGCATGGCGTAGGTAAGTTTTCAGGGAAATCCGCCGTGTTTTGGCAGAGAAGGAAGTAGTGCTGGTACAAAGGAATGGAAGAATCTGCTGGGAGACACTGTACTGTACCTCCAAACCCCCACCACCCCCTCCCTCACCCCTACCCTGTACCCCACCACCCCCTCCCTCACCCCTACCCTGTACCCCACCACCCCCTCCCTCACCCCTACCCTGTACCCCACCACCCCCCACCACCCCCTTCCCCTACTCGCACATCGTCTAACACTAGGCTAATTGGCCGGTTTGTCCTATAAGACGCCCCGCGCCTCCAACCCCATACAGCTGCCATTTCTCACCACCCCTTTTTTTCTTAACCATTTAAGGAGAGTACACTTTTAGTAAATTTAGCTGAGCCGTTGGTAATGGTGCACATTGGCAGTAGAATCTACTGTAGATTTACAATATAAACTATAAGGTACTAGTGTACATTGGCAGTAGAATCTACTGTAGATTTACAATGTAAACTATATGGTATTGGTGTACATTGGCAGCAGAACCTACTGTAGATTTACAATGTAAACTATATGGTATTAGTGTACATTGGCAGTAGAATCTACTGTAGATTTACAATATAAACTATATGGTTTTAGTGTACATTGGCAGTAGAATCTACTGTAGATTTACAAATTACACTATATATGGTATAGGTGTACATTGGCAGTAGAATCTACTGTAGATTTACAAATTAAACTATATATGGTATAGGTGTACATTGGCAGTAGAGTCTACTGTAGATTTACAATATAAACTATATCGTAATAGTGCACATTGGCAGTAGAATCTACTGTAGATTTATAGCATAAAAAGACTTATTCCATGTTTGCTGAGTCCGTACATAAGTTGACTACTAAAACAAGCAAGTGGGTAATAACTTCCCATATCTGTCACACTTTGAAGTAAGTTACTTTTAAGTACGTCACTAAGTTACTTTTAAGTAGGTCACAACGTTTATCGAAACAATTTGGCGCTGATGGAAGCAAAAGAAAGCTGTTAAAATGCATAATTTGGATAAGAAACGTAAAATTAGATTTAACTTGATGCATAGTTCCTAGTCCAAGAGCTGTCACTTTGGGCGGCCATATTGGAAAAACGCACTACAGTCATCCCTCACGTCCTCGAATTTGAAAAATGCAAGGAAAGATGTCTGAGGAAGGAAATTATCCGAAGAAAATAAGCCCAAATATAGTAGAATATATAAAGGCAGTTGCAGGGCTTCTGAGGAAGTAAGGGATCTGAGGAAGTAAATGTTGGAGGAAGTGAGAGTCGACTGTATTGTATTTTTTTGTGTAAGAAATCATTTTTGAATTCTGCAGAAAGTTCTGCACAGGACTACATCTTCAAACCTTTTGGTCATAAAAAAGCAGACTAGAGTGCTAGCGAGTTACACGCCAGTGCTGCATGCATGCAGAATGCCGACAAAGTCTCCAAAGGTACTTTGCTACCCTTAAGGGATATATTTAAATCTAGCTATGTAATGACATTGGCGTGGTGCCTGTCAAAGCTTACACTGTTTCCTTAAATTATGCTGCCTTTAGTGGGTTAACCCTTTGAGGAAGGATGTCGCTAAAAGATTACTTTTTTCGGCATGATGCACCAATGCAGCCCCGGCAAGTAACTCACTGGTGCTACATTGATGCATCATGCCATCCCTACGGGAGGGCCTCAACCCAGTAGGGTCAGCATGATGCTTGAATGCAGCCCTGGGGAGTTATGCACATGGGTTGCATCCATGCATCATGACGACCAAGGGCATGATGCATTAAGGCATGATGCCGTCCTTAAACAGTTAAATGAAGCGTCTTCTACACTTGATCTCTGCTTTTCACTATCTGCCATAACTCATATTTACACGCTTTGCTCTCCTTCCAACCCAGCCTGCTCTCCCCCTCCCCACAACACGCTACCCATAAAGCACAGTCCCAGAGGACCCTTCCTGCATGGGGAATCAGTACACCTGACTACCCACCCTACTGCCCCCCCCCCCACACACACACCCTACACTACCCCCCCCCCTGCCCTACCCCCTACACTACACTACCCTCTCCCACCCCTGCCAAGTCTAACCCCGTGGGATTCACCCCCCCCCCCCGCCTCCCCTCACGCCCAGCACTGGTCCCACAGGTCCCATACTCACACCACACTGCATCCACACGCCCAGGTGCCAACCCCAACCATGACCACCATACCCCCCCCCCCCGCCACCGTGGGGGGGGGGGGGGGTGTAATATAGGAGTATGGTGGAGGTGAGTTGGCGGGGGGGGGGGCGGATAGAGTGGCTCGGGGGGAGTTGTCCCGGGGGGGGGGGGTTGTACTGGAGTATGAGGTATGAGGTGGGGTGGTGGTAGTAGTATTGAATGTGTGTGTGTGTGGGGGGGGGGGGTTGTATAAAGTGTGTATGTGGGGGGTGGGGGGTGGTTGATCAGCCATGAGTAGATCGATAACTACAACATGGCGAGGTGTGAGTCGTCCCCGCCTTAACTAGCCCTGTAGCCACGGGCTACTCAGTCTTTGCGAAAACATGCAGGACAGTGGCAATGTCCACCTAAAATGCCACTGGTCCAGCAGATTGACAAGTGTAGCAGGACCGAATGTCCAGTCACATGTTAGACTTTTCTGAACTGAACAAATGTAGTAGGGCTTTCAAAACTGTAATACTTTTGTCAATATGCTGTGTAAAACTATGTATCTATCCTGATTTGGCCATAGATTATTACAAATATAATCCGGACCTTCAAAGATGTAGCCGGTCCTGCAACATTGAAAAATTGCAGGACCGATTGTCCTGTGGGATGAAAAAGTTTTCGCAAAGACTGCCTACTCAGGCACAGGGGGACGTGTGGGGGGGGGGGGGGGAGGTCATGTTTAGGTGTGACTTATTGTAAAAGGTAAAGACGTTCATTATTTTAAATTGTGTCATCTTCATTTTCACTTAGACCGCAATGCGCTCAAAAGAGGCCTAGAAATCAGGTAGTTCTTGACATGTTTTTAGACCACGATATTACGTCATTTTCTTATAGAACATGACTTCCTCAGTTCCCAAAAAAACTGGAGGGTCACATCTCTCAGTGATACTATGACATCACTGATAAATATGTGATATGGGGCATATTTAGGTGTCGGTGGACCCATTTTATTATACCTAGCATATGATAGTCCTATATCTTAACCACTGAAACCTGTATGCCCACTCCAGTAGCGTATTGCGCCCATACGCCCACCCAGTGGGCGTATTGGAAAAGGTCACATGACCAGCTATTATCCAATCACATCACAGCCAAGGTAACGCCGATTTTTGTCAAAACGATCGGGGAGCGGCCGATTTTGCCGAATTTTTGCAAAGAATGGACATTATTTTAATATTTTATAATCTTTTATCGGTATGACTATCATATGCTAGATATAATGAATCGAAAACATTACTCCCGGGCACAATATTTTTGCTTAGTACGCTCCCCGCTTTTTAAAGCATAAGGTTTAAGTTTTTTTAATAAAAATATTTCTGCAGGATATTTTAAACAATAGCCCCCCCCCCCCCCCCGCCTTTTTTCTTGAAATCCTGTACCCGCCCCTGTGTCAGTGGGTTACTGATATTGCCCATATTGCCCCCCCCCCCCACCCCACACCCCACCCCCAAGCCCTCCCCCACCCCACCCCCAGCCATGTGATCCACAGATGGAGACGCCATGACACAGGGGTAGTCAAAACGAATCAATCATGGCACAGAGACCCTATACTGCAGTGTACGGGTAAGTAGGTAGGGATGGTGGGGAGTGGGTGTGGGGGGGGGGGGGGTAAGGATGGGGGGGGGGGGGGGGTAAGGATGGGGGGGGGGTAAGGATGGGGGGTGAGGATGGGGGGGGGGGTGAGGGTTTAACTGTCATGGCATCCCCGCAGCCCATGGGTGTGAGAGATAGAGTTACTGCGTGACTAACGCTCCTTAAACCTGTAAGGACCGCATAGCGCCTTAATGCAAAATAACCCTAATCATCCTGATGCATGAATGCAACCCTGGCGAGTAACTCGCCAGTACTGCATTCAAGCGGCATAATACCTTATTGGGTTGATACATCCCTGTAGGAAATGCATGCTGCATGAATGCAGCCCTGGCAAGAAGACTCAACAGGCCAGCATTCATGCATCATGCCGATAGATGCATACCACATTAAAGCACTGTGCAGTCCGCAGAGGGTTATAGTAGCGTAGGGTGTGTAGGGCATGTGGCATGTAAGGGGTTAAATACAGGTGCCTGTGCATGTGTATAGGGGTGCACGGAGCGTGCTAGGGGGGGTGGGACTAGGATTGTTTAATGCTGCGGGCTATGTGCCCAGGAAACTGGGGTGAGGAAGGGTGAGACTAGTGCGAGCATGCCCGTAGAGCAAGGTAGGGTGAGCCCTGTGTGAAGAAGCTCAACATATATGTGCTAGACTGGGCAAGCCGTGTGCCTATAGCCCCCTCTGCCCAAACCCACACTGAGGGTGACCCTCTGGTCTGTGTGCTGACACACCATCTTACCCAAGCTCACCCAAGCATGCACACCAGTAGTTAGTAGTAGGTTGTGTATTGCCATGGTGGATAAATAGAGTTCCTTTATATGGCATATCCTGGCGAGCCCCCTGGCCTTCACTGCGGAATTCTTAGGGGGCATTATGTAACAGCTTGTACCCATGTGACCGCTGGTACCAGTGCTTATCTCGCCAGTTACAGGCTTAAGTAATGGTTGCGCCCACAGGACGTCCAGCTTGACCCCTATAGCAGTCAAGGTGACTGTCCTGGGGGAGCGGCCATTACTTAAGCTGGTACTGACAAGATAAGCACTGATAACAGCAGTCACAACGGGTACCAGTTGTTACATAATACACCCTAAAAGGTCGACAGTGTATGGAGGGAATCATTTCATTGCATTTCATAATTTTGTCAGCTTTATGCATTGCCTAATGTGACATGGTATACACCCCTCTAAGTTATAAAACCCATTGATGACATTTGATCGACCCCTATTCTCTATACAATTTGCAAAATTACCTTTACAATGTTTGGAAAAAAAAAATGTAAAGTTTAGAATTTGAGGAAAAATCGGATATCGCCACCTCATGTGTTGTCTAGTGCCGTAATGTGCCATGTCCTTTGTCGTCATGATGCATGAATGCAGCCCTCGTAGATCTACTCATGTCATGATGCATGAATGCAGCCCTGGTAAGTCTACTCATGTCATGATGCAATAATGCAGCCCTGGTAAGTCTACTCATGTCATGATGCAATAATGCAGCCCTGGTAAGTCTACTCATGTCATGATGCATGAATGCAGCCCTCGTAAGTCTACTCATGTCATGATGCATGAATGCAGCCCTGGTAAGTCTACTCATGTCATGATGCATGAATGCAGCCCTGGTAAGTCTACTCATGTCGTGATGCATGAATGCAGCCCTGGTAAGTCTACTCATGTCATGATGCATGAATGCAGCCCTGGTAAGTCTACTCATCAAGGCTGCATCAACGCATCCTGCTGATCCTTCAAGGGAACATAACCCTGTATGTTAGGCATGGTGCTTGAATGGAGTAACTCGATCATAAGGACTGCATCCATGCATCATGACGACCAAAGGGCATGATGCATTAATGCATTTAAGTTTTTTATGGAATACAGCAGTCCCATTGGTTTAACCAAAGATGGCCGTATTTCACTCCCCCGTGAAATAACCCATGGCCGTATTTCACGGCATGTGACGTCATTGAAATGGCGGTTTACATTTGAATGACGTAGAAAAAAGCTATGGCCTCGTGAAATATGGCCCCATCTCCAACTCGTGAAATAACCCAGTCAACAGACCACAACTCGTGCACCTTTGTCTATATTTGCGGCCCTCACATGGTTCCCTTAATAAGCCGTCTACAGTCCCCCTGCTCCAGTTGTCATTAACAAGCCCGCTAATTGACTCCGACAAACCTGCGCAGGTTACGTAACCACTCATTGGTCCATTTGTCCACGTGACCAATTAACCTGCTCCATCACGCCCCTGGGGAGTGGTGGTGGTACTAGAGTGACCTCACAGCCTAGCAACAGAGTGTGCATAGCAACACCTGGTGGTGCCGTGGGACGTGCTGGGTGTATATATGTATATATATATATATATATATATATATATATATATATATATATATATATATATATATATATATATACATATATATGACTAATACGCTACTATGGGACTGCAAGGGTAATGCTCATTAAAGTTGATGTTTGGCAAGAGATGAAGAACACTGAAAGCTCTGAACCACCTAGGTAATGTTGGTTTGATATTAGACATGCTGGTGATACATTCATGCATCATATGGCCCTACACAGTGGGCACAAAATTCAGTTCAACATTGAATTAACATTGAATCGGCATTGACAACATATTATCAATGTTGATTTAATGTTCTGTGCCCACTGGGTAGACCCCTAAAGTGGACACGGCGACATGGACCATATTGGGGCTTAGTGACATGGGACAGGAAGATAAATAAAATAGCGACATGGGACATTTCTTAAAATCCATATGGCGACATGGCCATTTCTTAAACCCTGGGCTACTGTATATAACTGGCTGAGTACCTGTTATGCCTGCACTCCAACCATTGCTGTCATGTCAGCAAGTTCTATGCCTTCAAAATGGATAAGGCGACATGGACATTTCTTTATTGACATGGGACATAATCACCCCTCCGCCCTCCCCGGTAAGGGCCCCCACCATGGCGATCCTACAGGGTTGATACACTCGCGAAGGATTAGCATGATGCACCTGCGCAGCATATCGCAGTCAGCATTGTTTAATGGGCCCATATGGGTTTCCCAGTGGGCTGTCAGATGGGACCCACTATATTTTGTCCTCGGCTAAGTAGTGGGCCCTGTATGGGCTTGCCCAGTTTGTTTGGATATAAATTGATAACCCTGTACAATAAATACCAATATCATAATGGAGCATTGTGTATTAGCGACCATTGCATCTGTGAAGGACTTCTCGGTTGTCATAGATTCACTCACCTTCACTGACCCTGATATGACCTTGACTCTCAGATATAGGACGTAACGGGTAAAGTCAAAACCGGAGAATCTGGCGAAGCTGCCAAAGAGAAACTCGATTGATAAGACTACATGAGGGGTCATTGGGAGAGTGTGGCCCTCTCAGGGGGGAGCACTGCCAAATGTCATGTGGTGAGCTTTATCACTGCCAGGTTCCACTTACTTATTAGATGACCATTGTAAACATGTGATGTCTGAGAGTGTGATTGTCAGAAGACGCTGACGGCCAAGCTGCTATTAAATGAATATTTAAATGGGTTGTTTAAACGGTGTGAGGAGATGTTAATGAGCTAACACCTATAATACAGCATTATGTCCTCCCAGTTTTGCCAAATTCTCCTGGCTTGACTATAGTATACAAGCCGGCAGAGCAAACCCTGTCACCGGAACCCCCTGTTCTAGGACGCCCATTTCTCGGCAGCCAAGGTGCAGCATTGATCGGGGTGGGTTTGTTTAGACTGCCTATACCAGGAGAGGAGGATGTGGGGTGGGGAGGGGGGGGTGAATGAGGCCTAACGACGTTATACTTTGGGCTACCCGCGGCTACCTGCCATACCCCAGAACAGCGGGTGGACAGGTGCATGGCCAGGGAGGTGATACTATGTAAATTGAAAAAAAAAAGATTTTTCCCCAAATGGGTAATTAGAGATATAGACTTTCCAATGATATGAAAAACATTATATAAACAGAACATTTGTCTCCTTAATTCCACAGGAGTCTATCGTATAAATTATGGTGACATCAGTATTTGGCTTCAAATAATTGTCACCATACAATTTATGTTCATGCATGAACATAGCAAACATATGGAATTATGTTTTCACTTTACATTTAGACATGGTGTCATCTACTAGTGTAGGCATTTAGCACTGTATACCATTATATTCTTTCTATAATGTCAGTGTTTTCAATACATAGACCTGTACTTATACTAGTCATTATTGGTAACATTATGATGATTGTCATGATCATCTAGATGTCTGTACCGTCATTTGCAATTTAGTTTTTCTAAGAGATAGAAATATTCAAGACTCAAAAACCCAAAACGCATTCCATGGAACCTCAAGTATAAGCGAACCTGCCGTAGATATACCGGAATGCCCAGTTACCCCACCCCAAAATTGTTTTTCTTACAATCTTTGGACCCCAAAATCACAACAATTTTTGACTGATATCATAACAAAAATCGTAACAACAAAATAACAGTTCTGAAAGGTCCGCATGATGCATGAATGGATTCTATTCATTCAGTAAAGTTGTAATCTGGCTCATTGTAAATGATCAATTAATTGTTTGCTCCTCAATGTGCAATGTTATAATTCTAGATCTGTTTGATTTATGACCAGCAAAATCTAGTTTTGGTCTAATTCGCTGTATTTGTGGTAGGCTTTTTATATATCCCATACCTCAGTATGGTACATTTACATCACAGAGATGCTTGAAAATTGATTTGATATGTAAAATCGTAATGGGCGTAATAGGGGTCAAAAATCGTAAAATAAAACTATTGTAACACTTGTCATCCCTGTGATATGAACTCGCAGGGCTGTGATTTAGATTAGGTAAATTTACCAGGTGTATCCCTGAGCCATGACCCACATGTAGGCGTCCATTGACACATGTTTAAAAATGTAAATCTAGATCCGCCCCCAACACAAGGCCTTACAAACAGTAGCAGCCACTGAAAATCTTTAGGCTCCAAAGCTTAGTCAGTACTGGCTTACAAATTAGTCAATAGCACCTAACCTAGTATGTCATATTATGTCTGCTTATACCACCAACCTATGTTAATTAATGGGCTGGTCAGTATTGACCAACTCACCTTAGTCTTCCTAATCTCAATGAGCATCATTCCTTTTGGGTAAGGCATTAGTTATATAATTATGTGGTTTTGCCTCAGTCATTATTGAATACCACTTGGTCATGTCTGACCAATGTCCCTATGACAAACCCAGGGTAGCCACTACAGACTAAGGCCCAGAGCATGTAGATTATCAGTGTGCTCCCAGGCCAACGACCCGCCGCACCAGCGCACCTGATCTAAACACACAATCAGTCCCTGCCGCCCCTGCCTCCCACCCGGCTACCCGGTCCTGTCACCACTATAGACCAATGCAGCAAACCCAGTAAACAAAAAACGTTATACAGCATTTTATAACGTTATATAACGTCTCTGTGAGGCTCCTTACTGTAAGCAGTCTATACGAAAACGTTTTCACCATGAAGGACATTCGGTTATGCAAACTTTTTTGTTGCAGGCCTGGCTAGTTTTTTGCAGGCCCGAGGATGTCAGAGTACAATCTTGTTATTCAAAAATACAATATAAAGTAAGTGTTTGTACTGATAATTACATTGAATATGGTTTCCCTCTATTTAGCAATTATGTAAATTATCTTAATATGTGAATTACATAAGAACATATGAAGAAAATATACTAGCTTTCTATTTTATGCTGTAGAAACCTTAATAATGGTCCGATTTACAAGCCGTAAAAACTAGAAGGTAAACAAGTATCTCTGGATTTTAGCCAGTAATTTGGGCCGCACTAGTTTATTTGACGTAAAATAACGTTTTTCTTGTTAGCTGGGAGAAAGGGTGACTTTTCAAATATGTCATTGTCTTTTTGAACATTTCTGAAGTGTGACAGAAAAATACATAAATATAACCTCAAAATCCTGCATTCTAATCTACACTTTATGAAAGATGATTGTCCTCGGAAGCTTCTGATATGAGATGTTTGGAGACAATACAAACAATTTTATGAGGATTATGGTAAAACTAACAAAAACACAACTTTATTACAACAAGTCCCCCTTTCTTGTAGCATTGGTCTATAGGTGCCTGGTGGCAAATGGTAGGAGTCTGGGCAGTACTGTATTAGACTAGGACCCTTACCTAGTTGTTGCGACAAGACTAAGTGCCACCGGGACCCTATGCTAGTCGTGGCAGTCATCTTAGATGATATGATTAGTGTGCTGGCTTCTGATTGATCTATAGCACCAAAAGGCGTACGAAACATACCGAACACACCGGTGGTAAGTCTTTCCTACATTGTTCTTACACAGGATCATACCAATAATGTGTAATAATGATTAGACTCCCGCCACAACTAGCTAAGGGTCCGGGCGGTACCTAGTCCTACTCCTGCTTTTCCTCCTACTAGTTAAACCCCCACCACCCCGATAAAGGCCTAGAGTGTCATCCTTGCTCAGCTCCGAATGTTACTGGAGGGGCAGCAAGTGTTTTACCTTTAGGGGTCCTGGTGGTGCCTAATCCTGCCCAGACTCCCGCCAATGTCACCCACAATCATATATCACAGGACTCCAGGTACAGGTAGTGACACTCTAGCAGCAGCTCTGGGAACCCCCCCCCCCGCCCCCCCCCCCCCCCCAACACACACACACCTCCCCTGTCCCACAGCTCCCCCCCCCCCCACCCCATCCCCTACACCAGCGGCCTGGCCTGGAGGGATCGATGGTGGTTTTCAACAGGTGCGACTGTGCGTGGTGCCCCCCCCCCCCCCGGTGCCCCCCCCCCCCCCCGCTTCCCCGACTGTGATGTGTCCCCCCGCTGCAGTCACTTGTCATATTGGATTTCTGCTACCGTCACACACAACTCCCTCTAACCTACTCTCATTCCCAAATCCTTCCGAAGGAAGGCTCTGGTAACTGCCAAATGTTGGGATTTTGCTGGGTCTGGGCAACCCCTGCTGGTAGGCTAGAACCAGCGAACAGGAACAGGAAATGGAACCAGAAAGGCTGATGGTAAATCTACCTAAAACTACCATCATACATTCTGGTTCCATTTCCTGTTCCTGTTCACTGGTTCCAGCCTACCAGCAGGGGTTGCCCAGACCCAGCAAAATCCAAAGTTCAAGGTCATTTGGCTGTCCCCAGAGCCTTCCTTTGGAAGGATTTGGGAACGAGAGTACCTCTAACCCTGCAACCCTTTAAGGAAGCATGTCGCAAATAGATGCCACTTCTGGCGAGGCCCCTGGCTGTGAGGTCGTTATGTACTATATTAGTGGTATCCATCAAACTATCAATTAAACTATGCTGGGCACCCTATAACCCCCTGGCTATAATCCCATCCCCCAATCTTGAATTTGATTTTACAACAGCCATTAGAGCAAGTCACCCTCCTGCTCCCTCCACAATTTTATGACCCATATTGGCACCCCAAAGGAAGGGGGCAACCTCCTCCTGTAGGTGTCAATTGGCTTCTAATATAACCACAACCACTATTGACTTAAGCACAGGATCACATATGGTGAACTCATTAGCCAGGCCCTTTGTCGGCCTCGCCAGGTTGAGCTAGATTCAGTATATGTGTCCCATAAAGCGTCAAGCAGTCAATACCAAATACTGCCAGACACGGGCTATAGCGGGCACACACCCCAGCTGGTCCCGTACACCGTGCTATATAGTGCAGGGACGCATACCTGACTGCATGTGGCATTTTTTACATATTTGTAAATCATACGATGACGAAGACTAAGATTTCCATGGACTAAAGCAGTTGAGCATGAGGATATTTTGCATATAGTACTATATATGCCTCACTTAATATGTATCAGTATCAACAATCTCTGCAGGGGGCTCTTTCATATCAACTGCCTTGCTTGTCAGGTAAAAAGTCATGAGTGATTTAGGGTCTAATGATCATAATAAGGAACCTTGGGGTCTCTTTCAAAACAAGTGCCGTATCCGCTGGGTGGAAAGTGTCGAAAGATTTAGGGTTTGAGGATGACGATTTTTGTAAATCGTCAAAAGTGTTTGATAACATACAATGGTCAGAATTGTTAAGTTAACAGGTTTGCCGATATAGACTACAATACAATACAATTATTTGAAGGGAAAATAGCACAAAAAAAATCTTGTGCAATACCCAATAAATTTACCTTTTGACCATCTGATATCCATTCATTTGCCGCTACCGTGACCTCTCGTCAGGTTGATTTTTCATTATCAGCAACATGTTTGACGGCCCAGCAGATAGGGCAGTTGTTCTGAATGAGACCCCTGCGCCGTACTCAGCAGTGTCACATAACCTATAGAACAGGGGGAGTGGGAGGTGGAGTGGAGTGGCTAGTCATACAATACCAAATGTGTCTGGCATTGTATTGGGGAACAAGGGGTTGAGTGTTGTGCTACTTGGTGGAGGCAGTTGGTACAAGAATGTATGCTATTATATACTGAAGCTAGGTCACAGATAATCTAAAAGCCCCGGCCCTTAGTCTGAAGTGACTATCA
The DNA here is from genome assembly GCA_947462335.1 of Harmothoe impar. Taxonomy (NCBI): domain Eukaryota; kingdom Metazoa; phylum Annelida; class Polychaeta; order Phyllodocida; family Polynoidae; genus Harmothoe; species Harmothoe impar. The sequence continues at coordinate 103,963,768 of OX381705.1, read as the reverse complement.
GAGGTTAGTCATAGGGATATTGACTAGGCCTGGTCACTTGCTATTCAGAAGTGACTGAGGCAAAACAACAAATGACTAAAGCCTTACTCAAAAAGACTTGAAATGGAAACTCATTGAAATGGAAAGACTAATGTGAGTTGGTTGGTACTGACCAACCTGAAAAAAATCATCTAACCTAGGTTGGCATATAGGGAGCCACAGAATGACTAATCTGATTACGCCATAGTGATGGAGAGATTGGTCCTAGGGAGCAAAAGAATATTAGTGTGAATGCTCACACCTTATTTGCTGAATCAGGGAGCTATGCCATCTGCCCTAGGTGACTCCTTTAGGTCAGTCAGGGAGTCACCTAGTCTTCCTTATGCAGCCTGGACTCCCCTAGAGAGAGGAGTCATTCTGGAGGCAACCTGAGTTCCCTTTTGACACTGTTTCCTTTCTCTGGAGGCTCTTTCAGAATAGACTCGTCAGTCGTCATATTGTGATTTTTGTCAATATTGCAATATTTGCAATTGACGAGGGTATTTGTAGCTGACAAATGTGGTATTTACATCAATTTTCTATAGATTTGTATAGGAAATCTTGTGAAAGAAATTTTACTGGTGGTCGTCAAATAGGTTTCGGCATGTCTCCAGCTCCCTACAACCACGTCAGTTGTTCTGAATAACCTTCTTGTGCAGAACACCCTGTTTCAAACACTTATCAGTATGGGACTGTGCGTCAATGTATAATACCTATAATAATAACAGGATCAATATCGTGAGTGGTTGACGCATGGACGACTGACCTAAACACAATGATATCTCAACACATCGGGGTGCCATGTGGTGAGAGGTATAAGGAGGGGGTAGGGTGGTAGTGGGATTCACTACCGTAAAACCTCACTTATAAGCCTAACTCATGTATAAGCCACACCCTGACTTTGGGCCGATACTATAAGCTGCACTGGCCATCTGATTATGGTGACTCTCATTAATCTGGGACTCCACTACCCGATTTTTTGGGTCATTCTCACAAACCGATCATATAGGTCGTTACAGTCTGATCAGGTCAAAACAAAAACATATTTCCTGTCTGTTTTTGTGCATAAATCGGCCGATTAGAGCCCTGTGAATGGGGGAACATCAGGTAATTGAAAATCAAACCTGTTTCATATGAGATCGGAGGCCCAGATCAGCCTGAGATGCAAAATCGGGCTTAAATCGGGACCTAAATTATGTTGTATAGTCTTGGCAATTCTATTTTCCACTTAGACGTCAGTAAACATTATTGACAAACATAAAGCTATGGCAAGGTCTGTAGTGCCTCCCTGCTTAAGGCATATAATTGTTATGGTATATAACTGAGTCAGATTCATGAGAATTAGCCTCGGCTTATAAGCGAGGTTTTACGGTAGCCCAAAAAAGAGGTCTGGGTGCAGAACAACTGATGCAATCATAGGCAAATTATGGCGTGACGAAACCTGTTTGATATTAGTCAGAAAAGTTTCAGAAGATAGAATTGTCAAAAAATAGTCATAACTTAGTCGAAATAGTCAAAAGTCATATCTACCATTTTCGTCAATAAAAATCAAATGCATTTTTAACACGTATAATAGGTGCTTCTTTATATGTTATACATATATGTGCGTACATGTATAGGATTGTGAAATGGCCCCAATACTGACCACCCCTCAGGGTGCTTACGGGTCAGAAATCTCGAAAATGGAACAATCTTGGGCCAAAAACAAATCAGATTGAAAATTCAGCCTCCGGGAGGCTCATTCAGAACAACTGACGTGTTCGTAGGGAACTGGTGACGTGACGAACCCAATTTGACGGCCACTAGTAAAATTACTTTCACAAGATTTCCTATACAATTGTATAGAAAATTGATATAAATACCACATTTTGCCAGCTACAAATACCCTCGTCAATTGCAAATATAGCAATATTGACGAAAATCGCAATATGACGACTGACGAGTCTGTTCTGAAAGAGCCTCCTGAAAGAGTTGAGTGCGAGAGTGCTCTGTTCTTATACCTAATGCGGGTCCTATGTCCAGGGCCACTGTGAGATGTGCGCCTCATGCTTGTGGAATATGGGCCCTATGAAAACAAGGTTCAAAGGAATGTGGGCCGTCTGAATAAGGTCCATTGGTGACCTCCAAAGCTGGATCACTGAAAACACTGTAAACTGTGTAGGTCTCTAATTCATGAAAATATGAAGAGATGCAGCATGACTTATACATCTTGATACCCATGCGTTCAATCGGTATGGTGTATGAAATGATAGCGAATAACAAACAAAGCCATGTTGCCTCGTGAAATAACCCTCAGTGAGGAACTCTACTCGTGCACCTTTGTCTATATATTGAACACCACATGTAGAAGTCTATCAAATATAGATGAAACATTGCAAGAGTCCATGCTAATCACTCACCCCTCCTCGACATACACAAACCTCCCATAACCTGTACTAACTCAACTTCAACTTGCTAGGGTTTTGTGTGGAACTTCAATTTACTCCAGATTATATTTTATGGAATAACCCAATATACAAAAAAAGGCTATAGCGTCGTATACCGTTTCTCTATTGCCGCTCACTATGGCAAAATGTTATATAACGTTAAAAACGCTATTTTGACGTAACATAACGTATATAATATTTGTCAGCTGGGAAGCTAGTACAGCTCCCCCCCCCCTCCCTCTGTCACCCCCCTCCTGCCAGGCCGCAATATACATAGTGCATGGTGGAGTAAAATCAATGCTGTCCACGGGAGGCATCCGATCTATACTGATGTTTGCTGTATGCCTTTAACCCTTCAAGGACGGCATGATACCTCAATGCATCTCCTTGGTCGTCATGATGTATGAATGCAGCCCTGGCTAGTAACTCGCTAGTGCTGCATTCAAGCATCATGCCAACCCTACAGGGTCAAGACACTCCCAAAGGGTCGGAATGATGCATCAATACAGCACCGGCGAGTTGCTCGCCAGGCCTGCATTTGTTCGTCATGACGGCAAATTTCATTTTTTAGTGATATCCATCCTTAAAGGGTTGTGGACTGCACAGTGCGTTAATGTGACATAGCCGGCCATAGACATGATGCATTCATGAATGCAACCCTGGTGGGTAACTTGGCAGGGCTGGATGCATGCATCATGCCCCCTCCATGCATGCATCATGACGATAAAGGTCATAGCGTATTAAAGCACTATGTGACCCTTAACCCTTTAAGGATTGTGTAATGCCTTAATACATTTTGCTCTTGGTTGTATGATGCATGAATGCAGCCCTGGTGAATGAATTACGAGTCCTGCATTCAACCATCATGCCTACTTTACAGATTTTAGACACCCCCGAAGGGTCAGCATGATGCACTAATACAGCCCAGGGAGGGTTACTTGAGGGTCTGCATTAGTACATTATGATGACAAATGTCATCGTTTAGCGACATGCCATCCTTAAAGGGTTGACTTGTTTAACTGGGAGGGCTGATTTATAGTCTGTTTGTAGTCGCGAAGCACTACATAATGCAGGAGTGTGGATTATATGTCAGCGAAATAAGGGAGTAGGCTAGTATATGTGTGTATATAATATAACAATGGAATACAGGTCGACATGAGCCCGGTAGTGGTTCACTGACGTTAGGGCACTCAAAAATATAAAATGGTTTCTCATCACCGCGTTCACCATAGAAATCAGGTTTTCAGGGAAACTTTTATCTTCTTCTTGTTTGCTATTTTTGATGAAAAACATGCTTAAACTGGAGAAATATTGGCATATTTGGTATCAAATCTAAGCTAAGTTTTGGAGATTTGTCTCTTTCGACTAAAGAGGCTACTACAAAAAAAAACAAAGCTAATACTGCAAGTAATGCAGTAGGATAACATTTTCGCACTTTTAAAAATTAATAAATCCGTAGCTACACATCTTATCTTATACATTTTAGTTCGCGAGTAAAAAAAAAGAAATGCCTCCCTCGTCATATTTTTCAGACCTTGGTGATAAGAAACTACTTTTTTTTTGGAGTGGCCTTCCGATGCACCTACGCAGTACTGGTAAACTAGTGTCCCAGTGCATCATTCTCAAGGGTCTTTATGATGCATAAATGCAGCACCTGCATCCATGCATCATGCTGGCAAAGGACACATCGATCCTTTAGGGATGGATGTTGCTAAAAGATGACATTGGTCGTCACGATACACCAATGCAGCCCCGGAGAGTAACTTGCCAGTGCTGCATTAGTGCATCATGCTGACCCTACGGGAGTATCTCAACCCTGTAGGGTCGGCATGATGCTTCAATGCAGCACGGGAAAGTTACTCACCAGGGCTGCATTCATGCATCATGACGATCATGGGGATCATGCATTGATGCATGATGCCATCCTTAAATGATAAAGGGTCACATACCACCTACTGTATAATACACGGTGTAAGTCTGAATAATACAACGGCATTATAGTCAAAGTCTGCTTAAAGCTTGCCACTTGGCCAGAACACCGCCTGACGTTGGTATCGGTGAGAAGGCTCGCAGGACAATATATGTGGCCAGAACTATTTCACTCAGATGTTTGTAAGAAAAACTCCAATGTGTATTCCAGTTTAGAATATAACCCAGTAAACAAATAACGTTATACACCACTTTATAACGTTATATAACGTTATATGTCAACGTTTTTCTAAGGCTCTTTAATATGAAATAACGTTATGTTAAATTTAAAACGTTATTTTGACGTAAAATAACGTTTTTTTGTTAGCTGGGAACATTATACTAGAATAGTTGCCTCCGTGATGTTTAGACATGTCCATAGTGTACAAGTATAGCGGCCTTCCCCTTAAAATGTTTCTATTAACCACCTGGGCCCATGGAAGGGCCATTACTGAGAGAACTATAGTGGGTTCTACCTAGTAAACTAAAAGAGAACACACGTTATACAACGTTTCTCTAAGGCTCCTTACTATGGCAATTTAACGTTATGTAACATTTAAAACCTTTTTTTTGTTAGCTTTTTATTCGGTGGTCACAGCCTACCTAGCCAGCGCTACTCAACGCATACAGGAACATCTGAGAGAATAGGAAATCCAATCACAATATCTTACGATAACATGGTTGGTGTACTCAGCAGAATGATGAATCATGAAGCCATCTTTACAGCCATCTGTCTGCCTACGGGGGACAATGCCATCTATTAGTAACCCCTCCAATCTCCACTGCAGAGGTAATCACAACAAAACACTCAGATGAAATACCTCTGCCACAGGCCACCTACATTAAAGTGTAGTTCGGCAGTCACTCATTACACCCCATTAACCAAGGCCCAGACGTGAGCAGAAAAGCTCAAGGGTCAGGGTCAAGTAGAGGGTCAAGCCCCATGGTACAGGCCTGTATAATGCCCTAGGACTATTTTCCTGTTTCCTGCTGGCAGTTGGGTTTTGAGCTGGCACATGCCAAGTGGGTCTTCTACCTGGCAACTCCAGCCGGAAGACCTGCTACCTTGTCACATAGACAAGTCTGCAGACGGGTTTGTGGGATGTTAACCTGGGAAATTAGTCTACTTTTAACCTCGTTTATTTTACGACAGTCACTTAGAATAGTCTGGAGACTTTAATTTTTCAGCGTCCAGTGGTTTGATATGGTGAGAAATTTCCCTTTTCAGTGCACTGATCACGTGTCTGTGTGGGTGTGTGCACTCAAAAAGTAAACTTGTCTCCAGACTCTTCCAAGTGACAATCATAGAATAAACGAGTCAAAAACTTGTCTAAGTGACCAGGAAGTGGGTCTTCTAGCTGGAGATAGAAGACCCACTTGGCATGTGCCAGCCCAAAACCAGACATTTGCCAGCTCCAGATTCTATTTGTGGTATGGTAACCTGATAGGTTAGACAATTTTTGCCTCGTTTATTATATGATAGTCACTTTGACGAGTCTGGAGACAAGTTTACTTTTTCAGTGTGGGTGGTCAGCTGGTACAGGGTTGTGGGTGGATGTTAGTCTAGTTAGTGAGTACTGGGAACCGTCAATATTTGACAGTGTGGTGTGTCATGCCCAGAGGGGGGGGGGGGGCACTCCCTCAGATTTGGCTACCGGGTGGGAACACATTTTAAGGGAAAGGGTCCGTGTTGGGCCCTGGCCAAAGAACCGCGAGGGTACTCTTGGATAGCTTGTATCAAACTTTTCTATTGAGCACACATTTTATGCATTATAGTGCATGGAGAGAGTTATCAGGGGACGGTTTAGGCCCATTTGATCTCTATTTCTTCTATCAATTCTACCGACCAAGTTTGATCAAGGTATATTTCCCTTGGTCTCCTTCGAAAAGAGTATTCAATTCATCTTGGTAAGGGTGCTATTCTGAAAAATTGCCTCCCTTGATAAGGGTACCAAATTTGAGATGATAGTTACACATAGTTACTATAGAAAGAAAAAGAGAGTGCCCTCCCCCATAGATGATGATCACACATAGTTACTATAGAAAAGTGCCCCCCCCCCCCCTGGGGAGGGGTGGTTGGCTGTGGTAGGCGACATGGGGGGGGGGGTAGATAGGCAGGGTGCCAACACCAGCAGTCAATGCCTCAGTACACACGGCTTTAAACATTCATGGACTCAATACGGCTTTAAAGGGGGACATTTGTTGGTGCTCTGTGGTCCTCTAATCTCATGTAGTTTCTGTTTGCTCAACCCACGGTGGACGGCTAAGACAATGGGTTTCACACCTTAGTTATTTTCACATAACCGAAGGTTAAGTTAGATAACCCCCTCAGCCTTGAGTTAATCATAAGTAATAATAACAATGGTAGAGTGACTGGTAGCGTTAGAGTCAGACTCTCGCGGTAATGTAATAGATAGACAGTGGTTATGAAAAGGTATGTAGAATTAACCACAGCTTGCTGGTGGGGGCCAGACGAGAGCGAAGCCCAAGTCGCCCTACCAGCAAGCTGTGGCTAATTCTACATACCTTTTCATAACCATAGCCAAACTATTACTTAGCCCACCGTAAACAAAGCATTTCACACCTTAGTTATTTTCACATAACCGAAGGTTAAGTTAGATAACCTGAGTTGATAATAAGTAATAATAACCATGGTAGAGTGACTGGTGGCGTCATAGTCAGACTGTCGTGGTTATTCCTGCATACCTTCAGGTCCTCATGGGTTGTCTACTACTTAAGGTGGGTCGATCCCTTGGTCTCAAAGTAGCTAGATGTTCATGACTTTTTTGTCATAAGACCATAATACCATACACTTTCCAAAGAAGCTGAGAAAATGGGGGGGTCCAGGGCTATTTTTTGAGGAATTGAAGCCTTAAGTTAATGTCTCATATGATAGGATTGTACAGTGTTCTGGTACAAATCTGCATGTAATAGTATTGGAAAGTAGCTAAATCTCTATGTATCTCTCTCAGAGCATTGGCGTTAACATTCTCTATCCAGAAAATATATTTTGAATATATGGTCCCGGGCATATTTCTAAGGTTTAGGCCCACTGAAATAAAAAAGTTGGAAAGAAAATGATATATACCAAGGGCTAGTTATGTATGACTTCTGAATGAGAGCCACCACCTCAGACACCATAGCACAGTGGTAGCATGGATGCCTTCATATCCAAAGGTTGATGGTTCTCGCCCGGTCAGGAAATTCCTTTGCCCATTTTAGAACCATCTGATATTACCTTTGCTAACATTAAACTGAGGTCCCCTGGTGATTTGTGGACACACTAGAGACAATATCTGCGCAGAAAACGGCACAGAAGGCGAAAATTGCATCGGATCGAGCCACCTTAACTCCAATTCAATTTAACTTTGGGCCGATCCTATAAACTGCACTGACGATCTGATAATGATCGCTTTAGTACTGTCCCATAGTAGCAAAGACCCGCCTATAAGCCGTACCACGACCATGGGCCGATTCTATAAGCCGCACCAGCGATCTGACTCACTTACTAGCCACTGCTTACATGCAAGGTTTTACGATAAAGACAAACAACAAGATATTAGACTATCATGGGAGAGGATCGGCAGGGTTGGACTTCATTCCAAAGACCCCCTGCAGGGGAAAAAAAATTGCCCCCCCTCCCCCCCCCCCGCCCTCCCCAAAACGCATCGAAAATGAGGGTGCGTCTGCATCCTTAGAAGCACAGTAATGCACTGCCTGTTTCGTTGAAAACGGGTAATATTTTACTCCCCTACCCGGGTTGTTGAAAAAAGAGCACTCCAGTAAAGGGTTACTGTGAAGCATCCAGACTCTCAGGGTTGGTACATATCCCATCTGTGGCTCTATCATGAAAACCCTTGAAGAAAGGATAGGGTGCTTGGCCAGAGGTACAAAGCCACCTGTTATTTTAAAAGTATTTTTTTATAGCACCTCAAAAGATCCGTGACGCCTCCGCATCAAGCATCCTTTGGTGTGATACCTTATCGGCCCTTATCAGCGATTACTGAATAAATTACCCCAGCCCTTAAACTGGACAGGCGCTTAACAATTGTAGTATAAATACAATTAAATAATACTAATACCTCTCTATCCCCAGCGCTTATTCAATACCGGCGCTTGCTGAAAGCCCCAGCTCTCCTATAAATAGGGCTGAGTACCTGTCCCGACTGCGACCTGACTGTCGGTCGAGGGATACCAAGACCTGCGGGCTTAAGACCACGCCGCTTAAAATCTATACCGACCAATAATACCTCAATAAGGTGGTTCTCTACGGCCCTCATTCACCCCAGTTTACTACTGGGACCCCTGGCACTGCCACAGGCCCCCCGCAGACACTCAGAGACCCCCCACAGAGATCACACAGACCTCTCCATAATGGATGACATCTTGGCACATCTACAGCCGGGGTAGAGGTAAAATATGGATGGCATGGCTTGTCTCATACGGAACGGACCCAGGTATCTAATTGTGGGCTGGAAGGGGGTCAGGGTGCTACAAATTGAGGTGCATTGAGGGGTAGGGGGGAGTACAAATTGAGGGATGGGGGAGAGGTATATAGAAAAAATCTAAATGCCCCTGCCCTTAGTCTGCAGTGGATATCCCAGGTTAGTCATAGGAACATTGGTCCCACCTGACCAAGTGCTATACAGAAATGACTGTGGCAAAACAGAAGTTGGTCAATACTGACTAAGATTTGTAGCATAAAGAATATCAGTGTGGGCAGTGAGGTAGGGGGATGGGGGATACAAATGTACCTACACGAGACCCTACTGCAATACAATGTAGGTATCCATCTCTTCCAAGCATCTTAACTACTTGACCGCCACATAGTTAATGCTGTTAATGCATCTATAGTCACTTGTTTCCATCATGATATAATACAGCACTGGTAAGTGACCAAGGCTACATTCACGAATCAAGTCAACTCTTCAGCAGTGAATTAATCCACAGGGTCGGCATGATGCTTGAATGAATCACTTATGCATCATGCCGGCCCTTCGGAGGTAAAACATTGAAGCCTTAAACGGTTTCAGTTATGAATGTAATAAAATCGTTGTAGACTTTCGTTTCCATAGTTGCACCAACCATAGCAACTCGACCTTCCAAAACGCTGTTAATATATTGAGTAATAGGGCGGATCTGAGCCTACATAATAATCTAGAAAGAGCCTAATTGGGGTGCTCTCATGGGTGAACTGTCATTTGGTAATGTAGGTTTTGCCAATATAGCTAATTAATCTCGATGCAGGCTACGGCCCAGATTTGGATTAGGATTATGATGTATTTAGTGATATTGGTGAATACGCCAGGTCCATACGATCAGAATATATGTGATATGTGGTCACAGTATTAAAACAGGCAGTTCGTACAGCAGCGAAAACAGCAGTTCACTCAGCACAGAACAGCACACACAGTAGCTCACAGAACAGCACACACAGCAGCACACACAGCAGCACACACAGATCAGCTCACACACAGCAGCTCACAGAGAAGCACACACAGCAGCACACAGAACAGCACACACAGCAGCACACACAGCAGCACACACAGCAGCACACACAGATCAGCTCACACAGAGAAGCTCACAGAGAAGCACACACAGCAGCACACACAGTAGCTCATACAGCAGCACACACAGCAGCAGCACACACAGCAGCAGCACAGAACAGCTCACAGAGTAGCTCACAGAACAGCACATACAGCAGCTCATACAGCAGCACACACAGCAGCTGACACAGAAGCTCACAAAGCAGCACACACAGCAGCTCACAGAACAGCACATACAGCAGCTCATACAGCCGCACACACAGCAGCACACAGCAGCAGCACACAGCAGCACACACAGCAGCACACACAGCAGTTCACACAGCAGCACACACAGCAGCACACATCAGCTCACACAGCAGCTCACACAGAACAGCTCACACAGCAGCACACACAGCAGCACACAGCAGCACACAGCAGCACACACAACACCACACACAGCAGCTCACACAGCAGCAGCACACAGCAGCACACATCAGCTCACACAGCAGCTCACACAGCAGCTCACACAGCAGCTCACACAGCAGCACACACAGCAGCACACACAGCAGCTCACACAGCAGCGCACACAGCAGCACACATCAGCTCACACAGAAGCTCACACAGCAGCTCACACAGCAGCTCACACAGCAGCTCACACAGCAGCGCACACAGCAGCAGCACACAGCAGCTCACACAGCAGCTCACACAGCAGCTCACACAGCAGCACACACAGCAGCACACACAGCAGCACACACAGCAGCACACACAGCAGCTCACACAGCAGCTCACACAGCAGCGCACACAGCAGCAGCACACAGCAGCACACAGCAGCACACATCAGCTCACACAGCAGTTCACACAGAACAGCTCACACAGCAGCACACAGAGTTCTTCAAAAGGCTGGCTGGGTGGTGTGATCAAAGCGTAGCATGCCGCGTCAAACTCTGGAGCCGGCTCCATTCCACCTCCTTCCTGCAGCTTTTTGCTCGTGTCAGCTGCTTTTTGTCCGTGTCAGCACCCCCCCCCCCTTCACCCCCCCCCTCACCTTCACCCCCCCCCCCCACCTCACCACCCTGCTTGTATTTATTTTTCTAGTCCTGCCCTACATGTGCTTTTTATTGAAAGATCAAATCAGTTACATTTCAGCCCCGTTTTGTCAAACAGAGTGGTCCTGTGTTATGGTATTGGATTGCAGCTTTTTGACGTCGTCACGCTGTAGTAGAGCGTTGGTGTAGCGGCCGCTGGGGTGTGGGCCCCGCGTCTAATTACCAATCATTTAGACGAGGTGCCAAGAACTTACATTTTTGAAGTTTCATCCGGGTGATTATTTTGCTTAAAACCCATTTCGACACCACCTTTTATTTATAAGACCTCCTGTATTAGGACACCAACATAGATGGATAAAAGTAAAATACATTTGCATTATTTCCCAAAGTGGCACAGGAGGTCAATGACCGCCAGAATATTTGAATTCCATCCCTAGATATTGACTCTATATAAAACATCATGACACCTACCGCCACTAAACTGTACACGATGATTCCTTTTAACGCACCCCGCACCTGGGGACAGGCACACAGAAGTGATATCAGAGAAAGGGAGGAAGCCTGGCTATTGTTATTGTAGAATTAAGAACTTGTGCCAATTACTTGGCAACACTGTATGTGTAGGCTTTCCTTAAGGAGAGCACCATTAAAACATTAAGGGACAACACATAAGTAACATGAGTAACACATAACAAGGACAAGGACATGACAGAATGAACAACAAAAACAAGAAATCCACAAAGCCTATAACGATGAGAAAATTAAGTTAGAAAACGTATGAGATAAGCTTACTAACCCTAAAAGAAACCAGTGAGGGAGTCATTGGTAAACTAGACACATGGCATCCATTGGTAGTATTGCTTTGCTGCTTCCTATTCAGTTCAAATGTGGCTGTGTGTGCCAAACAATCAAATTGCCCTTATATAAAAGGGGGGAGTCAGGTAACAGGCGGGGCTTGGATGGGGGTCTATATCCTGTACAGAAGCAGTTCATGGACACATGATACAAATTACCACAAAAGCAGGCCGACACAAGGCCTCGCACCACACTGCTAATAAAGAAATGCCCATAGCTCCTGGTGGAATAACCCTAAACTGAAAACCTTTTGCTGAACATAGTACCTGAAGGATGCACTCCTTCCCAATATAGATGTGCACATTCTCAAGCATTGTATGAACACTGATATGTTAATACTGTATTATTTTATCAATACTCCAAGTATTATGTTCAATGCTGCCAAGCTATCAAAAATGGTGTTTTGCTTCTTTGAATTCACATCCATAGCTCTAAAAAATCTGATGAAAACTAAATAATTTGAAGGACGTTTTCTGGACAGGTGGGGTCCAAGGAGTCCATTGTCTAGAGGGTCGATCCATTGCATATCAAAGCTACATTGGGAGTAAAGACTGCAACCTCCAGTCTCCTACAGAGAGAAAAGTACAGGCTGCCTCCAGAATGACTCCCCTCTTTAGGAGAGCCCAGGTCCTTACTGTGAGACAGGGAGCTAAGTGACTCCCCTAGGGGACTCCCTTAGGTCAGCCAGGGAGTCAGCTAGGCTCCCTCATGCATCCTGGGCTCCCCTAAAGGGAATCATTCGTGAGGCAACCGGGACTCCCTTTTTCTTTTCTCTGTGTCCATGTATCATCCGTACATAATTTATACTATAGGAGGAAGCAACCCTGTAAGGGGGACACCTAGAGGAAGCAGAGACCTTCTCGGGGCATAACTCATGAGCCCTGTTAGAAATGTACATGAAAGGTGGCCTGGAGAAATGTAGACAGCATTTCTGTCATGACATTCCTCGAGTAAGATTTGAGGGGTATTTCTAATGTACCATACCGTCGCGATTAAGCGCTAGGACACTCTTCAATTTGGCGGGGCCCTTACACAGGCCCTTATACAACACAGGCACTAGAAAGATTTGGGTACCCCTATATTCCCGGCGCTTATTCAAGACCGGCGCTCTTTCATGACCAGGTGCTTTATCGTGACGGTACGGTATGCATAAATCAAACTCAGGAAGCATCTCACTTGGACAACCATAATTATTGAGAATATCTCAGGTCTAATTTGTGTAAAACAAGCCATAATTGATGTCCCTTGCTCTAACATGGTATGAAGGGGCAGCATGTAAATGCAAGCTGGCTCCACCTCCGCCTCTGATGCGTCGAGCGAGATCATTGATACTGAGGGGCCATAACCCCATCAATTCCCCCTATATTGAGAGAGAGAGAGCAAGATAGGGCGAGAGAGCAGCTCCTATATATAAAATGGCATGGAGGAGATACATGTAAATGTGGACAGCAGTCCTGTAGCGGTGAAAGAGACATGGAGCTGTTTGGACTATACGGCTCAGCTACACCAGCTCACCTATTAAACAGTGCAGTATTCATACAGAGTGAGAGGACCCCTGTCAATATGAACTACCCAGTGCTCATATGGAGAGAGAGAGCTCCTCCAGAATGACTCCCCATTGTTTTACCCATTACCCATAAACAAAGAGAGAGAGAGAGAGAAAGAGAGAGAGAGAGAGAGAGAGAGGGAGAGAGAGAGACTGCATACGTACTAGTCCCACCCATACATAGAGAGTAGGACATACTGTATGTGTAAAGTTTAATGTAATGTAGAGAGCCAGGGACAGAGAGGCCCCGGTCCCCTGTATTACCCATTACCCTTACAGAGACAGGGACAGAGAGGGAGATAGAGACAAAAGAGAGAGACAGAGAGAGACAGGGACAAAGATAGACAGGGAGAGACAGGGACAGGGACAGAGAGGCCCCGGTCCCCTGTATTACCAATTACCCTCACAGAGGCAGAGACAGAGACAGAGACAGAGACAGAGACAGAGACAGAGACAGGGACAGAGACAGAGGCAGAGACAGAGACAGAGGCCCCGGTCCCCTGTCAGTGTGAGGTGTGAGCAGCTCCCGTGTAGCGCCTCCTGCTCAGTGACAGCCCTGCTCACCCGGTGTGAGACAACCGCTCCTCAGGTCACCGCGACCTTGGCGCCGCTGCTGCCGCTGCTGCTGCTGTCACTGTTACTGCTGTTACTGCTGCTGTTACTGCAGCTGTTACTGCTGTTACTACTGCTGCTGCTGCTGTTACTGCTGCTGCTACTGCTGCCTCTGCCGCTCGGAGAGCAGAACATCCCGGCAGCTGAGTATGCCGGACGGGCGGAGAGGACGATATACAGGACAGTGCTGTCTGTAGTGAGGCATGGGGGGAGGGCAGAGACAGGGACTCAAGTCTAGATGTAGGGTGTGGGTGTAGGGAGGCATGGGGGGAGGGCAGGGAGAGGGACTCAGGTCTAGATGTAGGGAGGCATGGGGGGAGGGCAGAGAGAGGGACTTAGGTCTAGGTGTGGGTGTAGGGAGGCATGGGGGGAGGGCAGAGAGAGGGACTTAGGTCTAGGTGTGGGTGTAGGGAGGCATGGGGGGAGGGCAGAGAGAGGGACTCAGGGATTGGTGTAGGGTGTGGGTGTAGGGAGGCATGGGGGGAGGGCAGAGAGAGGGACTCAGGCATTGGTGTGGGGTGTGGGTGTAGGGAGGGATGGGGGGAGGGCAGAGACAGGGACTCAGGTCTAGATGTGGGGTGTGGGTGTAGGGAGGCATGGGGGGAGGGCAGAGAGAGGGACTCAGGTCTAGATGTGGGGTGTGGGTGTAGGGAGGCATGGGGGAGGGCAGAGAGAGGGACTTACGTCTAGATGTAGGGTGTGGGTGTAGGGAGGCATGGGGGGAGGGCAGAGAGAGGGACTTACGTCTAGATGTAGGGTGTGGGTGTAGTGGGACATGGGGGGAGGGCAGAGAGAGGGAGGCAGGCCTAGATGTGGGGTGTAGTGTAGGGAGGCATGGGGGAGGGCCGAGAGAGGGACTCAGGTCTAGATGTGGGGTGTGGGTGTAGGGAGGCATGGGGGGAGGGCAGAGAGAGGGAGGCAGGCCTAGATGTGGGGTGTAGTGTAGGGAGGCATGGGGGAGGGCCGAGAGAGGGACTCAGGTCTAGATGTGGGGTGTGGGTGTAGGGAGGCATGGGGGGAGGGCAGAGAGAGGGAGGCAGGCCTAGATGTGGGGTGTAGTGTAGGGAGGCATGGGGGAGGGCCGAGAGAGGGACTCAGGCCTAGATGTAGGCTGTGGGTGTAGGGAGGCATGGGGGGAGGGCAGAGAGAGGGACTCAGGTCTAGATGTAGGGTGTGGATGTAGGAAGGCAAGGGGGGAGGGCAGAGGGAGGGACTCAGGTCTAGGTGTGGGTTGTGGGTGTAGGGAGGCATGGGGGGAGGGCAGGGAGAGGGACTCAGTGAGTGAGTGAGTGAGTGAGTGAGTGAGTGAATGAGAAAGGGGTTGAAAAGTCACACATATATTTTGAGTCACTTACATTAAGAGAGATGTGGAGGAATAATTAGGGACAGAGACAGATATAAGGCAATGGTACAGGGCTCTAGCAGGGCATACACATTCAGGCCAATGGAATAATTCGTTTTGTAACAGCTGTAGGGGTGATTCGGGACAGCAGTAAAGGCAATTTTTGAAGGCGGTAATGACAAGTGGACCAACAGGTTTCTCCCTATACTACAACCACATATAGAGCAGTCATACAAGCCTCACAGGTCTACTGTGGTAACAAAGACATGCCCTATCTGCCTTGAGCTTATACCTCGGTATATGGAAAATCATTGTGTTCCCCAAATCAACTGTGGTATAATAAATACGTAAGAGTGAAGGCAACTTAACTAGCAGCAGTAATAGATAGCTATTCCAACAGCCAATATGGGTGTTTGGTGCCTGCATGAGTAGTGAGACTGAACTCCATAGTAACGGCTGTAGCACATGGACATAGGCCTAGGCTGCTGGCTTTGTCGTCAAGCGCAGTGTGCCTCCTCAGTCCCTATAGTATAAGGTAGGAAGTAGTAGCCATAAGGAGCAGTGCTTAGTGTGGTGGATACGGTAGACATGATTCTAGTGTCGTTACGACAATAGTGGTGTTAATAGGACAAACAGTAGAGTTACATGGCAATGAGGCATGTCATAACACCAAGGGTAGTAGTATATAGAGCGCAATATGGGACAGGCAACTTTTTAACCATACTATATATTATTGGTAGTATTATCATTATTGGTAGAAACAGAAGGTATGTACATTATTAGTTGCACTGGTAGCAGAATAATGTAGTACTAATGACAGTATTAACATATGCAGCCATCGTAGTAACAGCATCAAATCCTAATAACCGGTGTGTGTGGTGGCAGGTTGTCATGGTGACAGTAGTATACTGAGAGTGTGTGTGGTGGCAGGTTGTCATGGTGACAGTAGTAGTATACTGAGAGTGTGTGAGGTGGCAGGTTGTCATGGTGACAGTAGTAGTATACTGAGAGTGTGTGTGGTGGCAGGTTGTCATGGTGACAGTAGTATACTGAGAGTGTGTGAGGTGGCAGGTTGTCATGGTGACAGTAGTATACTGAGAGTGTGTGAGGTGGCAGGTTGTCATGGTGACAGTAGTAGTATACTGAGAGTGTGTGAGGTGGCAGGTTGTCATGGTGACAGTAAGTATACTGAGAGTGTGTGAGGTGGCAGGTTGTCATGGTGACAGTAGTATACTGAGAGTGTGTGTGGTGGCAGGTTGTCATGGTGACAGTAGTATACTGAGAGTGTGTGTGGTGGCAGGTTGTCATGGTGACAGTAGTATACTGAGAGTGTGTGAGGTGGCAGGTTGTCATGGTGACAGTAGTATACTGAGAGTGTGTGAGGTGGCAGGTTGTCATGGTGACAGTAGTAGTATACTGAGAGTGTGTGAGGTGGCAGGTTGTCATGGTGACAGTAGTATACTGAGAGTGTGTGAGGTGGCAGGTTGTCATGGTGACAGTAGTATACTGAGAGTGTGTGAGGGGGCAGGTTGTCATGGTGACAGTAAGTATACTGAGAGTGTGTGAGGTGGCAGGTTGTCATGGTGACAGTAGTATACTGAGAGTGTGTGAGGTGGCAGGTTGTCATGGTGACAGTAAGTATACTGAGAGTGTGTGAGGTGGCAGGTTGTCATGGTGACAGTAGTATACTGAGAGTGTGTGAGGTGGCAGGTTGTCATGGTTACAGTAGTATACTGAGAGTGTGTGAGGTGGCAGGTTGTCATGGTGACAGTAGTATACCGAGAGTGTGTGTGGTGGCAGGTTGTCATGGTGACAGTAGTATACTAAGAGTGTGTGAGGTGGCAGGTTGTCATGGTGACAGTAGTATACTGAGAGTGTGTGAGGTCGCAGGTTGTCATGGTGACAGTAGTATACTGAGAGTGTGTGAGGTGGCAGGTTGTCATGGTAACAGTAGTATACCCAGAGTGTGTGTGGTGGCAGGTTGTCATGGTGACAGTAGTATACCGAGAGTGTGTGAGGTGGCAGGTTGTCATGGTGACAGTAGTATACTGAGAGTGTGTGAGGTGGCAGGTTGTCATGGTGACAGTAGTATACTGAGAGTGTGTGAGGTGGCAGGTTGTCATGGTGACAGTAGTATACTGAGAGTGTGTGTGGTGGCAGGTTGTCATGGTGACAGTAAGTATACTGAGAGTGTGTGAGGTGGCAGGTTGTCATGGTGACAGTAGTATACTGAGAGTGTGTGAGGTGGCAGGTTGTCATGGTGACAGTAGTAGTATACTGTGAGTGTTAGGTGGCAGGTTGTCATGGTGACAGTAGTAATATACTGAGAGTGTGTGTGGTGGCAGGTTGTCATGGTGACAGTAGTAGTATACTGAGAGTGTGTGAGGTGGCAGGTTGTCATGGTGACAGTAGTATACTGAGAGTGTTAGGTGGCAGGTTGTCATGGTGACAGTAGTAGTATACTGAGAGTGTGTGTAGTGGCAGGTTGTCATGGTGACAGTAAGTATACTGAGAGTGTGTGAGGTGGCAGGTTGTCATGGTGACAGTAGTAGTATACTGAGAGTGTGTGTGGTGGCAGGTTGTCATGGTGACAGTAGTATACTGAGAGTGTGTGAGGTGGCAGGTTGTCATGGTGACAGTAGTATACTGAGAGTGTGTGTGGTGGCAGGTTGTCATGGTGACAGTAAGTATACTGAGAGTGTGTGAGGTGGCAGGTTGTCATGGTGACAGTAGTATACTGAGAGTGTGTGTGGTGGCAGGTTGTCATGGTGACAGTAGTATACTGAGAGTGTGTGTGGTGGCAGGTTGTCATGGTGACAGTAGTAGTATACTGAGAGTGTGTGAGGTGGCAGGTTGTCATGGTGACAGTAGTATACTGAGAGTGTGTGAGGTGGCAGGTTGTCATGGTGACAGTAGTATACTGAGAGTGTGTGAGGTGGCAGGTTGTCATGGTGACAGTAGTATACTGAGAGTGTGTGAGGTGGCAGGTTGTCATGGTGACAGTAGCATACTGAGAGTGTGTGAGGTGGCAGGTTGTCATGGTGACAGTAGTATACTGAGAGTGTGTGTGGTGGCAGGTTGTCATGGTGACAGTAGTATACTGAGAGTGTGTGTGGTGGCAGGTTGTCATGGTGACAGTAGTATACTGAGAGTGTGTGTGGTGGCAGGTTGTCATGGTGACAGTAGTAGTATACTGAGAGTGTGTGAGGTGGCAGGTTGTCATGGTGACAGTAGTAGTATACTGAGAGTGTGTGTGGTGGCAGGTTGTCATGGTGACAGTAGTATACTGAGAGTGTGTGTAGTGGCAGGTTGTCATGGTGACAGTAGTATACTGAGAGTGTGTGAGGTGGCAGGTTGTCATGGTGACAGTAATAGTATACCGAGAGTGTGTGAGGTGGCAGGTTGTCATGGTGACAGTAGTATACTGAGAGTGTGTGAGGTGGCAGGTTGTCATGGTGACAGTAGTATACTGAGAGTGTGTGAGGGGGCAGGTTGTCATGGTGACAGTAGTATACTGAGAGTGTGTGAGGGGGCAGGTTGTCATGGTGACAGTAGTAGTATACCGAGAGTGTGTGAGGTGGCAGGTTGTCATGGTGACAGTAGTATACTGAGAGTGTGTGAGGGGGCAGGTTGTCATGGTGACAGTAGTATACTGAGAGTGTGTGAGGGGGCAGGTTGTCATGGTGACAGTAGTAGTATACTGAGAGTGTGTGAGGTGGCAGGTTGTCATGGTGACAGTAGTATACCGAGAGTGTGTGTGGTGGCAGGTTGTCATGGTGACAGTAGTATACTGAGAGTGTGTGAGGTGGCAGGTTGTCATGGTGACAGTAGTAGTATACTGAGAGTGTGTGAGGTGGCAGGTTGTCATGGTGACAGTAGTAGTATACTGAGAGTGTGTGAGGTGGCAGGTTGTCGTGGTGACAGTAGCAGTATACTGAGAGTGTGTGAGGTGGCAGGTTGTCATGGTGACAGTAGTATACTGAGAGTGTGTGAGGTGGCAGGTTGTCATGGTGACAGTAGTAGTATACTGAGAGTGTGTGAGGTGGCAGGTTGTCGTGGTGACAGTAGCAGTATACTGAGAGTGTGTGAGGTGGAAGGTTGTCATGGTGACAGTAGTATACTGAGAGTGTGTATGGTGGCAGGTTGTCATGGTGACAGTAGTATACTGAGAGTGTGTGTGGTGGCAGGTTGTTATGGTGACAGTAGTAGTATACTGAGAGTGTGTGAGGTGGCAGGTTGTCATGGTGACAGTAGTATACTGAGAGTGTGTGTGGTGGCAGGTTGTTATGGTGACAGTAGTATACTGAGAGTGTGTGAGGTGGCAGGTTGTCATGGTGACAGTAGTATACTGAGAGTGTGTGAGGTGGCAGGTTGTCATGGTGACAGTAGTAGTATACTGAGAGTGTGTGAGGTGGCAGGTTGTCATGGTGACAGTAGTAGTATACTGAGAGTGTGTGAGGTGGCAGGTTGTCATGGTGACAGTAGTAGTATACTGAGAGTGTGTGAGGTGGCAGGTTGTCATGATGACAGTAGTATACTGAGAGTGTGTGAGGTGGCAGGTTGTCATGGTGACAGTAGTAGTATACTGAGAGTGTGTGAGGTGGCAGGTTGTCATGGTGACAGTAGTAGTATACTGAGAGTGTGTGAGGTGGCAGGTTGTCATGGTGACAGTAGTATACTGAGAGTGTGTGTGGTGGCAGGTTGTCATGGTGACAGTAGTATACTGAGAGTGTGTGAGGTGGCAGGTTGTCATGGTGACAGTAGTATACTGAGAGTGTGTGTGGTGGCAGGTTGTCATGGTGACAGTAGTATACTGAGAGTGTGTGAGGTGGCAGGTTGTCATGGTGACAGTAGTATACTGAGAGTGTGTGTGGTGGCAGGTTGTCATGGTGACAGTAGTATACTGAGAGTGTGTGAGGTGGCAGGTTGTCATGGTGACAGTAGTATACTGAGAGTGTGTGTAGTGGCAGGTTGTCATGGTGACAGTAGTATACTGAGAGTGTGTGAGGTGGCAGGTTGTCATGGTGACAGTAGTATACTGAGAGTGTGTGAGGTGGCAGGTTGTCATGGTGACAGTAGTATACTGAGAGTGTGTGAGGTGGCAGGTTGTCATGGTGACAGTAGTATACTGAGAGTGTGTGAGGTGGCAGGTTGTCATGGTGACAGTAGTAGTATACTGAGAGTGTGTGAGGTGGCAGGTTGTCATGGTGACAGTAGTAGTATACTGAGAGTGTGTGTGGTGGCAGATTGTCATGGTGACAGTAGTAGTATACTGAGAGTGTGTGTGGTGGCAGGTTGTCATGGTGACAGTAGTAGTATACTGGCAGTAGACTGAGATTGTGTCTGACAGTAAATGTAGCAGTATATTACCAGCACCAACTGAAGGAGGCACCAGGGGTGACTTAGTGACAGTAGCAGTATGCAGCACCCAGGACCCTATCCCGTCGTGCTGCAGCAGCGCTGGCTGAGCTGCTCTATGCGCTGCTCCCGCTGTGACCTATTTGCAGGACGGCAGCGAGCAGCGAGCGGCTCACAGAGCGGCTCACCGCCACATATGGGACAGGCTGAGCAGCTCACAGACACGCCACAACCTGTACCGGCACAGGACCAGGGAAGGGGCTGACATACAGGGGGGGGGGACAGGCACCTCCTAAGGTGCTGACATATATAGGCGTCTAGCCGGTTGCATTATCAACCAATGAGAAAATTCCCTGGCCTTCACTGCGGAGTTCTTAGGGGGCATTATGTAACAGCCTGTACCCATTGTGATTGCTGTATCAGTGCTTATCTCGCTGGTTACCAGATCAAGCAATGGTGCCCCCTACTAAGGAACCTGCAACATCGGTATAGGGAGGGTACCTCCTAAATTACAGACATATATAGAGAGGGGGTACAGGCATTTCCTAGGGTGCCAACATATAGGTAGGAGCACGTCCTAGGGTGCCTACATATAGGGAGGAGGGCAGGAACCCCCTAGGGTACATATGGAGGGGGCACCTAAAAAGGTGCTGGTTTTGGTGTTATATGGATATGGGAATATATATTACCATTCTGAAGTACTGGAATCGCCGTATTCCATGACCCCAATGTGATTTTGTTATTCAATAAATCAAAGCTATTTCAATATATTTCAAATCATTTTTTTTGGTATGAAGATGCCAGATGGCTAGGTTAATATCCATATGATCGGGGTTGCTCCGCCTCGTGTGATATGATCCAAGGTACCACTCATGGAGATACCTGTCATTCAGACAGATCATCTGTCTATATATACAGCTACACTAAGTGACAGTATACCGTTATAAACAGGTTATCACAGTCCTGTGTTCTAGTACAGCGTCCTTGTATAGCGTCCTTGGACTCGTCCTTACGCCCTGCAGCAGCTCACACGCATAGCACAACGGGGGGGGGGGGGGGGTTTACACTGACACTGCTATTCTCGTGAGATCCTGGTTCTGCTCTCGTTATGCAGCTTGTTCCTGGCAGCCTATACTCTGCGAGTCTCTGATACCCAAAGAAATCTCAGGGGAAATTCCGCGGACAGAGCTAACATGGCCGCTCACATGGAGCTACCCAAATTGTCGCTATAGAATATACTTTCTCACAGACGAGTGTAGCACAAGGGTAGTAGAGACGGGGAGCTGGGGTTGCACTGGCCACCTATTGGTGGGTGTTAATTATGGCGCTATTTATTCACACACAGAACTATATAACACCTCCTCCCTCGACCCTAAGGTAGGCTGGGAGAGTGGGTGTAGGGGGGGGGGGTCTGTGGGTATCTGTAGAGTGTAGATCAGCCTGAGGGAGGGGTTGTATTTATAAACACGGCGGGAGCAGGAGCAGCGGGAGGAGGATGGCTTCAGGACACTTACTGATGGGGAGCATTCCCCGCCTTGAGTTGCTCATGCTATGAGCAACCCCGATCCCCTGAGTTGCTCCCCTCACCCTGAGCTGCTCCCTCACCCTGAGCTGCTCCCCTCACCCTGAGCTGCTCCCTCACCCTGAGCTACTCCCTTCACCCTGAGCTGCTCCCCCACCCTGAGCTGCTCCAATCACCCTGAGCTGCTCCCCTCACCCTGAGCTGCTCCCCTCAGCTGGGCTGCTCCCCCACCCTGAGCTGTTCTCCAACTCTGATCTCCTCACCCACCCTGAGCTGCTCCCCCCCCCACCCTGAACTGCTCCCTAACCCTGAGCTGCTCCCCAACCTGGAATGCTCTCCCAAACCCTGAGCTGCCCCCCTCACCCTGAGCTACTCCCCTCACCCTGAGCTGCTCCCAACCCCTGAGCTGCTCCCAACCCCTGAGCTGCTCCCAACCCCTGAGCTGCTCCCCTCACCCTGAGCTGCTCCCCTCACCCTGAGCTGCTCCCAACCCCTGAGCTGCTCCCAAATCCTGAACTGCTCCCAAACCCCTGAACTGCTCCCAACCCCTGAGCTGCTACCCCAACCCTGATCTACTCCTCTCACTATAAGCTGCCTATCAATGTCTACCCAAGACATTGACCTCCAATAGACCCACCACTGCAGTGAGCTCCCTCTGAGCTGGTCCCTCACACCCTGAGCTGCTCGTTAGTAGAGTCTATAGAGACTAGATGGGGTCACCTAGATGGTCATTCATGGACAGAACACCCTTCAGGCAGGTGGGATGGTGCACATTTAGGGACAGGGCTGTACATGTATGACTGCTGAGCAGTCCCTGACGCTCCACAGGCACCTCATGGTACCACATGACATGACGCCTCGGAGGAAGATGCCTGTCCCTTAGGCCAAAAAATTGAAAGCTGTGCTTTATGTTACATAGTCCAGGTAGGGTATGTCGAATTTTTCCCTCTTTTCATAATTTTTTCCCCTTTACTTTGGCCTGAAAAGTACCCAAAAATTGACTCGCACACATCAGTGCCGACTCATCGGCGTCGACTCGTGGACAATCGAATTGACTCTGAAATAGCTCAAAAATGACCTAAAATATAAATATTTTCTCAAAATTGGATACAAATTTCAAGGGTCTACTAACCTGACACACACCGTTTCTTTTTTAAAATTTGGCCTTGGAACCAATGTCACCAGCACCAGTATGAGGCACAGACTAGATAAAAGACACATCACAGGGAGCTCAGGGAGGCAGCCGGAAAAGGACGCAGTACTGAGAGGATTAGCAGCAGGAGACATTGGTGACATGGCTAACCTGGTGAGGCCAGCATGATGCCTTAAGGTATCATGCCTTTGGTCGCCCTGGCGAGTAACTCACGAGTGCTGCATTCAAGCATCATCTTATGAGGTTGAGACACCCCATGATCATGTACCAATGCAGCATCAGCGAGTTACTCGCCAGGGCTGCATTGGTGCATCATGATGGCAGATGTCATTTTTTAGCTACATGTGTCCTTAAAGGGCTAAGGCAACTGGAGGCTGGTGGGAGGAGAGGGGAGGGGGAGGGGGTGGAGGGGGGAGGGGAGGGGGGGATGGTGACAGCTGGTCGTGCTAGTGATGGTGGTGGTGGTGGTGGTGGTGGTGGTGGTGGTGGTGGTGGTGGTGGTGGTGGTGGTGGTAGTGGTGGCCCAGACGAGCACGTGCTTTACTAGCCGGCATCCACCCCTATTGTCGTCCACTGAGATGCTCTCAGTCCGTGCCATTTTGTTTCCTTGTCTGCTCACATGCTGTCCCCCTGTACACACTCAGAAAAGTAAGCGTCAGTGTCGCTAAAACCACTCTCACTCCACTCTCACTCTGAAAGTGAGAGTGGTTTTAGCGACGACGACGCTGCCTTTTCTGAGTGTGTACATGCCATCGCTCCTTTACCGAGCCTCTTCACTGCCTCCTGCCTTTCTTCCCTCACCCCCCCCCCCCCCCTTGACTGCTAGTCTACCCCGGGATGTCCCCCTGTCCCCTCCGCTGCCCTTTTCTCCATGAATGCTTTTCTCGTCCCCTGTGTATTTATTACATGGGTAATACTGATACTGTACTCCCTATGTTAAACCTATGGGAGCGCTCTACTCCATGGCCCGATGGAGTACAGTGTAGTCATCCTCCATGGGTTCTTGAGTTTTTTTTCCATTTTTCGACAATAGGCCCATGTAATGAACACAAGGCCCCACATATTGACATACAGGTGGTGCATGTTGTATCACACTCAGCATTTGGCGTGGTGTTTTATCTACATACATATGCCCTGATGCCCGTCCTCTTCACGTGTACTGTGTACCAGTTAAAAAACACAAATAAAAGCGTGTATGGGATATGTGTCATCTCGGTGCATGTTTCAGTGGCGTCAGAACCCACATCATGCCAAGGCCGTAACGATACCAGATGCTGCTGTCATGTATGTAGATTTTTTTTGAACAAATTTGACTTTATTGACCACAAGTTCTTAATGATTTAACATTTTTGCTTCTGTAGAACACTCGTGTATGGAATGAGGCAATTCTTTTACCTGATGACCAACAAATCGATATTTCTCTTTACATATAGTCGAGTGTACATATTATCTGCGCTTGGTCAATAAGAGTCGATGACCCACTGTCAGGCTAGCTGTTGTATAGTGGTATCATCATATAATTAATCACATCATAATACATACTTGAAATAACAATGAGTCCTTTTGCGGAAAACTTACAGGCAGCAATTTCATTTGGTTTTAACTTCACAATGTTGTAATATAATATCCCCCAATTTAAAAAGAAAAAAAGTTAAGAAAAGTACATACAATTTACTTGTCTCATATATGTTTTAGAGTACCGGTATGGTATTCAGCATTTCTTCTTTGGCTTTACGCTTAAAAGAAATGAAATCTGGGATATTTCTGTAGTCCGGAGATAGAGCATTAAATACTTGCGCACATGATACACCCACTGAATTTTCATATGAAGCACTGTGTATGATATCATACTTCAACAATGGTGCTGTACTAGCCCTTGTAATTCTTGTCTTTTTTTCTAAGAATTTATCCTCTTTGGACCTCTTATATGCATATAACTTAGTATGATACAGTCGTCTCTTTTCCAGTACCGGTAATTTTGCCTCTTTATGTACCTCCTCTGTTGGTGTCAAGATATGCTTCGATAGACAGGTTTTTAAGCACTTATTTTGGACTCTTTGCAACTCTTCGAGAGTCCCAGCTAAGGATCTTGAGTATAAGACATCACAATAATCAATAACTGGTAACACGTGACTTTTGTAAACCCTCAATCTGGCTTCTTTGGCCATACTAAGCCTTGTCCTATACAACAGTATAGACTTGAACCTGAGGTTTTTTATCATATTACGTAAGTACATATTGAAATTAAGTTGCTCGTCAAGGATGACTCCCAGGTATTTATATGAAATCACATTTTTTATCTCCTTATTATTTACTACAATTTTTGGCTTTTCTAGTTTTTTTAATTTTATATTCGAGGCAAATGTCATAATTTTAGTTTTTGATTCATTTATCGTTAATTTATTTATAGAAGCCCAATTTGAAAATTTGTCCAAAGCAGTCGAAAGTCTATTTTCTAAGATTGGTATCGTTTTTCCAGATACATATAGGACTGAGTCATCAGCATAGAGTATAGTCTGGTGGTCATCCTCAACATTTATACAATCATTTATATATAAAAGAAAAAATAAGGGGCCCAGAATCGAGCCTTGAGGCACGCCACATGTTAAAGGAAGGGTACTAGATCTGACGTTGTTAGCTACTGTGCACTGCTGTCTCTGGGATAAATAGTTTTCAATTAAAGTTAAAGTTCTATTTCTAATGCCATACTGCTCTAATTTTGAAATTAAAATAATATAATTTACCGAATCAAAGGCTTTTTTTATATCTATAAATGCAGCCATACTTATATTTCCTTTGTTTCTGTTTTCAAGTACATTATCTACCAATTTACTAATAGAATCCAAGGTTGACTTAGCTTTTTGGTATCCGCCTTGATGAGGCGACAAAATTTCATTAGCATCTAAATGTTCAGAGATAGCAGTGTGTAAAAGTCTCTCAAGCACCTTACCCGGTACAGGTAGTACACTAATTGGTCTTAGATTTGATACGTTAGTGGAGTCACCCCCCTTGGGTAGAGGGGTCACTGTCGCAATTTTCCAACTATTTGGTATCATACATGTAGTAACACACAAGTTTATAATTTTTATAAAGCGTGAGGGATTATGTAACACAGCCCTTTTAAAAATATTTGTGGGTAAATAATCAAGCGCGGATGATTTTGAGACATCTAAATTCTTAACACAGTTAATTATATCCTCATCCGAGAAAGAGACATCAGGCATATCTTCTAGGCATCTTGTCCCATTAAACTCAAAATCTTTTTGATGAGCTTGAGCAAGTTTTGGACCAATTTCCGCGAAAAAACAATTTATGAAATCTGCTGTATTATCTTGAGAAATTTGATTGCCTAAATCATCAATTAAATTTATAAATTTAGAACCTGATTTATTTGAGGGTAGAATTTCCTTTAAAGTTGCCCAGAAGCCTTTTGAATCATTTAGCATAGCCTGGCTTAGCTCAGAAAAATATTTATTTCTGGCTTCGTCAATTTCCAAATTAACTGTGTTTCTCAAGCGTCTTGCTCTAAACCATGTTAATATAAGCTTAGAATGTCTTGCCTCCCTCAATAAATTATTTTTATCAGCAATCCTTTCTATTAGATAATTTGTTATCCATGGATCTGGCTTGTCTCTGACTTTAAACTCTCTAACTGGAGACTGTACGTCCAACATTCTTTTCAACATATTTTCATATATTTCCCAACACTCCGATGCATTATTACAATTTTCAAAATATGTCCAATCACATTCCTCAAGACTAGACAAATATGTCTCCATATTGAAATTTCTATAAGATCTACCTTTAAATTTTCTAAACGCAGGTTTAACATAGTTGTGTTGCCTTATGAGGTGAATAGGTAAATGGTCACTTAAATGAATATTCAAAGGACCACTCGAGACAATTCTCGTACAATTTGTAAAAATTAAATCTATACATGTATTAGTTCCAGAAGTTGTTGTTACACCATGTACCAGCTGGGTCAAATTAAATTGATCCATACATTCGTATAATACATTTTTTTCATTTGTGGCATTAAGTGCGTTTACATTAAAATCCCCTAGAATAAATACATCAAATATGCTGAGGTCATCAACCTGTAGTAGCAGGGCTCGCATAGTGTCACAAAAAGTTTGTATAGAACCAGAAGGTGGTCTGTATACATTACATATTAGAGCCTTCTTACACTCGCCCTTGACTGATAATAGCCATTGGACTTCTATGTTTTCATTACATCTGTTTAAGTGTTTGAATTTATCTATTGAACAAGAGACTCCCTCATCAACATGAGCACAAAGGCCACCTCCCCTGTAAATACTAATACGATCTTGTCTAAATAAACTATAGCGCGGAAATGTATACAATCCATCCTCATCCGTGTCATTTAACCATGTCTCAGAAAATAATATTATATCTATATTTATGTTAGCTAATTCAAGTTTTAAGTTTGTCATCTTGTTTCTAATGCTTCTTGCATTAAGATGGACCACAGAAAATCCCTTCTTAAAATTCACGTCTTCGCCTTATGAAAGATTCCCCACATTTTTTCAAGTACCATTTCACACACAAGACAAATAAAGAAAAAAACAACAAACCCAAAAATAACCCTGCCCCCCAACATTAGGAGTCGGCACTTGTGGCCTCCCATGTATATGCTCAAATAAATTCTATGAGCTGGCGTGCAGATTTTGGCATAGCTCCTATTCAATTTATCAACCTTAGTCGTTTCTTTATACAAATTTCCAGAAATTTCCGAAAGATCCAAATTACTTGATTTGAATTTAAAATTTTTAAAGTTTTAAAATTTATTTAGATCAGAGAACCATGTTTAACCATTATTTTTCTCATTTGTTTTACGTTCGAAATAAAATAAGATAAAATAAACCAGGATACCGGTAAGTGCACAATAGATTACGAGGCCCTCATACACATTCCAGCTTCTCGTATACATGAAAATGTTTACATTAATATTCACCCAACCATTCACCCTACCCAGGGTAAGTTCAAATAAAGAACATTTGGGGACGATTTACAGTCGTTCAAGATGTAACACATCTAGATTACCGGTAAGTTCTAATAAACAAAACCTCGACCTGCGTCTGTATCATACACGTCACAATCTATAATATACCCTTTGACTAAGCAATAAATCCAGGTACAAAGGTAACAATATATAGATACCCTGAGGGGACGTATCATACACGTCACAATCTATAGAATACCCTTTGACTAAGCAATAAATCCAGGTACAAAGGTAACAATATATAGATACCCTGAGGGGACGTATCATACACGTCACAATCTATAGAATACCCTTTGACTAAGCAATAAATCCAGGTACAAAGGTAACAATATATAGATACCCTGAGGGGACGATTTACAATCATACATAGCATACAATCCTACATGGCAATCACGTATACATCTCTGGTAAATTCAGATTAAATAATCCACTTACACTGTTAATATTCAATTACAATCTTACATAGCTAATCCAGTACATGTACCGGTAGATTCAAACTAAGTAAACCCGTTTTCACTTTAGTTTAGGTTCGAGACCTGATACTTTGTTCAGAGATCTCTTGACAACATAAGTTTGTACCCCCATACCCCCCCAGCCCCAACTAGTATTACTGGAGTTTGACTTAGCTTCGATATGTAGATGACCAGTGCAAATTAATAGCTAAATTAAGTAATTTTGACATTCGTCTTATGTGATTCTTTACTTATAATAGATTTGATGAGATGTATTTAAAGTAAATATATTTATAGTAAATATAGAAATGATATATAGATTAATTAAAATTAAAATATGAGTTTAAAACATGAGAAATTACACAGCTGGACCTGTAGATACGAAGCACTTGGCGTTGGGGTTGGTGGAGTATTTGAGCCAAATTGTCACAGTTTTTCTTGTATGCCAAGGAACCTATCCTTGGTTTTCAACCTGTTCTACTGCAGGCGCTGCAGCTTCGGGTTGGTTCGTCTGATCTTGCTGGTCTAGTTGCTCTTCTTGACGAGGAGGAGGAGGAGGTGGGGGTACTGCTGCTGCAGGTGCTTCGTTTAGCTTAGGTTCTGGTAGTCCATCCTCTGCATAGATTTCTCGTCTCACCCGTTCAAGCACCCTGCCATGTCCATTCTCGTTCCTAAGGTTGTTCTGTTTACACTCTGCTCCTTGTCCTAGGTGGAAGCCTGAGCCCCACACTGGGTGATAACTGGCTTCATACATCCTTTTACCCTTGGTGTCTTTGAGCAGCTCTCGTAGCTCAGGAATGGTGAATTTAGCCTTGTTGCATTGGTAGAGTACTCCTTCAGCTAGTCTAGCCCACTCAGCATTGGATTCTATCCTTTTTGCCTGCTTCATGATTTTGTACGGGCAGTCCATAGCTTTAATCACCTCCCATGCTCTGGGGTCCTCACAGATTGAAGCTTTTCTACACTGGAACGCCTGCTCCACTGATTCAAACCATTCTCCCTCTACCTTAATTTTGCACGGGTAAAGATTGGAAAAAGGATTGTACTCTGATCTAAACAGGATCCCATCTGGTGTATCCACAGACGTGGCATTTTTCATCGTTAACTCAGGGAATGGCATGTTTCTGAGCCTGTAGTGTGGATATGCTTCTTTGTTGATGATGATGAATTTCTGACGCAGTTTGGCTTCCATGCCCTTTGCTCGTGCGTAAAAATACATAGTTCTTAGGTCAAGGAATTGCCTATGTTCGGTGTCCGACAGCTCATCCCCGAATGATACTCCAAACCAATAAGCCTTCTTCTTTAAGAATTTGAGAGACTTCATAAGTTTAGACTTATTTGTGGGTTTGAGGAAGACGATTTTTACAGCTCGATCTTTTTGTTTACGTTTTCCGCCATCTTGGTTCTGCCTGTACGGTCCTACCCTTTCCACCGAGTCTAATACATCCTGAGTCCAGTCCAACCCTACGTCTTTAAACAAACGCACCATAATCACAGGTAGGTTCTCGGCCTGATCCTCTGGGCAGCCTTCCATTATAACTACCTTGCGCTTATCCTGGTAGTCCATTTTTTCAAATCGATTACCGTGAGCTGTCAGCATTCTAGTCTGAGCCATAGCGGTGTCACTTATCTTTTTCATAGTGGCTCCAGTCTCTGTCAACGCGTTCTGAAAGCCTTCCAGACGTTCATCATGTCCATCCATTTTTTTAGAAAGACTAGTCATGGTTTGCTGTGTAGTGACATTCGTATCATTTAGGCCTTGAAGAGTCTTGTTAATCTCCGTCAGCGTTCCCTGCATAGTGGTATTTGAGGTTTCGACCACTGTCATACGTTGTGACAGCTGGTTCACTGCCGCTATGACCTCAGCCGGGGACGCGTCCCCTGTCAACATGTCGAGCTGTCCTCGGGGCGGTTGTTTTCTCGTCTGCATATCCACTCTGGCTCCTCTCCCTCCTCTCGACATGGCTATGTTGGTTCTATGTGTTGTTATAATTCAGCGGGCTGAAGAGATTTTGAATTTCGACTTAGTTTTAGTATGTAAATGTCCAAATCATTGCGGAGCGCCTTTTCCACCGTCTTAGCCCGTTGCCGCCATGTTTTTCCAGTTCAAAAGATGTATGTAGATGTTAGCAGGATAGCTGCGTAGCTGCATGTAGACTACAACTGGGGGTTCTAGCTCAGCTGTGGCTTTCTATGTCACTACCATGGATGTATATCTCTCCCTCCTTAGGCTCCAAATGCTGTTGCTTGCCTGTCCAGACCCGCAAGGGTTCGGATTTTAAAATGTGACAACAAGCTCTCTCGTGTTGCTTCTCTCTCTTAGTGTCCATGCCGCTGCCCCCCTCCCCCAGGCTCTCTTGCTTTGTGTGCGTCCTCTCTTTTTTCTGTCTATATGTCTGTATGTCTCTCTACATATACGCTGTCTATGCCCCTCACTCTCTGTTCCATCCTATAGGTTTGACTAAAGACGGCTGTATCCCACGTCCATCCCCTTATTTTTACAAGGTTAGGTTACCTTAATCTTATCATTACTTACAAGGGTAGGTTACCATTAGCTAGGTGTGACTAGTTGAGATGAGATACCTGCCAGGGCTGCATTCATGCACCATGACGACCAAAGGCACGATGCCTTAATGCATTATGCCGTCCTTAAAGGGTTAACATAAAGCTAACATGAAGGTACTATGATGCGTCAATGCATCATGTTTCACTGTCCGTATGATGCACTAATGCAGCACCAGCTGCTACTACCTGCCCCGACACTGCATTACTGCATCATGCCGTCCTTTCATGAGTGTACCAATCGTAATTCCAGGTGGCGGCGAGTTACCCACTGGAACTGGAATAATGCACCACGATGATGCAGACATAGGGAACCGTGAAACAAAGCGCTATACAGTCCTTAAATGATGGAATATCCGCCAGTCACGCTACAGGGGGATTATAACATAGGTGGGTGTCGGACACACCAAAGGGTGGAACCAGGTCAGAATAAGGTGTCCTACCCTCAATCACACAGAGTGCACACGGTGTACACCTACATGGGAGACCACACACCCGCCTTTGTTCTCCACATTCACCTTAAAGATGGTATATCAGCTATCATTCGAGGAATTTCTACTCATGCCATATTACTATTTTATAAAGTCTCCTATAAATACTCCCTAAATTGTTAAAGGATTGAAAGTCTCTAAATCTATCAAATTAGCACATGTAGTGCAATACTTTTTGCTGTAGGTCGACACTAAAACTCCCTATGTTGTGGTACTGCATGGCTCAGTGCATTCTCTACCAGGCTAGTTTACCCTGTACTCACCTGGGCTAGTGACTGAGTCAGTGAGGTAAATCAGGTACATTGTTATCAATCTCAAATTATGTATTAATAGACAAATATGTTGCACTGTTTATCAGCTAAAATGATAATGGAACCCATAGCATTGAAGTGATATCCATTTTGAAGAAAAGGTTTGGGAAGTCTATTAGCTGATATACCAGCTTTAACATGAACGGCTATACGATGCCTCACTCCCTGCTCCACTCGTGTACAGCGGCCTTACTCTTCGTAAGATTGTTAGATTTTTTATTCTATCAAAGTCCCGATTTTCAGGAGTTGAACCGCAACTATGTACACACATATTAATATATTATATACACAATAGATGATACTTAAATAACATAGGCGCAAAGGAAATACCCTCTATAGTGGTGTTATACTGGCTGGGCAGTAGCGGAATATATCAATTGATATTATACCATATACATTATCATATACACCCAGGTAAATATCAGCGTCAACCAATTTCGCCAATACTACTCTCATACAAGGGTCAGACACTGCTGGACTATGATATATGGGTCAAGGGCCATTCTAGTGAGGGTCAGGCTATGCTGGACCTTCATCTAGAGCCTCTACTCACCCAAAATTGCTTGAGAGTCTAGCTATGCTGGATCCTCATGCTAGACAATGCTAGACTCTTGCAGGCTGAAAGAGACTCTCCCCAGAGTCCAGCATTGCCAGACCCCTGTCTGTAATAGTGACGGGTCCCCTGACCTACCATGAACTGGTTATTTCTATATTTAATGCATTTATAAGTACAGGAATGATTTTAAAAGCTACACACATATTTAAATGTATGGACATTGTGAACACTAAAACTAACTTGAGCAACATGCACCCTTACATCAACACAACCAGGTACACTACCCCCTCCCCCCCCCCCCAGTGGTAGGTATGGACCCTGGATGCGGCCTTTGAGACAGGAGACATCAAGGGCTACACTTCACTCAGCCTGCAGACTGGCGCTGTTCCCCCCCCCCCCAGAGTTACCGTCAATACTCAGTGCATGGTGTCGTATGTTGACTCTTTAATAAGCCCAATACATGGCCAGTCACCTTAGCAGTGGCGCAGGAAAAGGGGGGGGGGCTGGTCGTCACCGCCCCCCCCCCCCCATCACAAACCCTTTTTACCTTTAAAGTGGCATAATCACCGAGCATATCCCACTTATAATGCTAGTACTGTTCTCGTATGCTATGTGGTTAAGTGTGAGTGGTGAGAATGCCCCTTTAAACCCTACATGTTGGTACAAGGTAACATTTGTCGTCATGATGCACCAATGCAGCCCAGCGACTGACTCGGTGCTGCATTGTTGCATCATGATGACCTTTCATGAGTGTCTCAATTACATGGGCTCAGCATGATGCTTGAATGCAGCACTGGCAGGTTACTAGCCAGGGCTGCATTCATGTATCACGACGACCAAGAGCACGATGCCTTAAGGCATCAGGTCGTCCTTCAAGATTAAGGCATTAATGCATCATCTTCATATGGATCTTCATGATCACGCTGCAAGCAAGCATCATGCCAACCCTATGAGGTTGATACACTCCCAAAGTGTTGGCATGCTGCAAAAATAAAGTTCGGGCAAGTAAACTCGCTGGCCCTGCATTCACGCACCATTGCAACCAAGGACCAAGCACTAACTGACCGTTATAAGGTTAATCAGTCCAATGGACGTCTATTCCCCTGATCCACTCTCTCATACTGATCATGGGGTCGTGTAAACTCAGGTAAATATCAGCGTCCGCCTGACGCTGGCCTTGTCGATTAAAGCACTCATATACCAAGTAATAATATGAGTCAAACACTGCTGGACTATAATCGATGGGGCAAGGGCCATACTAGTGAGGGTCAGGCTATGCTGGACCTTCATCTAGAACCTCTACTCATCTAGAATTGCTTGAGAGTCTAGCTATGCTGGATCCTCATGTTAGACCCATCTATTATAGTCCAGCAGTGTTTGACCCTTGTATGAGGGTGCTTTTAGCGACATTGGCTGACGCTGATATTTGCCTGGGTGTAGACTACCATACTAATCAATGCGGCCTTGTAGCTCTACATTGCTACTCTGTTTTTTATATCACTGTGTCATAGTTTTGTGTATGTCACTGTGCCTCTTTTTATGCATATATTGATAATAGTCCAGGGACAAGGGAAAATCTTTGTGTCTATTGAATTTAAAATGTCGCATGTGTCGAATTTAACCCTGTAGAGGCACATCCCTTACGAGCAAAGTGCTATAGTGCTGCTCCCAATAACCACGCCAACACTACTGTGGGTGGTACGGTCCCGATGGATTAGAAACATGCATTGATACAGCCCGGAAGTAGATTCTCTAGGGCTGGATTCATGCATTATGACGACCCAAGATACTGTAAACGTACCTATTTTTGCTGGTATAAATTTCCGCGGATTTGTTAAAAAGTACAATTTCGTGCGGATTTAAATTCGCAGATTTTGATAGGTGGTAGTACTGTAGTTACATTGGATAAATATTCACTCTGTATATATTTCTCGCTGTTTTTAAACTCCGCGAAACCCGCGAAATCATGTACAGCGCGAAATAAAGTACATTTACAGTATTGAAGTACCAAGCAGCCTTCAATGGCTTAATCAAGGCAATGGACATCAATTCACCTGCTTCAAACAACATGGGTAGTACCATGTTAAACAACTGCAATACCCTACTGCTCATGTAGATGTGTGTAGTACCCTTGTATGGGTTGTATTGGGTCTAACTGAGGTATATATATTAGGCATAGATCTTGGCATTGCAGTCCTGACGCAAAGTCCACTTTTTGGTTACTACTACCCCCTACTGTACACAGTATGTTCACTCAACTCAAGTGTATGTGACACCTATACTGAGGGCATGTGACACCTATACTGACAGTGTGTGACACCTATACTGACAGTGTGTGACACCTATACTGACAGTATGTGACACCTATACTGACAGTGTGTGACACCTATACTGACAGTGTGTGACACCTATACTGACAGTGTGACACCTATACTGACAGCATGTGACACCTATACTGACAGTGTGTGACACCTATACTGACAGCATGTGACACCTATATTAACAGTATGTGACACCTATACTGACAGTATGTGACACCTATACTGACAGTATGTGACACCTGTACTGACAGTATGTGTCACATGTACTGACAGTATATGACACCTATACTGACAGTGTGTGACACCTATACTGACAGTGTGTGACACCTATACTGACAGTGTGTGACACCTATACTGACAGTATGTGACACCTATACTGACATTGTTTGACACCTATACTGACAGTATGTGACACCTATAGAGACAGTATTGTATATAAAGTAACTCACCCAATGTGCAGCGGCCGTCCTGTGGTTGGTGCTGTAGCCTATTATGGGTATCCCTAGGTAGGTGCTGACTATGGACAGGGCGTTTATCATATCCTGACTGCCCACAGCCACAAACACCGAGATGTTGCGCTGCTGCACCGCCCGACACACGTACACCAGGTTGTCCTGGACACTGTTAAAGTTATGTAAGGGCACGCCCTCGTACACCACTCGCTGCACTACTCCCGTGTGCTCCCCTCGTACAGAACTCCCCGACATAACACTCTCCTCGTTAGTCCTGTTAATAGAGGACTGCAGTGCTGCCACGTAGCGGTGGAACTCGGGGTTCTCAAAGAGCCCGGCTATGTGCACTGTGCGCGGTGCATGCAGGGGGGTGTGGGGGTGTAGTTGGTGCCCTCCCCGCCCCCTGCCTCCTCCCAGGGCACCGGGTAGGGCCATCACCCCCGCCCCCAGCCCCCACCCTGCCGGCAAGGCCTCACCTACAGCAGGGGACAGGACGGACGGAGACATGTCTCCCCATGCCCCTCCTCCCCACTGCCCTAACCCCCCTGTACTAGGGGTGGCAGGAGGGGGAGGGGGAGGCTGCCCCCCGCCCCCCAGGGCCACAAGCAGCAGCCCCACAGACAGCAGCAGGTGCCGCAACACCTTGCTGCACGCCCTCCGACAAGGGTGTTGTTGTTGTTGTTGTTGTTGTCGATGTTGTTGGGGGTGATGTTGGTGGGCCCCCCTGGCTAGTAGCGCCATGTTGTCTGAGGGGTGGTATTGTCGCCAGGTGGCGGTGGGGTGGGGGTGGTGGCGGGTCCTGGGGAGACGTGGTGGTTGTTTTTGGCGTTGTATGCAGGGTTTTAGTAATGATACACTAGTAGTAGGACTCCTATGTCGTAGTCCACGGTAACAGCCTGGTAGAACCGGCCCGGGCCCGGGTCCGTGCGGGGGTCCGGGGGAGCCGGGGCCGGGTCCGGGGGGTCCGGGGCCGGGTCCGGGGGGTCCGGCAGCGCCCTGGCGGCAGTGGCACACACTACAGACGCCGGGCCGGGCGGGGGACCCCCCAGGGGCAGGGGACCCCCCGGGGGCGGCGGGCGGCGACGGTGGCGCCGTCTCAGAGGGCGGCGGCGGCCGTCGGTACTGGCAGTAAGGGTCCATGGTTTAGGCGCGGACCCGTGCCGGCTGAGCCTTCATGCTCTCATCCTCCAGGGGGTCCTGCTGCAGGATAACGGGTAGCTCCTCATCGCCCTCTCCTCCCGCGCTGTACCCGGGCAGGACGCTAGTGGTGGGGGCCCGGCCGGCAGCGGCAGGGGGGGCGCACGAACAGCGACAGCAGCAGTAACAGCAGCAGCAGCAGCAGTAACAGCAGCGCCCTGAGACGCCGCCTGCAGCAGCAGCAGCAGCAGCAGCAGCAGGGCCGGGCGGGAACACGTCGGCCGGCTCCTCCTGCGCCGGCTGCCGGTCCGGTACGCGGCGAGGTGCGGCACTAGACTGCCGCCACAGCACCCAGCGTGTCACGACTGCTGCTGCCGCGGGGAGCCGACAGGGGGCAGTAGCAGCAGCAGCGGCAGCAGCAGCAGCAGCAGTAGTAGTATAGGGGGAGTAGGGGGTGGTGTGGGGAGAGCTGTTATCGGCGCTATCTCTACGGCCTTGTCCTGGTAGCGTGCTGGGGGGTGGAGTAGCAGGTCTCCTATCCCACATCTTGCCGCCTAAGGTGCATGGGGGGCAGGTAGTGGTCGGCAGACTTACATGGCGACTACCCTGTAGGTGAGCAGCTCCATATACTCCAGTGTAACGTGTGTGAGCAGCTCACTATGGGCCTTAGTACTCCCTCAGCACGGCTAGTACCTCACCTACCCTCAGCACACGCAGTATAGGCCTCCTGTAGCCTCCACTCTAAGTATAAAGCCTCCTATAGATGGCCTCCTCACCCAACAGGGCCTCCTAACTCACCCAGCAGGGCCTCCTAACTCACCCAGCAGGGCCTCCTATTATTGGACAGTATAAGGCCTTCCTATTAAACCTCATCCAGTAGGATCTCCTATAGTAGCCTCCTCGCCAAGTATAGGATCATCAGTGCCTTTCACACACACTATAAGGCCTCCCTTAGCATCCACGGTATAAGGTCTCCTATGGCCTCAGTAGGGCCTCCTATAGCCTCAGTACGGCCTCCTATAGCCTCAGTACGGCCTCCTATGCCCTCCACATACAGAATACTACCTCCTATACCCTCCTGCTCCCCCAGTAGGGCCGGTCTGAGCACGTTCCGCCTGGAGCACTCACTGTAGTAGTATCACACAGCGCGGGGTGGCGCCTCCCCCTACTGCAGCCCGCCATGCCCCTCCTCTCCTCTCCCTCCTCCTGTACCTTACATCAGGACCCTGCAGGATGGGTGAAGGGGGCACACTGCTGCTGTATGCCGTCCTGGGGTAGATCCCAATAGCGTTAATATATCCAATAGTATGTGTTATATCAGTGTTATATCAGGTAGAACACAAGGAGTGTGGAGGCTGCTAACGCCCGGCAGTAGCGGCAGCCTGTGAGTGACACTGTGGTGGCCGCTGCTGCCGTCTCCATGCGTCCTGCTACAGCGCTGCAGGACTAGTATCCTCACAGATAGCAGCCACGCCACGCACGGGACAAATCTCTCTCCTCTCCCTGCTCTCCCTGCTCTCTCTCCCTGCTCTCTCTGTGCTCTCTCCGTGGTGGTACTATCCAGTCGTCCTGCCTGCCGTCCAGTCCTCCTATTGTCCCATGTCTCCTGCTGTATTCTATAGGATGGGGCAGGGCCTGCTCCGGGCCTGCCTGCAGTTAAAGGTGGGCGGGACGCACTGGAGGAACTGTAGACCTGCTGCAGCCTGCAGGAAGGCGACAGGAGCACGGCGACAAGGAGGAGGAGTAGGAGAGCAGTTCAAACAGCTCCTGGATGGAGCGGCTCTCAGACCTGCAGAGTAGTATGGCCGGAGCAGCTCACAGAGCACCGGCTGCCGCGGCAGTAGTCAGTAGTCAGGGGGAGCAGCTCGCGGTGCTCCTAGCAGTCGGCGGTAGGAGCAGCTCAGGGGAGGAGGAGCAGCAGCTCGGTGAGCAGCTCAAGGTAGAAGGGATCCCATCTCATGCAGCTCAGGATAGGAACACGTATCACGTCTCCAGCATGAGCAGCTCAGGGTAGGAGGAACAGGTGTGCAGCAGCTCAGGGTTGGAGGTATCCTTAGACATACCCGCCCCTAGCAGTGGGAGTAGCTCAGAGTAGGATAAAAGGTATCCACAGGCATACCCGCCTCTAGCAGAGCAGCTCAGAGTAGGATAAAAGGTATCCACAGGCATACCCGCCTCTAGCAGAGCAGCTCAGGGTAGGACAGGAGGTATCCATAGGCATACCCGCCCCTAGCTCTGGGAGCAGCTCAATGTAAGATAGGAGGTATCCTTAGGCATACCCGCCTCTATATAGGAGGTATCTGCCTTTAGCACTGGGAGCAGCTCAGGGTGGGATAGGGATATCAATAGACATACCCGCCTCTATACAGAACTGGGAGCAGCTCATGGGAGGATAGGAGGACTCTCAAGCAAACCAGCCCCTAGCACTGGGTGCACCTCTGGGTAGGATAGGAGGTATCCATAGGCATACCCGCCTCTAGTACTGAGAGCAGCTCAGGGTAGGAGCAGGTATCCCTCTAGTACTGGGCAGCTCAGGGTAGGAGCAGGTATCTAGTACTGAGAGCAGCTCAGGGTAGGAGCAGGTATCTAGTACTGAGGGCAGCTCAGGGTAGGAGCAGGCATCCCTCTAGTACTGTGAGCAGCTCAGGGTAGGAGCAGGTATCCCTCTAGTACTGTGAGCAGCTCAGGGTAGGAGCGGGTATCCCTCTGGTACTGTGAGCAGCTCAGGGTAGGAGCGGGTATCCCTCTAGTACTGAGAGCAGCTCAGGGTAGGAGCAGGTATCCCTCTAGTACTGAGAGCAGCTCAGGGTAGGAGCAGGTATCCCTCTAGTACTGTGAGCAGCTCAGGGTATGAGCGGGCATCTAGTACTGAGAGCAGCTCAGGGTAGGAGCGAGTATCCCTCTAGTACTGAGAGCAGCTCAGGGTAGGAGCAGGTATCCCTCTAGTACTGAGAGCAGCTCAGGGTAGGAGCGGGCATCTAGTAGTGAGAGCAGCTCAGGGTAGGAGCAGGTATCTAGTACTGAGAGCAGCTCAGGGTAGGAGCAGGTATCCCTCTAGTACTGAGAGCAGCTCAGGGTAGGAGCAGGTATCCCTCTAGTACTGAGAGCAGCTCAGGGTAGGAGCGGGCATCTAGTAGTAAGAGCAGCTCAGGGTAGGAGCAGGTATCTAGTACTGAGAGCAGCTCAGGGTAGGAGCGGGTATCCCTCTAGTACTGAGAGCAGCTCAGGGTAGGAGCGAGTATCCCTCTAGTACTGAGCAGCTCAGGGTAGGAGCAGGTATCCCTCTAGTACTGAGAGCAGCTCAGGGTAGGAGCGGGCATCTAGTAGTGAGAGCAGCTCAGGGTAGGAGCGGGTATCCCTCTAGTACTGAGAGCAGCTCAGGGTAGGAGCGAGTATCCCTCTAGTACTGAGCAGCTCAGGGTAGGAGCAGGTATCCCTCTAGTACTGAGAGCAGCTCAGGGTAGGAGCGGGCATCTAGTAGTGAGAGCAGCTCAGGGTAGGAGCAGGTATCTAGTACTGAGAGCAGCTCAGGGTAGGAGCAGGTATCCCTCTAGTACTGAGAGCAGCTCAGGGTAGGAGCGGGTATCCCTCTAGTACTGAGAGCAGCTCAGGGTAGGAGCAGGTATCCCTCTAGTACTGAGAGCAGCTCAGGGTATGAGCGGGCATCTAGTAGTGAGAGCAGCTCAGGGTAGGAGCGGGTATCCCTCTAGTACTGAGGGCAGCTCAGGGTAGGAGCAGGTATCCCTCTAGTACTGAGAGCAGCTCAGGGTAGGAGTGGGTATCCCTCTAGTAGTGGGTTATAGTGGAAAACTAAAGAAGAGCAAAAAAGGTCTGGAGGATATATTTATTGATTGATAAATAATGTATAATATAACATAAGGGAACGGGCGAAACTGTACATATATATGTATGAATATGTATGGGTATAGTAGATATACATTGAATAAGTGGGGGGAAGCAATACACTTTAAGATACAAGTACAGTGAGATTAATATAATAAGAGAAAAGAAAGTCGTCGCATACATTAAGTCACATGTAAATCGGACAAGCCCAGTACGCGGGCCACGCAGTAAATAACGAATATAAGGAACATGTATAAATAATGTTATAAGGTCCTGTAATGGTAGACTTGGCCACAATAAGAGTCAAAAGTTATATGGACTAAATATATTCAGCTCTGTGGCCAGGGTCTCGAGCCCGAGCAGGAAAGCAACAAATAAACTAGGATCCGGGCTGACACAGCTGGTGGGAAAGATAACAACGGTATAAAATCCAGGTCAGGAGATAAGCTAAGATCGGGAAGACGAACGGCGAATGGGGAACGCGGCCTCAGCGATGGGAGCAAGTAGTACAGGCAAATGGGGCTATGCGTCGGGGTTAAAAATCCATATGGCCAGGATGTCCGTGGCCGGGGTCTTCGAGAACAGCAGGTGGGGTAGGTAGCGAAGGAGGCGGTTAACCAGGGCCTCAAGGGCAGCAGGTGGGGTAGCTGGTGAAGGAGGAGATCACTAGGGCCTCGAGAGCAGCATAGGGGGTAGGCGACGACACAGGCTGAAGGCCGGCCCCGAACACAACATGGCCGCGACCATCCCCTGCCTAATTTATTCAGGATGGTCTTGAGTAGGGCCGCCTAATGGCCAATCAATAGAGATGAGAGATGACGCTGACGAGCAATCAATAGGTGCTGGGTATGGTCATGAAGGGAAGCTGAAATAAAGTAAAAGAAACAAGTATAAGCCTAGGGGGAAAGGAAAGCGCAGTCAGTTATCAGTGAGCGTTTGGGGGAGTACGATCGAGAAGACCAGATGGCACTGTGTAACTCCTGAGGAGTATGTGTGTGGTTCTAAAGGTTTAACATCGGTTTAACATTGACAACAACGGTCTTGTGATCTAGACGTTGGGAAACATGGATCATTGGAATCTGTGCATTTAGATATAACGTTTCAATTGGAGTTATGGTGTAACGACATTGCCACCGGAATTATATGTTGAGTGTTCTATTCACATGCCAACCTGGAGTCCTGTATTCTGGAGAGAACCATGGAGTTAGTGATACAGTATACCGGTTTTGTAGGTATGGAGCTGGAAAGCCAATTGTTTAGACTGGCCGACCTGATGAATTGGAAACTGATAGTATGTGTATACCCCGGATCCATAGTGGTGACCGGAGAGTAACCATTAGATTGCACCTGTGTTCTCGTAAAACCGATATCAGATCCATCGGTATCATAGAGAAGCGTATAAGGTCGTCTTCGAGACATGTTGACGATTATGATATGGACACATAATAACCTAATTGAAATCAGGTTGAAAGTATTTATTGGTTGATTGCGTGGAGACTTATACATTCTGGATTCCATAAAGGATTCCTGCTGGATATTTATATGTATACTTTGCCTTGACTACGGCCGTCGCGTATAATTATCAATGCAAGCCCTGGAGCTAAATGATAGAAATGATGTACATATCTCTATATATATGAAGGGAAGGCTGTGATTACAATATAAACCTGTGAAAGTGCTCTATATATATATCATAACATCCATAACATCAAATAAAGCTGGATCTCACTACCCTTGCGTTATCCTTGGGCGGAAGCCTACCTCTGACTAGTTTACCCCACAGAGTAAGAGTGTAGAAGATGAATGTTGGACCCCATTTAAGTATACTAAAACGCTATGTTTGTATAGGACATTAACTATAGCCCAGTAGTGAGAGCAGCTCAGGGTAGGAGTGGGTATCTAGTGCTGAGAGCAGCTCAGGGTAGGAGTGGGTATCCCTCTAGTACTGTGAGCAGCTTAGGGTGGGAGCAGGGATCTAGTAGTGAGAGCAGCTCAGGTAGGAGCAGGTATCTAGTACTGAGAGCAGCTCAGGGTAGGAGTGGGTATCCCTCTAGTACTGAGAGCAGCTCAGGGTAGGAGCAGGTATCTAGTACTGTGAGCAGCTCAGGGTAGGAGCAGGTATCCCTCTAGTACTGAGAGCAGCTCAGGGTAGGAGCGGGCATCTAGTAGTAAGAGCAGCTCAGGGTAGGAGCAGGTATCTAGTACTGAGAGCAGCTCAGGGTAGGAGCGGGTATCCCTCTAGTACTGAGAGCAGCTCAGGGTAGGAGCGAGTATCCCTCTAGTACTGAGCAGCTCAGGGTAGGAGCAGGTATCCCTCTAGTACTGAGAGCAGCTCAGGGTAGGAGCGGGCATCTAGTAGTGAGAGCAGCTCAGGGTAGGAGCGGGTATCCCTCTAGTACTGAGAGCAGCTCAGGGTAGGAGCGAGTATCCCTCTAGTACTGAGCAGCTCAGGGTAGGAGCAGGTATCCCTCTAGTACTGAGAGCAGCTCAGGGTAGGAGCGGGCATCTAGTAGTGAGAGCAGCTCAGGGTAGGAGCAGGTATCTAGTACTGAGAGCAGCTCAGGGTAGGAGCAGGTATCCCTCTAGTACTGAGAGCAGCTCAGGGTAGGAGCGGGTATCCCTCTAGTACTGAGAGCAGCTCAGGGTAGGAGCAGGTATCCCTCTAGTACTGAGAGCAGCTCAGGGTAGGAGCGGGTATCCCTCTAGTACTGAGAGCAGCTCAGGGTAGGAGCGAGTATCCCTCTAGTACTGAGCAGCTCAGGGTAGGAGCAGGTATCCCTCTAGTACTGAGAGCAGCTCAGGGTATGAGCGGGCATCTAGTAGTGAGAGCAGCTCAGGGTAGGAGCGGGTATCCCTCTAGTACTGAGGGCAGCTCAGGGTAGGAGCAGGTATCCCTCTAGTACTGAGAGCAGCTCAGGGTAGGAGTGGGTATCCCTCTAGTAGTGGGTTATAGTGGAAAACTAAAGAAGAGCAAAAAAGGTCTGGAGGATATATTTATTGATTGATAAATAATGTATAATATAACATAAGGGAACGGGCGAAACTGTACATATATATGTATGAATATGTATGGGTATAGTAGATATACATTGAATAAGTGGGGGGAAGCAATACACTTTAAGATACAAGTACAGTGAGATTAATATAATAAGAGAAAAGAAAGTCGTCGCATACATTAAGTCACATGTAAATCGGACAAGCCCAGTACGCGGGCCACGCAGTAAATAACGAATATAAGGAACATGTATAAATAATGTTATAAGGTCCTGTAATGGTAGACTTGGCCACAATAAGAGTCAAAAGTTATATGGACTAAATATATTCAGCTCTGTGGCCAGGGTCTCGAGCCCGAGCAGGAAAGCAACAAATAAACTAGGATCCGGGCTGACACAGCTGGTGGGAAAGATAACAACGGTATAAAATCCAGGTCAGGAGATAAGCTAAGATCGGGAAGACGAACGGCGAATGGGGAACGCGGCCTCAGCGATGGGAGCAAGTAGTACAGGCAAATGGGGCTATGCGTCGGGGTTAAAAATCCATATGGCCAGGATGTCCGTGGCCGGGGTCTTCGAGAACAGCAGGTGGGGTAGGTAGTGAAGGAGGCGGTTAACCAGGGCCTCAAGGGCAGCAGGTGGGGTAGCTGGTGAAGGAGGAGATCACTAGGGCCTCGAGAGCAGCATAGGGGGTAGGCGACGACACAGGCTGAAGGCCGGCCCCGAACACAACATGGCCGCGACCATCCCCTGCCTAATTTATTC
The DNA here is from genome assembly GCA_947462335.1 of Harmothoe impar. Classification (NCBI taxonomy): domain Eukaryota; kingdom Metazoa; phylum Annelida; class Polychaeta; order Phyllodocida; family Polynoidae; genus Harmothoe; species Harmothoe impar. Next base: position 103,919,491 of record OX381705.1, on the reverse strand, counting down.
AGGATGGTCTTGAGTAGGGCCGCCTAATGGCCAATCAATAGAGATGAGAGATGACGCTGACGAGCAATCAATAGGTGCTGGGTATGGTCATGAAGGGAAGCTGAAATAAAGTAAAAGAAACAAGTATAAGCCTAGGGGGAAAGGAAAGCGCAGTCAGTTATCAGTGAGCGTTTGGGGGAGTACGATCGAGAAGACCAGATGGCACTGTGTAACTCCTGAGGAGTATGTGTGTGGTTCTAAAGGTTTAACATCGGTTTAACATTGACAACAACGGTCTTGTGATCTAGACGTTGGGAAACATGGATCATTGGAATCTGTGCATTTAGATATAACGTTTCAATTGGAGTTATGGTGTAACGACATTGCCACCGGAATTATATGTTGAGTGTTCTATTCACATGCCAACCTGGAGTCCTGTATTCTGGAGAGAACCATGGAGTTAGTGATACAGTATACCGGTTTTGTAGGTATGGAGCTGGAAAGCCAATTGTTTAGACTGGCCGACCTGATGAATTGGAAACTGATAGTATGTGTATACCCCGGATCCATAGTGGTGACCGGAGAGTAACCATTAGATTGCACCTGTGTTCTCGTAAAACCGATATCAGATCCATCGGTATCATAGAGAAGCGTATAAGGTCGTCTTCGAGACATGTTGACGATTATGATATGGACACATAATAACCTAATTGAAATCAGGTTGAAAGTATTTATTGGTTGATTGCGTGGAGACTTATACATTCTGGATTCCATAAAGGATTCCTGCTGGATATTTATATGTATACTTTGCCTTGACTACGGCCGTCGCGTATAATTATCAATGCAAGCCCTGGAGCTAAATGATAGAAATGATGTACATATCTCTATATATATGAAGGGAAGGCTGTGATTACAATATAAACCTGTGAAAGTGCTCTATATATATATCATAACATCCATAACATCAAATAAAGCTGGATCTCACTACCCTTGCGTTATCCTTGGGCGGAAGCCTACCTCTGACTAGTTTACCCCACAGAGTAAGAGTGTAGAAGATGAATGTTGGACCCCATTTAAGTATACTAAAACGCTATGTTTGTATAGGACATTAACTATAGCCCAGTAGTGAGAGCAGCTCAGGGTAGGAGTGGGTATCTAGTGCTGAGAGCAGCTCAGGGTAGGAGTGGGTATCCCTCTAGTACTGTGAGCAGCTTAGGGTGGGAGCAGGGATCTAGTAGTGAGAGCAGCTCAGGTAGGAGCAGGTATCTAGTACTGAGAGCAGCTCAGGGTAGGAGTGGGTATCCCTCTAGTACTGAGAGCAGCTCAGGGTAGGAGCAGGTATCTAGTACTGTGAGCAGCTCAGGGTAGGAGCAGGTATCCCTCTAGTACTGTGAGCAGCTCAGGGTAGGAGCAGGTATCCCTCTAGTACTGAGAGCAGCTCAGGGTAGGAGCAGGTACCTAGTACTGTGAGCAGCTCAGGGTAGGAGCAGGTATCCCTCTAGTAGTGAGCAGCTCAGGGTAGGAGCGGGTATCCCTCTAGTGCGGAGAGCAGCTCAGGGTAGGGTTAAAACAGGGTGCTATCTTAACAAGTAGTATTGTAACAAGTGGTATTATGAAAAGTGGTATTGTAACAAGTCGTAATATTACTAGTCGTATTGTAACTAGTGGTATCGTAACTGGTAGTATTGTAACTAGTAGTATTGTAAATAGCAGTATTGTAACCAATTCAATTATTATAGGAATGCTTGAAGAATAGATATCTAAATTTACAGAAGTATCGCTAATATTTTAATAGTTGAAATTGAACATGTCCTCATCCAATCTTTTATAGGAATTTTTGAAGAAGAATAGATATCTAAATATACAGAAGTATTACTAATGTTTTTCATGGTTGAAGTTGAGCATGTTCTCGGGAACTGCTTTTGGTGTTTTGAGACTGCTGTGTGTGGCGGGATAGGAGAGCGGCAAAGCAGTACCGTTTTCCTCCCTTCTTCCACAAAAGGTGTCCCATAGTCCAAGCCTTCAGGCCACAGATTTTACAAAACTAAGTCCAATTGCATCTTTGCATGACTCTACATAGAGGTAGTGTACACAATATACCCTAGATGGCACCACCTCTCTGTAGACTATTGGTATGTGCAAAGATGAGGTAGGACTTTTTGTTGCATACCTTCCCATTTTACCCCATAGCCAACCCACTCTACAAACTGAGGTCTTGTTAAAACCTGTGCTTTAGGCAGTCCTCTCTGAGACTGTGCTGGGAGAGTGGCGGGAGGAGGCAGATCTCTGTACCACAGTGCTGCACTCGGCCTCACCCACCATTCTGAACCCTCACCTGGCGCCACCACTCAATGTCAACCACCTCTCTGTACGGATACGTCCATCTTTATCCAACAAAATGCATTTTACTCTAACCAACCGGGTTTCAGTCTGGACTACAGAATCTCTATGGAGAGTGGCACCTCAGGTAGAGCTCTAAGTTGCACAGAGAGGCCCTTAGATGACTCCCTGTGGTGCAGAATGACGCCTACAGAGTGTTTGGCAGTAGGTGCAGCAGCAGCAGGAGGAGTCAATGTCTTCCTCACGTCCTACACCACGCCAGGCCCGACCTGCCGTCTGGGCGGGTCCTTGTCCTACAGGGGGCCAGAAAAAATAAGATAAAATTATGCTAGATTAAAAACGTCAGGTGATGAGAAACACTTTTTTTGAGTGGCCCAAGATGGCATCAAGAAGCAAAGGCAGAAACAACAATTATTTCATGGCGGATACAATGATCACAATGCTTCAGTACTAAAAATCTCGTATCCCATGCCCCCCCATGGGATATAATGCTCCCGTATCACATGGCCTATGACGTCATCATTTGTTCAAATTTTAATGGCCATTTATATGCAATTAAACATATTTTGAAGAATAAAAACCATGAAATAAAGGCAAAGGCCCATGGTCAAAGGATTTTTGATATTGTTCCCCCCGAAGTGGGGCTGGGGCGCATCCCACTCAGCCTACGGCTTCATGGGATAATGCCCCAGCCCCACCATGGGCCTTTGTCTATATATCTCTTCCTGCTGAGGGCACTATTGACATGTTTCACCATTTGTTAATAGCAGAAGCAGCAATAACACTCCCTTCACTCAGCAATAGAAGTATCATATATACACACTGGCGCATCAAAAGTCAACCTGTGAATAAAGATGGGAGTGTGCGTACAGAGAGGTCATTGGGCAATACGCTGTTGGCCATCGGACCTGGCAGCTCCCAGTATATATACTAGATAACAGGTTATAATCAAGATTACATCCTTCAAGATCCATTATAACCACAATAAACAATACATAATAGATGTAAGGCTAAGGACTGTATCATTAGGGTTGTTGTCATTGGAGTTATAATGGATCTTGAAGGATACAATCTTGGTTCTAACCTTTTACATAGTATATATAGTTATGTACAGCTGGAGCCGCCAGGTCCGATGGCACGTAGGGTCTTGCGATCTCATCTCCTTAGCAAATAGAGTTTTCTGGTTGAACTGAAGATAACATCTATATAAAGCTAAAATCAAGGGGTGAAGCCCCCTCATTCTACTATTATCCGTTGATAGTCCCCCCTCATGTAACTTTTTGTAATGTCAAAGAATGTGTTGATCTTTTAGCACTTTATATATACCTTAACCGTAAACTAATAGTTAAACATTTTATTGTTTTTTTATGAGAGATATTAAAGTTAAATTTACCCAAAAAAGCATGTGTCGTAACATTAATACTGTATAACAGTGTATCTACCCCTTATACAGGTATTTACTACATGGAATTCTCTCCCCAGTAGCTTTAGTTCCGCTCACTCCCTGTAGGTGGTGCAGGGGTGCAGCAGGGCTAGGGCTGCATGCACTCTGCTACAGGCACGGTGATCAGAAGGCCTCTCTGTGCGGTTCAAATCTCTAGAATAGCCATCACTCTCCGAGCAGATGCTTTATGTAGCCCAAAAACCTGTTCCATGAATTAACATAAATTATCCACCCTAATTTAGCATGGCTCATGCTCATGCCAGATATAGGTACATATGTGTTGGAATCAACTCTATTAAACATCAATTTGATCATATATACGTATCGTTCAATTTCTTTTCGTTTAATCAGTTTTTTCTCGTTATTGGTCATATTTCTATCCCATCCCATAATGCCGTTTAAAGAAAAGGAAGCTAACAAGAATTTATTTTATTTTATTCACATTCCTGGACAATAAACCCCTTAAGGCTGTGTCTCATGGGATTGACACAATTGAAACGTCTTGTGGATGTAGTCTTTGACAAGGTGTATTCTTTGACCGGGTGTACTCTTTCACCAGGTGTAGTCTTTGACTGGTGTAGTCTTTGACCAGCAAGCTTCAAAACGGCTGAAATGGGGGCTATGTACACAGAAATGCTGGGAGGTTTGTAATATATAGTTTTAAAATATCCATTAACCTTTTCCCCCCATTTCTGTCTACATAGCCCCCGTTTCAGCCCTTTTGAAACTATAGCATTTGTTGTTGCGGTGCACCGATGCACCCTGGTAAGTAACTCACCTGATAACTCAACTACCGTAAATTCTCGCGTATAAGCCTAACTCACGTATAAGCCGCACCCCTAACTTTGACAAATTATATAAGTCGCAGAGGGGGTCTGAATATTGCGATTTTGGTACTGTAGTATACTAATAAAAACTCCCGTATAAGCCGCACCCTATATAGACATGTTTGGTATCAAAAGAAAGCTGAGTCTGACTCACGTACAAGCCGCGGCTTCTATGCGAGAATTTACGGTACTTTCATTATACTCTACCCTGTTCTGGCCTAGCCCATCAAGTGCCGCAGAGTGCTCAAATATGTTGTATGAATGTATCATGCCAAGTCTACAGGCCTGATACAGTTTCAACGTGTTGCCATGATCTGATGATGCACCAAAATAGTGTTAGCTTTGAGACACAGTGTCAATCCTGCTCCTACACATGGTCCCTTGATCCCCTGCCCATGACCCCCACCTCTCCTACTAACAATATCCGCTCCTGCCTCTTCACATATTCCCCTCCTGCTCCTCATTCATGATATATGACCCTGCCTCCACTCACACTGGTCCATAACTCATGTCTCCTGTCACTGCCAGTTCCCACCAGGTGGCAGTGCAGTCTGTCATTCTGCAACAGAGGCAGTCATCAAAAGGCCTCTCTGTGCCGTTTAAATTAAATCTGTAGCAGACGCCCCTCTCTCCACAATAGTTCTTGCACTAGATATCAAATCTAAATGCATAATTAACATGCACCATCTGGTGAGTCTATACATAATCTGGCTAAATGGAAGTGGGGGCAAACATTAACTGCGACACTTACTATGAAAAATGTTAGAACCATGATTGTATCCTTCAAGATCCATTATAACTACAAAAACAACAATCCTAAGATACTGCCCCTACACAGTATTACCATGAAAGGCGAAAAAGTGGGGAACAAATAAATTTATTTTTAGTGATAGAAGCGGCCACCATTTGGCCAGATTACGCATAGCTTCTTCACAGAATGTGTGCGGGAAGATGATGGCCCCTGGTGAGAGGTGGAAGAGGCAGGGTCAGGCTCTGTGTGTGTGTGTGTGTGTGTGTGTGTGTGTGAGGGTGGTGGCCCCAGGTGAGAGGTGGAGGAGGCAGGGTCAGGCTCTGTGTGTGTGTGTGTGTGTGTGTGTGTGTGTGTGTGAGGGTGGTGGCCCCTGGTGAGAGGTGGAGGAGGCAGGGTCAGGCTCTGTGTGTGTGTGTGTGTGTGTGTGTGTGTGTGTGTGTGTGGGTGTGTGTGTGTGTGTGTGTGAGGGTGGTGGCCCCTGGTGAGAGGTGGAGGAGGCAGGGTCAGGCTGTGTGTGTGTGTGTGTGTGTGTGTGTGTGTGTGTGAGGGTGGGGACCCCTGGTGAGAGGTGGGGGAGGCAGGGTCAGGCTGTGTGTGTGTGTGTGTGTGTGTGTGTGAGGGTGGTGGCCCCTGGTGAGAGGTGGGGGAGGCAGGGTCAGGCTGTGTGTGTGTGTGTGTGTGTGTGTGTGTGTGTGTGTGAGGGTGGTGGCCCCTGGTGAGAGGTGGGGGAGGCAGGGTCAGGCTGTGTGTGTGTGTGTGTGTGTGTGTGAGGGTGGTGGCCCCTGGTGAGAGGTGGAGGAGGCAGGGTCAGGCTGTGTGTGTGGGGGGGGGGGGGGGGAGGGTGGGGGCCCCTGGTGAGAGGTGGAGGAGGCAGGGTCAGGCTGTGTGTGTGGGGGGGGGAGGGTGGGGGCCCCTGGTGAGAGGTGGAGGAGGCAGGGTCAGGCTCTGTGTGTGTGTGTGTGTGTGTGTGTGTGTGTGTGTCTGTGTGTGTGTGTGTGAGGGTGGGGGCCCCTGGTGAGAGGTGGAGGAGGCAGGGTCAGGCTGTGTGTGTGTGTGTGTGTGTGTGTGTGTGTGTGAGGGTGGGGGCCCCTGGTGAGAGGTGGAGGAGGCAGGGTCAGGCTGTGTGTGTGTGTGTGTGTGTGTGTGTGAGGGTGGTGGCCCCTGGTGAGAGGTGGAGGAGGCAGGGTCAGGCTGTGTGTGTGTGTGTGTGTGTGTGTGTGTGAGGGTGGTGGCCCCTGGTGAGAGGTGGAGGAGGCAGGGTCAGGCTGTGTGTGTGTGTGTGTGGTGTGTGTGTGTGTGTGTGTGTGAGGGTGGTGGCCCCTGGTGAGAGGTGGAGGAGGCAGGGTCAGGCTGTGTGTGTGTGTGTGTGTGTGTGTGTGTGTGAGGGTGGGGGCCCCTGGTGAGAGGTGGAGGAGGCAGGGTCAGGCTGTGTGTGTGTGTGTGTGTGTGTGAGGGTGGTGGCCCCTGGTGAGAGGTGGAGGAGGCAGGGTCAGGCTGCTGTGTCCTTCACCATTCAGGCTCCTAGTTTTTGTGGCACATACCAGCAGATACCTGTCAGACACCAGCAGCAGGTCGATAGGAACAGTGTGAGGCTTTTAACCCCTTCCACGCGGTATGCCAATATATTGCACAAAATTGCATTGAGTTCCAAGAAATCCAGTGGTGAAGGGGTTAAGGGTTGCTCTTAAAGCATTGATTCCTTCTCAATTTACTCCATTGCCTTACATTCTTTTCTCCTTCTACTCTCCTCTCTTTTTTGCCTTCTAACTTTTGTTCAGGATTCCTTCCTTCCGTCCTTCCTTCTTTCTCCTCTTTTTTCATTTAATCCTACCATCCTACCGGTAGTCCTTGCTTCATATCTTCCCTCTTCCCTTCCTGCCTTCCTGCCATCCCTAGTTCCTCCATACTTTAAACCTGTCCTTCCTTTTTTCCTCACGTCCTTTTTTCCTTCCTTCCTTCCTTCCTTCCTTCCTTTCTTCCTTCCTTCTTCCTTTCTTCCTTCCTTCCTTCCTTACTTCTTCTGTTTCTTCCACCCTAATTCACTCCTAACATCCTTTCCCTCCTTCCTCCTTTCCTTTGTGCATTTGTTCTTTCCTTCCCTTCTTCTTCTTCCCCTCTTGATCTCCATTCCTTCCTTTTGTCCTGTATAACCCATCTTTGTTTACTTGTTTTCTTGCAAACCTTCAACTGATTACTTACATTGTTGGAGCTGTTTCTTTATCCTATAGCCTCCTGTACCTCCCATCACTCAGAGCCCACTAACAGTGACTATCAGCGCCCCCTACATCATGTCCACACCTAAAGGTGGTAACTTAACCCATGCCTATGTACCCGGTGAGGGGCGGCGGTGAGGACTCGCCCCCTTAATACCATTACCCAGTGTTACTACTGTTTAAGCTTGTAAATTACCCTGGAGGTGGCATTAGGGGCAGGGCGGGGGCCGTAAGCTGTCAGTGGTGATTAGGCTAGGTGTCTGTTATGGGTAAACATGACCAGGGTGGAAATCAATACAAGGGGGTATTCCTGAGGCATTTCCTATTCATAAATGATGTTTAGGTAAAGCCTGTTTTAACGTTCTTAATTTACAGTAGATCACTACTATGATGGAATTTAGGGACAATACCATTTCAAAAGGTTTGGAAAAAACAAACAAGCAGATATTTTACATACTTTGTATAATCATTGTTGTATTAGAATGTGATACAGCATAATCATAGTTTTAACATGTTTGAGTACTCCTGTGTTCAGGGGGCCAGTGCTTCTTCCCTATGGGGAACAGCCAAGCATGTGATATACCATTTCAAAGATCAGGACACAAATTTCAATCTTCAATTTCCCCTCGAATTACCCTTTCTGCTTCCCTCCTCACATATCAGCAAGCTTCCAGAAAGGCGTATCCAACTAAATAAGCCACAAGTGTCAAACACACCGGGTTTCAATATACAAGGCCTTAATCATGATCAAATGAGGACGACACATTATAATAGAAATCCAATCTTTATTGAAAATATGCAAGAGTATGTTATCATTAATATATGACAGAAGACATCGAAACAGCTGCTAAACCTAATCATGAACAGAATAAATGTTGATTTGAAAGCTCTACTATCTGCAACACGTGAAAAATCTGTTAAGTTTTGGTTTGACCGATTTCTTGATATAAACAACTCATTCATGTATTCTTCTTTTTTTTCCTCTGATGTTATGAAAACTCCTTAGTTTATATATATAAGCTATTTTACACAGGGGATTGACTATCTATTGTATGACCATGTGTGGGTATATGTTGGCAGGCACTCCTTGAGTGTGGCCCATGGTCAAATTGGGCCCCAGGTTGGATGGTGCTCAAGAAGGCTAGGCAGGCTATGCAACCTCCAAATACTAACGCATTAGTGTCGTGAAACGGTATATTAGGACAATTGAGGAAATACACTATGGTCGATTGATGGTGTGATTGTTGCCACCATACCTCAAAAGTAACTCTGGATGGAGTGATAATGCTACTGCTGTTTGAGAAATATTTTGATCACAAAATTGCATTTTTTTCTGGATACTAGAAATAAATACCTGCCCCCACAATAACATACAAATTTAGATGAGGGTGTTAAGTATATATTTATTGTCACTTCCATCGTTCCGTCTGGAATCGGGATGTGAACTAACACTCGCCAGCAGGGGGTGTGTTGGTAATATTAGACCGGATAACACCTCCCCCCTGCTGCCACCTGCTGGGGGTCTCCGACACCACACAGGTGTGCTACCCGATAGTGGCTCTATTCATCCCCACACCTGGCAGCGAGCGGACGTGCAGACATTCACACGTCAGACTTTCAAGTTACAATGGAGGACACAAGGGAGGCCGAGAAGGACCTCCTTGAGGCAAAGAATTGTGTGTCCGGTTGTGGGATGAGGCACCTACCGCCATTTGGGAAGTACTGCAAATACCCCTCCCAGGAGGCGAACACGCAGTTAGAGGAGGCATTGGAGTGCAATGAGGCGGAGGTCATCTCATACTTGTCTACCATCTATTTGTCATTTAAGTAATAAAGGGGTGGTAACATTTGGTTACATTGCTCAAGTCCAATCTACCCCTGACTTGCCTCTGTTTACTCAGGAGTCTAATGCTTAATGCTTTTTCGGGCACCTAGTGGCGCCAGCTAGCTCGTAGGCTAAGAGTCATAGCAATGACTATTGAGTCTGAACAACCCTCAGATAGTTGTCAGTTGGTGGACTTGTAGTTGGAGGTTGGAACACAGAAGTGTAAAACTTGCAGAGGTAATTCCTTTCATCTTGATTCACGAGGTAGTTCACACATTGGGCAGCCTGCTGACAACTGCAATGGTTGGTTATATGCTTCCCAAAGGATCACCTAGACTATTTTCTTATAGTTGTCAGTTGGTGGAGTTGCAGTTGGAGGTCGGTACAAGGAGCTGTAGGTCTCACAGAGGTATTTCCCTCCATCTTCAGTCATGATGAAGTGCACACATTGGGCATCTTGCTGACACCTGGAACAAAATGAACGTATCTTCTTTAAGATATGCAAGAAAAGCTTGACAATATTGTGTGTGTCTACATATATCTATTACATAAAATATTAGATTCCTTTATACACTGAAGGTGATCACACTCAGTTCACTACATCAAGCGAACATATGATCATAATTTTGTCACAAGGGGAACCTACTATATACCAATATGATCTGGTAACAATTCCAGATAGTGTCTTTTGATTTTTAATACATAACTTCTACTAATATTGATGGTAGGTGATCATGAGGAATGAGGAATGTGAGAAGTATTTTAGAGTAGTGAGCACTTTAGACCAATAATTTCTGTGTACAAATCATATAATATACACCTATAATATACACCTCAGGATTTATTGGCAGAGTCATACCAACTGCATATTATATCAAACGCATCCAATATTAAGTGTTATAAATTATCATCTTTGGGAAGGGGAGGCAGTTCTGAAAATTATTTGGAAAGGGGAGAAAACCCTTGATCAGCTTTTCATATGTACAACCTACCTTCTAGCACAGCCAAATGCCGACCCCAGGATCTGGCTAGATGAGGGCACAACCGCTGTGTCTATTGGGACACCACCTGGTATCTTCATGAAGTTAACTTTTGTGACTCCATCTGAAAGAAATCAGACAAACTCCATTCAATACACCCACAATAAATGTTATTAGGTTTGTCTTGTGTGTGAAGTTAAACCTCGCCTGGCACCCCTGTTCAAGTTGAGTCCCAACATTGAAAGGAGCAACATACCTCCATTGAGGGACGTCCTTCAATGGAGGTATGGTTATATAAGAGTTTAAGGGGTGTTGCTCCATTGGGGGATGGTCTAATCAGGAGTGGCCATGGTCTGATGATCATGACACCAGACAGAGGGCAACAGTCATGTTTTGAATATACCTACTGAAGTCTGCATTTCAGAAATTGAAAGTAATTCATATCTGTTTTCTCAGTAATGAAAGGACTTATGAGAATGATCCCAACGTACATTTAACAAGCATTTAACACCCTTCATGATATGGGTAATACTGATTTAATTAGATGTGTGTCTAACTTAGCAAATTGGATTATGTTAGACAGACACCACACTTCTTTATTTTGTTTATGGTGTTCATTTAACTAAGTAAGGCCGTAGTTGCTCAATTTTGATTTTGAAAACACTGGTTGCAAGAGAAAATAAAACTCTTTACAATGGAGATACAAATTTGAATTAAATTTGAAATTAAAATACAGTAATTTGAAATCCAGGTCTCAGGTGAAGGGCGTTGCTCAATCAAGGTATGGGGCTTCTTTGAGGTACGTCCTTCATTTGAGGGTATACATAGTCTCAAACCTGCTGTTGTAAGGTGGGGATGCTTCAAGGGACCCCGCACTTTAAGCATACTAAAACTATGAAGGTGTAGGGACACTAATATTAGTATTGTAATCGAACGCCTACAAGGTAGTTCGGGCGGCCGGAGCCAGGGGGCACCCCTATCGGAGGCGGACAGTATATAAGCTGTCCTCACCCCCTTGCTCTGGCAGACCTTCTCAGGTCTCTGACTGTATAACATATTGAAAGCATCGAAAGATAATCATATGCCGATCGAACCTCATATACCTCAAGGACTAGCTTTATTGTACAGGTGAACGCTAATAAAATCCTGTTTCTTGCATCTCTACATGAAAACTGCAGTTCGAGTCCTTATTTAATCGAATTACCTAAAGACGAAATCTACACTGGTGCCGTGACCAGGATTTTATGTAGGAGATAGCGGACTGACCCTGGCAGAGGCTCAGTCAAGGAACGGGGGGGATGAAGGATCGGGAACCGAGCTGGAAGATGGGGAATTGGACTACACAGTCGCCCAAATCAATGAAATCTGGGATATTGCCTCTCGAATGCATACTCCAGAGAATAAAAAAGGTCGAAAGAGGAGTCTGATTTTTCGAACTCCGGGAGAATTTCCTCCTCCCAGGACGGTGCCGAATACCAATCCGTTCAGAGGGAACCCATGGGCGGACATGCTTCCCTCCGAACCGAACCTCGGACATATGGAACGAGACTTGTCCAGAAGAGGTCGACAGGTCCCTGATTATGACGCCTACTGCGAGAAATTGAAAGCAGAAGAGGAGTCAATGAGGGATCGGTATACAGCCATGAATGAGGATTTGATCCGATTGGCCCACGAAAAAGCAAGGGTCATCGCACAGAACCAGAAGGAAGCAGCGGAATTGAGTGAAGTAAAATCCAGAATCCAAGCGGATAGGAAATATATAAGTGAACAGTTGGCTCTCGAAACCTCTCAGTTGGCCAAGGTCCAACAGAAGGTTAAGATTGCTCAACACAGTCTGACCGAGGAGCAAGCACAACTCCAGAAAGAGAAGGAAGAGGCTCGCCGAAGTCGTGATCTTCGGGATACCTATGAAAGCGAGATCGAACGACAATCCAAAAGGGTCAAGAAAATCAAGGCTGATTATTCGAAGGAAGAGAAAGCCGGCGAGGCCCTGCGGGAACAGTTCGAGCAAGAACGAGAAGCGTTGAAGCAAGCTCGAATCGACATGAAGACTGACCTCGAAAATATTCAGAAAAAGAAAGATGAAATCAATGATACCTACCTGGCTTATCAGAGTCAGATAGAGGAGATCCGCAAAGAAGAAGAGACTAGGAGGCGGGAGACAATGAATGAGGGAGCCAAGCTACCTAAACACGTTGCATCCACACCTAGTCCGATATTGAGTACAGTAGAGCCCATCGAAACACGGGGGGTTGTTTCGGAGGGGAAGTATGAACGAACCCAGGGAGGGACTGTTCCGAATGAGACTTATCGTAAAGTCACGTATGGGGGAACCGAGGAGAAAGAAATCTCTAGCACTCATGATATCACGAGCGAGGCCCCACCCAAAAGAATGAACCATAGTTACGGCTCTCTGCATCCCTTTGCGGATGACACGCTGGCAGGACATAATTATACGGTACCACCACCACCGATATATAATATAACCTACCAGTATCGGGCACCATTACCCGGAGCCGGATCGAACGAAGGACATCAGTCCTATAACGAAGGGGGAGGATCGATTCCGAGCAGGGGGACAGGTGGTGCTCCGAACCCCGGAACGAATCCGGGAGGAGGAGCCGGAACTGTGCCGAACCCTGGTTCGTACGGAGGTTACCCCCCCAGTCCTGAACGAACTCAGCCAAATCCAAGAGGAGGAACACCAAGACCGGTCCCTGCCCCGAGGAGGTTGACAAAACGATCATCTATGGGCCCGAGGGTTGCTGCCATAGTGGAATCCGATCCTTGTATACAAGGAATGGGGATAGACTGTTGCAGTCGGACCCGGGAAGATGAGTCAGAAATAATGGAATGGAGCCGGAGGCAGTCTGATAGACTGGTATGGAGTCAGAACAGCGCCAGGAAGCCTGTTCGAACTCCCCGACGGTTCAATGGAGAGAATTGGAAGGAAAGCTACCAAGACTTTTGCGACGATAACCGTTATCATGGGTGGGACAAGGAGGCTTCCTTGGGTCCTCTCATTAAATGGTTGAGTGAGGGTCCGGGACGAATAGCTGTAGATGATTGGCGAGAGACGTATGGGGAAGATGGAAACTATGACCAATTGGTGGCAGCCGCCACACACATTTTTGGGGTGCTGTCCGCGAATGATCCTTGGTCGGAGTTCCAGGTACGAACACAGAAACCAAAAGAGTCTCCGAAAGTATTCGGACTAGAGCTTCAAAGATTATTGCAAAAGGCTCGACCTTATTGGAGACGGGATGATGAATATTTCTTAGATGAACTATTCACACACTTCATAAAAGGACTGAGGGATTCGTCCCATGCTGAACTCGTCCAGAAAGAATGGGGGCGAGGATCCTCAATGGTAGACTTCTTTTTGGCTATCGATCAGCATGAAAAGAAGAAACGACTACTTTCTGGGTTCGTACCCAACCAAAGAGTGGCGTCTGCACATACGGCTGCTCCAGAGGAAAGCGATTCGGACGCTGGTTCGGATGAGGAAAGAATTGCAGCAATAGGGGGAGATAAGTGGGATCGAAAGAATCGGTGGAAGAAAAATGGTAGTAAACCACCCGAGAAAGAGAAGCCAGTAGAGGCAAGCTCGAAGCCCATCCCTACCCCCCAATTAGGAGCGTCATCAGAGAATGAGAAACGGTTAATGGCCATGATGGAGGAAATGAAAGGATTGTTGGACTATCAGAAACGACCGAAGCTAGATCGAGCAACGGTGAAGTGTTTCAGGTGCCAGGAGACCGGACATTTCGCAGCCGAATGTACGGCCGAGAAACCAGTTTGGAGGGAAAGAAAGAGAGAGGAGACGGGAAATTAGAGGGGGTTGTCCGTGAAGGCAAGCTGACGACCCCGAATAAAGTATGCCAGGATACAATCCATACGAACGCGATTGAGGAGTCTGTAATGTATCCGCCCAGCAGCATGGGAAATGCTGATGAGCCGAAAACATGTGGGGCTGGGGGTATTGGTGAGACAGTTGCCAGGGAGAGCAAAGAAGGGAAACCGATCACCAATAGAGAGGAAGGTTGGGTAGAGGAACTATCCAGGATCGGGGGGATCCGCCTTCCCCAAGGTCATCCGTGTCTGGAGTATTTGAAAGGATTCGGATTCAATTTTGACATGGCAGACGACATCAAAAGGTTCGCAAGTAATCCCTCTATGATGGGAGGAAAGAGATGGTATGTGTCCGTATCTGTAAACGGCAGAATGGGAGAATTTTTGTTGGATACCGGAGCTAGCCACTCCGCTATGTCGAAAAGATTCTACGATCTGGTGTCGGACATGGATGATGACCTCACAACGAGGGTAAATGCATGTGCGGCTGATGGGAGCAAGATACGAACGTTTGGTAGAACTTGTATGATCATCTTGGTGGGTGGTAGGGAATATATCATTTCCCCTACTGTCGCTGGGATAGAGGATGATGGTATCATTGGGATGGATTTCGCTTCCTTATATGGGGTAAAATTGGACCCCATCACTGGAATGTTGAAAGTAAATCGTCCCTACAAAGACAGGATACAATGCCTGGCACGAGAAGTTAGTGGAGTAGCGAGTGTGGTACAGACGGTAAAAATACCTCCCGGAATGGCATGTGATGTGTTAATAGCCTCCAGTAGGATGAAGAGGGGCGTTCCGGGGGTTTTCGAACCTAATGTGACAGTGTTGGGAAAGAGGGGTTTGGAATCAGCCGACACCCTGATAGGCAACATAGCATGGGGGGTGGCCCCTATAACGAACCCGGGTTCGAAAACCATCTACCTAGAGAAAGGCACTGTAGTGGGAGAAGTGATATCCGCGGAAGCGGTCACCAGTAGCTTTGAGAATGGAAGTGGACTAGTCCCGAACAATGAAGTAATGGAAGAAGGATTGGAAAAGTTAATAGAGGGATCCGGAGTAGAGACGGAGGAACAGAGGAAAGCCCTGAGGGAGATGTTAACTGAGTGTAGTTTAGCCTTTGCGCGGCCCGGAGAGCCGTTGGGACGAACGGATCGAGTCCTGCACTCAATTAACACAGAAGGGGCGAATCCAGTAAAGATACCCTATAGACGTCTTCCGCTAGCAAAGAAAGTGGTGGCGGAAGAGGAGATTACGAAGATGTTGGCGGAAAGAGTGATAACTCCGAGCACCAGCCCTTGGAGTAGTCCAGTATGTATGGTAACAAAGAAGGATGGGAGTATCCGATTCTGTATAGACTACCGAAAACTAAATGGCTTGACTAAAAAGAATTCGTATCCGCTCCCCCGGATAGATGAGACCATTGATTCCCTCGGAGGAAATAAATGGTTTTGTACGATTGATTTGCAGTCTGGCTATTGGCAGGTAGGAATGAAAGAAGAGGACAAGGAGAAAACTGCGTTTTCGAGCCATGTAGGGTTGTTCCAGTATAACGTGATGCCATTCGGACTCTGTAATGCTCCGGCCACGTTTGAAGCAATGATGGAGACCTTACTGAGTGACTTATTGTGGAAGAAATGTCTAGTATATCTGGACGATGTGATCATATTCGGAAAGACATTCGAGGAATGCCTGGAGAACTTGAAGTTGGTGTTGCAGCGAATAATCTCGAATGGATTAAAGCTGAAAGCTAAAAAGTGTAACATGTTTCAGAAAAGTATTAACTATCTAGGACGGATCATCTCAACAGATGGGGTGAAAGCTGATCCGGAAAAGGTTAAGACGGTAACAGACTGGAGCATTCCTAAAGGACCGAAAGAAGTAAGATCCTTCCTAGGATTTTGTTCTTATTATAGAGATTTCTTACCAGGATACTCCCGGATAAGTTATCCAATACAATGTCTGTCGCACTGGACCCCGGGGAGACGTAAGGAGAAGTTTCCATGGGGGAAAGAACAAGGGGAATCATTCGAACTGATTAAACGGTTGTTCGTGGAAACACCAGTTTTGAAATACCCCACTGCGGATGGTCATTTCATATTAGACACTGATGCGAGCAATGAAAGTATAGGGGCTGCTTTGTCTCAAGTCCAAGATGGGAAAGAGGTTCCAATCGCATTTGCAAGCAATACAATGAGTAAGGCACAAAGGAATTATTGTACGACAAAGAGAGAATTATTGGCAGTGGTAGTATATACTAAGAAATATAAGCACTTCTTGTGGGGATCTGATTTTACTTTACGTACGGATCACTCCTCCCTGCGGTGGTTATTAAACTTTAAGGATGCAGAAGGTATGATAGGACGGTGGTTAGCACACCTATCCGAGTTCGGATTGGACCATAGCCAAATTCAGCATAGAAAGGGGGCTAAGCATGTAAACGCTGACGCGTTGTCGCGAATCCCGGTGAGGAAGTGTCAGAATGACGGATGTGATGATTGTGGGAAGCATAATGCCGTGTTGGCAGGAGTCCGAAAGCCTTTTAGAGATCTCGAACCCGTTATACTAGAATGGGACGAGAACTCCATTAAGGGCTTCCAGGAGAGAGATGCGAATAGTATCCGTCTGAAGATGTTACTTGTAGAAGGAAGGATCCCGAGTCGGCCAGCAGTATCGTTGGAGAATAGGGAGATGAGGCGACTAATAGCTCAATGGACAGAGTTAGAAGTGGTGAATGGACTGATCTATAGGTGGAAGACGAATGCGTTGGGAAATAAGTCGAGACAGATCTTCATTCCTACTGCCATGCGAAGGGATATAATGTTCTTTTGCCATGGGCATCGGACCAGTGGCCATTTTGGGAGAAAACGGTCTCTGGAAAGGCTGGCTAGAATGTATTACTGGCCAGGTATGAGTACGGATCTGTTGAGATGGATAGACACTTGTCCGAAATGTTGTACGAGCAAGCCCGGACCTGGGTTGGGAAAAATGCCCTTAACCCAGGAACTGTTTGGAGTAAGGTTCGCAAGAGTGGCAGTAGATATAATTACAGGATTTGTGACAACTCCGGAAGGAAATACATGTATGATGGTAGTAATGGATTACTATACGAAGTATACGAAGGTATTCCCAATGAAGGATCATAAAGCAGCAACTTGTGCTAGAATGTTAGTGAAGGGATGGATACTGTACTTGGGAGTGCCTCTGATGTTGCATAGCGACCAAGGGAGAGAGTTCGAATCGAATCTATGGCAGGAAATGTGTCATCAATTGGCCATTTGCAAGACCCGAACCAATCCGTATCGACCACAGAGTGATGGTCAGGTGGAAAGATTCAATCGTACCCTGATACAGGTCCTGAAGAGTTTAGTAAATCAAGAGATGGATGATTGGGATGAGCAGTGTGACTTTGTTTGCCATGCTTATAATAGCACGGTACATGCGAGTACGAACTGCTCTCCGAATCTGTTAGTATTCGGGGAGGATCTGATTATGCCAGCGGACCTAGTGTTCGGAGTAGTGGGTATGAATCCAGATGTCCCGTGTCAGATCATGTTTGTGGAAGCGTTGAAGGAGCAATTCCGGAAGGCGTACGAATTAGTAAGAAAGGAATTAGGAAAGACAGCTAAATGGCAGAAAGTGGGCTATGATACTAACCTAAAGGTTCGGCGGTTTGCGGTAGGGGACTTAGTAGCGAGATACCACGAACCTCTGGTTGGCATCAAGCTGAGGGATAATTGGGATGGTCCGTGGAGGATTACCCAGAGAGTAAGTGATGATACAGTCCTGATGAGGGATACCTTCGGGAGGAATCAGAAATCGAATGTGGCCCGGTTGAAACCATGGAAGGGGAGAGAGTACTCCTCGGAAATGTTCAAAATGGGACAGGAAGAAAAAGATGAGATGAAAAGGGATTTAGATAGAGTAATCGAGAAGAGGGGCCCGGGTAGGCCCAGGAAAGTGAAGAAGGAAGCGGTGCAAATTAAAGCATCTCCAAAAAGATCGGAGAAAACAAAGAATGTCTCGGCAGGTGTAGACAGGAAGAGAAGGACTGTCCCCTCTGTGGCTAAGAGGGAACGGGCGAAAACCTCTCCGAATGTCAGGTGTAAGGAGAATCCAGTAGGGGTTCGTCGCAGCCCTAGGTTGAGGGTGAGGGGTGCTGTTACCTAACCTGAAACACAACGATGTAATCAGTTAAATATTGTCATAATTACCGGGGCAACCGGGTAATTCGTCTTCTATGTAGGAATGATCACGATAAAAGTCAGAGATCCAACAAACTTACCTGTGAATGTGCCAGAGGGTAATGGACGGATAATCCGGCGGATTAGTAGTTGCTATCCGTATTTAAATCCATAATGACTCGAGATGAATTCGACAGGGCGGTGAGGATATCAGTGCTATAATTACCTGATCGTAATGCGTGACGCGCGGGAAGGATGAATGATTGTTTATATTTTTGCAAGCGCGGGAAACCGAAGTCTCGCCGAATGCGCGGTATCTCGCGAGACCAACGCGCGTGCGCAAAGGTCGACGCGGGTCAGCAATCCGCCATATTTGTTTACGGTTCGCCGGACAGAGCAAGGGGAAGCGTATCAGAGCACAAAAGCGAGGAGATAAAGACTGATTGAAAGTGAACTCGGTGAATAGCAGGTGGGTGAAGTCGCCAGGATCCCGTAGAAAGGGTCCTGGTACCTGTCATACCGTTATAAACGAGTGAAAGAACTTTTTGAGTGTCACGATGGCTTCGGCGTCTGGCTCTCATTCCGAACGATCGGCCCTCGACGAGGTGTCCGAAGCATTTATGGAGACCGAGGCGATGTCGCCAGTAACCAAGAACGAAGAAAGTGCATTGAATGAGGATATTTCCGAAGCAGAAGAGGTTATGGGAATGGAGATTGAGGAAATCCTGGAACGATCGGAGGAGCCGCTGCTCGAACCGAATCTGGATGGATTTAAATCGAGGTACGACGGTCGGGAAGTTCATATTCACGACCGGATCCTAGAAGGAGACCGAAAGTGTTGGGACGCAACCACTAGGGACTGCGTTCGGCACTTCCTATCCCCGACAGAATACGCAGCACTGCCATCCGAATGGCTGCTGTTTTACAATCGGACTGAGGCTGGACTGCAAGTGAGTCAGTCGTTCCGGAGGGCGATGTTCGATTGCGAAATCGCATATCGGCAGAATCGCCTTCCGAACCTACCACATGTATTGACTGACCATACTGGAATGGGGGTGACCGGAATGGATACCGCGGGAGAGGTATTGTACCGGGAACCCGATATGGAGAAAGAACCCAGGACTGCAGAGGACTGGGTGGAACGAGCGGAGCATCCGGGCACCCCGAGGCTCTACACTCTGGATGGAGACGAGCTGCTTCGTCGACTGGAAGAGTGTTCCGAGCCGGAGGAAAAGTTGAACGGAATCATCAGTACGATGATTCGAGAGGGGACCTATGCCACTAGGGCATATGTTCCCGGGGAAGAGGAAGAGCTGAGCTCTGCTCAACATAAAGAGCGACTGGCTTCCATCCGAAAGGGCAAAGCAATCCTGAAGGCCGCCAAACAAAAAGGTGGTGTGTCAACAGGGAGCGAAACCGAAGGAGAGGAGACCCCAAAGAAAACGAAAGTTAAAGGCGTGAAGGGAAAGACGAAGAAAAAGTCTCTGACCGACACCGAATCTGACAGTGACCAGGGTGCCTTCACACCGGTTCTGTCAGCGAAAGAAAAAAAGAAGTTGAAGGAATCTAAGAAAGACATAAAAATGACTGTGCCTCCGAAAGTGATTGCTAAAGTCACAGAGGTAGTGGGCAGGAAAGATCCTTCGAGTGATAATCCACTGGAGGGACGGATGGCTGCCGTTCAGGCTGCTGCCGCCGCCAAGGTCAGTGGTATTATCAAAGGAGCCACTAAGAAGGCAATCAAAGTGACTGAACCCGTAGATAGTCCGGACGACGAGTCTGGACCAGATTCGGGTGACGAACCTCCGGAAACCGATCCGGATCCAAACACACAGGATCCGGAGGACAAGATGGAGGTTCCGAATGAGGAGGAACCAGAGGAGGAAGAAGAGGGAGAGGGTGAAGAGGGATCAAAAGATGAGGAAGAACGGGAAAGAACTCAACGAATCTGGAAGAATAGTGAGGCGAAGTTCGCACACTTCATTCCGGGTTCGTTCGAGGAATGTGCGAAGGGCAAGAAAGCGTACGGTTGCCCCGAACCCCGTAATATGAATGACGAAAGCGATGACGAGGATTGGATTCGGGAAACCGAGGACGATCCCTTGCCATCAGATTTCTATCTAGAATGGTTCAAACAACTGACCAAATATCCTGAAAGCTACTACATAAGAGACCAGAAGTCGAAATTGCGCTGGGCCTACTTATGTTGGTATCAGAAAGACGGTGAGCGATATTGTCCGTTCACCATTTGTATAGAAGAGAAAGGAACGGACAGGACATATCCGACAGCAATGCGGTTCCTGAGACATCTATGCGAACGGCACTTCCACCACACGGTGGTGTACGAATGTGCCAATTCGAAAGGGCAGCGGGATAGCGCAACCTGCAATGGTTGCGTTACTCCCAGAAGGGGTGTGATGCTTCGACATCTGAAGTTTTGCCACAGCCCCGGACTGAGTGCAGCACGCGAGAAAGTAGTGAGTCTGCACGATAAAGTGATGACAGAATATAATAAAATGATCCCTTCGGACTTTAAGCACATCGGCGTGAAGACAGATTCGTTCTGTAATGTGCACGAGTCCACGAAGGGCAAGCTATGTGCGAGAGTTGCCCTAGTGAGAGCTAGAGGTAAATTTCAGATGAAGAACGAACTCTTCTCTAGAGTGTGTGAATGGAGGGGTGATCCACCCAAGGCAAAAATTGACGAGAAGAGGCGAGCTAGCCGCAGCCCAGCAAGTGTCAAAGGAAAGAAATCTCGGTCCGATTCTCCCGAAAGACCGGAGTTTAAGAAGCCACTGGCTGTGGCTCGTGACTCGAGATCTACACAACAGAAACGGAAAGATTCGACTGTATATCAGTCGCCAATGAGTGGGAGGTCAGACTCACGTCCGTCCTCGTCAGCAAGTTCGGCTTCGGCCTCAGCATCAGCGTCAGCCTCGCAGAGTGATAATCCACCTGCTTGGTTCGACCGGAAAGAACCGGCCCGTGAGCCGGAGACTGGTGATTTCCCAGAATTGAGCGCACAGAAGGTTCCGGCCCGTGTCGAACCTGTACTGACTCAGATTCCGGACAATAGGCCCCGACTGAGCACGAGACCGGTGGATCTGTATTTTGATCCGAGTGACAAAGTGGTGTGCGCCCAAGCCCAGCAGGCAGTGGACGACTTCCAGGAAACTCAGAGGGAATTGGCTGTCCGATACAACCAGGGGGTGGCGAACTTGTTTGCCCGCTCTCTGGTTGAACAGGAGGCCAGAACCAGAACGAACCTGGAAAAAGATAATGAGGCGCTTCTGGCCGCCGAAACGAATAAAATTCGGAACGAAGCCAAGCTAGCCGCATCACGGACTGCTTTGGCTCAGAAACGCCTGCAGGAGTCAAATGACCGGAACGAGGCTATGAACGTCAAGTTCCAGCAGGTATTTGGAGTGTTCTTGGACGAGTGGGATGGCACCCGCGAATCCGCTCTGGAACTGCTAAAGAACCAGAGTGAGGAGGGGTGAGCCCACGATTCAAGAGGGAGAAAATAGGAGTGATTTGATATTCGAAAGAGAACGAGTTAGTGTAGTATGAACGTCTACTGAACCATCAAACAGCAGTAACCGAAGTACGCAAGCTGAATACGGTGACCATACATCTGAAGAGGAGAGCACCATTCACCCGTTCGGAAGAACGTGTCTGTTCAGTTAGAACAGAGGCAGCAGTACGAGAACGAAGAGGAGAGCACCACTAACCCGTTCGAATGAACGTGCCTGTCCAGTTTGGGACAGGACGGCTGTTGAAGAGGAGAGCACCACACACCCGAGTCCTTCCGAAAGGATGGTACTTCGTGCCTAACCAATGTTGAAAAAGGTTAGGATGGCTGCCTGGATCTTCAGTTTTTTGTTCCTGTTTTTTTTTTTGTTGTCATGAGAGATGTCAAATTGTTCTAGTCGCTAATCTATATATGTTTGTATGTATACTATACAAGTGTCCTTAATCATTCGAAATGTGTCGAGCCGTTCGGATATATTACCACCTATGTAAATAATATTAGTTTTGTATATTTTTATATACCCTACTGTGTTCACGACGTAACATAACGCTTTACTAAGATAAACTCAGTTGTATGAGTTTATATTATATTGTACATATATTTAAAAGCGTAAGCGTATGTAATGTCTGGGGGGGGTGGTGTAGGGACACTAATATTAGTATTGTAATCGAACGCCTACAAGGTAGTTCGGGCGGCCGGAGCCAGGGGGCACCCCTATCGGAGGCGGACAGTATATAAGCTGTCCTCACCCCCTTGCTCTGGCAGACCTTCTCAGGTCTCTGACTGTATAACATATTGAAAGCATCGAAAGATAATCATATGCCGATCGAACCTCATATACCTCAAGGACTAGCTTTATTGTACAGGTGAACGCTAATAAAATCCTGTTTCTTGCATCTCTACATGAAAACTGCAGTTCGAGTCCTTATTTAATCGAATTACCTAAAGACGAAATCTACAAAGTACTAAAATGCCATAAAAAATAATTTTATAAGCACCCAAGGCGTCAAGTTCCTAATGACTGCCATATATATGCTCATTCTTTGGCAACAGTGGGGTGATGTACTTTCTTTTTTTCCTTTTTTTTTTGGGGGGGGGGGGGGGTTTGGACCCCTTGAAGGGGGGGGGGGTTTAAGATCCCTCTATGGGGGTCCAAAAAATTCCACCTGTTTGGAGTGAAAATGCCTGAGTGTGGCTGTCCTATAAAGTGCTCAAAAGTGCTGCTTTCAAACATGGCTGTGTCTCACGACCTTGAGCCAATGTTTTTGTCTCTGACTGGGTGCCGTCTCTGACCAGGTAACGTCTCTGACCGGGTGCTGTCTCTGACCTGGTGTCAGAAAAACATGTTTTTTTAAATGTTAACCTATACGCATATATATACCGATATGTAAAAGCGTTATGGCAGCTCTTATGTAATTATCATTAGCCTCCATCTGTTGGTAGAACATAACTAAACTACCAAAGTGACATCCGGTCAGAGACGGCACCCAGTCAGAGACGGCACTCGGTCAGAGACATTGGCTCAAGGTCGTGAGACACAGCCACATCATGTTGACCTTTCCAGCAGCGATATACTTCTCAGGGGTCTGCACAAGCACTATCTGCAAATGATTCATATAAATCAACCAAAATTCAATTCAAGATAGAAATCAAACTTTCATCAAAATTGACTACATGGAAGATCCCTGAGATAGGATATACAGTAAGTTACTTTAAATGGGTACTCACTAGCTCGGCAAACATAGGGGGCAGTCCTGTAGCATGGTACACGTTTCCACATGTAAGCCTTCTCATTTCTTATTCTAACACAGCCCTCTGAGTCATGAGAATTGGTAACTTCCCAGTACTCATAGTCCTTATCTGTTCCGTCAGACCAGGTCATGTTGGGATGATTACCACTCAGTCCTATCCAAGGACGATCTAAGCTTGATCTGTTTATTAAAAGATTGAAAGTGATTTATAATTTTTGAACCTATGAAAAGTCCTGTATATTTTATAAGTTTGCATTGTTTGGCAAAATTGTATTGCAAAATCTTTTAGAGGAAAAATACTTTAAAATCTGATATAATTTGATATAGTGAAGTGGTATTGAGATGGAATATCATGTATCATACATCAAATGAAATAAAGGCAGTTACAGGGAACCACAGCAAAAGTTATTTAATTGGTCTTGAAGCGCTACATTTTTTAATCTTATTTCATGAAAAGTGTATGGAATTATATATATTTACTCAGGGGAGACAAGTTAGCAATGATCTTGAACCACCCTCAGGCAGGCTTATATAGCTACCATTGAACAGGTGGCCCCACCTACAAACCCAGGCCAATGCTCTAGAACAAACTCCTATACCATATTTAACGTAATAAGTGCCCACTTCCTAAGAAGTGTCCCCGTCTTTCTGTAGCATTTAAGACTAGAAGAAAGGCTAAAATTTCAAGATTAAGGAGATACGAAAAATATGAAGTACTAAAATGCCATAAAATATAATTTTATAAGCACCCAAGGCGTCAGATATGGTAGTCCTTTACCAGGCCTGATACAAACCGGCCCTAGAAAGGGCTGATTCCAGAAGGATATAGTCTATTACCATATTTGTACATTGCCGCAAAAGGATACTTACACAAGATCAGCTACAAAGGCCTGCTCCTCACTGCTGTGGATGCTGGCTAGGTGACCTCCATCTGCCACACAGGATGCCTCAGCAGCTGTCCAGGTCTTCAGAGTAGTGTACATCTTGAAGCAGGATGTTCCATGGGCTGTATATCCAGGTAGGTGGGAGCATAGATCTGAAACGAAGTTGACGGATTATTGTATTCTTCCTAATGGACTGTCTAATTAAACCAAGGGCACAGTAAAATAGTTACCTCATTCCAATGAAGCTCAGGGGTTTGTCTAGGCATATTTCTGACCAGAGGTTTGAGATTCAACTCTTTACCCAATGTCAAAATGTTTAATTTATAGTTATCTATGTATTACAGACATGATTATACATAGAAGACTTATGTTATATGATGGTTGATAACGTTGGGCGAAGATGGATGGGAATGTAGGCTTCTAACCCAAATACATGCCCTACTGAGTGAGTGTTACCTTACCCTACCAGCTTCTTGGTTTTTTTTAACAACATTTCAACTTTATTTCTCACATAATTATGATCCAAGTGAAGTATTACAATGTATGACATACATGTGCTCCTCCGTATTGATGACTCGATATGAGGAGTGTATATTACATACGCATGTACCGGTATTCAGTGATAACTAGATTGAGAAATAACGTTATGGGAAGGGCTTATCAACAGATAATATTATGCCCTTACCATGGGCTAGATTCATGTATAAAGGACACGTATTCTTTAGTAACGATAGGACAAAATATGCGACAAAGATAACATGTTTTAAGTCTTGTGTCACCCCCAATTAAATAGCACATTAAGGTACATAATAAGTATTAAATTATGACATTACTTAGGAATGGTATTGAGCATCACCTCTTTGACTTTGCTTTTGTAATCACATTGGATGTTTAATGACCTAAGATCAGCAGTATACACTGTAAAAACATTCTGTTGACATCATGGAGAATCAGTGTTAAGAGTGACGGTGTATCACCATAATTGTGATTTATGGTGAGACACTGTCAAAATGCTTACTTTCGCATTGAACATCTGTTAACCAGTACAATGAAACAATGTTTTTTTCTCTTGCAGTCAATTAGATGTTAAATGTTTGCCTATCAGGTGACAGCTTGGTTTGAATTTAGTGGAAGCTATCACTTTAAAACATACCTAAATGTGTTAGATTTATAAAGATATCCCTTAATCTTATAAATTACACAATCAAAATGGAAGCCTTTGGAATATAAAAAGTAAAAAAAAAAAAAGATTTCCCCTTTTGAGGCCTGGGAACTAGTAAGGATAAACAACATGTTGTGGTAATTAGAATTATACATATTGAAACTGTTGTCAGAGTTTCTTTGTAACAATCTTGAAGTACTTCGATGGACGAGGCATTGTGGTGTCCCAACATTACATTCCTACTAACACAGGTAGGTTCGATTTTGCCGCTCCAGGCTTGTGCCAGGTCATGTGATACCAAATGCTGCTTTCTTATTGGCTGAGGGTAGATTCAGGTCAACCTCTCCCTCTTTGTATATTATTTTTATGCACCAATTGCCTTTTAGAGAACATTAAATTTTGGTTTGGGCCTCAGTGGGTCCTTACTGAAATGAACTTCATTCATTTCTATTAAAAATCTAATTTCCATATTTGGTATGGTCTCATGGTGCTGAGATGTGATTCATGGCTGCCAATGTTTAGTGGTTGCTTTGGTATTTATTGGAATGTTTCATCCCTTTCAGGGAATCATCAGGTGTAACCTCGGGGACTCTACACATTTAATTATTTTAAATTATATTTTTATAGATTTTATTAGTGAATTGTGTGGAAAGTGCTTATGTGTGTTCAAAATAAAATCTGGACCTGTGGCTAACTGTGTTAGTGCAGATGGCCTGTTTGTTGTTGATGGAGTGACTGTGTCTAGGGGCTACTTAGGCCCTGGACTTTGCTGCGTCAGGGGGATGGAGCTATTTAGGTAAGATCAGTGTGCAATACAGCTTGGCACTTTGGATCTGAATGGAGGCAGGTTGAGTCTCACTTAGAATAGGCCTACATAAAAACCAATGTGAACAATTTTTCATGTATAAACAAATACATACAGAAACTGTCATTGAAAACTGTTTAAAACTTGCATGGGTGATTGCCCCATAAAAGGCTCGAGAACTCCTGTTAACTCCAATCCAATTGTTCTTGGAGAAAACATATGGGCTTGTAAGGGTTGCTGGGTAGTATTAATTTTGTGATTCAGTCTTCGAATACAATGAGGCTACCTAGATGAAACTAAATCAGAGCTACCTGTTTGTTACCGCTAAATAAACCTTAAGATGGTATCACTTTCTTGGTGATAATCCATCAATTGAGAAATTAACTTAAGGCTTAAATATCTCAGAAAACAGCTTGGGACCCCCCTATTTTCTCAGTTTCTTTGGGAAGTATATGCTATTATGGTCTTATGGTGAAAACCTTACAACAATCTAGCTACTTTCACATCAAGAGATTGACTCACCTTTATGTTTTGACATTAATAAACTTTACCAAATTACAAAGTACAGACCCCAAATGAACCTAGATTTATGTCTGAGCTAGGTCTTTCTTTTTTTTCATCTGAATTCTGCCAATTTGGGCCAATCACAGGTCATCAAATAGGGCTATGAAATACATATCTAATTCATGTATACAAGGAACATGATTTACCACATTTCTGAAAACTGTACTGCTCTGATATTGCAAATGCAACTAGAAAGTCACATAAGTTATGAGGGTAAAATGTGATAAGCTGCTTACCGGCTGCTGACACTGATGTCCAAAGAAGGACATTGATACTGAGTAGAAAATGCTTCATCTTTGGTCCACTTTACTGCACCTTGTCAGGTTGGACAAGTTCATCAATCTGACCCTGTACACGGAACGTGCACAGCACTTGGGGAGTCTTAAGGTCCGGCCAACAGATCTGTTACAAATAAAGAAGGGACCATTTTTTGACAAGGGGGGGGGGGCTAAGGGAATATTTGCATGAGTGATCTGCCAGGAATAAATGGATCAAGGCCGCCAAGTTTGAGCTTAAGTAACAAGCAGGCCTTTTCCCTAAAAAGGGGATGACATCTTAAGTTCTCCCTCAAAGTGGGTATTACCACCCCCCACCCCCCGAGCCACTTACACACCTCTGTTGCTTAAAAAATGGTGAGTTCCTGATGATTATTGAGGTACTACATGACCCCTCTATGTTTACATTAATTACTGGTGCCCAACTTGAGGATTTACTTGATACACACCTAAGCAATACATAATCAATTATTCATTTAATTAATACCCTAGCCCGCGTGACTTACTACCAACACAGGCTGAAGAAACCAAATGTTTTAGGGTACAGCCCAACTCTGTATAGGCCACAGCTTGTACACAATTGTATGATTGCCAGTGCGGCTAATAACATGATTCCAGAGTCAGGAAGTGGCTCATATATGCAAGTTTTTAAATGTATACCACAGTACTGAAGTGACAATAATTAAACCCCCTGTGAGGCTTATATTATCTCCCTAAATCTGAGTGTGGCTAATTCAGTTCTAGAGCGAGAAAAAGGGCAAGAATTTACTGTATGAATGTGAGTAACATTGACAAATAGACAGGGGACAGATCAAGAACTCCAAGGTTGGCCTCAGGTATTAGCTACTGTTTGCTCACTACAGGCAGAGAGCCACATACACCAACCCTCTGTTTGCAGACATAATTACTGGTAAACAAACCTTTCATTGATTTTATATAGATCTGGGTATTATGTGATCAATTATCCATATACAAGCTTTATGCAGGTAGTGTGAGGACAACGTCCACTCTAGGCAGAGCCCCTAGCAATCAACACTTTGTGTGTTCCATAGTTGGGCCTTTAAGGCCCTATACCCTCAGGATGTAATTGCTTCAACCTTGTAGTAATTAGCTTGTATTATAGCATCATATATTCAAACATAGGGGAATAAGGTAATCATGCCCTTGGCTATAGAGATAGTGGCCATATTGTACTTTAGTCTCAGATTGAAAATACGGATCCTGAAGCAATGAAACAGAACAATTTTGAGATCCATCTTCCGAGACGAAGAAGGTTCCCCCGCAGGGGTTAATCACTCTAATTTTTCTTGAATAAATTTCCATTAATTCCCCTATATATATCATCTCAGTTTGGCCCAAGCTCACTACATAAAATGGTAACTTTGAGGCCCTGATTTTCCTATAGAAAAAAGCTATCCCCTAACTTTTCCTGAATAAATTTCTGTTCATTGACAGATCTCTGTTTATTGATCTAAGTTGGGTTTACTAAAGGTCCCTAGTACCTGACAAAACCTCGAACAGTTGTACCCCCAACTCCCATGGCAGGGGTGTGGGAAAGGGATGAGGAAACGTAGCTGAAAAAGAAGTATAAGTGGGAGAGCTGGAAGCCCAAGAAGGTCGAGTGGAAGACCAGGAAGATGAGGGGGGGGGGAGCCAGGAAGTGGGCCAGGAGCCCTGGGAATAGGTTTTAGGGTGCAGGCAGGAGAGATTGGAAACCTGAAGAAGCGTCGGGCAGGGTTAGGAAAGAGATGGATGATCTGGATGAAGCATGGGAAACCTTCTAAGAGAGATCAAGGTTGCAAATTTTCTTTTGAAATGGAGATGTTTTGTACGGGCCAATAGCACATTTTTGTAGGAGGTTAAAGACCCCTGGCTCCTAGTACTGCGATTTAAGTCCTGAGGACCTGCCATTGGATTCTCAGGACTTACGAGATATCCCCTTTTTGGGCTTAAATGTAAAGCCCTTCCCCCTTGGAAATGGACTAACATGAATGGCACTCAAAAAGTGATAGCAGAAATACTTTTTTCAGGGGAAGTTTCATGTAGCAAAAAAACATGTTTATCCTGGCAATGACCTGCAATTGACTAGGCTTACAAATCCCTTTCATTTGAGATACAACATGACTAGGAGTGATGAATAATGTATTTTTGGGGGTTGGCAACAACATAAGATGGGTCCGGTCCATTCAAGGGTAGGGTCAGCAGCCCCAGTGAATTCTCCTGTTGATGGACTTTTCTACCCGCACTGTGTCATTGTCAAGTTTATCCAAACCTGGTAATATGTGGACAGATGAGAAGAAAGGGCCTTCCGAGGTGAAACACATGTTTTAAAATTGAAGTCATAAGTTTTCAAATGAGGCATCACAGATGGGAATATCCCTGCCAGCTTTTGAGAAATTACTTCGTTAACCTTGGATGGTGCTACCCTTGCCTAATAGCCAATAGGCTCTATCTGCTTTAATTTTATTTGTATTTCTAATTATCAAAATTATTCAAAATTATTCAAAATTTTACCCAATACCTTATATTGTTTTGGAAACGCTCCATTTACATTCCAAATATGGAAGGATTGTCCCAAAATAGAATGTTTTGGAGAAAACCATGTAAAAGTTCATGTTAGAGAAAATTCTGACTTTTTTTCACATTTGTGTTTTTTGTCATGAGTGGCCAACCCCAGTACTAAAAACCTCACCTGGATGTCCCTTTCTCCTCAGCTACCCACATATCAGTGCTTTAGTGATTCTTTTACGTTCAAGGTCAACTCTGGTGACCTTGACCTTGGCCTAGATCATGAATATCTAGCACATGGGTTGTGATTGTGTGTAAATGTCATAACAGCATGTACAGTCCACTATTGGACGATCCTAAGTAATCAAAATCACAATCATTCAATAAGTTAGGCCAGTTGAGAACCGAGCACAACAGAGGTTGCATGTGAGCAAACTTATTGGAGACTTTTGTGAGAATCCCAGATTTTTATTCATTCCCTTGCAGGAGGGGTCCAGTTTTTTTCCAAGTTCCCCAGACAGGTTCAAATTCATCACTGCTGGCACTTTTTAGATATAATATCATGCTGGCGTTTCAATAAAAAGGACGAGACAATGTTGGTCTCCCCCCCATCCAACCAACCACCACCCTATTTAAAAAGAAATGGTTCTCATCAAAATCTTACTCTGTAAGAAGTCAAAATTAATCTCATGGCACATGAAACATGTTTAAGGACTTACCTCGAGGCACACTCTACCCTGGACCTGACTGTGTGTGTAGAGGAGGGACTAACAGCTGGGTCGGTCTCCATACCACCGGGTACCTTCTGGAATTTGGCCTGGTTCTTATCTACAGTAGGTTCTGCAATAAGGTTTGAAGACAGCCATCTGTCTTATGTAGGGAAACACATTTACCGTGATGCTAAAGTACTAATAAGAATAGGAATCCCATGAACACCAGACACATTCATATAGGAACACATGCACAACATGTGCATTTGTATTGGAACACCATGTACAGGGTGCATATTCGTATTGGAACAGCATGCACAGGGTGCACATTCATATTGGAATGTCATGAACAGGGTGCACATTCATATTGGAACGCCATGCACAGGATGCACAGACGTATTGGAACCTGCGGTGCACATACTTTTAGGCAAATTAAACTCCCTACTTTGTAGACACTGACAATCCACAGGTTTAACAGGTTAGTCAGTAAAAGACTGAGCGGGATTCAACAGTATTAACTAACTTTGGTTGGTATTGACTGAGATGTGAGCTGTGAGTACTGACTAAGTTCTGGAGCCTAAAGATTATCCGAAAAAAAAGATATACTACCAAAGACCTTGGAGAGATAGAAATCAATGCCAGGAATCAGTACAGGGATCTGTAAGCTTCAATTTCTCTCAATGCTACTAAACTATAAAACAGCTTTGTCATGATAAACTCTTTGCAAATTACAGAAATATGGTTTTGGGAAAATGGTAAAAAAATAGTAGCTATGCACTACACAGATTTATTACATGTAAGGGAACAGTTGAGGGGGTTGTTTGACTGAGCCTCAAACCCACGACCTCAGGGTTAAAATACTGCACAGAATAGCCTTCTCTATGAAAGGTCCTCTAGCAATCTACCTTTATAACATTATCAAATAGGTTATCTATTCCTTATCTCTCGTATATAATGTCCAAAACCACAAAATTATGCATGTGAAGCATTTTGTGACAGTTTTTAGTAAAACTTTTAAATTGCTCAATACTGTAGATAAGTGCTCCTATTTAACGACATAAAACTCACATGCCGTAAAATACACATATATTTAGCCAATAATATAGTTTTTCCTTCTGTACTTTGACATTGACAAAAATCAGAAAATCAAGATGAAAAATTGGGATAATGGGAATGGACAAAAATGGAAAGTAAATGACATCCCTAGATGACCCTGGTAACAAGTTACGAGAAATTCCCGGGAATTTTTGGGGATTCTGTGAGCAAAATTTCCCGTGATAACACGGGATTAAAAGACGTGATTTTACAAGTAGAATCTTGTAGAATCACGGGATTTACCCCAGTCAATCAGCAGGATGTGGGTTCGAATCCCCATGGTGCTCATAAAACGTCCAGGATGTAGAATAACCATTTAGCTACAGCTACTCTGTGTGCTATGGCACAGTCACCACTGGCCTCAGTTCAGATACCTCTCCCAACACATGCCCCGGTAGGTCAGGTCCCAGAGCACAGGACTATGGATCTAAAGGTAGCTGGTTCAATTCCCGGCAGCACATGCATATATGTGGGAGTGTTAGTAGTTAAAAGGAAAGTAAGTGCATATTTTTTATAAGAATATTAGAGAAATCACACGAGACACATTCACTAAAACTATGCAGGTCTATTAGTAATGGGATTCGAACCCATGCACCCCTCTTTACCAGAATCCCGTGATATAACGGGAAATTTTGCGTCGGGCAGGGTTAGGAAAGAGATGGGGTCCGAAGATCGGCCAAGTAGTGAGAAAACAGCCAAAATGCAGGCTTTCAGATTGCTACTCAAACCTCACCATGCCTTCATGAAAATGGTCGGAAACCTTCATTTGGGACCCAAAGAGACCATTTAAAGTCATATTGTTGAGATTATAGGGGTGTTTCCCCCTCTGGGGAGGGGGTACTTCCATGGTAAAATACCGATAAATCAGCTTTTTTGAAGGTATTTGCTCCTATACGATCAGGTCCCTATACTGCCATAAAACATAATCATGAACTGTTCTGGAGGGCCCCCTGTTTCTGTTAACTACCCCCTAAGACCCCTAACCCCCACCCCCACCCCTCAGTTTACACCAATAGTGATCAGGTAACTCCCCCCCCCCTTCCCCTCTATATTATACTGTACTCAGAATGTCAGGATTTTTGAACAGGAATAGTCATTCACAGACACCTTAGCTTGTCTTGGGAGTAAGACAGTGATTTGTTTAAAGGAGGGGTGGGGATATGGAGGGGGCCCAGACCTCCTCCCTTACCCTATACAGACATAAGAGGAGGGCTACCTCAGTCCATCTAAGAGCTCCAACCACCAGACCTCTTATAATTTATTTATCCTACATGAATGGCTTTAGCACCTCAACAGAAAACTGATAAGGAACCCAAAGAGACTATTACAGGTTATATTCTTGTGATTGCATGAATATAACCCAAATCTTGGAGGGCCTTTGCTTCAATATATTTGAATTGTCCACATATTAAAATGAGTTTAGATCAGATAGATAACACCCTTTTCAAAGGTCTCTATATTCATTTTGAGTTATCCTACCAATGGTCACAGCCCCCCCCTCCATTCCATGCCCAGTACCTCACCCCATGTGTATTCATAGTCAAGATGACTGCTTAATGTTGTTACACTTATTATACATAGTAATTCTATAATAGTTATAGCACAGATCTAATATTAACATCACTAATAACCTGACACAACCATAAATAAAACCCCTGACTCTCCTCCTTAACTTAGTGATTAAATGCATAGAATGATGGATGGTAGAGGTTTGGGGGGAGGGAAGAGTGCGAAAATGAATCCAAATAAGGAGTGGTGTCCATATCTCTCTGTCTACCCCTTGCATGGTTAGTATCCTAGACGTAAGACAAGAGACAATTATTTAATTCAATTCTCTGAGGTGTTAAATTGATACTCTGAACCCTAAATATCATTGAAGTCAATAATAAACCCCGCAATTATATATCATGGAGAGGGGTAAGTAACCCTGATACCTCATTTGCAATGCTAAAGATCAGATTTGTCAAAGTCGGCATACATGCAACATCTGAGGGTGCTGCTATAATATTCAGATATATGAAAATATAACATAGGCCTGGTGCTTGGTAGACCTATGCCATCCCCTATATGGGGTAAAGGGTAAGTTGGTAGAACTCATTTCAAATTTCGAGGACAGATGAATACATATCTTGATATTAGACCAAATATTGAACCCAGATTGTATTTGAAGTACAGTATCCCTCTGCCAGCTGTAGTAGATACACCTACCAGGGTAATCTCTTTTTTTTTTCTTTTTTTTGGGGGGGGGGGGGGGCTTTGGGACCCCTCTTTTAACCACACCACTGTGCCACTCCCAGGCATGATACATACCATGAGAGGCAATGCTGTGCATTGTACTGGTCACATGGAGGGAGGGTTGGGATGATGGTCATACTGTGTAAT
Organism: Harmothoe impar; assembly: GCA_947462335.1. Lineage (NCBI taxonomy): Eukaryota > Metazoa > Annelida > Polychaeta > Phyllodocida > Polynoidae > Harmothoe > Harmothoe impar. The sequence continues at coordinate 103,885,425 of OX381705.1, read as the reverse complement.
ATGGAGGCAAGGGGGAGGGGGTTATTTCATGGCTAGTAGATGGGGGTGAGGGGGGATATGGGGTGGAGGGGAGGGGGGGTCATAGGGGGTGGTCAACAGGAACAGGGAGCCCTCAAGAAAGGTTCAAACTACCAGACAGGTCTTATGTTAATAGATTATTTCAGTATAGGGTAATGTAGAGGTGAAGGGGAGGGGAGAGTTATCTGATGGCTATTGGTGCATGGTGTGGGGGGGGGGGGGTCATAGAGGGGGGTTAACAGAAAGAGGGGACCCTCCAGAAGGGTTTAATCTGCCTGATTAGGTGTCCTGAAAATCTTTTATGGCAGTAAAGGGATGTGATTGTAAGGGAGCAAAATAGCTGATTTATCGGTATTTTACCGAGGACGAACCACCTCCTCAAAGGTGTCAACACCTCTATAATCACAACAATATGACTTTAAATGGTCTCTTTGGGTCCCAAATGAAGGTTTCTGACCATTTTCATGAAGACATGATTTGATTTTAGAGGAATCTGAAAGCCTGAATTTTGGCTGTTTTCTCACTATTTGGCCGATCTTCGGACCCCATGTACGGGGGGGGTCACAGGGGTCGGAAAAAATTATTTTTGTGATTTCCCGTGTTTTTGGACCCAAATGCATAGTTTGAGCCTGTCCCCAAAGAAAAGTAGATTTATCACCCCCCTCTATAATAAGGCCTATTGCTTACTATAGATTATTTCTGAGATGAGCATCAATGTTTGAAAGAGTTACGTGAAAAAAGAGGTAATTCTCTGATTGAGCTTTCACTCTAGGCCTACCGCTGCTTCTGAATCATGCCAAATGCTAAAAGATACCTTTCATAAACTATTGACACTGAAACTATTTGAAACTCTAAATTTGGAGGTGAGTTTACAACCAAAGCCATTTTGGTCCTTTTGAATTTATACTCTGGTTTTCCAACTGGTGAAATAGTAAGCCGTATTTATATAAGGGGTTATAACAACAATCCATGCTAATAGCTAACTTTAATCAGATTTCTCTGTGATATTATCAAACATTACATTTCAGATATTCAGAGTTCTTTGTCGATCCCCTGTCTCTAAAATAGTGGCCCTTAAACAATATAGGGTCCCACTAAACCTCTGCATTGATTCATTGTATAACATCAGAACACTAGGCTAGCAAAGTGCCCAAGTGTAGAAAAGCAATAAAACAAGGTCAATATCACTGCACATGGCCATTAACATACTGCATAGTTAGCCCATGCTCAGTGCTTAACCCTTTAAGGATGATATAATGCATTAATATATCATGCCTTTGTCATCATGATTCATGAATGCAGCCCCGGTGAGTAACTCGTATGGGTCTGCATAATGCACAATTCAGCACCCGCGAGTTACTTGCCAGGGCTGCATTGGTCATCATGATGACCAATGTCCTCTTTTAGCGACATATGTCCTTTAAGGGTTAAAGAATGCAATTATGGTAATAATGACTTTTGCCAGCGAGCGGTCTTGGTTACAATCAATAGTCCGGGCCAAAGTTCACCACCTATGAGGCTCATATTACCTGTTAAACCTATGGGTAGCTAGGTCACTGTAGGAACAGTACATTGTTAGCTGATCGCCTATGGTGGGTGGTTGTGTTTGTAAGAAAAACTACAGTGGATGATTGCACAGTATTTATAGGGAGTTAAACATTGTGAAGTTATGTGTTTGTGGCTATGGCCATGTCTTATATAGTGTACTAATGGTTTTGGGGTATAGTGATCTGTAAGAGCAGGAAATAATGATGTTATGATATGGATGAATAGGCTAACTATATTGGTTTACATAACAAGGACTAGGATAACTACAAATATAGTTAGCCCAGTCGTCAATCTTTATTTCAGGCTGATTTCTCTATTATTGCAGTTATTTAATGAGGCTAGCAGTCACCTACATGACCACATATACCTATACTAAGATTCTACCAACTATCATGTAAGAATATCAAGTATTTACAGCACAAATAGACAGAATCTATTAGCATTGCTTACTCACCCCGGTCGGCCATCTTTGATCAGCTTACTATACGTTCCAGGCCCAGTGTACCTACAGTGTAGGTGGGTACAAACAGCTGTAATATACAACAGGAACCCTCCAAAGGACAGCATTTTATTGAAAACTTGTAATACTTGATTAATCATCACTAGCTATACCATGAAATATATTTTACAGGAACTGTACAAGTTCTGAATACAAGTATGAATATCAGAATCATTAATATCAATGAAATATGATCCTCAACCTTCAGGCTGTAATGAAGTTACACCATGCATGTGTTCATTTCAGCTTTTTTATGCCTGCCGGTCAAAGAGGACACCAGGTCAAACAGGTCACCTGGTCAATGACTATCAACTTGTATCGATCTGGTGAGACACAGTCATATAATAACTTACTGTCCCTGACTAATCAACCTCTGCATTGTAATAAGTGCCTTCGGTATAAATTGATTTCTTAGTTAGATTATGGGTAGTGTATGAACACAGCAACTTTTAACCTAAGGCCACTATAAAAAGAAAAGTGGTTTCTCATCACCAAGGTCTGAAAAATTTACTTGCAGACTTAAATGTATGGGATTATATATACTTTTTTCATGACCAAAACTCATATTTTAGAAGTTAATAATTTATGGCTCTTTAAAAAGTAGGGAAAATGTAAATCATTTCTATCCTATTGTATTACTAGCAGTATCAGCTTTAATTTTATAACAAATATACCAATATTTGTCCATTTTTATCATATTTTTCATCAAAAATGAGCAAAAACAAAATAGAATTTTTTAATCTTTTAAGTGGCATTTAACTCTTCAGGCTTGCATGCATGCTAAAAAATGCCATTTGTTGTCATGATGCCCTAATGTAGCCTTGCCAAGTAACTCACCTGTGCTGAATCGGTGCAGCGTCCCCATCCTTTGGGAGTGTCTCATACTGATGAGGTCGGCATGATGCTTGAAGGCAGCACAGGCGATTTACTCACTAGTACTGCATGCATGCATCATGATGACCATGGACATGATACATGACTACATTCAACCTTAGGCGTGGCATGGCAAGACAAGACGACGCGCGCCCGCCTTTAAAGCAATGGAGGAGGAACAAGGGTCCTGGTACCGTCAACATTCCTGTAAACCACATCATATCACGCTGAAGGTCGGTTAGTCCAATTTGTGAGTGTCATTAGGACACGGGGAACTCCAGTTCCCACATCATCTTCGTTCAACTTTGTTCAGAACTTCAACTTCGATTTCGATGGAGGAGCAGTGGGTCTGAGCTCGTCTGAGCAGCCATTGTGTGCAATCCTTAAAGGGTAAAGCACAAATTGATTTCTTAATTAGATTGTTGGTTGTATGTTAACAGAGCAACCTTTAACTCATTCTTTAAGCAGGCAGCTTACATCGAAGCAAAATTTGTTGGCATGACTGAAATTGACCAACACTGATGGTATTTTATCACCCTGTTGCTCTGTCATGATGAATGAAAACAACCCTGATAAGTTACTCAGCAATGCTGAACATCTGAATTGGCCCTGCGTGGGCTTGCTGCTAGGAAAAGGTCAAACTTTGCAAATGGGAAAATAGAAATGATCTGGAAAGTGTAAAGGATCCTTAAAAAGTGTAACCACCTGCGATTAAAAATGCCAATGACACTGGAATATGAATCAAAGATTAAAGTGAAAACATTTAAAGTCCCTCTGCCTGTGGGATCCAACTGAGTCTAATATTGAAATTTTGCATCTTTTCATATGTTGTTATGTGTGTTTATTCATGAATGATATTTTAGAATACAAGAATAAAAAATACATGTGAACATCATGGCATAATATATGATTGCTATTGTGTCATTAATACCAAACTACGTAGCGTATGCAATACATGGATTGACCTTGACATTAGGACATTGGGTTCAACCTTGTATTTCGCGAAATATAATGATTTGAATAAGAAAAAATTGCCGAAAAGAGGTACAACTATATATGTGGACTCCCCTCCCGGACCTTTACCCCTCACTCACTACCACACCTGCATTAGATACTGCACTTGGAGAACCCCCCTAGGAGGCATGGACCAGCGTCGGCCCTTATCTCTCCCAGCAGCCAGCAGATATAATGGCCGCCAGAAGCTGCCCTAAGTAAAAGAAAATGTCCCCTTGCTGGTAGACCCTCCAGTAAGGGCTATTATACCTATAGTGGAGAAGGTCCCTGGTTATCAAGGCCTGTCTTACTGAGTGGCTGTTTTATACCAGGGTACTTATTCCGGTTTATAGTTGTGTAATACTAAGCCTCCATTTAAGGCCCCCTAGACTTAGTACTCTATTATACAATTACCCCATGTATTCCGTGTGTTCTACTTTCTATCTGTCTCTTTCTCTGACTATTAACTCCCACTGACTTCATTTGTTCTATATGTCTCTGGACATAGTGTCCAGTACAATAGGGCCAAATTTATTCTCTGCATTGATTTATTCTATTACATCAGAAAATAAAGCTGGCGCAAAGTGCTCAAGTGTAGAAAGGCCATTAGCCTACATAACTGGTGCATTTCTTGCATATTAGCATGCTCTCGTGCTTAAAGAATGCAAACATGGTAATAATGACTTTTGTCAACTGGTAGCCTTGGCTACAATCAATAGTCCTGGCCAAACTACACCACCTCATATTCTCAGTTAAACCTGAGGGCAGCTAGGTTGTTACGGCTGCAAGGTACGTTAGGAACCCTCCAGTGGACCGCGTTGAATTGAAGCTTGTAAGTCACCAGAACAGAAGCACAAGATATTCCTTATATAGTTTATCATAGGTATGTAAGTTTAATTACAGTACTTCCTTTATCATCACTAACTATTGTACTATAACTATGCAATGTAATATATTTTAAAGAGACGCTAGATTGCAGCCGAACCAGATTAAATCCACAAATCTGCTCATACTGAATACAATTATCATTATCAAAATCATTAATGCATATCAGTAAGATATGATCCTCTCCCCTTAGGCTCTTTGATTAACTACACCATGCATGAACTCATGTGATGGCGTAACTTGTATAGCGACAATTCTGGTGGCTCCATACGCACAGCCATGACAGTTCTGTCCTCTGAATTTCTTGTGACATTTTGCTTGGCACCATAGCTTGCCAGGAACAAGAGACGTACCGTGGACAGAACCAACTTCTCACAAGAGCTGCAGGTGGCAGTGTGCACATGCTGATCACCGAAACAAGTTCACTCCCGTTTCTGTGTTATTAGGAATTCTTATGGAACTGTGAATCTCTGTTTTTAGGTTTGTCTTCAGTCAATAAGGAGCAGAGGCAGGAGTGAGACATGAGGCAGATATTACTGGTTGTTAATGTCCTTATTTGTGGATTGCTGTCAGCTGCAGGTAGGTGACTTATGTCTAGTATTTAACCAATAATGAATGGATATCAGGGCCCGAGTGCCATCCAGCACTCGTATATCAGCACGAGTCTGTAGGACGAGTACTGAGATCCGATGCTAGACGGCACACGTAGAGCGTCTGATTACAAGTCTTGTTGTAGCGTGTTCGAATCACCATGAAACCTCAGATTTCATGGGTGACGAAATTTAGGAATTGCTCAGGACCACCGGAAACGGGATGATATCCCCCGGAAACGTGCTGATATCCACCGGAAACGTGCTGATATCACTAGATATCAGCAAGGGATATCCCCAATAAAGCATGATGAGTGGCCCGCTCTTGTAATAAAGGATGATATAGTATACCTCTTGGTTATGCTTGCATAATTGCTGCTATCAAATGCCATTCGAGAATTAGATATTGTTGGTTGTCACTGGTAGAGGTACATTTTGCCCTAGGTAATATTCTTTCAAAGGCAATGGTGATTGGTGATTAAATAACGCTTCTGCTCTTCTTTTAAGTTGTTATGCTGCCTTCTGTGCTTAACTCTCAAGTTTGTCAGTGAAACTACATCATTTTTCACAGTTTGTGCTGCCAATGTAATAGGTCAACACCTGATGCAGTTAACAATTCTCCTTAACACCCTATGCTACATAGGTAAATTGTGAGACTGGTAGCTTGTATTTGGTATCTTGTTTGTCAGCAGTGGGTAAAGCACAGATGTTATATCACTAAATAAATAGTGCTTATTTGTAGGTTTACCATATCAAAGCTTGAGACAATAATTTAGGGGGTAAGATCCAGCAGTATAACCCCTTTAGATTGCACAGATATGATCATATGAGTTATTTTAATCAACAGATTAATATTTTGTGATAGTTTTACAGAAGAATCTAAGAAGAATACAAACTTCAATGAATAGTTTGAAAGATGTCAGCTTTAGAAAGTGGAGAGTAGATAAAAAAACAGTCTCACTACACTTATATTTCTCAGAAATCTGCCCCCATCTACCAGGATACATCAGTCATGGAACATCATGCTACAAGTTGTATACTGATGCTAAGAAGACCTGGGCAGCCGCTGAGGCATCCTGTGTGGCAGATGGAGGTCATCTAGCCAGCATCCACAGCAGTGAGGAACAGGCCTTTGTAGCTGACCTTGTGTGAGTGACATGACAGAATCAAGACAAGCTCATGGTAGAAAGGAATTATCATCCTTTATGAGTTGCTTTTATGCATCATTCCCTCTGTACCGATAACGTATTAGTTCATTTTGTTCATGGGCATTGCCAATAATAGTTTTTAGACATATCATGTCAAATTTCTTCATCTTTAAAATGACATAATTATTTGTCAATCCTAATTTCAGATTCCATAATACAGGAGTTGTATGAATTAAATATTTCAATTTGAGTATAACGCAAAATGTGACAGTGAGCCTCTTTCCTGTATTTTAAAATATTTCAGTAATCATAATATATATTCTGTAAGTTTTATTGATTCCCAAATGTTTATCTTAGACTTTGCCAACAGAATTGAGAACTGCTAAAGTAGGAAGTCTGTGCCATGGCTATATAGACAACATTGGACTGTCCCATTTAACTATATTCATTCATTTCACCAATTCAAAATATCCAAGGAGAGCTAGTGCCTCAGACATCTGGATTGGCATTACTGGAGTTCCTCCAGACATGGGCTGGTCAGACAACACAGACATGGACTACATAGGCTGGAAAAACAATCAACCTGATGAAAATGGCATGAGTTGTGGGAGGCTGAAGTTCTCAATAGATTTTTTCTGGACAGATAAACTTTGCACTTCTACTTTCTACTATGTATGTAAAGCTGGTACGTAACCATACTTTTCTGTTACTGCAACACACACACACACACACACACACATATATATATATATATATATATATATATATATATATATTTATATATATATATATATATATATATATATATATATATATATATATATGGCTCACTCTCACCAGATCGATGCAACTATTATTTGGACGTACATGATCGGCGGACGTACATGATCGGCGGACGTACATGATCGGTGACGTACATGATCGGTGACGTACATGATCGGTGACGTACATGATCGGGAGTTATTGACTGCCCTACCCTTTCTGACCATGTTAAAACATAAATATATCTTACCAAGGTGTGCATATAGTGTGTGTCTTGACATGTTCTATGTTAGAAATGTCTAGATGCGACTATTAAGATAGTTTTAATTAACATTTCAATACCGATCATGTACGTCATGTGACGTACATGATCGATGACGTACATGATCGGTGATTTATTGGCTGCCTTACCCTTTCCTACCATGACAAAACATAAATAAACCTTACCAGGGTGTACATATGATGTGTGTCTTGACATGTAATATGTTAGAAATGTCTAGATGCGACTATTAAGATAATTTTAATTGACATTTCAATCCCGATCATGTACGTCATGTGACGTACATGATCGGCCGTTATTTATTGACTGCTTTAATTACCTTTTCTGACCATATTTAAAACATAAATCAATCATAGCAAGGTGTACATACGATGTAAGTCTTAACATGTATTATCAGAAACATGTGCAGCAGTGGGGTAATAAGAAATTTTACATGACATTCCCAGCCGGTCATGTACGTCATGTGACGTACATGATCGGTTACACATTGAGCCCCCCCCCTCCGGCCCCTATAAATATTTTGGGAGGTTTTTTTTTCTAATAAACTCCCCAAAGATACATTACAGCCTGTAGGTATGGTTGGGAGAGTTTAACATCGTAGTGCAGGGGGTAAAAGACGGATTCTGGACTCTGCCGATCATGTACGTCCGCCGATCATGTACGTCCACCGATCATGTACGTCACTTTTTTAGTTGCACTGATTTGGTGAGAGTGAGCCATATTTATATATATTGTATAAATATTATATATATATTATATATATATATATATATACATATAATTTGGGTAGTTTTTTTGAATAAGTTTATTGACCATAAATCATGTAAAGGTAAAACACGTTCTTCCGGTACGGTCAGACAAACAGCGATTGCCAATAATACGCTAAGGTTAGAGTATTCTGTTGCTTGTGTTATAGTGAATCTGAGATCTTAGAGTTATATCATTTAGGGAGGTGTATATCATTTAACTTGCGAGATTTAAAAGAGGTAAACATTGTTACATTGTGGTAGAGTCAGTTTACTCACACGAGTATTGGTATGGTGATGAGGCAGCTCCGAGAAACAGTTACCGTACCGTCGCGATTAAGCGCCGGTTTCAAAAGAGCGCCGGTCTTGTATAAGCGCCGGGGGTATGGGGGTCTTGAAAGGTGCCTTAAGCACTAAAATAGCATCTCGAATAAGTGCCTGTCTTGTGCTCAAAGGCCCCGCCAAATTGAAGAGCGCCCCGGCGCTAAATCGCGACGGTACGGTATTTCTCATCACCTAGCAGTGACAAAATATGATGATATGATCTAATTTCTTTACTTGGGACTTAAATATGAAGGGAATCTTAGACTTTTTGCAATCAATTTTCTAATTCTTCAAATTTGTTTGAGAATCCTAGCTCTACCTATATCACGTCGTGCTTGGTTGGTTTTTGCTGGATGCAAGCACATGTTTTTACTACTGTTTGTTTTAGGTGCTTCATTAAAGAGTTTATAAAATACCATGGATATTAAACTTTCATGTTCTTTTTACATATGATTTACAAATGGACAATGTTGGCACAAAATGGTAAAGACAGTTGCACATCATGTTTGTTGTACTTCTAGCTTCAGCTAAACTTGTTGACCAGACACAAGCCTACTTCATGCTGATACCTGATGGTGTACCCCTGGATGCAGCAGTTGAACCCTCCTCTAGCCAGATGGTGGTGTCAGCACTTGACTGTGGCCGCAAGTAAGGAAGATAGAGAAATATCAAGCCTAACTTACATGATGTACTTTAGTCACATGCATTTCTCTGTACATATTTTCAAGTAGTCCTTTTTTTCCCCAGATGCAAGCAGGATGTCCAATGTGTGCACTTCACCATGCGTCAAGATGGAGGTAAATACCTCTGTGAGACCTACACCTCCTTGTACCGACCTCCAACTGCAGCTCCACATCCCGACAACTATAAGAAACTTGTCTAGGTGCCTACTTTCAAGAACCAAAAACTACTTTTGTATACAGAGGTCTTGCTGTTGTTCTGTGAAATGGAACTGCAACATCTCTTGGAGGATCAAAAAAAAAACCAGCAGACAGCAGAGATACATTATTAGTGATGATATGTTTTGAAGATCGCGAACTGTGCTATAAAAAAGAAAGTAACACTCTACAGTAATTATAAACTATCGTTTATTTCACATGACAATTGAGCGGCCTAGGATTGGATATTCATATTTATAAATGTTAATGACATATCATCTACATATGCATTACCCAACCTGGATGATGTGCATAAATACTGAAATGTGAATATCAATATATCAACGAGGGCTGTCAACCCTATATTGTACCTGAAAAACATCTAATGATCAGTTCTCAGTAAAAGATACTCGAACTTGAACTTAATACACCTTGTGTTAATATCACGAATAGATACAAAAAAGTATTCTAAGCAGCGATACATTGATTGAATGTGTAATGAATGGACCAGTTAACTATTATTGTTAAGCATTAATTAAAGAGGATTAATAAAGAATGACATGCATCTCAGATTTTTCTGATCATCATGTGTTGAAGTTGAAGTTGAAACTTCTTTTATTTATCCTGAATTATTACAGTAGCCGAGGGCATGTCTTACTAATAATCCAGCTAATGGTGTTCAGAGAATGTGCATTTTTATAAGTATAAGTGATAGTAGGTCCTTATGGACAAGCTATGTTACATTTAATTCAAAGGGGTTAAAAAGGGGTGTCTGGTGCTATGACACATGCCTGATGTAATTGGCATTTTGAGAGAGTGGTAATTTTCGTGTAATTTTGAATAGAAAAGTTATGGTCATTTGGCCTAAATACCATTAGTTGGGTTGTTAAGAGAGATGGAATGAGAGGGGTTAGTTACATAATAATACAGTCAATGGGTGGCACTGAGAGAGAGGTAATGCTAGGTCTCCGACCTATAGTGGGAGACGTTCTATGCCCAAGACATGAGCGTGAGATTGTTCATACACAATTAAATGATGTAAGAGTAGGATATGGAAAAAAAATTATTTGCCTACCATATCTATTCAAAATTGATGGTGGCGGGGATATTTTGTCCATCTAGAAACAGTTTATCGATATAACATATTCAATGTAATAAGTGAACATCCCCTAATGAGCACAGACCCCCTTTGAGGACAGATTTTAGGTCATAAAACACTCCAAAATATGTCAAATCTTTAGTCCAAATTTGCTATTATCTATTAGGAATGTGTAATATAATACTTAGCCACTTGAAAAAGATTATCAGCTTTGCAGATACTTTTGAGAAAAAATAGGGGCGGGAGGGCAGCTTTTTATTTTATTTGATATTCCTAAGTTTTGCTATGAGGGTGGCCCATATGCACTTTAGATATATAACTATGTATTATCAGGAAAAACATATTACACATTTTTTCAAGTTATTTCACATAGGCATAAAGACCACCAAAGTGGGCACATTTTGATGCAGAGCCAGCATTCCATTTTTCCATAAAATCGTTTGAATAAGAAAAGTGGATGGAACAGGTCAGGCAGTATATGTACTTGATACATGTAGATGTGCTTTCTCAGGAAAATAATAAAACACAGCTGTTCCACATGCCAATATGCTCACCAAGATTAATGGATTTTGATGATTTAGCCAATATTTCATTTATTCAGGAGATTATTTTGATAAGAAAAAACAACACGGAACCAGTTAACTACCACACACACCTCAGACTTGATGATGTGCTTTCTCAGGAAAAAAATATTTAACATTGTTTAAAGTTGACCCACATAGCCATAATGGTGACCAAACTTGGGACATTTAGCCACATGAGCCTGTTTTGAGCACCCCCAGCGCCCCCTGTTTTGTCTTATCTGGGGTATAAATCCATAGAACCTAAAGTTCTGTATATCCCATGATTAATTGAAGACATAACCATGTTATTTACTCATAAATTTACTTATAGTAAAGTTTCAAATATTTGTACTTTTCTATATACTTCATGTCCACTTGACTTTGGAGTACTCCTGCACCTACAAGGTGAGGGTTATCTACCATCTTGCTCCTCAAATGCCATGTCTATATAGAGATGGGTTAGTTGCAAAAGTTGTGACTTCCCAGCTGTCATAGTTTATATAAAACAGACTTCTGAAAATGGACCAGCTCTAAGAACTCCATTTGGTGAACTCACTACCCGGCACATAATGGGTCAGATCTCTGGAACCGCTCAGAATATGCAAGCCATATTTACAGATGATACTCAGGATATATCTATTTATCATTCTGATGACTGAGGAGGAAATTGAAGATGGTGACCCAGGAGGATCTTCCAGTTGATTATAAATGGGCTCACCCACCTGTTAGTGAGCCCTCTGTGTGAGGCCTTGAAGTACTTTTAAAAAGAGTATAAATAGTGTGCATGTGCGGATGTATGAAAGACATAAGAAACAAAATAAAATTAAGATAAGTATTAAAGAGCTGTAAAAAGGCCCTTTTTGTGTGTGCATAGACAGCATGATGACTATCTACGTATTAAATGGAATGACTCTGATGCGCCCTCTGGTAGTATATTGTATTAGTACAGGGCGTCCCCCTGGAGGCAATTGTTTCAACCTATGGACTGAAGCAGCAGGCCGGACTCATTGGTGGGTCGGTCAGCGGAGGCGCAACACCCACAGCGCATAGAGACACCATTGTTTTTTTTATGTTTTCAGATTGACATGTATGTATGCAGGACGATTCAGGATGGTGTCATGAATAAAACACGCCCAAGCCTAGTATCTCGTTGGTAGTCTTATTGTCATGTATCATTAATGAACAGTTTATTATAATAGTATGTGTATTAACTCAATGTTTTTTCACCAATAGCTCAACGTTAATTCAATGTTAATTCAATGCTGAAGCGAGTCCACGAAATGGAGTCAGGCGAGATGCAAAATAAACATTTTCTTACTCTGTAAATGATGTTAAAAGAATGTTTAAACAACTTCAATTTGTCACCTAGGGTATAGTATTTTATGCAAATTTCAGCCCGGGTGAGCCATGAAAAGACCTATCATGAAGTCAAAATTTATTGTTTAGATTATATTTTTGCAAGGGGGCCATAGAATTAATACAGGCTTTACTGTCATGTACAGACTAAGGAATAATAACTTAATTAAATATTGAAAAGTGAGGGAGATCAATGACCAAATCTAGCCAAATTCAGAGGAAATCCTGGAGAAATGAGGCACTATATTATGTTATTGCCTGGGTATAAAGGGTTAAGATGCTTAATATCCTAGGGAAATTCTTTAACTAACAATGTGTAGGAACTTTTCCTAGTCTTGGGTTCAGTTGCACCCCCGGTAGTATTGAGTTTTTCCAAACATTGTATTATAAGGGTTAAAGTTTACTTGCTGTATTCTAACGTAATATATAAAGTATCAGTAGAGAAATTGGAGTCAATTTCAAACATGTTGATTCGTTGAAATAAACAATTTTAGCTCTATAAGCTGTTGGAACAGAAGTGCATTATCGTGATGCTTGTTTTTATTTGGAAATCATGTGAAATCACGACAATGTGTGCTGTGATGCTTCCTTTAAGTGGATAATAGGACGGTTAAGCCTATCAGAAATATTATATGACGATGCCTGGCCATCTCAGATCACCTGAAATATGAAGATAGATTGACTCAACTAAATTTTGTCACACATATATGATCTAAAGATCCTTAATGCCTATAATGATTGGCCAAGCATATAATTTCGTTAAATCTATACACCCAAGTTATGTGTATGTATCACTGCTTATCAAAAGGGAGGACAGCTTGTAGATGTAAAATGATTAACTTAGGAAATTCAAGATGGAAAGGATGCAAAACACGTAATACAGTACAATTTATCTAAATACCATGTTTAATAACAAATATGTCCTCATTGTAGGTTCAGGGATTACTGCATTTAGTGCTCTTGACTTTTTCTTCATTGATATTATACCCTACTCAGACTTGACGTCCTCAGGTTCTTCAGCATCCTTGGTGTCCTCGGCATCCTCGTCAACCTCAACATCCTCAGCATCCTCTGCTTCCCTGGTGTTCCTGGCATCCTCGCCATCCTCGCCATCCTCGCCATCCTCATCATCCTCGCCATCCTCTGCTTCTTCTGCTTCCTCTGTGTCCTCTGCTTCCCTGGTGTTCCTAGCATCCTCGCCATCCTCGCCATCCTCGCCATCCTCATCATCCTCACCATCCTCTGCTTCTTCTGCTTCCTCTGTGTCCTCTGCTCCCCTGGTGTTCCTGGCATCCTCATCATTCTCATCATCCTCTGCTTCCTCATCATCCTCGGCATTCTCACCATCCTCACCATCCTCTGCATCCTCTACATCCCTGGTGTTCCTGGCATCCTCGGCATCCTCGGCATCCTCGGCATCCTCGTCAACCTCACCATCCTCTGCTTCTTCTGCTTCTTCTGTGTCCTTTGCTTCCCTGGTGTTCCTGGCATCCTCATCATCCTCATCATCCTCGGCATCCTCATCATCCTCTGCTTCCTCGGTGTCCTCAGCTTCCCTGGCGTTCCTGGCATCCTCGGTAGTGGCGGTGGATGTGGTGGCGGTTGTGTTCGCGGTCGTAGCTGCAGTCATGTTGGTCGTCATGGTGGTGGTTTTGGTGACTACTTGCTCGGCTGGATTCCCATTTTCCTTCATGGTGGTCTGAAAGGTAGGTGGCGTTTATGTGTTGTGCTACAACAATAGTTAGTGTATAGGTGTGTGTAGACTAAACAATGGGACAAGTTCTACTCTCTTTTGGTGTCTTTTCAAAACAAGTAAGACTGGGATGTTGGCTTTAGGCAAAGACTCTAGACCTGCCACCACTGTGTGTACATCATAAACAGATATATTAATTAATTTACTGAGAATGGTCATAAGTATATTTTTAAGAGGGCAGGGGTTAACATTTCGACTCTAGTCTTATCCGGGTTTTAGTAGTGGTCGGGAGTTTGGCCCTGTATTTAGTTATTACTAGAGAGCTAGGGATTTACCTGCAAAGGGCAAAACTTAGTAGACTTGCCCTCCAACCTCCACCCCAGACTAGTGCCCATAACCTCTTCCCAAACTAGTGCCCAAAACCTTGCTCCAAGACTAGCCAAAATAACCCCCTCCTCCTGTAAGGCAAGACACAGTAGAATAAGGTATAATACATGAAGTAAAAATGATAGGCCCACCACCCAGGAGGTAAAATATATGGGAAATAATTGAGTATGAATAAGTATGTACTTACATTTCTTCCCTGACACTGAAGTGCCACAGCAAGCAGGCAGAGGGCAATGGGTATGTACTGCATCTTGATGAATATATTACTGACAAGAGGTTGTATGACTTCTGTGGTTGGGTGCAGTATACTGATGACCACCCACTGGCATGTGCCTTATGTATATATATGTGTGTGATGTGTTAACCCTTTAGATTACTGCAGAATGCCTTAATGTCCTTGGCCATTTGTTGGCTTGATACACCAGTGCAGCATAAGGGCTGCATCCAATCAGCATGCTGACTGCTCAGGAGTGTATCAGTCCCTTAGGGTCAGTCTGATGTTTGGATACAACACTAGAATGTTACTTACCCAAGCTGCATTTATGCACTGTGATGATAACGGCTGATAAGTTTTAATGTACTATGTGGCCCTTAATCAAAGTGTAAACCACTGCCAGCACAAAACCTACCAGCTGATCAAATCAAAAGTTGTCATGATACACAGGCCTGCATTATCAAACTCCTGCCCACCTGTCAAGTCCATGAGTACATCCCAAGTATCCAGCTGTCTATGGAGGATACTGGGGGATGCACCTGCTCATTGTACAATGCAGCACATACGTACTGTGCAGCCATGTCATGAAGGCTAGTCACGATTTCAATTTGTGTTACATCAGGCATGAAAGCAGTTGTAAATGTTCCTCAACATGATTATAACAATACATTTCACTTTTAGTGTAAATTGAAACCATGATGCATATTAATTACCTTCATTGTAATATCTCATCATATCAAAATCCTCAATTAAGTCCATATGTTCTCCTCTAATGCTGATGGAAGTATACAATGGTATCACCAAAAGAGATATGAGCAATCCATTTCTTTGTAACATGTTGGTACCGTGTAATTATCATCCTCAACCCAAAGGGAAAAAAGGTATGGATGGTTCCAACCTACATTTTTAAATATTGCATTTGAAATACGTATTTGAAATATATGTAGTTGGTCCATTGTCAACCCCTAGGCAGACATAAAAGGGTGAGTCCATCTATAATCGACCAATGCCTCCCGGATGACCATCTCAGAATTCCTCCTTAGTAGGTAGGATGATGGCCCTATATCTTCTGAGTAAGATCTGTAAATATGGACTCCTAATTCCTAGCGGTTTGGATGTGGCAACCCATTTTGTGCAGGGTAGTGGGCTCATCAAAAGCAGATCTTGAAGCTGGACCATTTTCACAAGTCTCTCATTTGGAAACTATGTCAACTGGGAACCCACAACTATAGCAATGATATCTTCTATACATGGACATGGGACACAACATGTAGCATTTAAAGTATCTCTCAACTTGTAGGGGCAGGACGACTCCAAAGTCAGTCAGAAATGAGGCAAACATTGGAAAAGTCCAACATTTGAAATGTCACCTAGATCAGATTACTGATCAAAACACATCTATATATATGTAAAAATGGTGTTGACATATACAGTATTATGGGACATAGCAAGATATACTCTAAAAATACAACATAGAGGGCACTGGGGGTGATCAAAGGTGGTCACTTATTAAAATGTCCCAACTTTGGTGGTCATTTCCTATGTGTGCAATAACCTGAACCACCTGGCTACATTTTTTTCTTTAATAATTACATCAGTATCTCTCAATAGAGTATAGTCAAAATCTCTTTCCGGACTTTATTGCCATTGAAATCACGACAGGAATATAAGAGAATGGCTTATTTATCAAAATCACCTAACTTTGGTGGCCATTTTGGCTATGTCCAACACCATTTTTCACCTTGTAAAATATTTTCCATGGTCCAAAGCATCATTCCCCGGGTCACCTGGGGAAATCTCCCATTTCTGGTCGATTATGAATGGACAGTGAGTGGAAACTAAGAATATCACATTTCACACAGGCAGCTGTCAGTGTGTACATAGTCTCCCCATGTACACTAAAACCCTAGTATATGAAATACTGTAGCGAGTACATTTGTAATACAGTAAGGCCAAAGATGAATAAAACACTACTCATCAATATGCTATAGTAATTAAGGTAGTAGATTCTGTCCAATAACTTCCGTCAGATCATTTACCAATTATCGAAACCTATTTTGACATAGAGTACTGTACATTGCTTTGGGATTTTAAATCATTTTCCCATGAGCCCTTTACCTACAACATTTCACTGAAAGAGCCCTATGCTGTGAGAATGAACATGTACTGCCCTCTCGTTCATTAGGGTTTCAAATTCTGTCTTTTGTCGGGACAGTAAATCAACTCTGCCACAGTGCTGCCCTCTGAATTTGTGCATTTATATGTGCCATAATCTTCAATCTTATTCATGTGGCACTAACATCAATATGTCCTCCTTTATAGTGCAATACTTCAGTTTGTATCAGGCCTGGATAATCCCGAACTTTCTACATCATAGGTATAGTAGCCCACAGAGGAAGTTCTACCAGCAAGGGAAGTTTCTCCCTTACTTAAGGCAGGTCCCTAGTGGATGTTCAGCCCTTATCTCCAGAGATAAGGCTGCTGAGAGAGATAAGGGCTGCGGCTGGTCCGACTTCCATGGGGGTTTCTCCCAGTAGTGTATCCAATCCAGGTAGGGATTTGAGGGAAGGAATCCACATATAAATGAACCTTATTTTGGCTATATTTTGTATTTTAAATCACTGTTTTACAAGTCCACTTACAAATACCTAGCTAGCTATATTACCACCTTGTATACAGAGTGATCAATTTTTACAAATGATGTTTAGATATTATCGAATTGGATTTTCGGAATCATCAGGCCTGGACAATCCCGGACATTTGCCATTACAGGTATATCAGCTTATAGGGGAGGTTCTCCCAGCAAGGGGAGATCTTCCCTTACTTAAGCCTGCCCCTTAGTCGGCGCCCTGCCCTTATCTCCACAGAGATAAGGGCCGCCGGGAGAGATAAGGGCCGCCTCCGCTCCGCCCCTCCAAGGGGGAATCTCCCAGTGCAGTATCTTATCCAGGTGTGGTGGTAAGGGAGGGGGGAGGGGGGAGGGGAGTCCACATATAAATGTACCTTATTTAGGCTATGGTTTGACATTTAAATCATTATATCTCGAGAAATACAAGAATGTTATACAAGCCCATTCACATACAGCTAGCTAACTATATTATGTACCTATAGTTAGGTTGATCATTTTCAGCAAATTATGGTAAGATATCAGCAAATTGGATTTTCTAATTGTACCGAAAATCAATGTATAACAACCGAAAATCAAGGGAAGAAACCCCCTCACCCTATTTTCTCCCTTCAAGGTATGAAAGGCAGGATTTTCCCAACCTGATCATATGCATATTCACCCAAAATGAAGGGGAGAAGAGTACTTTTTCCCTACATGGTATTAAAAGCTGGATAAAACTTGTTCCCTTTCTCCAGTTGACACGAGGCCAACCTTGTAAGAAACCCAAACACAACTAGTTCAACCCCCCTTTGTGATTAGCCATGTAGACCTCTGCATACACCAAGAAATAATATAACCTTAGAAGTTGTTCACTCTCTTATATTAGCAGCCTCATAGAACAGATCATTCATGCCTTGAGTAGGCTTCCATTAATGGCATCACGGTCTAAATTTACCTAGTTGTTACTACACTTGTTTCTATTAGTAAGACCAGGATAAGAATTGATATAAACCATGCATAATAACCCCCAAGTTATCAGGGTATTTAAACGTCACTGATAAGGCACTTTGATATGTTTTCCAAAGTGTGGGCCTCTGGCTGTGTTATAACTACTGTGTAAACATTACAATCTGCTGTAGGTTTGTAGCATGTACTGTAGCTATAATTTACTGTATATTCTACTGCATGCCTATATAACATGCAACCGACTAGTGTGACTGCAAGCCTAAGGTGACTTGCACTTACAGGTTAGTGATGGCAGTTTTTCTTGAATTGAGTATTATTTCAATAATACATATTGATATAAAAATGTATTCATATAGCCATGGACAAGAACATTCTAGAATTGTTTATATGTAGCAGTGCGGTGTTCAGATGCAAATCACTCTGGTTATTAGACTTTATGACATGACCGTATTCATTGTATAAGTCATACTCATGAATCAATGCAATTTTAAATGGAACAACCAAGAGCTTGTTCACACAGTATAGAACACAGATCTATAGTAAGAGCGGTGGCATTGTACCATGAGCAGGTGTATCCCCCAATATACCCCATGGACAGCTGGTCACTTGGGTGTCCACAGTGATTCAACAGGTGGGCAGGAGTTTGACAAAGCAGGCCTGTCTATCATGGCAACCTTTGGTTTAATCAGCTGGTAGGTAGTGTTCTGGGAGTGGTTTGCATTTTAATTAAGGGCCGCATAGTACATTAATACTTTAAAGCTGTTATCATCACAACACATTAATGCAGCCCAGCTAAATAACTTGCCAGGGCTGCATTTAAGCATCATGCAGACCCCATGGGCTGATACAGTCTTGAGGAGTCAGTATGACAATTGAATACAGCCCTGTTGAGTTAAACATTAGGGCTGCGTGCGTATACAATGCCCACAAAGGACACAGCACATTAATGCACCCTGTAGCCATCTAAAGGGTTAACAGCTCATAGATATATATAAGGCACATGCTGGAGAGTGGTCATCAGGAACCTGCACTCCACCGCAGACGTCCCACCACTACTTGTCAGCAACATACTCACCAAGATGCAGTATCTGCCCATAGCCCTCTGTCTGCTTGCTGCGGCACTCCAGTGTCAGGGAAGGAAGGTTAGTGCATATTCATAGACACTATGATATCATAATTAGTATGAATTATACAATTATAATATCTTATCAGGAATATCTGATAGAATGATGCAGTTTTAATTCTTCTGTGATTTTATTGGCCATGATTTTTACATACTTATCAAAATAGAATTACCAGTTTGGGCCTTGACAGACCCTTTGATGCATTGTTTCTGAAATGGTAAAGTATTTAGGACTCTGCCCAACCTTTTATTTAACGGTTTCTTTTAGAACATGAGTTTGACAATAAGTAACTAGTCATCTACACCTCAAAAGTCATTACAGTGGGTTTTTAGTTAGTAACTTCTTTGAATGATAACTATTTCTACATCCTACTCAGTACATCCATTCATGATCCTCCAAGCACATCTCTTCTCCTTGTTAGTGTCTTGAATTTGCTTGCTCTCGAAATGTATTCATCATACCAACATGCATTTTTGTTCAATACATCCTATGAGCGCTCAGAACATCGTGAAATTGTAAGCGAAGCAAGCAAGTAAAATATCTATACAGGTCAGATTTAAGCAATGCAGAACAATAACTTCCTCCTACCTATGACGAGTATACGGGGAATCGGTATCAGGTTCAGGTCATTTGCTGGTCCAATTATAACAGATCTAAATCTAACTTTGCACCTGGATACATTAATAACCTCTTCCTATCTATCAACATTCAGGATGGCTTGGAGGACTCAAAGTCTGGAAATGCAAAACAAGACCTTGACATGAGTGTCATTGGTGCCAGCTGTGAGAAGGCCATGGATAGTGCCACTGTTGGAAGTAAGTACTCTAATATTTATCTGGTATGTGGGGCATGTTCCCGCCACAGGGAATATGGTTATATATTGTTTGTGACACACCATAGCTAAGGTTCCCCCAACAGACGCTAGGGGGCTCCTCTACTCTCCTACTCCCAACCGTCGGTATCCACAGACGCTACTCAAGGCCCATAGGGTCAACACCGACCGTATTCATGATTGTTTTTTTTTGTCAGAAGAATAGTGCAGGGTAGTCATACAACCCGTTAATTGCATCTTAGTTATGCCGGTGTCTGGCTATAATATGTAAAGTGTCACTCCCTAATGTTATGTAAGTCATTATATCTCTTTCAGGTGCTTTTTGAAGTTAATGGTCTAAACGTTTCATACTTGTTTTTCAATTATTGCTGATTTTCTTGGTATACTATTGTATTTATTATATATAATTGATTTAAAAATTTGCAGTTGCAAAATGGACAGGGCATATCACTTTTTTATTCTAATCATCATAGCACCTAGAGCACCTAGAGAGGGTGAAATGTAATATCCTGTGACTTATTTGCAATCAATCATTTATTTATTCAGAGTACTTTGAAGCCGTGATTGCTGGAAAACACAATAATGTTTCTAGCAATGAGAAGAATCAATATCTCCATGGGCTCAAATGTGCCATTGGTAAGAGCTATTTAATACTCTCTTAAATGTCACTATTTTATTAAATTTACTATAAGTAACTATACATTTGTTCATCCAACATGACAACTTTGTCTTTCACTTTGCACAGAGAAATTGCTGGTTCGCCTTGGAATTGACATACACAGCTTTGAGGAGTACAATAAAAAGGATACAGCAAAACGTTCTCTGGTCAGTAGCAGATGAATAACTCTATAATTATTAGAATACTGCATGTTTTGCACGGGAGAAAGTACACCATTGGGTTATATATGTGCTGTAGTTGGTCCATTGTCAACCCCTGGGCAGACATAGAAGCATCGACATTGAGTGAAAACTAAGCGCATCACATTTCACACAGGCAGCTGTCAGTGTGTACATAGCCTGTCCAAAACTATGTAGTTTTTAAAATTGTAAACCAACAGTAAATTCTACTCCCCATGTACACTTAATCCCTAGTATATGAAGTACTGTTGAGATTACATTTACAGTGTAAGCTCTAGTAATCTGAGATGGAAGCACTGTTGCTAACCAAATAGCATCAGGGTTTGAGGCATTAGCTTAGATCCCTTACGCTAAGCCAGAGAATAAATAACTTGAAAACATTGAAAACTAATTCAGTTTGAATTGATAAGCAATATGATGAAGCACCTTTAACCTACAATCATAGATAATATTTTCATTACAGAGTAGGAAGACGACAAACTACAGCCAGGAAGTAAGCAATCTGATGTCTATCTTTGTATTTTTCTCTATTGATGGAAGCTCATATATATGGTGATTTTTTTTTTGATTAAATCAGAAGAATAGTGCAGAGCAATTTATTTTTCATGTGGTTCTTTTTTTAATTTAAACGAACAGTATATTCTACTGCCCATTTACACTTAAACTGTAATATATATACTGTTAAACAGGAGTATATTCTACTGCTCAGCTACATTTACTGCTAACAGGTAGGCTTTCGTGATAAGGGATACAAGCATTATTGCTTTGTCATAGAATCTGAGGTCAGGATTATCGCTAATATCTAGCTAGAGAAGGAATAATGTGATATGATAAAAAGTGCTATCAACTTGATAGAGCAGATTAACTTTCATTGGTTAATACAAATTGTAATGGTTTTGCATTCCCATGTGGTTTAAATGCAAGGAAAAACTAGTTCAGTTTGAATAAATATGCAATTTGATGATGCAGCCTTGCCCTATATAAAGAAAATAATAAATTTCAGAGTAAGAAGATGGCGATCTACACCAAGGACTATTGTGTTTATGGCAGGAATGTAAATGTAAGTACTCTGTTGTTTATCTTTGTTTGTTTTTATTTATCAAAGTTCACATGTATGGTGATTGTTGTTTGAATGAGTCGCAAGAATAGTGCTCAGTAATACAACTTATATGTGGTCCTTTTTTACTATAAACCAACAGAATATTCTACTACCCTACTGTAGTACGTACTGTAAAACTGTTGTGGATTCTTCTGCTCAGCTACATTTACTTCCATCATTATATATGCCTTAATAACCACGGATAGAAGCATACTTGATTCCCTATAGTATCCAGCTTGTAAACATTTGCTTGAGACACACATGCCTCACAAGAGGAGGAGAAAAAGGTGTTTGATAAGACAGTGTTATCATCTTCATGTAGCAGATTAAGTTACATTGGTGAAATGAATCGCGATGGTATTGCATTGATATATGCTACAGATATAATGGAAAGCAGTTAAATTTCAATTGATAAGCAACTTGATGATGCAACCTTGATCTACATAGGTAATATTTACACTACAGGTTAGCAAGATGGCGGCCTACATCAGGAGATATGGAAGGGATGGCATAATTGTAAGTACTCTGATATTTATCTTTGTTCTTTTTCTTAATTGAGGAAAGTTCACATGTAGGGTGATTGCTGTTTAACTTAGACAGAAGAATATTCCAGGGTAATTCACAATTTGTGCATCCTTCTTTACTGTAAACCAACAGTATACTCTACTACCCATGTACACTTATATCATAGTTCATACTGTAAAACCATGGTAGATTCTACTGTTCAGCTACATTTAGTTCAAACAGTGAAGGCTTTAATAATCAGGAAAGTAAGCACTGTTGCTTCCCGATAGTATGTGTGTTCAAGAAATTTGCTTAACACACTCATACCTAGCCAGAGAAGAGATAATGTGATTTGATGAAAGATTGTCATTATCTTAATGAAGTATTTGAGGTACATAGATTGATATCAATCAAATGGTTTTGCATTCACATGTGGTCTCTAGATACAACAAAAACTAAATAAGTATCAATTAATAATCATTATGATATTGTACCCTTCCACTATATGAGAAATATTTACATTATAGATTAGGAAGCTGAAGAGCTACATCAAAAAATATTGTGGGCCTGGCAACAAAGTAAGTAAATTGATGTTTGTCTTGGTTTATTTTTCTTCATTGATTGAAGTTCAAGTGTATGTAGATCATTGTTTGATTAAGTCAGAAGACCAGTGCAGGACAGTTTATATTTCATGTGCCCCTTTTTTACTATAAACCAACAGTAAATAGCCTACAGAGTCTGTTCCATCAGCAAAGGAAGATTCTCCCTTAATTGATATGGCTCTATGGTGGAGGCTTGGCCCTTATCTCCAGAGATAAGGACCGCAAGGGGAGACAAGGGGCGCCGCTGGTCCGCCCCTCGAAGGGGGAATCTCCCTGTGCAGTATCTTTTACAGGTGTGGTGGTAAGGGAAGGGTAAGGGGCAGGGGGGAAGCAGAGTCCAAACTTGAACTCATTTTCAAATAACAAGCAATATGATAATGCAGCCTTAATCTACATAGTTTATGTGAATATTACAGGGCAACAAGATGATGGCCTACATCAGGAGATATGATGGTAGCAACAGCATGAAGGTAAGTTTTCTGATATTTTCTGTGTTCTTTTTCTTTATGGATGGAAGTTTACATAGATGGTGATTGTTGTTTGACTAAGAAAGAAGAATACTACAGTGTAGGCTTTAGGAATCAGAGATTGGAGCACTCTGGCTTCCCTATAGTTTTTGATTTCAAGACATTTGCTTAGATACTCGTACCTTTCCAGAGAAGAAATAATGCAATCTGATAACAAAGTGCCAGTTTTAGTAATCTCAGATGGAAGCACTGTTGCTAACTAAATAGTATCTGGGTTTGAGGCATTAGCTTAGCACACTCATACCAAGCCAGCTAAGAAATATCTTGAAAATATTGAAAAGTAATTTAGTTTTAATTGATAAGCAATATGATAAAGCACCTTCAATCTCCAATCATAGAGTATATTTTCATTACAGAGTAGGAAGAAGACAAACTACAGCAGGGAAGTAAGCACTCTGACGTCTATCTTTGTATTTTTCTTTATTGATGGAAGCTCATATATATGGTGAATTTCTTTTTGAAGAAATCAGAAGAATGATGCAGAGCAATTTATTTTTCATGTGGTTCTTTTTTTACTATAAACGAACAGTATATTCTACTGCCCATTTACACTTAAACTGTAGTATATACACTGTTAAACGGGAGTAGATTCTACTGCTCAGCTACATTTACTGCTAACAGGTAGGCTTTCGTGATAAGGGATAAGAGCATTGTTGCTTTGTCATAGAATCTGAGGTCAGGATTATCGCTAATATCTAGCCAGAGAAGAAATAATGTGATATGATAAAAAGTGCTATCAACTTGATAGAGCAGATTAACTTTCATTGGTTAATACAAATTGTAATGGTTTTGCATTCCCATGTGGTTTAAATGCAAGGAAAAACTAGTTCAATTTTAATAAATATGCAATTTGATGAAGCACCCTTGCCCTATATAGAAAAATGTACATTTCAGAGTTATATTATGGCGATCTACACCAGGAACTATTGTGTTTATGGCAAGAACTATGTAAGTACTCTGATGTTAATTTTGTTCTTTTCTATTCATCAAAGTTCACATGTACGGTGATTATTGTTAAAATGAGTCACAAGAATAGTGCTGGCTGATGCATATTTTAACAGAACCAACAGAATATTCTACTGCCCTACTGTAGTTTATACTGTAAAACTGTAGTCGATTCTTCTGCTCAGCTACATTTACTTCCAACAGTATATGCCTTACCAACCACGGATAGAAGCACACTTGATTCCCTATAGTATCTGGGTAAATGAAATTTGCTTGAAACTATTTTATTTAATAAGACAGTGTTGTCATCTTGATGTAGCAGATTAAGTTTCATTGGTGAAGTGAATCACAATAGTATTGCATTGATATTTGCTACAGATACAATGGAAACCAGTTAAGTTTCAATTAATAAGCAATAATGATGAAACACCCGTTATCTACATAGAGATAATTTTCATTACAGATTGGCAAGATGAGGGCCTTTATCAGGAGATATCGAAGGGATGGCACAATTGTAAGTGTTCTGATATGTAACTTTGTTCTTTTTCTTTATTGATGAAAGTTCACATGTAGGGTGATTGTCCTTTGTCTTAGACAGAAGAATATTCCAGGGTAATTCACAATTTGTGCATCCTTCTTTACTGTAAACCAACAGTATACTCTACCACCCATGTACACTTATAGTATACCATAGTTCATCCTGTAAAACAAAAAAGATATTACTGTATAGCTTCACTTAGGTCAAAGAGTGAAGGCTTTAGTAATCAGGAATGTAAGCAGAGTCGTTTTCCCTATAGTATCTGTGTTCAAGAAATTTGCTGAAGACACTCATACCTAGCCAGAGGAGAGATAATGTGATTTGATAAAAGAGTAACATTATCTTCATGAGGTAGATTGAGTTTAATTGGTTGATATCCATTGAATGGTTTTGCATTCTCATGTGGTCTCTAGATACAACAAAAACTAAATAAGTATCAATTAATAAGCATTATGATATTGTACCCTTCCACTATATGAGAAATATTCACATTACAGATTAGGAAGCTGAAGAGCTACATCAATAAATATTGTGGGCGTGGCAACAAAGTAAGTAAACTAATGATTGTCTCGGGTTTTTTTCTTCACTGATTGAAGTTCAAGTGTATGTAGATCATTGTTTGATTAAATCAGACGACTAGTGAGGGACAATTCATATTTCATGTGGCCCTTTATTTCTGAAAACCAAAAGTAAATATCCCACAGGGTCAGTTCCATAAGCAAAGGGAAATTCTCCCTTAATTCACACGGCTCCATGGTGGGGACTTGACCCTTATCTCCAGAGATAAGGACTGCAAGGGCAGGCAAGGGGCGTCACCGATCTGCCTCTCAAAGGGGAAATATCCTAGTGCAGGATCTTATACAGGTATGGTGGTAAGGGAGGGAAAATCGGGGGAAGCAGAGTCCACATAAAGATGTACCTTATTTAGGCTATATTTTGACATTTAAATCATTATATCTCGAAAAAATACAAAACTGTCATACAAGCCAATTTACATACAACTTGCCAGCTATATTGTCTACCTGTATATAGGTTATTCATTTCCAGCAAACAATGTAAGCTATTAGCAAATTTGATATTTTGATTGAACCTAAGATTGAAGGTATATCAACCCAAAATCAAGGGAAGAAACCCCCCACCATAATTTCTTCGTTCTAAGGTATTAAATGCAGGATTTTCCCAAGGTAGTGTATGCTGTAGTGATCACGGATGGGAGCACTATTACTTGTTGTATAGTGTCTAGGTTTAAAACAGACACTGATGCCTAGCCAAAAGAGAAAAAAATGTGTGATTTGATTAGAGAGTGTTATCATCTTGATGAAGCAGATTAGGTTTTACCGGGTAAATGAATTGTAATGGTATTGCATTAAGATTTGCTTTAGACACAATAGAAACTTGAAATCAATTTCAATTAATAAGCAATGTGATCAGGCTTCCTTAATCTACACAGTGAATATGTACATTACAGGGTAGTTATATGTTGGCCTACATCAGGAAAACAGTAGGAAGGGCATGAAAGTGAGTATTATGATGTTTGTCTTTGTTCCATTTCTTCATTGATTGAAATTCATATGTAAAATCATAGTTATTTGACTAAGTCTGAAGAATATTGCAGGGTAATTTTATATTTCATGTGGCCGTTTTTTTACTGTGAACCAGCAGTATATTCTACCACCCATGTGCACAAATATTGTAATATATGCTGTAAAACTGTACTATTTTCTACTGCTCAATTACATTTACTTCAAACAGTCTATGCACTAATCCGTCTTCCCAACAATGCCTTAAAGAGAGAACATTTTCATTACAGAGATAGAAGACAAAGACTGCCTTGAAAAAAGTTCGTAAGAAGGGCGTGGTAGACAGGCTACACCTGCTGTTATGCATTTTTGAATAAAATGTTAAACTTTAAAAATTTAAATTGATTGATTGATTTGTATTTTGTACATTATTTTCATATCTCAATCTGTGTGGAATTTAACTATAAAAGAGTGAGTAGCTAGGCAATTATACATTTAAAAGTAATGTTGCTAAGCAACTAGAGGTCAAAACTAAATCAATAATAGCAATATGTTCATTGGAGTTGATTTAGTGGGGCTATGTGATACCAGCGTCTTCCTGAATAGCATCATGATGGTTTCGCTGTAGATATTTGCTTTAAAGCCCAGGTTGTCAGGTTAACCTGCTGTTGCTAAGCAATCACTTGTCCTGGCAACAAACCTATGACACCAGTGAATTCATTGGACCCATTTTAGGGGGGCTATGTAAGGTTTATGTTCTTCTTGGAAAAATATTGTTGTCATAGAGGTGAGATTCTGATTATCTGGCAGCCATATTGGATTCGGCCATTTTCTAATGGAAGCACACACAGGCCAAGTCAAGACTTTTAGTACAGTGATAACAATACCAAAACCAATCGTTCCTGTGATTTTCAGCTTCATGGTATTTAATTCCAAGTAAAAACCTTGTCTTGTACTATTTATAGAGATCGGATATGACAAAGCTATTAACAGTGTGTTTCACATGAAGTATTTGTATGCAATATTTGAGATTATTTAGAATATGACATTAAGGCTAAGTAACAGCTAAGACATGTATGGCTCAGGAACAATATACAATAGGGTTCCGACGAGGTTCAGGACCGATGACATCAAGCACCAGGCTCGTTCTCACGAAGATGGTGCAACTCACTAAAACCTTGTATTTTCAATATATTTCCAACCCATTAATGTTTCTGCTCAGTTTTTTTGGCCTATAAGTTGTAAAGTATTTAGTTCTACCAGAATACATTAAGTTTACCCTACCTCTCTGTTTTATTATGTTTGTATCATGGCAAAAAGTCACCCAAAGTTGACGTTTTTGTGTGTTTTTTATGGGTTTTAAATCAAAAAATTAAAATTAGCAATATCCCTCCCGTTTTTTGGTGTTGTACTGCAAAAGAACAATTATGTGCATCATTTCAACAATTATATTTATTTTTTACCTAATATATTATTCACAAATCACAGATAGCTCACTCCACCCTATTTTCGCCTTTCTGACCTACTTTTGGTATTTTTAATTATTTTTATATAGTTTCCAACCCCTCCTGTAAATGATAATGTTTGAACATGTCATAGATGTTTCATAACACAGTCCTGCCCACGTGGCATCAGGTACAAAAGTTACCCTAGTTATATCTGCCTGCAGTCCAAGCACAGTGGTGCTAAAAAAGCAGTAGTATGTCTATTTATCAGAGAGGATCCTTTCTGACCATTTTTTGTACCTGTAGTTGTACCAAACAGAGTTCTTGTACTTAACTATGTACCATATTTGCATTTTGTGGGCACCTATGGCCCTCAAATATAATCCCAAAATCAGGCCAGTCCAACCTGCACAAGGAACTGTATGTGCCATGTACTGCTTAATTAGGATTGTCCTGGCTCAAAAATCGCCTTTCTGACTAGTCAGAAAGGCGATTTTTCTGACTATTCTTTTACTGGTAAAGTAAAATGGAGCTGTATCAGGGGTGAAATATGTGTTTTACTAAATAGTATATTGATATGACACCCTATTGGCATAGATGGAAAAGATAAAATATCTATAAAAATAGCATTAACCACCTGTGCAACTTAAAAAACAAAATTGCCTTTCTGACCAGTCAGAAAGGCGATTTTTCTGACTATTCTTTTACTAGGAAAGAAGAATGGGTATGCATCCAGGGTGATATATGTGTTTTACTTACTAGCATATTGATATCGCTCCCTATTTACATAGATGGAAAAGAAAAAAATATCTATGAAAATAGTATTAATCACCTGTGCAACCTAAAGAACAAAATCGCCTTTCTGACTACTAGTCAGAAAGGCAGTCAGAAAGGCGATTTTTTTCTGACCATTCTTTTTCTGGGAAAAAAGAATGTGGATGCATCAGGCGTGAAATATCTGTTTTACTAAAAAGCATATTGATATGGCTCCCTATTGACAGATGAAAACGTGAAATATCATAGCATTATCTACCAGTATAATCTAGAAAACGAAATCACCATTCTGACTGTGGTCAGAAAGGCGATTTTTCTGACCATGGTCAGAAAAATCGCCTTCTGTTACAGGGAAGGGAGAATGGGAAAGTTAGTTTTTCCTTTTAACATGACCTTCTATTGACATAAATAGCAATTGAAAAAAGTATGAAAAAGTAGCACTAACTACCATTATAACCTAGAAAAGTAAGCCTCATTATGACTAGTCAGAAAGGCGATTTTCTGATTCAAAAAGTAATATACAGAAGCAATAATGAGTAAAAATGCTTTTCATCCAGAAGCACAGTTACTTGGCTAGTGAATAAGAACAAAAAATAAACTTATTATATCCATAACTTGCATATAATTGTGTTTTTTTTTAAATAATTGTGATATATAGACATAATATGACAGTTTTTTCGCCTTTCTGACCACTTTTTTACATATGGGCCAGGTGAGAAAAAATAAATACATTAAACTGCTACAGATTAAGGTTTTATATGGATGAATAGATGACACAATTTAATAATAGAATGTTTAAAAAAGTCTGAATACATATATGACCGGTTTTACAGGAGAAAACTGCAAAGTTTTGAAATATTTCAGAGCACTTAAAAGTGGAAAAAAGATGGAAATGAGATATATCAAAGTTGGGTGGTAAGGTAGAATGGGATGGGTGATGGGTACAATTTCGTGTATGCTGGTTTGCATATTGTATGGGCTATAACTGACATTAATAGAAATTAGAATACATAATTACTGCTTGCAAATGGAGCCAATATTCAAGTAGGTACAGTAAGTGGTCAGAAAGGCGATTTTGAATTAAATGAGTCTATTTTGAACAGTTGCCATGGTTACTGCATACATATTTAAGTAGAACCACTCATCCAGTAATGTCCACCCATACCTTTATTATACCAATAAAGAAGGATTTGACCATCAGCCATGTTTACTGTTTGGCACCCTTGCTACCTGAGTTGCATCACGTTCGTGAGACTGAGCCACCAGCTCGATCCCAACCTGGGCCAAAGTGCGTCAGCATAATCAGAAGTAGGATCCACGAGGATCTAGGTCTGAATGCAGCCATGCAGAGTGTTGGTTGTTATGGTCCACTTTATATAGTGGGTTAGTTGACTTGTACTGACACCTCGGAATAAGAACCAGAACGAAGTGTGAAAGGGAAAAGCACCAAAGGGAATGGGTCGCACAAGTATCACGTAAACCACCACCCAGTAAAGGAACACGATCTCCTGTGGCAGCTAATGACAACTAAAGAAAGGAAATCACATTAGCATGTCTTTTACTGACTTAGCATACAATATCTATATACGTTTATCTATCTTTATATATATATATATATATATATATGTGTGTGTATGTAATATATCGGATAACAGAATATATTAGTCGCAGTAAATCAATCTAAAAATCATGTTTAAATGACACACTGGTTATAAATTATGGAAAATATTCTTTTCAATTTTCATGAGGATTTATAGGGTGGAGGCCTGTATTTCATTCTGGAGGTTTTCGATATAACTCATAAATTAGTGCTCTGCCTGCCCAGCTCCTATAGGCCTTAGGCCTTAGGCCGGTTGCTGGGGGCCTGGGACCAGTTCCCGAGGACCTTTGTTTGGTCCGAATATAGGCCTGGGGCCAGCTCCTAGGGGTCTGGTGTCGGCTGCTGAGGGCTTCCTTGATGTGTATGGTACTCTGGGTATGGTACTTTGCCTGTGCCAATATTAGCTGCTGATTGAGGACATCTTGCTGCTCCATGCTGGGTGACGTCAGCTTCACCAACGCCGGTGACCCCTCGTTCTCTGACCCAGAGGCATCCAAACTGCTTTTTATGCCTTTTGTCTAAACCCCGCACTGTGGGCATGACTTCCTCCTGTGGTCATACTCAAAGCCACAATCCAGGCACACCTTCATGATTATCTCCAGACAGTCTCAAAAGTCAAAAACCAAACCAGAACATATCTGGATAAGTACAGGTAAAGTTGCCCGGTACCGGCGGCACACACAAAGCAATACACATGTAACCAAGGTCGGTGGTTTGCTTGCTACAGGGGCTAACCCCAACCCTGCCCCTGTGCACCATAGCCGAGTAAACAAAACTACATAATTTGAACATAATTTAACTTTGTAATATAACGTTGAAATGTAGGGGTCTATTTAGGGAAACTTTAGTAAATCAATGTAATTAAACGTTTAAAACACTTTTATGAAACGTAACTCGCAAGTTAATTTACGTAACTCTTTTAACATTAAATGAACGTCATATATGTATTATCGTTTGGGTTCGATTCCTGTAACCAGCAATTCATTTTTGTTTTAAAAGCATGTTATTATTAGGGACATGTCTTATTGATTAAGACAGACAGAGGGAGAGACAGTACAGACAGAGATGTGCAAAAAATATCTTCTATGGCTGGTTGTAGCTTCTACGAGAAGTATAATAGGGGAGATCAGTGATAAGGTCGGCCTATACTGTTGCCAACAATAGCCTTGCTGAAGGCTACAGGACCGGAACCACCTGCCATGTTATCTACATGTTCTTCTGGTAACTCGAAAATAACATTTTTTACCATAGGTGGGTATGAAATAGTTACTTGGTTCTAACTATACTTCTAAAGTATGACCTATAGCAGACCTATAGGCTACTATTATGTTAGTGGAAATAACCCCAGCAGGTAGAGAACACATCACCTTCGGATGGGGAGTCCACCACTCTACTCACTGTGCCAGTGATAGGACATTCTGCTCTCACCATACTCATACCCTGCTTCGTCATGCTATACATCAACTGGGCATATCGGACACCTTTAGCAAAACCAACATAGCTCATTCAACCTAGACCTACCGTATTCGACGTAATAAGCGCACAGTGCGCTTAAAAAATGATTATGGACACCTTTTAGTAGTTGAGAGTTTAATTCGGGTCAAAAATTGAGATGTTTTTGGTTATTTGTAGAATAGGAAACGGCCCAGGGGGGTGTGCGCTTATTACATCGAATACGGTAGGCACTTTTACATACATTGGTGGCGGTGCTAAAAATGTCTTCATGAGATAATGCATGGTTCCTAAAGGTCCATACTACTAGGCACCTGTGTGGTATTAGGGCGCTTAGGAATGACGACATAGCTTATTACACATATACATATATATACTCTATGCTTTTAGCTTTTAAATGAGCTACAGTAGGTTTGTGCATGGTCCCTAATAGGTCTATCTTTGTAATAACCTAATTGATTCAGACTGTCACCTGCAGGGGTTAGGGTTAAAGATTGGACATGACTAGGTTCTAAAGATCCCTTCCCAAGCCTGTTGGTTAGTTGTGTGTCTTCAGATCCCATCAATGCAGGTTTGGAGTTTACCTCGAGTTTAATTGGGGTAAAAAATTGAGATATTTTTGGTTATTTGTAGTATAAAAGTTGGCCAAAAATGGGGTGTGTGCGCTTATTTGGGGTGTGCGCTTATTACGTCGAATACAGTACTTGGATCTTACCCCATTGTTATCAACGGTGTTGTATGTAAATGGTATGTAGCATTTAGAATATTTTTGGGACTTTCTTGCAAATGAGACCATGTGAAATGATATATACAAATGTACCTGAACATGTCCCAATATTAGCAGTTTTACACAAATCTACTTGCTCAATATGTATACATACATATATCATAGGAACAATTTTCAAAAACGTATAAAAAGAATTAAGTCCATGTCGGTTGGCTGAGATGTAAAACCTGATATCCACAGTCATTGTCCCGGATAGCACAGTTGGTTTAGTGGTGGACTTTAGAGGTAAGGATACAGGGTTCGCTTCTCAGTCACGCTTACATTGTCGACATTACAGGGGAAAAATCAACGACTAAGGAAATTACACTATCAATTAAAACAAATGTCTGAAATAGAACTATATATATCTTTATGTTTTAATGATAGAAACAAAATGCAAAACTATGTATGAAAAATATATAAATTCATGATACAGTTTTCAAACTTTGAAATAGTAGGCCTACAGGTTGTGTGACAATAAACCTTTTAGGTTAATTTAGGTTATTTACGTAAATAAACCTGCTAGATTGTTTACAGAACGTGTGGTCAACGTTGGTTTACGTTCATCTATAATAAATCATTTGAAATGACCCTTACATTGGATCGCTATTTTACGTTATAAAACTACTTGATTCAGACATGGAAATAACGTCATTAAAACGTTAATTCACTTAAATGTGTTTCCTGGGGAGGTTTAAATGGGGGAAAAGATACACATACATGCCAACATCACGGTCACATACGTGCCAACATCACGGTCACATACGTGCCAACATCACGGTCACATACGTGCCAACATCACGGTCACACATCACGGACACATACGTGCCAACATCACGGTCACATACGTGCCAACATCACGGTCACATACGTGCCAACATCACGGACACATACGTGCCAACATCACGGTCACATACGTGCCAACATCACGGTCACACATCACGGACACATACGTGCCAACATCACGGTCACATGCATGCCAACATCACGGACACATACGTGCCAACATCACGGACACATGCGTGCCAACATCACGGTCACATACGTGCCAACATCACGGTCACATACGTGCCAACATCACGGTCACATACGTGCCAACATCACGGTCACATACGTGCCAACATCACGGTCACATACGTGGCAACATCACGGTCACATACGTGCCAACATCACGGTCACATACGTGCCAACATCACGGTCACATACGTGCCAACATCACGGACACATACGTGCCAACATCACGGTCACATACGTGCCAACATCACGGTCACATACGTGCCAACATCACGGACACATACGTGCCAACATCACGGTCACATACGTGCCAACATCACGGTCACATACGTGCCAACATCACGGTCACATACGTGCCAACATCACGGTCACATATGTGCCAACATCACGGTCACATACGTGCCAACATCACGGTCACATACGTGCCAACATCACGGACACATACGTGCCAACATCACGGTCACATACGTGCCAACATCACGGTCACATACGTGCCAACATCACGGACACATACGTGCCAACATCACGGTCACATACGTGCCAACATCACGGTCACGTACGTGCCAACATCACGGACACGTACGTGCCAACATCACGGTCACATACGTGCCAACATCACGGTCACATACGTGCCAACATCACGGACACGTACGTGCAAACATCACGGTCACATACGTGCCAACATCACGGACACATACGTGCCAACATCACGGACACATACGTGCCAACATCACGGACACATACGTGCCAACATCACGGACACATACGTGACAACCATTCTCAAGCACTTGGCCCCAGTCATACAGAGCTCCAGGACGTATGGCCCCATGGTACATGGCCCCCAGGATACTAGGCCCATGCTACTAGGCCCAAGACCAGTCTCTATTCTACAGTACTACTCCTTTATGCCTCTGTTTGTCATGTTAGTCATTTGTACATCCTTTATTAGTATGTGTCTGTTATTTGTCGATTATTTGTCTGTAATGTGTCTGTAATATGTATGTGATGTGTCTGTCATCTGTCCATCATATATGTTCATTAGTTGGCCGTCATGTGTACGTCATCTGTTTGTTGCAAGTACTTGATGTGCCTGTGATGTGTCCATCATGTGTCCATCATATATGCCCACGTGTTCATTGTAAATATCTGATGTGTCCCTGTTGTGCCCAGCGTGTGCTTAAGATGTGTCCTTGATGTGTTCAATGCATGTTCGTGATGTGTCCGTGATGTGTCCGTGATGTGTCAGTGATGTGTCCGTGATGTGTCTGCGATGTGTCCATGATCTGTTCGTTGCATGTCCGTGATAGTGCTTTTATGTATTCAAGTTAATATCATACTGTTTCACTGAAATCTATCATCCATGTCCATCTCCAAGTACATTGAATTATTTTTAAGCAGCAGTTGATTTGTAGAAGATAACGAACATGACAGACACATGACAGATATGGCGGACACATGATGTAAATCGTAGACAGACGACAGACAAGGCGGACAGATTATGGACCGATGACAGATAGATGACTGACATGATGCAAATAGTGGACAAATGACAAACATGACGGACAGATGACGAACATGACTGACAGACGACGAACATGATCAATATATGACGAACATAACAGACAAATGACAAACATGATGGTCAGATGTCGGACATGACGGACAGATGACGGAGATGATGGTCAAATGACGACCATATGGACAGATGACGGACATGATGCAAATAGGACAGATGAGGAACATGATGGAAAGATGACAAACATGACAGACTTATGACAAACATGACGGACAGATGACGAACATGACGGACAGATGACAAACATGACAGACTGATGATAAACATGAAGGACAGATGACGAACATGACGGACAGATGACAAACATGACAGACAGATGACAAACATGACGGACAGATGATGAACATGACGGACAGATAATGAACATAATGGACAGATGACGAACTGACAGACATATGTTATCCATATCACATGATGTAAAGGACGAGGGGGGCCTTTCGATAGGGGGCGATTATATAGTCTTGGGGCTATACACATTTGGGCCATCTGCCCTGGATCCATCACAGACACATACATGACCATATCACTGATACATACATGACACAATCTCGAACTCATGCATGACAATAACACAGACACATAAATGACAATATCACAGACACATGCTCATGCTGGGGTCCGTCATGTTGTGACACATGTGTCCGTCATGTTGTAATGCATGTGTTGCCACAATGTAATGTATGTGTCAGTCATCTTGGCAAGCATATGTCCACCATGCTATATAATCATATATATACTGTATACGACGTAATAAGCGCGGGCGCTTATGAAATTATTTCTATGGTAGTTTTAGTAGTTAAGAGGTTAATTGTCTCCAAAATCGTGAAATTTGAGCCTTTTTTCTAGTCTAAAAATGCCCCAAAAGGGGGGGGGGCGCTTATTAGGGGGAGGGCGCTTATTACGTCGAATACGGTATATATATAAATATATATATATACATATATATATATATATATTTATATATACACATATTGCCGTATATTATATGCTATCAGCTATGTGGACCCTGGCCTATACACTAACCATCACATGATTGCCCCAGACAACAGCTCTGTAAGGAAGTCATAGTTGGTTTATTTCAACTGAATGCATCACGGATAAATCATCAATCCGTTTATTTTTCCACTATAAACCCAATTTAATTATGACTAAATTATGAACAGAAATATCAACACCATTTATTTTGTAGGGTAGACTTGAGTTTCTTTCACAAACTGGGTTCCTTTGTGATTTACCTCGAATATACCAGCCTCATATATCTTGCAATGTGTAGGCAGTAGACTTTGCCTTGTGTGGGGTTTAATGTAGTTAGCAGATAAACCGCCAGGTGGAAGCACGATACCAACCGATGTCCCAGGTGTCTCTTGGCCATACGCCTGGTGTGCAAGGCCGCTTAAATCATTAAAAATAAACATATTTCATTTTGTAGTTATAATAGATTAGGGAAGCGTTAGGGTAGGTAAAAGGGTTCGCTAACCAAAACCGGAATTCTTTTTGTAGTTATAATAGATTAGGGTGAGGTTTGGGTGGGTAAAAGAGTTCGCCAATCGGAACTGGCAGCGGAACCGTAAGTGAAATCGGCGATCTTGACCTTTGTAAATACATCAGGCTGCTGGCCAAGAACGTCAACCCTCGATGTCCAGGTACTAATTCCTGCTAGCTACTGATTCTAGGTCTGGGAGCATTCACAAATAGCTCCAATTTCATTGTCAAGACCTTGTCACGATGTCTGGGTTGTCACGCATATTGCAGTAGCATATTGAACGTGACTCGTTTCGGTTTTTGTTTTGCCTTCATTACCCTATAGTTAGTCAGTGAAGGGTGAGTGTGGTAAATGCATACACATTATGTGTAATATTATTATGGTATACTTCAGTGATGCTTCACGTTTTGGGATAATGATCCTTCTATTGGATGGCAAATGTGCTCTGTGGATAAATGCAACCTGAATGTAGACATGGGGGCTGTTACAAAACGCAACTTAAGGGAGTGTTCCTTTATTAGTTACGGGGGGGGGGGGCGTAAAAATGTCTGACCCCTGTGGAGTCACGTTTTGTCCACATGCTACAAAGTGTCCACACCCATTATCAAACTCTTTGTAGAAACTTAATTTATTTCTTCAGACAAATGATTTGCAAGGTTTATTATTAGTTCTAGTAAGTTCACTAACAGAGATATCATTAGATGACTGAATCTCCCAGTCTGGTGAGACATAGTACATAATATAATAACATGTAGCCTACAATTATACCATAATAAACTGCAACTGATATTTCTTGTCTAGGTGGGTCCTAAAGTTGCCTGTACAGTAAACACATCCATGGAGCCATGAAATTATACTCCAAGTGAAAACACAATTCATTTTAACAGCACCAACTTGTGTCTCTCCTTGACCTGTGGACACTTTTTGGCCTGTGGACTAAACGTGACTCCACAACCCCTCCTGAGGGGGGGGGGGGGCGTAACAATGTCTGACTGGCGTAAACATTTCTGACCCCTCCTGAGGGAGGGACGTAAAATATTTAGCCCCTTTTTATCAAAAAAGCCAGTGGCGCATTACTATAGTTCAAAGGGGGTTGGGCAAAAGATTTTCGGCAAGGGGGGGGGAGGTGAAACATTCCAAGCGCTCTTCTTCCTTTTTTGGTATGTTTGTTCGGGTAGTTTCATATAGTATTGGCTTGTAAAGAGGAGACTTTTTTTCCTTTTACTTGGAGGCTGATAAGAACAGGAAAACGTGTCCTTTCCTTGGTTTATAGTCAAATATTAGTAATTGAGAGCCTATCGACCTTTAGAATTTGGAATAATTTAAAATGTTTCTAGTCCACTGCTTTACTGATGGTTTAATTTGAAAACATGGCAATATTTTTCAATATTTATTTTAACTTTTAATATTTGCAAAAAAAAAAGGAAGTTAGGGAGTGGTCATTTTTTAACAACAGGGGGGGGGGGTTGGTGGATTTGGGGGGGGACCAAAAAAATTTGGACCCCTTGAAGGGGGGGGGACCAAAAAAATTTGGACCCCTCTTGAGGGGGGGACCAAAAAAGTTACACCCCTTTTTAGCGAAAAAGCCCGCGCATTACTATAGCTCAAAGGGGTCGGCCGCGCTCATTTTCAACCTGCCTAGGGGGGGACCGAAAAATTTGTGACCCCTTCTACGGGGGGGGACCAAAAGAACTTCTGCTGCTGGGGGGGGGGGGGGGGGGGGTCGGTGTCCTACATCAAGGGGGGGCAGTGCTGCTGGGGGGGGTCGGTGTCATACATCAAGGGGGGACAGTGCTGCTGGTGGGGGGGTCGGTGTCCTACATCAAGGGGGGGGGCAGTGCTGCTGGGGGGGGGGGGTCGGTGTCCTACATTAAGGGGGGGGGCAGTGCTGCTGGGGGGGTCGGTGTCCTACATCAAGGGGGGGGCAGTGCTGCTAGGGGGGGGTCGGTGTCCTACATCAAGGGGGGGGCAGTGCTGCTGGGGGGGGTCGGTGTCATACATCAAGGGGGGACAGTGCTGCTGGTGGGGGGGTCGGTGTCCTACATCAAGGGGGGGCAGTGCTGCGGGGGGGGGGGGGGTCGGTATCCTACATCAAGGGGGGGCAGTGCTGCTGGGGGGGGGTCGGTGTCCTACATCAAGGGGGGGCAGTGCTGCGGGGGGGGGGGGGGTCGATGTCCTACATCAAGGGGGGGCAGTGCTGCTGGGGGGGGGTCGGTGTCCTACATCAAGGGGGGGGCAGTGCTGCTGGGGGGGTCGGTGTCCTACATCAAGGGGGGGCAGTGCTGCTGGGGGGGGGGGGTCGGTGTCCTACATTAAGGGGGGGGGCAGTGCTGCTGGGGGGGTCGGTGTCCTACATCAAGGGGGGGCAGTGCTACTGGGGGGGGGGTCGGTGTCCTACATCAAGGGGGGGGCAGTGCTGCTGGGGGGGTCGGTGTCCTACATCAAGGGGGGGGCAGTGCTGCTAGGGGGGGGTCGGTGTCCTACATCAAGGGGGGGGCAGTGCTGCTGGGGGGGGTCGGTGTCATACATCAAGGGGGGACAGTGCTGCTGGTGGGGGGGTCGGTGTCCTACATCAAGGGGGGGCAGTGCTGCGGGGGGGGGGGGGGGTCGGTATCCTACATCAAGGGGGGGCAGTGCTGCTGGGGGGGGTCGGTGTCCTACAGCGAAAAAGCCCGCGCGTTACTATAGCTCAAAGGGGTCGGCCGCGCTCATTTTCAACCTGCCTAGGGGGGGACCGAAAAATTTGTGACCCCTTCTACGGGGGGGGACCAAAAGAACTTCTGCTGCTGGGGGGGGGGGGGGGGGTCGGTGTCCTACATCAAGGGGGGGCAGTGCTGCTGGGGGGGTCGGTGTCCTACATTAAGGGGGGGGGCAGTGCTGCTGGGGGGGTCGGTGTCCTACATCAAGGGGGGGCAGTGCTACTGGGGGGGGGGTCGGTGTCCTACATCAAGGGGGGGGCAGTGCTGCTGGGGGGGTCGGTGTCCTACATCAAGGGGGGGGCAGTGCTGCTAGGGGGGAGTCGGTGTCCTACATCAAGGGGGGGGCAGTGCTGCTGGGGGGGGTCGGTGTCATACATCAAGGGGGGACAGTGCTGCTGGTGGGGGGGTCGGTGTCCTACATCAAGGGGGGGCAGTGCTGCGGGGGGGGGTCGGTGTCCTACAGCGAAAAAGCCCGCGCGTTACTATAGCTCAAAGGGGTCGGCCGCGCTCATTTTCAACCTGCCTAGGGGGGGACCGAAAAATTTGTGACCCCTTCTACGGGGGGGGACCAAAAGAACTTCTGCTGCTGGGGGGGGGGGGGGTGGGGGGTCGGTGTCCTACATCAAGGGGGGGCAGTGCTGCTGGGGGGGTCGGTGTCCTACATCAAAGGGGGGGCACTGCTGCTTGGGGGGGGTCGGTGTCCTACATTAAGGGGGGGGGCAGTGCTGCTGGGGGGGTCGGTGTCCTACATCAAGGGGGGGCAGTGCTACTGGGGGGGGGGGGTCGGTGTCCTACATCAAGGGGGGGGGCAGTGCTGCTGGGGGGGTCGGTGTCCTACATCAAGGGGGGGGCAGTGCTGCTAGGGGGGGGTCGGTGTCCTACATCAAGGGGGGGGGCAGTGCTGCTGGGGGGGTCGGTGTCCTACATCAAGGGGGGGCAGTGCTGCTTGGGGGGTCGGTGTCCTACATCAAGGGGGGGGGGGGCAGTGCTACTGGGGGGGTGGGTCGATGTCCTACATCAAGGGGGTGGGGGGGCAGTGCTGCTGGGGGGGGTCGGTGTCCTACATCAAGGGGGAGCAGTGCTGCTGGGGGGGGTCTGTGTCCTACATCAAGGGGGGGAAGTGCTGCTGGGGGGGGGGGGGGGGTCGGTGTCCTACATCAAGGGGGGGGGGGCAGTGCTACTGGGGGGGTGGGTCGATGTCCTACATCAAGGGGGTGGGGGGGCAGTGCTGCTGGGGGGGGTCGGTGTCCTACATCAAGGGGGAGCAGTGCTGCTGGGGGGGGTCTGTGTCCTACATCAAGGGGGGGCAGTGCTGCTGGGGGGGGGGGGGTCTGTGTCCTACATCAAGGGGGGGGGGCAGTGCTGCTGGGGGGGGGGGGTCTGTGTCCTACATCAAGGGGGAGCAGTGCTGCTGGGGGGGGTCGGTGTCCTACATCAAGGGGGAGCAGTGCTGCTGGGGGGGTCGGTGTCCTACATGAAGGGGGGGCAGTGCTGCTGGGGGTGTCGGTGTCCTACATCAAGGGGGGAGCAGTGCTGCTGGGGGTGTCGGTGTCCTACATCAAGGGGGGGCAGTGCTGCTGGGGGGGGGGGTCTGTGTCCTACATCAAGGGGGGGGGCAGTGCTGCTGGCGGGGACGGTGTCCTACATCAAGGGGGAGCAGTGCTGCTGGGGGGGGGGGGGTCTGTGTCCTACATCAAGGGGGGGGGCAGTGCTGCTGGCGGGGACGGTGTCCTACATCAAGGGGGAGCAGTGCTGCTGGGGGGGGGGGGGGGTCTGTGTCCTACATCAAGGGGGGGGGGGCAGTGCTGCTGGGGGGGTCAGTGTCCTACATCAAGGGGGAGCAGTGCTTCTGGGGGGGTCCGTGTCCTACATCAAGGGGGGGGGCAGTGCTGCTGGCGGGGTCGGTGTCCTACATCAAAGGGGGGGCAGTGCTGCTGGGGGGGGGGGGGGGGGTCTGTGTCCTACATCAAGGGGGAGCAGTGCTGCTGGGGGTGTTGGTGTCCTACATCAAGGGGGGGGCAGTGCTGCTGGGGGGGTCGGTGTCCTACATCAAGGGGGGGCAGTGCTGCTGGGGGGGGGGGGCCTGTGTCCTACATCAAGGGGGGGCAGTGCTGCTGGGGGGGTCTCGGTTTCCTACATCAAGGGGGAGCAGTGCTGCTGGGGGGGGGGGTCTGTGTCCTACATCAAGGGGGGGGCAGTGCTGCTGGGGGGGTCGGTGTCCTACATCAAGGGGGGGCAGTGCTGCTGGGGGGGGGGGGCCTGTGTCCTACATCAAGGGGGGGCAGTGCTGCTGGGGGGGGTCGGTTTCCTACATCAAGGGGGGGCAGTGCTGCTGGGGGGGGGGGGTCTGTGTCCTACATCAAGGGGGGGCAGTGCTGCTGGGGGGGGTCGGTGTCCTACATCAAGGGGGGGGGGCAGTGCTGCTGGGGGGGTCGGTGTCCTACATCGAGGGGGGGCAGTGCTGCTGGGGGGGGGGTCGGTGTCCTACATCGAGGGGGGGGGCAGTGCTGCTGGGGGGGTCGGTGTCCTACATCGAGGGGGGGGCAGTGCTGCTGGGGGGGGGGAGTCGGTGTCATACATCAAGGGGGGGGGGGGCAGTGCTGCTGGGGGGGGGGGTCTGTGTCCTACATCGAGGGGGGGGCAGTGCTGCTGGGGGGGTCGGTGTCCTACATCGAGGGGGGGCAGTGCTGCTGGGGGGGGGGGGGGTCTGTGTCCTACATCAAGGGGGGCAGTGCTGCTGGGGGGGTCGGTGTCCTACATCGAGGGGGGGCAGTGCTGCTGGGGGGGGGGGTCGGTGTCATACATCAAGGGGGGGGGGTCAGTGTCCTACATCAAGGGGGAGCAGTGCTTCTGGGGGGGTCGGTGTCCTACATCAAGGGGGGGGGCAGTGCTGCTGGCGGGGTCGGTGTCCTACATCAAAGGGGGGGCAGTGCTGCTGGGGGGGGGGGGGGTCTGTGTCCTACATCAAGGGGGAGCAGTGCTGCTGGGGGGGGTCGGTGTCCTACATCAAGGGGGGGCAGTGCTGCTGGGGGGGGGGTCTGTGTCCTACATCAAGCGGGGGGCAGTGCTGCTGGGGGGGTCGGTGTCCTACATCAAGGGGGGGCAGTGCTGCTGGGGGGGGGGGGCCTGTGTCCTACATCAAGGGGGGGCAGTGCTGCTGGGGGGGGTCGGTTTCCTACATCAAGGGGGAGCAGTGCTGCTGGGGGGGGGGGGTCTGTGTCCTACATCAAGGGGGGGGCAGTGCTGCTGGGGGGGTCGGTGTCCTACATCAAGGGGGGGCAGTGCTGCTGGGGGGGGTCTGTGTCCTACATCAAGGGGGGGCAGTGCTGCTGGGGGGGGGTCGGTGTCCTACATCAAGGGGGAGCAGTGCTGCTGGGGGGGGGGGGGTCTGTGTCCTTCATCAAGGGGGAGCAGTGCTGCTGGGGGGGGTCGGTGTCCTACATCAAAGGGGGGGCAGTGCTGCTGGGGGGGTCGGTGTCCTACATCAAGGGGGAGCAGTGCTGCTGGGGGTGTCGGTGTCCTACATCAAGGGGGGCAGTGCTGCTGGGGGGGGGGGTCTGTGTCCTACATCAAGGGGGGGCGGTGCTGCTGGGGGGGTCGGTGTCCTACATCAAGGGGGGGGCAGTGCTGCTGGCGGGGACGGTGTCCTACATCAAGGGGGAGCAGTGCTGCTGGGGGGGGGGGGTCTGTGTCCTACATCAAGGGGGAGCAGTGCTGCTGGGGGGGTCGGTGTCCTACATCAAGGGGGGGGCAGTGCTGCTGGGGGGGGTCGGTGTCCTACATCAAGGGGGGGGGGGCAGTGCTGCTGGGGGGGTCGGTGTCCTACATCAAGGGGAGGGGCAGTGTTGCTGGGGGGGGGGGGGTCTGTGTCCTACATCAAGGGGCGGCAGTGCTGCTGGGGGGGTCGGTGTCCTACATCAAAGGGGAGGCAGTGCTGCTGGTGGGGGGTCGGTGTCCTACATCAATGGGGGGGCAGTGCTGCTGGGGGGGTCGGTGTCCTACATCAAGGGGGGGCAGTGCTGCTGGGGGGGTCGGTGTCCTACATCGAGGGGGGGGCAGTGCTGCTGGGGGGGGGGTCGGTGTCCTACATCAAGGGGGGGCAGTGCTGCTGGGGGGGGGGGGGTCGGTGTCCTACATCGAGGGGGGGGCAGTGCTGCTGGGGGGGGGGTCGGTGTCCTACATCAAGGGGGGGGGCAGTGCTGCTGGGGGGGGGTCTGTGTCCTACATCGAGGGGGGGGCAGTGCTGCTGGGGGGGTCGGTGTCCTACATCGAGGGGGGGCAGTGCTGCTGGGGGGGGGGGGTCTGTGTCCTACATCGAGGGGGGGCAGTGCTGCTGGGGGGGTCTGTGTCC
Source organism: Harmothoe impar (assembly GCA_947462335.1). Classification (NCBI taxonomy): domain Eukaryota; kingdom Metazoa; phylum Annelida; class Polychaeta; order Phyllodocida; family Polynoidae; genus Harmothoe; species Harmothoe impar. The sequence continues at coordinate 103,841,286 of OX381705.1, read as the reverse complement.
TACATCGAGGGGGGGGCAGTGCTGCTGGGGGGGAGTCGGTGTTCTACATCAAGGGGGGGCAGTGCTGCTGGGCGGGTGGGTGTCCTACATCGAGGGGGGGGCAGTGCTGCTGGGGGGGGGGGGGGGGTCTGTGTCCTACATCGAGGGGGGGGCAGTGCTGCTGGGGGGGGGGGGTCGGTGTCCTACATCAAGGGGGGGCAGTGCTGCTGGGGGGGGGGGGTCGGTGTCCTACATCGAGGGGGGGGCAGTGCTGCTGGGGGGGGGGGGGGGTCGGTGTCCTACATCAAGGGGGGGCAGTGCTGCTGGGGGGGGGGGGGTCTGTGTCCTACATCGAGGGGGGGGCAGTGCTGCTGGGGGGGTCGGTGTCCTACATCGAGGGGGGGCAGTGCTGCTGGGGGGGGGGGTCTGTGTCCTACATCGAGGGGGGGCAGTGCTGCTGGGGGGGTCTGTGTTCTACATCGAGGGGGGGGCAGTGCTGCTGGGGGGGAGTCGGTGTTCTACATCAAGGGGGGGCAGTGCTGCTGGGCGGGTGGGTGTCCTACATCGAGGGGGGGGCAGTGCTGCTGGGGGGGGGGGGGGTCTGTGTCCTACATCGAGGGGGGGGCAGTGCTGCTGGGGGGGGGGGTCGGTGTCCTACATCAAGGGGGGGCAGTGCTGCTGGGGGGGGGGGGTCGGTGTCCTACATCGAGGGGGGGGCAGTGCTGCTGGGGGGGGGGGGGGTCGGTGTCCTACATCAAGGGGGGGCAGTGCTGCTGGGGGGGGGGGGGGTCTGTGTCCTACATCGAGGGGGGGGCAGTGCTGCTGGGGGGGTCGGTGTCCTACATCAAGGGGGGGCAGTGCTGCTGGGGGGGGGGGGGGGTCTGTGTCCTACATCAAGGGGGGGCAGTGCTGCTGGGGGGGGTCTGTGTCCTACATCAAGGGGGGCAGTGCTGCTGGGGGGGGGGGGGGGTCTGTGTCCTACATCAAGGGGGGGCAGTGCTGCTGGGGGGGGGGGGGGTCTGTGTCCTACATCAAGGGGGGGCAGTGCTGCTGGGGGGGTCTGTGTCCTACATCAAGGGGGGGGGGCAGTGCTGCTGGGGGGGTCGGTGTCATACATCAAGGGGGAGCAGTGCTGCTGGGGGGGGGGGGGGTCTGTGTCCTACATCGAGGGGGGGGCAGTGCTGCTGGGGGGGTCGGTGTCCTACATCAAGGGGGGGCAGTGCTGCTTGGGGGGGGGGGGTCTGTGTCCTACATCAAGGGGGGGGCAGTGCTGCTGGGGAGCGTCGGTGTTCTACATCAAGGGGGGGCAGTGCTGCTGGGGGGGGGGGGGGTCTGTGTCCTACATCAAGGGGGGGCGGTGCTGCTGGGGGGGGGGTCGGTGTCCTACATCAAGGGGGGGCAGTGCTGCTGGGGGGGGGGGGGGTCTGTGTCCTACATCAAGGGGGGGCAGTGCTGCTGGGGGGGTCTGTGTCCTACATCGAGGGGGGGGCAGTGCTGCTGGGGGGGTCGGTGTCCTACATCAAGGGGGGGCAGTGCTGCTGGGGGGAGCGTCGGTGTCCTACATCAAGGGGGGGCAGTGCTGCTGGGGGGGAGCGTCGGTGTCCTACATGAAGGGGCGCTCTGATGAGGAATCATCATTATTTTTCCAGTGGCTTTAAGAAAACTATGTGTCATATCTCTGAGATATAATGCATCGCATCCTGCTGCCCATCAAGCACTTTCGTTCCCAGGTCCTTTCACAGGAAGACTCTGGTAACCATTACGATTAACTATTATTATCTTTGAACTTGATCTTTTGCTAAGTTTTGGCAAATTTTAAGAGGAACCGATATCGGAACCGCAAAGAAGAGTAGGCAGGAATTAACTTTTAATACACTTTCTATCCCCTGTTCACTGGTTTCAAGCAAATAGCAGGGATTACCCAAGCAACGTTAAAGTTGAAGGTTGTAGTGTAGTTTACACGTGATATCCTGGTGAATGGCAAAAGGTACAAGCAAACTAGTCAACAGGTGGCGTGGTAGTGAATAGTGGTTACTCCTTGAGCAGGGTGTGTAGTTTGTCCAACATCCTGCAGGGGGATGCACTGCGTTGCTCCGTCCAGGGAGCTCACACTCACAATTCAACGGAACCTCTTTCACATCCGGCGGAAGTGCAGTTGTCACTTACTAGACACCAGCGCCCCCTGTGTTAAATGCCACAGCTAGATTTGATTAACTGAACAAATTGCACACATCTAATGGGGAAAATTTATTCCGCTCCCTGTTGCTAATTAATTACCCTGATGTATCTATGACATATCAATCATACCTTGTTTTCGGGTTACTTAAAAAAAAACACGTTGCACCCATGTTTAAATGCATCGTTTACGTTTAATGATATGTGGGTGAGGGTAAATTCAATTCAATAAATTCAATTCAATGATTCTTTATTTTCATTGCAATGGTCCGAGTTGTCCGATTGCACCGGTCAATATTAACTGATATTCCTCATTCTGAATAAGTCCATTATATTCACTGACAAAATAAGAGACTTGATTAACTTTTAGTAACATATTAAGTAAATAAATCGTTACGCGTATCTATCAGCATAAGCAACGTTGAATGCTAAGAGAGTCATGCTGCCTTAGGGATACTGGTAGGGAGTTCCATTTATGGGACACTCTGTAAGTTAGGCTCTGCCTGTGTATGGCAACACGCATAAGCTGGCTTATACTACACAAGGACTCAACATTGACTTTTGATTGACAAACATTGTGGAATGCTGCTACTCCTTCTAGTAATAATTAAAAGTTACCTTATATATATCAACTTTTGTACTCAATCAAAATATGGCAGTGTCTCACGACCTTGGGACAATGTTTTTGTCTCTGATCGGGTGCCGTCTCTGACCGGCTGCCGTCTCTGACCGGCTGCCGTCTCTGACCAGGTGTCAGAAAAAGGTGTTTTAAAAAGAATTATACTCATATATATAAGGATTTGGAAAAACGTTATGGCGGTTGTTATATAATCATAGTTATAATTATAATTAGCCTCCTGCTGCTAGTATTTTGACCTTATCAAGCCAAGCCGGTCAGAGACGGCACCCGGTCAGAGACGGCACCTGGTCAGAGACGGCACCCAGTCGGAGACAAAAACATTGTCCCAAGGTCGTGAGACACAGCCATATTTGGACTCACGTGAATTGGCAGCAGACCTTCATCTCAAAATAATTTACGAAATCTGTTAACTAATGCCTATATTATTATAAATGTCACACATTGATTAGTTCACATAACTTTATCGTCCCTGTTTCGCCATGATTCCATTGGAGTATCGTTTTGCTTTATGTGAAATGTGGTAAATATAACGTATTTAAAAAAACAACTAATCATATATGTATCTGGGGCTTTCTTTGTCTCTGGCTACCCTACATCAAAAGATGTATTATTGTGTGAATATTTCTGTTTCTAAGCTCGGGAGCATATGGACAGCGTACAATATGTTAATATGCTATAACACAGTTAATATATCGGTACAACACCATTCAGGAAATACTTGACTGATTGCATGTGCACTTTGTCCGATGAAATAATCAAAGTCCTATCACTTTATTGATTTGAACACTGAACAGTATCTCCCTCTTGAGTGATACAGTATCTCCCTCTTGAGTAACACTAGCATATCACTTTAATGCATGAATCATTCCCTATCTATGTCAAGTCTTCTACGCAGTGCCCCTGTATGCTTTAATACAACGCCAGAATACATAGGCTGCTATGTCAGCTGATTTACTATTTAGAGCAAGCTCAATTCAAGATCAGTCAAATAATAACCATGTAGGACACTAGCACTATCATCATGCCCTCTCGATCGCCTGGTCAGTCATAGCATGGAGGCACTATAAAATTTGATACAGGAAATGGTCATGTATAGTTGTCTGTAGGTGGAGACACTAGCCGGGTTCGGATGAAAACTCAAGAGCACCCTATAGTCGTCTGAACCTTGACTCAAGCCATTCATTTGAAAAGTTTGGTCTAGTCTTGTATCCATATGGAAGACCAGTGGGTCATACATTTGCCAATTGTTTTTTACCAATTGCTAACTTGAAAATCCATGGATAAACATAATACAGATCCAGTATTGACGTTTGGTGGACTCTACCGATAAATACCATAAGCTGTGTGCTGATTGGTCCATACAAAAGAGGGCGGAGCTATTGGCTAAAAGTTCCAGAGGAATACCAAAAATGAATACCACTCTCTGGGCCGGAGCAATGGTCTGGGGCCTGGTACGGTCCAACCTTGTGTTCTAACCTATAGACACATACCCATGTAACATTTTTAGTACGCCAATAAAAATATCAACAACAACATACCAACACGCGTAGTTGTAAGTTGAAAAAATAAAATAAAGTAATATATATGTGTATTGCTATTTCATAGTTATATATAACAAAAAGGAAAGTGTGGTAGGTTCAGATTATGTGTGTTTTTTGGGAATGTAAACCATACAAATAGCAATTTGCAAATATATGGATCACTGGCCTTCCATAATATGACTTTTTGGCATGCCTTCATATAAATGTCACCCGACCTTGATTTCCCTTGCTTCTGGTGGAACTGTAGCTAGAGCTAAAGCATTTACACTCACTCATGTCAACATATTTATGCAGCAAAAGTACCTATGCCCTGATGACCCCAGAAAACACTCTCTCCTTATCTTAATATCTTTCCATATCGACTGTATCAAAGTCGAAATATAGATTGTTGAAGAAACAAGTCTCATCATTGATCAATATTTATCGCTCACTACACTCTAATCATCGGATAGGATGTTCAGAGCGGCCTGCTATGGCACAGACAACCAGCAGTTTTGCCCTCTGTTTACACTCATGTCTGATTCATGGCTAATTGACTCCAAAAAACACAGTTATGTTCACACTATCTGAAAGCTATGGTTTCATTCTACACAATGTGTGGTTTCTGCAAAGATTTGTACATTTCCACTTGTGGTTTTATATGAATGAGTAAGTAGAAAGTGGGGAGTGTGTGCTCCCTGTGCATGCCCACATTTTGGCACTAGTAATTGATAGCTGCCCAGCAACTGCCCTGTACTAAAATATATTTCTGGGAGAGAGTATTTGTGCAGTCAATTCCTAAGTGATTAGATTGTAATGCTAAGATATAGGCCTACAGTTACATATATCCCACATGTTATATGGACTACCAGATCCAGATCTACAGCAAAATATTTCCTAAAAGTCATGGAATCACCTTTAAAATAGAGGGGCATAAAAATGTGGGATCATACATTTAATTCCCATATATGTTTACTATCTCCTGTTTGAAGATCAAAGTGATTGGAAAAGAATTGGCTCCCAGATTTACACTTATGTGGATGTACCTTTTCTTAGGAGTAGTACATTCCCTATGTAAGTCACCCTCCACTGCACCTGGATCCCTGCCACTCACACTGTAGCAGGGGAGTGCTATTTCAGGGCCAATCCACTGCATGGTTAGAGAGGGCTCTCTTGTACTCCCAAAACACCTTACTTTTTGCAAAGAAAATCCAATTTAACTATGTTCTAGTGGTGGTAGATTCACAATTCTTTCAGAATTCTCTTAGTTAAGATCCTGTCTATCTATCCTGTACAAAAAACGAAAATTTTCTGCAATCAATAAAAATGGCCGGAACACCCTACATCTGATTACCCAAGGATGTCCATATGGATTCATACTTATGACAATGTACTTGTGGTAGACATTGAGAAAACGTTACTGTCCAGAGAGATTGGGGAATCATTTTGTCAAAAAAAATACTTAAGTAGGATACCGGACCAGTACAACAACAAAAAAGGTTTAAGAAATACGAAATTGTATGCATGATCTGTTAATTTTGTTTTTTATTAATGGCAAAACCAGGAGATTAGTACAAGGACAAGGGCGGATATAAGACATCTCATACGTAAACTTCATGACTGACCCCAACCGCACGGAAAATCCAGCGAATGCAGTGATAATAAAAGCCAGTCTGTTTGAACTCTTAAAAAATAAATTGGTACCAACTACACACGTTAGCCTGAGAAATGGTGAGTGCTCCCGTCGTCTGCTGAATGGTATGTTTGAAGCCTTAGTCAGCCTTCACCACAAATCCTTGAGTGAAAAAAATAACCTGCTCAAGATTCTCATTGTCATTTGTTCATCCCCATATTAAGTATGTGTGACATGTTATAGGATCATATAGTGTTTTGCCAAGTATCTACATAAACATATATATTGCAAGGTAGCTAAATTTCTATATGACTCTCAGGGCATAGGCCTTATTTTTTTCTTTCTTGAAAATCTATCTTGCAAATATGGTGCCGTACATTTTCTAAAGGCTTATGTGCACTACCATCTCTTCACGTCCACCACTACCATTTAAATCCACTACCATCTCCTCACGTCCACCACTACCATTTTATATCCACTACCATCTCCTCACGTCCACCACTGCCATTTTATATCCATTACCATCTCCTCACGTCCACCACTACCATTTTATATCCACTACCATCTCCTCACGTCCACCACTGCCATTTTATATCCATTACCATATCCTCACGTCCACCACTATCTCCTCAAGTTCACCACCATCTCCTCACGTCCAATACCATCTCCTTATGTCCAGTTTTATCTCCTCAATTCTACTATCAACTGACAACATATGATGTACTTATGACAAACATATGACGAACATACTTTATGACGAGCTTATGACGAAAATAAGGGGGTAGGATGGATGAAAGAAGGATTCATTGAAAACCGAACGTTAACTCCAAATTATGAAGGTGGATCATGATTCCACATTATGCATACTGAGGCCATTTATCCAGGTGTAGAGTTCATCGTTCTTTATAAGAGGATTCGAAATGAAGACACGAACCGCTGACTTCTTTGTGAGATGCGAAGAAAAGGAGGTATTTTATTTATCGTTCAACCTGTACACAAATGCTAAATTTCAGATGCGGCGTTCGCTTTCAAGATCATTCAAGGTATATCTATAGCTTTCGGGAACCAATCTCTCTATGCCGGAGACCTGAGAAGGTCTGCCTGAACCGGGGGTGGGAAGCAGCTTTTATACTCTTCGCCTTCCATTGTAGCGACCCCTGGTTCAGGCCAGACACACTATTAGATAGGTGTTCGATTACATACCAAATATTCGTACCCCTACATTACCTCCCCTAGACAAAAACATAATGCTTTTATATAAATATATATACAATTGTGTAACTCCACAAAATAGAGTATTCTAGCGTAATGTATATGTCTACCAACAACATGGGTAAGGTTCTATATGAACATTAGCACGAATATGATTATTTACATTATGCATATTACATCAAAACACCAATGCATGATTTTCGAACGGCTTGACACATTTCAAATTAAGTGTATCTACATATATATTTCTTTAGCATATACAGAAAGCCTGTAAGTAAAAAACGAACCCTGAATATAATTAACTTTCACATTCTTCGTATCCTCTACGCAGTAGGATATCTCACATGTATATGAAAAAAACACAAAATTGAAGAGCCCGTCTGTCATCCTGACTTCATGCTAGAGTCAGGCACGTCGTTCAGTAGTAGAACGCAGGTCATAAGGCGCTCTCCTCTTCTTAAAGTGTCTTCTCAGCCACCCTAACCCAAAAGATCTGGTCAGGCACGTTTTGAACAATAGGTAGCCGGTGCTCTCCTCTTCATATCACTAGTCTTCTTTCCAGGATCCTTGATTATTTGGATTATCAGGCACATTCATACAGAATGGGTTTGATAGTGCTCTCCACTTCTGTTCTTCGTGTAATCATCCTGAATCCGGCAGGTGGTATCCATTGTCCCTTTCATCTAGTCGCTCTTTTGCTTGTTCAAAATGTTCATACAGACTACCCAAACAAACTCCTTCAAAATACATAAAAAAGTTCATTCACAGTCAGCGTTGTCCTTCAACAATTGCAACGCGGACTCCCTGGTCCATGAAGACGCCAAACACCTGCTGGAACTTGACGCTCATGGACTAATTTTTATCATTGCTTTCCTGCAATCTCTTCCTGCAGAGTGTTCCTAATCTTTCAGCAGCTAGATGAACCTCATTCTCGCTTTCGAGTCATTCCTTATGTGTCCGTTCTACCTCCACTATAGCGCCGGCAGATAGATTTACCACTCCCTGATTATATCCTTCTGCGCCTCCTGGAAGGTGTTCACTGCCCCCTGTACAGTGTCACACGCTTTGTAGTCTGTCGGGTCAAAGTAATACTTGACAGGTTTCGGAGCCATCCTCAGCCTGTTATCCGGCACCTGTGTCAGTTGAGGTTCCTTCCTTTTATGTGGAGTAGTCTCCTAAGTCTGGTCCAAGCGAGGAAATTCCTCCTAAAACGAGCCATGCTAATGTGAATCACTCTCTTTCGAAGAACTCCATGCCTTAGATGTGGAGTATCCACTCAAGCTGGATGCAGCAGAGGATGGTCACGAACGGCCACCAGTACCCAAGGTTGACTGGTATGAAATTATTGACTTCCTCTGCTCCGGTCTCTGTCCTCTAGCCACTGACTGCGGAACTTTGAATTTGGGGGATTCTCCCTCATCTTCTTCTCGTCCCCCCTTGCCGGACTCCTACTGTCCCGCCTCTTCTCAATTTTGCTCTTCGGCGGATTGCCCCTGTAGTCACACACCAGCTGATACATATCCTCAGTCAATTTCAACTTACTGCGGGCCTTAACCAGTGAGATTCGCCCACTCAGCTTGCCGTTTCTCGCATCCTGCATGAAGCAGAAAGCGTCAGTCCGACCAGAAACATTCTTGAAGTCGCTTACACTCATCTTGTTAAATTCAGTAAGCATCATATCATGCAGACTCATGATTCTTTCCTTAGCTGTGAACATCCCGGGGCTGTGACAATACTTATAATGTCTGATCATAGTCCCCCTATGCGGGGTAAAGCAACCCTCACAGGTAGCGGTATCCCTGTGCCCCTCTCTATTAGCACATTCGTACACCACTGTGTGGTGCATATGTCATTCACACAGGTGCCTCAGAAACCTTCTGTCAGATGTATAAGTTTTGTCCGTTCCGTAATCTTCCAAACAAATCGTGAATGGGCATTATTTATTCCTTCCCTTTCGATAGCACCCCTGATATGCCCACCACAACTGCCATCTCTGGTCTCTTGTGTAGTAGGTATTCGGGTACTTTCAGAGCTGGTTGAACCATTGCTCATAATGCAGAGACGGAAGAGGATCCGAGTCAGTGTCTTGGAGCCAATCCTCATCATCACTCTCCCCATTCATATTCACTGATTCCGGGCAGCCACATTTCTTCTTTCCTTTCGCGCATTCAGCAAAGCTACCTGGTATAAAGTATTTAAACTTCGCGGCAGCATTCCTCCATATTTCTTTATCTCATTCACTCCCCTTCGGTGATTGCCCCTCCTTAATCTCACCCTCCCCTTCCTCATTGTCATCCTCCTCCCCTTCTCCAACCTCTGGCTCTTTCTTTTCGGGGGAGTCAAGCTGTTACGGTTCGTTTCTTTCCGTATCCTAACCTTCCATGAACTCCTCCTCTGAGTGAATTATTTTCGTCAGGTCCTTCTTTTTAGTTTTATCAATCAAGCTACTGACTTTGGCGGAAGCAGCAGCCTGCACCACAGCAAGATTCACTTTTAGAATATCCCCTCCAGACGAAGGTGACTCGGAGTCCTTGTTCACTGCGTCCCTCACCTTCTCGACCACTTTAGTAGAAACAACCATTTTAACATTTTTCTTAGCATCCTGCCTCTGCTTCCGTTCCTTTGCGGACAGCACAGTCTGGAAGCCTGGATCAGAGTTCGATTGAACCTTTCGACTTGATCATCACTCTGTGGTATGTAGGGATAAGTCCTGGTCTTACAAATGGCTAGTCGATTGATGGCCAGTTGAAACATTTCCTGCCATAGATTTGATTCAAACTCCCTCCCCTAGTCGCTATGAAGCATCAAGGGAAATCTTAAGTATAAAATCCATCCCTTTACCAATGCTCTCATGCATGTAGCCGCCTTGTGATCCTTCATTGGGAATACCTTAGTGTATTTCATATAGTAGTCCGTCACTACCATCATACATGATGGTAGTGACAGGGTGGTTACAAACCCTGTAATAATAAAGACCGTGATTCTTGAGAACCGTACCCCAAATAGTTCCTGAGTCAGTGGCATTTTACCTAAACCCGGTCCTGGTTTACTGGTGCAACATTTTGGAAAGTCTCAATCCATCTTAACAAGTCAGTGCTCATGCCCGGCCAATAATACATACTGGCCAATCGGTCCATGGATCTTTTCTTCCCGAAGTGACCACTAGTACGATGCCCATGGCAAAAGAACATTATGTCCCTTCGCATGGCGGTAGGAATAAAGATCTGTCTCGTTTTGTTCCCCAACGCATTCGTTTTCCATCTATATATCACCCCCTTGGTGAGTTCTAGCTCTGTCCATTGACCCGTAGGAAATGATGAATGATGTGATCTCCGAGATGATTAGGGAGGGGATGTATGCAACCAAAGTATACGTCCCGGAGAAGCATGCTGAACCTAGCCTCATCTCCCGATTTTCCAGAGATATTACTGGCCGAGCCGGGACCCTTCCTTCCAGTAGTAATGCTTTTAACCAGATACAATTCGGGTCCTTTTCCTGAAACTCCTTAATAGAATCTAGCCCCCATTCCAGCACCATGGGTTCCAGATCCCTAAACGATTTACGTACCCCGGCCAATATGGCATTATGCTTCCCACAATCATCACATCACATGTTCTATTTGACTGTGTACTAATCCAAATTCTGATAGGTGTGCTAACCATCGTCCTATCATTCCTTCTGCGTCCTTGAATTTCAACAACCATTTCAATGAGGAGTGATCGGTTAGCAGAATGCAATCCTTTCCCCACAGAAAATGCTTAAACTTCTTTGTGTACACCTCCACCGCCAGCAGTTCCCTCTTGGTCGAACAATAATTGCTTTGGAATCTACACATAGTATTACTTGCGAAGGCTATAGGGACCTCAATTCCATCTTGGACTTGAGACAGAGCGGCCCCTACACTCTCGTTACTGGCATCCGTATTCAATATGAAATGTCCTTCTGCTGTGGATGGGGGTTTCTACGAACAACCGCTTCACCGTCTCGAACGCTTCACCTTGTTCCTTTCCCCACAGGAACCGTTCCTTTTGCCTCCCCGGAGTCCAGTGCAAAAGACATTGTATTGGATAGCTCAGTCTGGAATAACCCGGTAGGAAATCCCTATAATAAGAACAGAATCCTAAAAAGGACCTGACTTCTTTCGGATTCTTTGGAGTGCTCCAGTCAGTAACCGTCTTAACCATCTCGGGAAAGGCTTTCACTCCATCTGTTGAAATAATCCGCCCTAAATAGTTAATACTTTTCTGGAACATGTTGCACTTCTTTGGTTTCAACTTCAATCCATTGGAGATAATTAATACCAACTTCAAGTTACCCAAACACTCATCAAATGTTTTCCCGAATATGATCACGTCATCCAAATATACCAGACACTTTTTCCATAATAGGTCACTCAACAGCGTCTCCATCATGGCCTCGAATGTTGCCGGAGCATTGCACAGTCCGGAAGGCATTACATTGTACTGGTACAACCCAACATGACTCAAAAACACTGTCTTTTCTTTATCCTCCTCTTTCATGCCTACTTGCCAATAGCCAGATTGCAATTCAATCGTACAAAACCGTTCGTTTCCTCCTTGGGAATCTATGGTCTTGTCTATCCGGGGGAGCGGTCACAAATTCTTTTTAGTCAGACCATTCAGCTTTTAGTAGACAATACAAAATCTGATACTGCCATCTTTCTTTGTCACCATGCACAACGGACCACTCCAAGGACTGGTACTGGGAGTTATCACTCCTTCCGCCAACATCTTCGAAATCTCCTCTTCCGCCACTACTCTCTTCACGAAAGGTAGCAGGCAATATGGTATTTTCACAGGTGTAGCCCTTTCCGTGTTAATGGAATGTAATACTCTACCCGTCCGTCCTAGTGGTTCACCAGCCCGGGCGAAAGCCTTCCCACATTCCGCCAACATCCTTCTCAGAGTTTTTCTATGTCCTTCCGTCTCCACTCCTGCTTGTTCTATCAACCTTTCTAAACCCTCATCCACCTCACAATCTGTCTTCAAATCAGATACCCTTTCGAGACTACTGGTGACTGCTTTCGCAGATATCACTTCTCCTACCACAGTGCCTTTCTCTAGGTAGACCTTTTTCAAACCAGGATTCGTGATTGGAGCCACTCCCCAGGCAACATTACCTGGTAAGGTGTCCGCAGACTCCAGTCCCCTCTCTCATAACTCGGATACATTCGGTTTGAACACCCCGGGATCACCTCTCCTCATCCTGCTAGAGGCAATTGGCACATCACATGCAATACCCGGGGGTATTTTCACCATCTGTACCACACTTGCTACTCTGCTTATTTCTCGAGCTAAGCATTGTACCTTAACTTTGTAGGGATTGGCTAATTTTAACTCGCCCGTGACGGGATCTAATTTAGCCCCATATAAGGAAGCATAATCCATCCCAATGATCCTGTCATCCTCAATCCCAGCTAAGGTCGGGGAAATGACACATTCCCTTCCGCCAACTAGAATGACCATACAAGTTCTACCAAAAGTCTCTATCCTGCTTCCATTTGCCCTCTTTGTGAGGTCATCATCCATGCCCGACACCAGATCAAAGTACATTTTTGACATTGCTGAGTGGATAGCTCCAGTATCTATCAAAAACTCCCCCAACCTGCCATTCACAGACACAGACACATACATAGCTAGTATTGCATGGTGCAGTCACGTATGGGGCGTACCAGCCCGAGGGGCATCTGCCTTGATAAGGCAGATGCCCCGAGGGCTGGTGCGGCCCATGCATGACCCCACCATGTAATACAAGCTTTATTACACAACTAGAAGACAATTTTCTACCCCCCTACCATATTTTCTTCTTAAATCGGCGAGTTTGTATCTTAAATCGGCGAGTTTTCTTCTTAAATCGGCGAGAGGTTTGTTTACATTGCCGCCATTGATCTATGATCACGTGACCATTGTGCTGGCTTCTGATTGGTCTAGAGCAGAAAAAAGCGTACCACACGGCCGGTTGGTACGCAGCAACGTACCACACCCCCGGGTGATACGTTTTTCCTTCTCTATTCTTACATAGGATCGTACCAATAACGTTAGGTCGTGTAATAACATCTCTTTCCTCCCATCATCAAGGGTTTACTTCCGAATCCTTTTAGGTATTCCAGACACGGATGACCCTGGGGAAGGCGGATTCCACTGATCCTGGACAGCTCCTCTACCCAACCCTCCTTGTTATTGATGATTGGTTTCCCTTCTTTGCTCTCCCTGGCAATTGTCTCATCAATACCCCTAGCCCCACACGTTTCCGGCTCTATAGCATTGCTTGTGCTGCTAGGGGACATATCCCGGGGTCCTCAGTCGTATTCGTATGGATAATACTTTGGCTCAAATCTTTAGGGGTTACCTGCTCGCCTATACGGATAACCCCTTGTAATTTACCGGATCTTCATTCTTTCTTTCCCTCCAGACAGGCTTTTCTGCCGTACATTCTGCGGCGAAATGACCCATCTCCTGACAACGGAAGCATTTCACCGTAGCCCGGTCTATTTTTGGTTTCCTTTGATAATTTAGAAGCCCCTTCATCTCTTTCATAATTGCCACTAAACATTTCTCACTCTCGGAGGGTTCAGGTGGAGGTGTCACCACTTTAGCTGTTGCCGAACTGGAAGCTTTCTTTTCGGATGGCTTACTGGTATTTTTCTTCCACCACTTCTTTTTATCTTTCCGTTCCTCATTCAGGGCTGCCACCCGTTCCTTCCCAGAGCTGTCACTCTCTGTGTGCTCTTCCCTCGCGGACGAATGGACACCTACCACTCTGTTATTGGGTACGAACCCGGCCAGCAACCGTCTCTTCTTTTCATGCTGATCGATTGCCAAGAAGAAATGAACCATGGACGAACCTCGCCCCCATTCCTTCTGTACTAGTTCAGTGCCCCGGATCCCTTAGTCCTTTTATGAAATGAGTGAACAACTTGTCTAAGAAGTATTCGTCATCCCTTCTCCACAATGCTTGCACTTTCTGCAGTAATCGTTGCAATTCCAATCCGAAGACTTTAGGGGATTCCTTTGGACTCTGTGTTCAAGTTTGGAATTTGGGTCGTTCGCGGACAACATCCCAAAGATGTGGGTTGCGGCGGACACCAACTGATCATAGTCCCTGGATTCCCCGTAAGTCATCCTCCAGTCATCTACAGCTATCCTCCTCGGGGCTTTGCTCAACCACTTGAGCAAGGGTCCCAAGGAAGCCTCCTTGTTCCAACCATAATATCGGTTGTCGTCGCAAAAATCCTTTTTCCAGTTTTCTCCCGCAAATTTCCGCAGAGTCTGAACAGGTCTCCTTGCACTGTTATGGTTCCAGACCAGTCGGTTAGATTGTCTCCGACTCCATTCCATGATTTCCGAAGCGTTCTCAACCATTCGACTACAACAATCAATACCCATGCCTTGGATACATGGATCCGCATCTACTATTGCAGCCACTCCGGGTACCATAGACGCTCTTTTTGCTAGTTTTTAGGAGCGGGGACTGGTCTGGGTGTGGCCCCACCCACTGGCTGAGAGCTGCTCCCTCTTCCTACTCAGTGTTTCTAATTTGGTCCTGATGTCCAACCTAGCTTGATTCAGTACCTGCATTTCAAGCTCGAAATGCTCTTTTAAATTTTGACTGTTTTGCTCCTCTTTGGAGAAATCCACCTTGATCTGTTGAATCTTATCCGACTGACGGCTGATCTCGATCTCCTAAGTGTCTCTTAGATCTCGTAATTTTCGAGCCTCTTCCTCATCTTTCTTTAGGTTAGACTGCTCCAGATCCAAGTGTTTCTGGGCTTTTGCGAGCTCCTTTCTAGTAGCAGCTAGTTGTGCGGACTCTTGTGCCAACTGTCCGTTAACATGCTTTCGGTCCGCACTCAATCGAGTTCTATCGTCCTTTATATGCCAGTAGTATAGTATGTATCGGAACGGGACTATAGTTAAGTACTGTTTATTACTCAATCGACATGCAGCCAATCAGAGGCCTCCATTTGGTCACGTGACCCGTTGCCATGGTAACGTGACCTACTTAGGGCTCTCAGCCAATCAGAAGCCAGCATTCTGGGTGACCTACTGACCTACTTAGAAGCTCTCAGCCAATGAGAGGCTGGCATTCTGGTAACTATGGTAACGTGACCTACTTACGTCACGTGACCTACTTAGGCTCAGCCAATCAGAAGCCGGCATTCTGGTAACTAGGGTAACGTGACCTACTTAGGGTTTGTTTGTAAACAACACCACGTGGCTCTCTTGTTTGTAAACAACACCACGTGACACGTGACTGTTTGTAAACAAACAACGTATATATAGAAAAAAACACAACAAGTTCCATCTTATGTTAAAATTATATTTTCGAATAAAAAAGCACATCTGTAACAGCGTCTATGTGTAACTACGCGCGTTCTCATTCAAACACTATAACACTATCATACCGTAGCAGCAGCAGGTAGGACCGGAAGAAAAGCAAGCGCACGAGCAGAAGCGACGACACCATTTGCACCATCCGGCCGTCGCGTTGGTAGCCCTACTACTCGTCGCGCGTTCCACTGGAGCGGCTTTAAGAGTGACAAATGACGATTCTTTGTCGACGCGACTGCTAACATCAGCATCGGCAGCAGCATCGGCAGCATCGGCAGCAGCATCGGCAGCAGCGGCAGCAGCCTCGG
This sequence comes from Harmothoe impar, assembly GCA_947462335.1. Taxonomy (NCBI): domain Eukaryota; kingdom Metazoa; phylum Annelida; class Polychaeta; order Phyllodocida; family Polynoidae; genus Harmothoe; species Harmothoe impar. Next base: position 103,825,468 of record OX381705.1, on the reverse strand, counting down.
CAGCAGCGGTAGCAGCAGTAGCAGCAGCGGCAGCAGCAGTAGCGTGAGCATTAGCAACAACAGCAGCAGCGACAGTAGCAAGGGCGGCAGAGCGGGCACTAGTAGCGTTATCAGCGGCGTCATCGGCAGCCGCAACAGCATCAGCAGCAGCAGCGTCGGCATCGGTGGCATGAGTAGCTGCATCGGCGGCAGCAACAGCAGCAGTCACAGCCGCAGCGGCAACAACAACAACGTCATCACGACCCGCGTCACTAACAGCCGCAGTAAATGCAGCAGTAGCACGCTGAGCAGCACTAGCAGCAGCAGTAGCAGAGGCTACAGCATCAGCTTCACATTCGCGCGCCGCTTCGTCATTCCGCTTCATGTCACGGTAGCAACTTTCCATCACGAGGATCTGCAAATTGAGGCGCGGTGCTGGTGGTGGTAGTAGTAGTAGTAGTAGTAGTAGTAGTAGTAGTAGCGTGAACGATGATGACGATGCTGAATGTGGTTTCACTCCCCTTATATACCCTTACGCCCCGCCTTTTTTCAAGCCACCGGCCAGCTGCCCCTTCACGGCAGGTCTTTAGATCAGCCTTAAGTCGCTTACTACGTGGCTCATCATCCCTCTAATCGCATTTTCCAGCCGCCGGCCGGCTGTCTGCTGATGACAGGCGAGGGTGATTTGTTTTTTTCTTTAGATATAAGCCGCTTACCACACGCGCACCCTCTAGTCACAGACAGAGTGACAGAAAGGGAGGGGGTCGCTTTGTTCACGCTACCTGTAGTTGTTTTTCTATACACACGCTGAGCCCATGACCCGTTAATCCTTTATACAGGTAACACGCGTTCAACTAATTACCCTATTGTATGACAGTCGGTACACGGATTTAATTTTAAACCGCCTTCCCATCTGGGATCCATGTCTGGCGGGGTGGAAGGATCCAGCTGAAAAGTGTGATTAGGGCTTTTGTTTCTCTTATGATAGCAGCAGGTCAGCATGCGACAGCTGAAAATGTCAGACTCGCCGCTCCTATAAAAGACTGAGATGCGTCTCTCTTTCCACACACCCTTCTACCATCGCCGCCGACACCGCCACCGCCGGCCAGCCGACCGCCGCCACCGCCTGCAGTCACCGCCATCACGCCAGCAGGGAATTTCGAGCTGAGTCTGCTTATTGCTTATTTTTTTTCTTTGAGCTTTTTGTTTTCTTAAATTTTTATTTTCACTCAGTCTTTTTTGTTTCGGAGGAAAGAAATATGGCGCTGCAGAGGGCGCGAGTTTCTAAAAGACGGTCGCGCGAACAAAGCGCTCTCCTCAACTGCCCGGCTATTTTTTTATCTCAAAGGAGAGAGCGTCACGTAGTTGAGGTTCACGCTTCTCTTGAGGCGTACCGAATTCTCGAGAAATGCAAAGCTGAGCGCCATCGTCGTTATACAAGAGCGGAAAAGGAAAACGTAGCGACATGGCCGAGAGCCGTCTTCTCAGAACAGCATTTACTCTACTATTGCATAACAGCTGCTCTCAGCGCCCCCACTCGTTGGGCGTTTCATGAAAAGAAAGAGCGCCGCTACTCTCCTCACCCTGCCTCCTCTTATAAAGTGAGAATAAGTGCTATGAAACGATTCGACAAGCCGATCGGTTTCTTGGGAGCGACTGCAGCTCCCACTCGGTGGGCGCGCGTTGTGGCCGACGTGAACACGGTCTCTAAACGTTTCGACGTCGTCACTTGTTATCCCGCATATTGCAACGCAGCCGAATTGAAGAAGATAGGGACGCACTATTTTAAACCATACGCTCCAATATGTATTTGTCACCGCCGCGCTCACACGCCTTATTGCTTTTTCGAGACGATCGTGTCACAACACAGAAATAGAAAAAAAAACGGCAAAGCGACGAGCTTTGCCTAAATGATCAAAAAAAAAAAAAAAAAAAAAAAATTAATCTCCTCCTCCTCCTCCTCCTCCTCCTCCTCCTCCTCCTCCTCCTCCTCCTCTTCTTCTTTTTTAAAAAAAAAATAAATATTTGTATCAGACTCCTCTGGAGTCTGATACAAACATTTATGACTATTGAGTGAAAATAGAATTTTATCGCAAAAAAAAAGTCACTTCTGCCGCCGCTACTGTGACACCGGCCGGTATCAATAAAAAGGTCGGCTGACTTTTCTCCACAACCATTCACTACCGACCGTTCGAGTGAGAAACACAGCAGACAGCCAGACACACAACCGCTCTCTGACGCGTCCTGAAAAAAAAAACAAAAAAAAATGTCCAGTAGTAAAAGCAAACTCTTCACAGAAATTCATTTCGACGCTCGACTACAAGGACCCTTTAGTTGTATCATTAGCGGTCCGTCGGGTTGTGGAAAATCGCGCTTGGTGGATCAATTTCTGAGCGACGTGAACAATTTGGTCACGCCGCCGGTGGAAAAGACTTTTTACCATTACGGCGAGTGGCAACCTCTGTTTGAAAAAATGCAAAATCAGTACGGTGTGGAATTCAGAGAAGGTCTTCCTAGCAAAGAGTCTATAGCGGGAGACGTGGAAGTAGCAGAAGACGCTTTACGACCCCACACTCTACTGATATTGGACGATCTGATGAGCAGTTCCAATCAGCAAGTGGTAGCCGACATCTTTACTAAATACTCGCATCACTGGAACGTGAGCGTCATATACATCACTCAGAACCTATTCCAGAAATCACCCGACTTTCGAACTATGAGTCTGAACGCTCACTACATGATCGTTTTCAAGAACCCGCGCGACATGGGGCAAATAGCTAGTCTGTCTCGCCAGGTGTTTCCGTCCAACGCGGCGGCCCTCTCTAGTATATTTACCCATGAACTCAAGCGACCTCACTCATACCTCCTTCTGGACTTCAAGCAGTCAACACCTGACGATCTGAGAATACGCTCCTCTTTGACGTCCATACACTCTCAGCTAGTGTTCGTACCGCTAGACAAAAAAAAGAACAAGAGAAAGCAGTAGCAAAAAAAATGTCTTCTCATCTACTCGAAAGACACTTTGGTACTCTCAAGCACTTAGCTAAGTGCTCGCCAAAGGACTGCTCGCATCTAATAGACTCTGGAAGCGACGATCTGATCGCAGCGTTAAGTGAGATCTGTCACAATTTACTGGTAGGGAACATCCCGCTCAGCGACAAACAACTGGACAAGCTTCGAGAATCGGCTGACGTGTTGAGGGAGGTCGGCAAAAAATCTACGCCCATCAAAAAAAAGAGACGCGTCTTGGTACAAGAGGGAGGTTTCCTCATTCCGGCTCTCATAGGGATGGCCTTACCGCTTATAAAGAGCATTCTCCGTATATCCTTAGCACAACCATAGCGGGCCAATGCGTATAGTAAAAAGGGCCCCCTGAAAGCCAAGATTTTGCGTTTGCATTGGAAACAATACGCTATGGCAGTGCTCCCCCAGAAAGTACTGGCAGTCCTAAGGATATGAGACACCTCATTCGACACCTACTCGCCGACAGCACCACCACCACCACCACCACCACCACTACCGCCACCACCAGCGTCATTGCCACCGTCGTCCCCATGACGGACTCAGAGCAGCAACAACACTACAAACGTTTAGCGCTCGTGGATCCTGAGACGCTCTACAAATCATCACGAGCAGGTCTACTTCATCATGTGCCCGCTGCTGCTGCTACTACTAGCGCTGCTACTACTGCAGTCGCTGCTGCTAGTACTTCTACTGCTCCAAACCTTCCTCCTCTTCCTGATGAGCGCACTGAAAAGAACGAGAGTTCCGCTCCTGCCACCGCCGCCCGCCTACCTGCCGACATGGCCTATTACCACAAGCAGGCAGAACAGTCCCTTCATCCCGACGCGGCCTTGCACCAGGTGCTACAGTTTATCTACAGGGACTTGGATTTAGTGTTGAACGACCCCACTTTGGAATCGCGCGAGAAAATGTTGAAATACCGAAGGTTGTTGAATAGATTGCAATTTTTTCTCGCGAATCCCCACAACAGCAACATCTCTTCGTCCTACTCTTCTTCGCCCCCGGCTCACCTCCGTCAGTCTGCTGAAGAGGCCAGCGCGTCCCTACTCGAGCGGTTGGTGAACCAAGTTCCCAAGAGGAATCGCACTCGGACCGTGGCGCTGTACAAACAATTGGAGAAATCCGGTGTGATCAAGTGGAACGAGGACGGTGCGGTGCGCGAGATGTCGGGTCGGAGAATACCACCTGAGCGTCGCATCAACATAGTGGACTTACTGAACGACGCCGCCAGGTTCAGGAAGACGGCGCCCAGACCGGCGGGCTACTCGCCGTTCACGAAAGCGCTGCGCGAAGCAGTTCCCACAGACTCCTTGATCGGAAACCATCTGTATAAAGCGAGCGGACCTGGCCAAAGTTTGGACACACGGCTTGCTGACAGAGGTCGGAAACGACCGAGCTTCGACTCGGAAGAAGGAGAAGCAGCAGCAGCAGCAGCAGCAGTAGCAGCAGCAGACTCTTCTCTCCAGGTGGTGGACGATCAATCCTCTGAAGACGAGGAGGACGACCGTGAACTTTTCCAAACTCCGACTTCCTATAGGAGCGTGCCGCGTAAGAAAAGGAAAGGGCGCAACCGCCTAGCGGCGAGCTCGTCGTTCACGCCCTCAACAAGCCCACCATGGGCAAACCAGTGAAGAGACTGACCAAGAAGGAAAAAGAAAAGAAGCGCGTAGTAGCTAGATATACCGACGTCAAAGCGCCCTCCAGTTTCACTAGCGTGACTAAACTCCAGAAACATCATTTTCGCCACCTGAACCCGGCCGTCATCCGAGATGCTTTAGTGTCGCTGGACGCCTACACTAAACATAAACCCATTCGGAGAAAATTCGCAAGGAACAAGACTATAACCGGCGCAATCGATCAGCAGTGGCAGATAGATCTGATGGACATGCAAGCTTTGGCGTCTCACAACGACCGCTTCCGGTACGTGGTGACGGCGATCGACGTTTTCTCTAGGTACGCGTGGGCCGTTCCCATTAAATCCAAGAGCGGCGCTGATGTCACCGAGGCCTTCCGAGAGATGACAGGCACTGGCGAGAGACGACCGCGCACTGTTCAGACAGACAAGGGGAAAGAGTTTTTGAACAAGATCTTTCAAGATCACTTGAAGAGCGAGGGCATAGAGTTCTTCACTGGCGAGAACGACGACATCAAAGCTAGTCTAGTGGAGCGCTTGAACCGCAGTCTGAAGGAGAAGCTGTGGCGTTATTTCACACACAAGCGCACGTATCGCTACGTAGACGTACTGCACCATGTAGTGTCTTCTTACAATCGCACTCACCACAAGACGTTGAAAATGGCGCCGGCTCAAGTCAGCTCGGAAAACAGCGAAACAGTTTTCTACCGACAAGATCTCCCAACTAACAAACAAATCGACGAAATATGGAAAAAGAAGAAAAAAACAAAGACGTCCGCCGTCGACGTCATCGCTCCGGGTGACAGAGTGAGGATGTTGAGAACTAAAGGCGCCTTCGACAAAGGGTACGAGGGAAACTGGCGCGAGGAAGTGGTCGACGTTGCTAAGACGTTGGGAAGCAGAGGGTTCGAGCTGAAAGACGACAAGGGCGAGGAGATAAAAGGCGTCTTCTACCCGGAAGAGGTTCAGAAGGTGTACAAGAGTCGTTACGACAACAACTACCTGATAGACGAGGTGTTGCGCCGCAAGACCGTCGACGGTAAAGAGTTAGCTTTCGTACGTTGGTTAGGTTACGACGACAAGTTCAACGAGTGGATCCCCGTCAAAAAAATAACGTAGAAAAAAAAAAAAAAAAAAAAATGAACATCACTCTACCTAGCAACAGCTCTATGGAGTATTATCCTGACAACAGCTTGACGTCTTTCCGAACTCACTTCGACTCGCCGCTCCTTCTGCCCGAAGCGTACGAAGCGGCTCTGACTGAGATCATCCTCCCTACAGAATGGACTAACGTGCACGACGACGACTTGATCATCGTTGTTCCTCTGCGCACCAAAGGTTCGCTAGAGGAGGCGATCCAGGTTTTAAAAGAAACTAAAAACCACAGGTAGACTGGAAGAGAATGAAAAACGCGAACGGTCTGAGCAAGCTAACGTTCAGCTCAAAATTCCCGCTGAACTGGAAGGAAGCGAGCTATGTAACGGTGGAAGAGATATCAGACACGTCGGAAGAGCAGCAATTGAAACCGGAAACAAAAAGGTTCAAGAGAGAGGTCGACTTGAGACAGACGAATGCCGTATACAAGCAGTTCTTGTCCCCGGCGGTGAAGAAGAAGACGATCAGCCATCAAGCAAGACAGATGATCGAAAAGATGGAGAAGGACATGGGAGTGCGCAGTTTCATGCCAAACATATTCGAGATACCTCCTATTTTCACCGGAAGCAACCACACCCTAATCGAGCGCTTGAGTGAGACGTTGCGAGATGACAGACTAGAGGGCGACAGCTTCTTGCTCAAACCGATGCGGATCTTATCGTACGACGCCAAGACGAAACGCGTCACCATCAAACCGCCGAGACACTGTGCTGTCCTGCTGAGTCAGCATCTCGCATGCGTTCTAGGCTTCGGAGAGAAGACGTGTTTCGCGTCGCCGACTACCGGCGCCTACTCGATGGATGTTTACGGGGACGTGCACTCTGTGTACATATACACCGACATGATCCAGGAGAGACGTGTGGGCGACATGCAAGTGCCGCTGTTGCGCTGCGTGGCGGTGGACAGAGGCGGAAAGCGTCGAGGTGGCGTGCAAGCTATCAGTTTTCCCCATTTGGATTATTTCCCCTTGAAATCCAAGAGGTTTACCGAGGTCGGCATCTATTTAAGAGACCGATCCGGTCATTCCATCCCATTCGGTAGAGGCGAGGTGACCGTGACACTTCATCTGAGACCTATTGAGCGCTGAAAGAGAGAAAAATGATGCGTCAACGCGTTCCGTACTTTCCACCCAGGCGCACCGTCGGCAGAGGGTACAGCGATTACTACAACGCGCAGCTGGGCAACGGCGTCAACGTGTACAGCGGGCGCTCTTTCCAGAGCGGGCACGGTTTAGGCGGCGCTCTGTTAGGTCTGATGCGCTCGGCTACCCCGCTATTGAAGTCGGTGGGAAAAACGCTGCTCCGCGCCGGTGTGGGCGTAGCTAAAGATGTGCTGGCGGGTCGGACTTTAAAGAGCAGCGTGAAAGACCGAGGCGCAGGCGCTCTGAAGAGACTGGCGAGTACGGCGTTCTCGGGAGGAAAGACGCCTGTCGCGTCTAAGAAAGGGTCGAAACGTCGCCGGCATTCTCCTCAGACGGGCGGTGGCTCTTGCAAGAGACGTAGAGGGGATGTATTCGACCGGTAAGCGCCTAGGCGTTCAGGTATAAATAAAAAGACTGGAGGCGGCCGGCGTCAGTCTGTCGGCCGCATGAAGAGAGAACACAATGGCTTACGTACACGAGAGCAGTAACGAGTGCGCGCTCTCTGAGCTCGACCTGCACACCGTAGCGCCGACTCAGACTACTATCTTAAAGTCGTCTTTCCTGGGGATAGAAACAAAAAACTCTTTAGAGGATGGAGGTAACATAAATTTCACCATCAACAAGTCGCAAGAGTACACAGACCTGAACGAGAATTACCTTCATCTGAAATGTCAAGTGCTAAAGGACGGAGCGGCGATCGAGGACACCGACGCGGTAGCTCCGGTGAACAACTTGGCTCACTCGCTCTTCAAAGACGTCCAAGTCTCCATCGGCGGTTTCAAAGTGTCTGGCAACACCGAGACCTACCCTTACCGAGCTTACTTGGAAGGGTTACTCAACTACAACAAAGACGTGAAGGACGGCGTCATGAGCGCCCAGGGGTGGCATGAAGATACGCCCGGTCAGTTTGACACGTTGACTGACGCGAATGCGGGGTACAAAGCGCGCAAGAAGCTAATCTCCAACAAGCGCTTTTCGCTGATGGCGCGACTGCACTTTGACCTGGCTCATCAACCGAAGCTCATCGTTGGAGAGACAGAAATCAATCTCACTCTGAAACAAGCGGCGCCCTCTTTCTATCTGATGTGCGCCGCTGACGGAGGCTACAGCTTGAAGATCTACAAAGCAAAGCTCTACGTGCGACGCGTGCTGGTGGCGGACGCTGTAGCGGAAACGCACGAGAGAGCGGTGATAGAACACGGGCCCTTCGACTACCCGGTGAACAGAGTGGAGGTGACGACCTACGCCATCCCTCAAGGTAACAGAGATCACAGCTACACGCACTCCAACACAGGCCAGCTTCCCAAGTCGATGATGATTTGCTTCCTTGACCACGACGCCTTCAACGGTAGCTACACCAAGAACCCGTTCGAGATGAAGCATTACGACATCAGCTCGCTTCAAGTGATAGTGAACGATCAGAAAGTGCCGAACGACGCCTACGTGCCCGACTTTAAGACCAAAGCGGCCGTGAAAGAGTACTTGGCGCTACACACGGAAACGGGGATGTACGAGGGCGCGCGCTCCTGCGGTATTTCATACGAACAATTCCTGAACGGTTACACGGTGTTCCCCCTCGACTTAACCCCAGACAGATCGCACGACGGGTGTCGCGTGAACCTTATAAGAGCGGGTCAGCTGAGGGTGGAAGTCAGTTTCCGCTCGGCGCTACAAGCGACAACAACGGTGCTACTCTACTTGGTGTACGACAACGTCGTCGAGCTGACCCGAGATCGACACCCCGTCACCGACTACCACATGAACTGAAGACAAGACGGCGGTACTTGGCGTATCGTATGAACACGCTTGAAATAAGCAGAGTGTTGAAGGAAAACGTTCACACAAAACATCGTTTCCTGGGCGTTTTCTCTTGTGACACTATTCCGAAGCACCCTATCAAAGACACTTGTTTCGTGAGCAACACAGATCCGCAACATTTACCAGGTCAGCATTGGGTGGCGTTTTACGTGTCGAGCACGGGTGAAGTGTACTACTTTGATTCCTTCGGCTTACCGCCGCTGAGTGCGGAGTTCTTGTCTTTCGTGGAACGCTCTGCTCCGTTCAAGTGGCAAAGAAACCGCATTCAACTACAAGACACTTCTGCTGACACCTGTGGACCTCATTGCGTTCATTTCCTAATTGAAGCATGTCGAACAAGAAACCCCAAGAAGTGCGTCATGCGCATGAGCAAAATCCCAAAGCTGAGCGACCGGGTCGTGAGTCAGAAGCTATCGATGATGCTGTTGTGACGGGTTGTTGTGATGGCGGCCGTTTCATGGAGGCAAAGATTCTCTGCCTTGCCGAAATGGTGTTGGATTTATCCAAAGTCGTGCAATGTCTATTGGAGAAAAGTCGTCCGGGGTGTGGTGGTGCGAGTGACGGCGGCGTGAGACTTTGCGGCCTGTTGAGTTGCTGCAAATCGAAGAACAAGCTAAAAAAGCATAAACTTGTGTGTTTTTTCTGATTGAAATGAAAATAAAGAATAAAATGAAAAGAAAAGAAATTATCTTGTTGTGTTTTTATTTCTATATATAAGTTACATAACTTTTTTTTGTTTGTTTGTTTACAAACAGTCACGTGTCACGTGGTGTTGTTTACAAACAAGAAAGCCACGTGGTGTTGTTTACAAACAAACCCTAAGTAGGTCACGTTACCCTAGTTACCAGAATGCCGGCTTCTGATTGGCTGAGCCTAAGTAGGTCACGTGACGTAAGTAGGTCACGTTACCATGGTTACCAGAATGCCGGCCTCTGATTGGCTGAGAGCTTCTAAGTAGGTCAGTAGGTCACCCAGAATGCTGGCTTCTGATTGGCTGAGAGCCCTAAGTAGGTCACGTTACCATGGCAACGGGTCACGTGACCAAATGGAGGCCTCTGATTGGCTGCATGTCGATTGAGTAATAAACAGTACTTAACTATAGTCCCGTTCCGATACATACTATACTACTTATACCCTATCACCCTTTCATTTTCCCGGGCAACCTTTTCTCGTTCCTCCGTGAGTCGGATCAAGTCCTCGTTCATGGCATGGTATCGATCTTGCACTTCATCCTCCTCAGCTTTCAATCTTTCGCAATATGCATCATAATCTGGAATTTGCTTCTTACATCTGGACAAATCCTTCTCCAACCACTGGTGGGTCTGTTCAACTGGCGCCACCTTCTCCCATGGATTCCCTTCGTAAGGATCCTGGCCGAGGTTTCCTTTCAGGTGGGGGTGCTCCCGTGGGGTCTGATAGATGAGACTCCGTCGTCCCTTCCCTTGTCTGTCAGGTGTATGTAGTTTCGCAGCCTGATCCCACACTTTGTTGATGTGTACCCAGACTGAGATCCAACTCCCCCTCCTCTGGTGAATCCCTCGTTCTTTCATGATCCCCCCCCATTCTCTGATCGAGCCTCCGCCAGGGTCGATCCGCAATCAAACAAAAAAAATCCTGGTCACGGCACCAGTGTAGAGTTTGTCGTTCTTTATAAGAGGATTCGAAATGAAGACACAAACCGCTGACTTCTTTGTAAGGTGCAAAGTAAAGGAGGTAGATTATTTAACGTTCAACCTGTAGAAAAATGCTGACTTTCAGATGCGGCGTTCGCTTTTAAGATCATTCAAAGTATATGTATAGCTTTCGGGAAACAATCTCTCTATACCGGAGACCTGAGAAAGTCTGCCTGAACCGGGGATGGGAAGCAGCTTTTATACTGTTCGCCTTCGCTCGTAGCAACCCCTGGTTCAGGCCAGACACACTATTAGATAGGTGTTCGATTACATACCAAATATTTGTGCCCCTACACAGGTGTCCTTGGGGCTAAGTGTCCATGGAGCCATTTTCCTGGGGCTAAGTGGCCTGGGGCTATGTGTGTCTTAGTCCAGATGACTGGGACTCACTGTTACTCCTCAGTTGAATAATTCAGCTGACATTTTGTCTCACATAGTAAAGTGATTTGACAGGTCTAAACATAGAGAATCAAAGTACCCTAGTTCTGAGGTGGTATTTCGTTTTTGGTAGACTAGACTACTAATACTGTAAGAACCCGGCACTCTAAATTGAGGGCCATCATTAAAAAAAGTGATGTATATATACCTTCCATCCATAACCTGACCAGAGTCTGACAGTCTTATAGTGAGTGAGCTATTGAGGCAGCTGGGATAAAAGTTGCAGCGTAGCTCTCATATGCTCTGCCCCTCCATCCTGAAATCCATATGTATACAAATATATCTATGGATGTTGTGATTTCGAATCTCACCATGACCATAGCACAATAATCTATTACTGTTTAAATCTTCATTTTACACCTGAACTACACAAGTGTATATAGGCCAAATACCTACCATGCTAATGTGATGGCAATAGAGTATGTAATACCGAAACCCTAAAATAGCATGTTCCTTTACACTGTAAATCATACTCTAATATATTGTGCAGCTGTAGAGTATGTATCTAGGTGTATGTATCTAATGAGGCTGCCACCCTTATGTAATAACTATCAGCAATATGACTACAAGGCTGCGATTGTCCCAGCTGTCTCGATAGTTCAGTCAGTTGGACAGTAGGACAGTAATACTCAGGTCTCTAGTTCAAGCCCCTTCCAGGCTTGTGGGGAAATTAAAGCACATGTGTTTGAAACATAAATCTACCAATTTTGTCAACAATTCAAATAGCTATTCATAATAGTAAATTATATAGATAGATATAGTGCTGCAGCATTGGAGAGCTAGGAGCATTATTTCTGGCGATACCCATCACCAAAAAAGACTAAAGGTCACTATATACCACTGGAAAGCTCTGATCATGGGCTTTTCAGATATGGTGAACGTTAAAGAAAAGGTTGCGAGGAATCCAAGATGGCCGCCAAAATCCAAGATGGCCGCCCAAATATCAGAATTCCATCTCCAATGACCTAGATATGGCTTAGAATACTTTTTTAACACTGCCTACCCCCCCTAATTTGGACCCAAGGAATCCAATGGTTCTATTGGTTTGTTTCTAAGACAGCTGGTTGCTTAGCAACAACTGTTCTAATTGTTTATCTGCCTAGCAACACAGTTTTACATGGTCCTGAGGTTTATTACAACCATACCTACCCCCCCTAAATTGGACCCAAGGAATTCAATGGTTCTATTGCTTTGTTTGAGGTAGCTGGTTGCTTAGCAACAGCTATTCTAATTGTTTATCTGCCTAGCAACACATATGTCCATGGTGCTAAGATTGATAATAATCATACCTACCCCTTTAAACTGCACCCAAGGAATTCAATGGTTCAATTGGTTTGCTGCTAACACAGCTAGTTGCCTAGCAATGACTGTTATTATTGTTTATCTCCCTAACAAAACATATTTCCATGGTCCTGAAGTTCATTACCAACAAGCATGGTAACAACTAAACAACTTTGATCCAGGCTTTTCTATGGTTTAAGGTTGATAAAGAAGCAAGCTCTGTGGACTCTTCAAGTAGCTCTTGGGACCCCTTTAGCAGCTGCAAGCAGTTCTGGGGACCCTCTAAGGGGCTTTGAGGGACCTTCCAGTTGCTCTGGGACCCCTTTAGTGACTCTGCAGACCCCTCCAGCTGCTCTGTGGACCTGTTTAGTAGCTAGGGGGTATGTACATAACAGCTAGCTACATGTGGATGGCCCCCAAGAGCCCTTGAGCTTCTTACAGTGGGGGGGTAGGTATTGTAATAAAACTTGGTTGATTAGGGACCCTTCTAGTGGCTCCCATCATATCTGTGGACCCATTCAGCAGCACTGTGAACCCTTCCAGCGGCTCTGTGGACCCTTCTAGCGGCTCTGTTGACCGCTTCTGTAACTCTTGGGACCCTTCAGCTACAGCCCGGATACTGAGGGAGGTGGTACAATTGACCTAGGTACTAGTCATCCCTGATATAGGGGAAGATGATCTAATTGTCCCTGATGTAGGGGAAGATGATCTAGTCATCCCTGGTATAGGGGAAGATGATAGTCATCCCTGGTATATGGGAAGATGATCTAGCCATCTCTGGTATAAGGGAAGATGATCTAGCCATCCTTGGTATAGGGGAAGATGATCCAGTTGTCTCTGGTATAGGGGAGGAGTCTTCCTTGGTACCAGCAAAGAGATTTTCAGAGCTTGTAGACATCTACTAATGCCAGGGTATGCATACCCAGAGCCCGTCTGGGTGTTTCCAGGGGTAGAGGTGGTCATAGAGTTAGCAGAGGTGTTCACAGAATCAGCAAAGATGCACCCACAGCCACCACAGTGTACAGAGGTCCTCCTGGAGCCACCGGATGGGTCCCTAGAGCCGCTGGAAGGGTCCCAAGAGTCACTGAAGGGGTCCCAAGAGCCACTGAAGGGGTCCCCAGACCCACTGGAACGGTGCACAGAGCCACTGAAGGGGTCCCCAGACCCACTGGAACGGTCAACAGAGTCACTGAAGGGGTCCCCAGTGTCACTAAAGGGGTCCCCAGAACAACTGGAAGGGTCCCAAGAGCCGCTGGAAGGGTCCCAAGAGCCACTGAAGGGGTCCCCAGACCCACTGGAATGGTCCACATAGTCACTGAAGGGGTCCCCAGTGCACTGAAGGGGTCCACAGAGCCACTGGAACGGTGCACAGAGCCACTGAAGGGGTCCCCAGACCCACTGGAACGGTAAACAGAGTCACTGAAGGGGTCCCCAGTGTCACTAAAGGGGTCCCCACTGTCACTAAAGGGGTCCCCAGAGCTACTGCAAGGGTCAACAGAGTCGTTGAAGGGTCCCTAGAGCCATTGAAGAAGCCCCCACACTGATATTCCTAGACTCCCTATACGACCAATCTATCAGTCACTAGTACCTAACCTAGTTAGTCATTTTTTGGCTCCCCATACCACCAACCTAGGTAAATTATTATTGTCAGGTTGGTCAGTACTGACCAACCCACCTGAGTCTTTTCATTTCCAGGGGGGAGCCACTAAGTGGTCATCAAAGTATCTTACAGGTGGCACCAACTAGTGGTATACAAATACAACACACCAATGATGAACCTAGGTTAGCCACTACTGACTGACCCCTTAGTCATTTTTGAATATAACTTTGTCATTGTGATTAACACACATATGACAAACCTAGGATAGTCTGCACTGACTAACCCTTTCAACTTATGGATTTTCTGTGACACTGACGGGGTCCACAGACCCACTGAAGGGGTCCACAGTGTCACTGAAGGGGTTCCTAGAGTCAGAGCAACTAGAAAGGGACTCCAAAGCCTCTGGGAGGGTCCCCAGAGCTGCTTAGAGGGTCTACATAGTCACTGAAGGGTTGTCCAGCATCATTGAAGGAGTCGACAGAGCAGCTGGAAGGGTCCCCAGAGCTACTGAAAGGGTCCACAGAGTCACTGAAAGGGTGTCCATAGTCACTGAAAGGGTCCAGAGAGTCACTGCAGTGGTCCCCTGAGCCACTGATGGGGTCCACAGAGTCATTGAAGGGGCTCACAGAGTCACTGGAAGGGCCTCCAAAGCCTCTGGGAAGGTCCCCAGAGCTGCTTGGAGGGTCTACAGAGTCACTAAGGGGGTCCTGAGTGTCACTGAAGGGGTCTACAGAGCAGCTGGAAGGGTCCACAGAGCCGCATGTGGGGTCCCCGGAGCAGCTGAAGGGGTCCAGAGTCACTAAAGGGGTCCCAGAGCAACTGGAAGGTCCCACAAAGCCTCTGAGAGGGTACCCAGAACTGCTTGCAGAGTCCCAAGAGCCGCTAAAGGGGTCCCAAGAGCTACTTGAAGAGTCCACAGAGCTTGTTTCTTTATCAATCTCACACCACAGAATAACCTGGATCCAAGGCTGTTAAGTTGTTGCAATGCTTGTTGATAATGAACCTCAGGACCATGAAATATATGTTGTTACCATTGAATTCCTTGGGTGCAGTTTAAAGGGGTAGGTATGATTATAATCAACCTTAGCACCATGGAAATATGTGTTGCTAGGCAGATAAACAATTAGAATAGCTGTTGCTAAGCAACCAGCTGTCTCAGAAACAAAGCAATAGAACCATTGGATTCCTTGGGTCCAATTTAGGGGGGGTAGGTATGGTTGTAATCAACCCCAGGACCATGGAAAACTGTGTTGCTAGGCAGATAAACAATTAGAACAGTTGTTGCTAAGCAACCAGCTGTCTTAGAAACAAACCAATAGAACCATTGGATTCCTTGGGTCCAAATTAGGGGGGGTAGGCAGTGTTAAAAAAGTATTCTAAGCCATATCTAGGTCATTGGAGATGGAATTCTGATATTTTGGCGGCCATCTTGGATTTTGGCGGCCATCTTGGATTCCTCGCAACCTTTTCTTTAACGTTCACCATATTTGAAAAGCCCATGATCAGAGCTTTCCAGTGGTATATAGTGACCTTTAGTCTTTTTTGGTGATGGGTGTTCAGCTAATTAGCCTTCAGTGCTGCAGCACTAATATGTGCTACTCTGGGATTGCAAAGAGAAACCCCAGACACCACATGTACATCTAAAGCATAGTAGGATCTCGTGAAATATGGGTGCTTGGACACCTAACTATGTTCCAAGATGACTGCAGTCTTGTGTATCTGCGTACAGGGTCAACATACAGACACCCAGTATATGGATGTTCTACCTTGGACCACATTTACATAAATGCACAGTTTGTCCATGGACTGCTGGACGACAAGATCAGCGACCACAACCCTGTGTATGTGGTAAAAAAGCAACAGAAAATCAGACACCCAATTGTTACTATTTCTGGACACTCGTACAGGAATTACAATAAGGCAGGCCTGTACAACCACCTGACCAGTGGGTGAGAGCATCCGCCTACTGACCAAACGTGAAGACCCTGAGGTCTTGTACGGGAGGAGACTGATTACAGCCATGAAGTGACAGGGGTCTGTTACATGAGGAATGAACGGGTACGAAAAATGACATAAATGAAGTTAGTATTTCAAACCTGGAGATGGTCATACCCATTAATTCATGGTGTCCATTAAGGGAAAAGGGTATGCTTTGTGTTTTCTATATATATATACGTGTGCAGTGTTACCATGCCCACAAGAATGTGCTCCTTAATAAACATTGGTACTCTTTAATAACATTTAGAGACTGTTTCAAAGTTAAAGTTATACAAGTGTGGACCACACGTATAAGTCTTAGAAAATAATGTAAAATACCCCAAAAAGGGTAATCTACCCCAAAAAGTGTATTATATAAAGCAACAAGTGGTAATTCATAATTTGCATAACTTATGTTTAAATTTAAGTTAGATACAGATTTTTTAAAAGGTGTCCGTTTCACCTTGCCCGCTATTTAAATTGTAGAAACCAATTGGTGATTGTGGATATCTTATTATATTTGTATATATATATGTGGCCCTATATTATTTTCATTGACAAATTGGTACCCGTATTTTCATTGTTGTGTGCAACCTTTCCTATTTTCATTGACATATGTTTGCTGACATGTTGTGATGTAGTACCAGAATATGTGTACTTTACCATGTACCCTGCCCATTTTGGGCCCATTTTGGGCACATTGTGGGTATAAATTAACAGGTACAATTGAGTGGCCAACAATATTAATGGCCAGCTACTTCTTAATTGACCATTGATATTTTTATTAACTCTGCTACACTTGAATTTCTTACGCTTCCCCATACCCTCTAAAACATACCCACTATTTCTTACATCACCCGGGTATGCATTATGTAACAGACAACTGGACAGAGCATGATCTACAACTTGCAGACAAGTTAAAGGGGCCTCTAGCCCGGAATTCACCCCCGATGTACTGACTCTGATATGAAAATGGAAGTTAGCATACCAGAACTCTAGGAAAGTGAGGCGAGGTGTATACAATCGATACATGATCACTGAGCTAACGACACGTATCGGCAAAAAGCAGGTGCAAGGCTGTCTCAGAAAACCTAAACAGATTCTGGTACAACCCATGCCAGTTCTGGAGTGTCATAAATAAACTGTGGAAGGGGAGCAATCAGGAAACTGAAATCAAACTACACAACCAGGATGGAGAGGCAGTACCAGTACAAGAGACTGCTGACTACATAAATGAATATTACTTTGGCATTGGTAATGCCCTGGCAGCAGCGTTTGACAACGACGTAAACAATGACAATCGACCAGAGTCTGAGGCTCCTGTTCCTTTTAGGCGCTGTGAATTGTCCCGTGCCCTCAAAGAACAGCTGCAACGTTTGATCAAGGGTATCAAATCCCACAAGAGTTCTGGCATCATGCATGTCAGGGCCCATGGACTGCTTTGAATCTATACCTAGCCTGCCAGTCAGTCTGATCAACAGCACTATACATAGCCTACGCAGAGGATTCCCATCGCATGGAAAATAGGTACCGTTGTGCCACTACCCAAGAGCAGTCTTATCACAGCTGAAAGACCTCTACGTTCAGTCTGTGTAGGAATATTCTTCATGTCTACAGGCAAAAGAAATGTGATTGTGTTGATTGTCTGGATGTTACTAGCTTCTAATGGAGTACCACACATAGAGAAAAATGTGGGAATATTGTTTTAGTTTTACATGTTTTTAATGTAATAATGCTGAGATCAGATTAATGTCAGCCATGGCCATCTAAATTACATTGTGTATATATAGCATATATATAATTGATAATGATGTCTACATCATGTAACTTATTTCTACAATACACACATGATTTGTTTACATGGATATTACATAGCCAAAAACCATGTCTTAAATATTTGCACATAGTATGTTATGAGTCCATCATGACGATGTAACCAAATGCAGTAAATATCTGTTGAGAAAAGACGTAGAGATAAAATGATTACCCAGGAGTTTTGCTACATTTTACATTTTAATAGTGATGAATGGATACTACATATTTGTGTCAAGAAGTGGGTTAATCATTGCATCAATGAATTTAGTTTGCTAGACAATTTAGAATAAGTGACATTTTACAGGCACTTGTTTTTCCCTGTCTACAGTTAGGCATGTTGGGACAGGTGAGCAGGAAAGGAGGTCAGCGGGATGCTCTGGATGCCTCTATTTGGAGGCCTCTTGTTGCCTGAGGGTATTCACACCACTCCCTTATCAACATGCCTGCATATATCTACCTGTGGATATCACTCTTAAATCACTCTGAAGAAGTTTGTAATTCAGATAACATTTGCCGCACAGCAGTATTCGTCCCCGTACAATGTGGAAAACCCCCCAATTTAAAAAAAGGCCTTATCCTTTTATTTTCCACAAACTCCTGGACGTATAGTCCCAAGTGAAAATGGATTATACCAGTAAAATGTATGTTGATCCTTCTGCATAACCATAGAAACATTCGCTTCTTTTTGCCCCTGGACACGTCTCCAGTGCTATCAGTATCTGACTCAATCATCTATCTTTTTAGAAAAAAAAGAAAGATCACATGCCAAATAAGTTGAGATATTGTTGTAGTAGAAATTCAATCACAACTAAGATAAAACAAAAGCGTCAGGCGTAAACTTAAAAACAGACAGTTGCAAAATAATTAAAGATCACTATAAATTAGAATAAATAGAGGGATGTGTTTTGATAGAGTGATATGTGAAATATAAAAACCTCGATAAACTGAACGTGTGGAACTTTATTTCAAGGGACTTTCTTTTCTTGAAAAGCATTATTAATGTATTACATCAATGGCTTACACATTATAAAAGCTATATAAATATCTATTAAATCAAACCATCACCAGCACACTTCTAACCCTTGCTGTTCAGTTTTTATGACGTTGCGAAGCTTTCAGGCATTTTTCATATATATATATATATATATATATATATATATATATATATATATATATATATATATATACATTAAAACTAACAAACTATTAAAAATGAAGCAGATAATTGTCATTACTGTATGAGCCTTCATACAATATTTATCAAGATCATGAACATCCATTATATGACCATAAGATGCCACATACAATCATATTTTATCATAATTAACACATAATGTTACAAATTAAGCGAAGCTATACTTTGTCAGGTTCGTTGTGCATAATGGGGCTACAGTCACATACTGCTTAAAGTTTTCCACCACTCCAGCCCAAAGAGGTGGGTTGAATACTTCTATAGCTCTACCTAGGGAAGAAGGGAGATCTAAAGCTCAAGTAAGGGAATTGGATGACTTGAATTAATACATATACCCTTCTGCACTGTATTTGAATCAGGCCTATTATGGGATAAGAGACACATGTGAGGAGTGCATTGTTTTATTATTCCTACTATGGAGACTGAAAGGAATATGCCCACTCCAGTGGCGTATTGCGCCAATACGTCCAACCAGTACACCCTCAGAAAAGTGAGAGTCATTGTGGCTAAAACTACCCTCGCCTGACCCTCAGGTGAGGATAGTTTTAGTGACAATGACTCTCACTTTTCTGTGTGTGTAGACGTATTGGAGAACATTACGTGAACAGCTATGGACCAATCACAGCAAAGCAGAAGTCTATAAAAATGCCTCTCGATTGCTGAATTTACATCACAATATGGACAAATATGTAACACATTTGTCATGGTTTAGTTATTGAAAGTATTACCTAGCATACGTGGGCATGCATAAAGAAATTTACAGCTTATGAAAAGGACCAGAAATAAGCATTTTCAAGGGAAAACATGTTTAGGCCTAAAGGAAATGAGGCACACATTACTAGGCCAAGAGCTGAACTGTGAATGAAAACAATAAACGATCGACTCGATTTTGCCACATAACTTCATGGTCTATGACCTAAATCTTTATGACTATCATATGCTTGGTATGATAAATGTAAAACATAACATGTGAGCAACCTGTGGTCTATACGCTCGCTAGCAAAAAAAGGGTGTGTTTCAGGTAACATAATCTGAAAATCTAGGTAGGGTAGGTCGGATTCTTTTTTTCTTCTTTTTTTACTTTGGTCTGAAAAGTAGCCAAAAATAAAACTTCAACACCAATCCGCTAACAACAGCATTAATTACTGAATTCTTTTTTTCAAAATTGGATAACATTTCTATGGTCAGTCCTTTTTTGCTATGTAGGGCTATGGATCCGCCGATGGAAAATTTGGCCATTTGTGATAAAAAAGGTGTTTTTTTAAACCCTGCCCCCAGGATTTTTTCTAGAAATTTGACCAAACGAATAAGAAGAAAATAAGTATATATGCTCAAAATGGCCTTTCAATCTGGGGATATTTCTCAATATATCTTCATTTGGTAGTAAAAAAAAAGGATTTTCTACGGTCTTTTTTTGCCCCTGCCCCCTGGGAAATTTGGGCACCCAATTTGCCCTGTAAAGAAGCTTCCCCCCCCCCCGCCCTTCAGATTATTTGCTGTCAAAGCCCTTAATCCAAGTTATCAAAATAAAGGTGGCCAAGGGTTCAAATTGATTTACAAACATCAGCGCCGAAATAGCCCATAAATTACTTGAATTCTTTTTTTTTCAAAATTCGATAAAAATGTCTAGGGCGGCCCTCTTTTGCTAGGTAGGGTCGGGGTACCTGAACCATACCTTTTTTTCCCTTACAAAACTCTTCTTGTCATAGGTGCTGATTCCTTGTTATCAACAGTAATAATTGCAGTAAAATATATCCGATGAATTAAACTTTATATCAGTAGGCTTTACATCAGTATGTGTCTTTATACATGCACATATAATGAACCTATAATCAAGACTGACAAACAATTAAACATGAGGCAGATTATTGTAAGCATAAATCGGGCCTTCAAACTACATTTACCAAAACCATGAACAATCATTTTGAAACTTTTTGCATCGTGAAGTAATGTGCAACATACAGGCATAGTTTATCATCATTAACTCTTTTACCAATTCTGGCAATAGTAAAAAAAGAGTCAATGAGTTCCAGTATAGTTATACTCCTTAAATTTCCGTGTATACGCCTAACTCAAGTGCATAAGCTAGGAAAACCCTCTAAGCCTGACACTCTGGGCAGACCCTTCACACTGCACTAGCAATGTGACTCACAGACTAGCTGCAGCGTCTATGCGAGAATTTACGGTATTGTGAATGTAAAGGAATCATTGGAATGTAAGACATCAGCTTTTGAATCTATACTTTGTCAGGGCAATAAAACCTGCCATTGGCAAAAGTGTGTTCCTTGTACAAAATAGTATCAAGCCCCCATAGATGGATGATATTATAGTAATTCAATTTTAAAAGGCCACATTTGGTATGTTTAGTTCTTAAATCATTTGGATACAGAGCGTTTGGGTCAGTTAAAGGTAAACCACATACTATTTGTTAATGGTTCATCTGAATCATCGACTCCATTCCCACTTCCAAAAATACTTTATTGCCAGATGGAGGCAACTGATCTTAGGCTTGACATGATGCTCTCTGTGAGGCTGAGCGCATGAAGCCGGGGAGACCACCCAGTGGGTAGGATTCGGTCAAGTACCCTCACCGGGAGCAGAGCACCTTGGGTGACCTTATTGTTGGTGTAGCAGGATCCTACCATACCATCAACAACAATGGTGCCACCCAGTGTCTGCTGACTGTACAGGCCACGGAGATACTTGGTCCCGACAGACAGAACTCGTCCTGTCACAGCTCCTGATGCCTTATTACCATCAATAACCAAAACAGGATCCCCAATTTTGACCTCACAGGCAGATTTCAGGGAGCCTAGCCCACCAATTGGGAGCAAGTGCCCTGGTGACACATGGAGGACCTTGCCACATTCAATTGTGATCGAAACAAAACCTGAGCCTACATCAGGTGCCGCATGGCTGAACATGATGACCGGCTCGTATTTTGGGATGCCAGACTGGTTTACAACCAGAACATCATCATTGACTTCAATATCTCTTATGGGCTCGGTACCTTCTGTGGTGTTTACCACAGCCATTGATGGGAAGCATCGACCTTTTGGAAATGCCATTTCCAAATCCTCCCGCATTGACTTCCTGGTATAGACAGGCGATATTCCTTTTGCTCGTTTTCCTGTCATTACCTCACTTACCATGGACAATACCATTTCACGAACTTGTTGGAGTTCACACTCATAGGCATAGGTGTCTGTTGTCATCGCACCAAGGGCTGCACCACTTCCCTGCTCAACGAGGACAATCCTGTCTTTAATTAAGTCAAGACCGCGAGTGTTTGCATCTGATTTCTTCATATCATCCAGGAATCGCTTTAGGCCTCCTTCACTGTATCTGGAAGCACTGTGTGTGACCACTAACATACAGTGTTCGAAAGTCTTTGGGTTGAGCAGCTGCAAAAAAGAAAAGTGAATTTGTTACAATACATCAAGTTGTATGAGAAAAATATCATTTAAACAATTTCCCCGATATGAAACAGCAAAATTCGTCTGGTCTAGACCTGAATATCTTGCGCAAATTATGGTTCTCTTTGAAACTTTAGAATTCACTCGTGAGGTGAGTGTGCACAAAGTGGGGGTGGGTGGGAAGGAGATGGGCGGGACAAGTCAGACTGGAGATCCTGCAAAAGTGGCCAGTGGGCAGCAGTTTTATTTACGGCCCCTTCTGGTAGGGATCCAGACATTTTTACTGGTTAATCTTTCTTGTTCTCAATGATAACTCTTGAGAAAAACAATTTAATTAAGAAATATGCCTTTTATCTATCATGACACACGGACCGTGATGAAATAGGTGTCGGCAAAATCCAGCCAGCTCCCCCTGTACATTTGGTCTCGGGACTTGGAGTCATTTGAACACAAATACCTGTGAGAGGGGATAAATCTTTCAAAGTCACCTGTGCCTACAATGTAGATCTTTTAAGGCTTTCGACTATATACACCATTCTATGCTAATGAAAAAGCCATCTTTAGGTTTGACAGCCATCCTAGTATATAAGCAGGCAATTCTACTCTCTTTTGACGACTGTAGTTTTGTTATAGACGGAGCTAAGAAACTTAGAATCAAAATGCTGCACATAATACAGAATAGGGCCCTCCGGGTCAACCTTAGAAAGTTCAGTATGGCATTCAGAATAGACACCCTACATGAATTAGTAGGGCGGCATAGCTGATCCAATATGCATTTTTTCAAGAAGCTACCAAACTTCCCACAGACGTTGGCTAATATATCTGTATAGATTCGCAAGAAATAGGCAACCTAGATCTGGCACAGAAAAAGTGTGGCGGCCATGTTTCAAACTGGCTGTTTTTGGGTTGGCTACTACTCTTCCAAATGGCATAAGTATATAAATATACAATGTCCCTGTCTCTCACTATAGCAAAGATACATACAATATGTAGTTAAATGCTATTGGCCTGATTAAATGCAAACAATTAGTCTAATTATGTAACCTGACAATGGCTGCACAATAAGGCCTTGACATATGCCACTCATTCTGTTACAAAGGTAATGCTTTTTTCACAAAGTATACCAATCTCAACTATTGCATACAGTGAAAACTCATCAGTGTGATGGATTCCAATTCCATCACACCCTGCCAGGATAGTAACTGGTTCATCAAATCTACATAATAATCATTATAGCTTCGTATCTGATATTAGGGGTATGGGATTTTATAATATCATAAGTCCCCATCTCTATACATATTCTTGCCCCAGAAAACAAAGTAATATGGACAATTTGAAAAGCATACCGTTTCCTTAGAACTATGACCTTGAAAAATGACCTTGACCTTGGATAAACCATCTAGCACTATTGTGATCATTAGTGGGACATTGCAGCAATAGCCATGTGTCATCATAGACAAATCAGTTTCATATTAACAACAGTGTGGTGGTTCGTAGTTAACTCTAGGTTAAAGAACAACGATCACGGCAGTTTCCAGGTGCGAGAATATATCTGTCTTTATTCACAAGAATAACAACTCTAGTTCCTTTACTAGGGAACGATCAGTGTAGAATTAATACACACAGATAGATCAGGTTTCTCTATAAATAGAGGAAACGGTCAGTATACAACTCTTAGCATACAACTCTGTCCGCACGGTTGGACATGTGAAGTCTCTCGTCAGTCGGGCCTGCACTGACTGCCCTTCCAGGTAAACACATGGGTCTTATATAACACCGGCTCTTAGATCACGTGGCCAGGTGGGTGGGTCGGCCGCCCACCTGAGAGCGGCACACGGTTACCTGAAGAGGACCTGCGCCCTCTCCCGGGAACTGTGTGCACTAGCTCCAGGTGGAGAAGCCGAGTAAACAGACGTTACCCGGAAATACCGTGTATGAGATTAATATGTAATATCATGCCCCTACACTACCCCCCCTAGACAAAACTAGGTGGTAACGAATATATATACGGTTTTCCTAGTATATAGAAAACACTTTAGACCAACGACTTTACAGTTATTGTCTATACAGTAAGGGGGTGTAAACATATTATTACGACATACTACACAAGCGAGATCATAAAACTCAATATAAATATGGCATTACACTGTAATAGCAACCATAATAGATGTTTTATGACATGTGAATATAATATCATACATACAATCGAACGGCTTGACACATTTCGATATGACTTCCTTATGAAGTTACCTTACTCGGTTATTAAAAAAATGCGCGTGGGGTGTGTTTATATTTAAGTTGAACAGAAAAGTTATTAAAAACCAGTCCTGATAAGGACTCACAACCACCAGCGTCTTACATTGATTTGTAATTTAATGAAAACATTCACACAATGGATAACAGTAACCACAGCCTTTGTTTTAAGCCGGGTAATCCGATTATATAACCGGAGTATTAATATCTCTCGCAACATACAACAGAGTCAACACACACGACAATACCTGGCGGTATATTTAGTATATACACATAGTCTTAACGACTTCATATAAACATTACGGGTAGCCACGTTTCCTAGCTTATCAGATCATACAATCTTCATATATAGCATATTATGAAACCCGATTCATAAGGTAAGTATGAGAACACCTTATTGGAACACCTGAGGTGATATGTATCACATAATAATGATATATTTTATATATTAAAAACGTTTTAATGAGTAACCTGGCAGTGTACCCGGAAACCCTTACAATTAAATATAGCTTACTGGTGATCTAGTTGTGGTCAAGGTGCTCTCCGCTTCTAATAGACGAATGAGTGAGGTGCTCTCCTCTTCTTAATACTGTTTCTTGGATAAATATCACCCGAAGGTAAGTTCATATGTATACAGCTCGATAAGTATCCCGTCCTCGCTCCAGTAAAGTTCATGACATATATAACTATAATCCGGCTGGAAACCACGAGTACTGTCCGTTTAACACGTAATCCTAGCTCCAGGAATGTTCATGAAATATATAAGTAGAGCTGGAACCACGAGCATTGTCTGTTTGACACGTAATCCTTTGGACGGGAACAGTTTATAACTCAGCATAATAGTATCAGGAACACATCATGGTAACGTATCCCAAAAGTTAGTTTCAGGGACGTTAGTTTGGTAGCTTCCCGGTGGAGTCCTGATTCCCCATCGGTAGGCTATAGTTGAGAGTTGAGTAGTTAGGTAAGTCCAGAGCTTCCACGGAAGGTTCCCCCCGCGTTGATCCATATGCATCTAAAAAGATGCCCCTCCCTTCAGAAGGGAAACCCCGTCATAAACAATTTATGACGTCAGATTAACTGAAAGAACAATTAATCTATCCGGAAACTATTATAGTTTCCTCCTCTATTCCTAAAAAATTAGAAATAGACTCAGAACCTTCTGTTAGTCTTTTAACCTAACGGTTCATCCCTTGCCCTAATTAGGGCAAGCGCGTGCTCAGCCGTGCCATCCCAGGTATCGAGAGTCACGCCGAACACCCCGTAAAATTTTATGTTCATGTCCTGTAACCGTTTGGTTAACTTCTCGTTCTCTTGACGAACGAACCCTGCGGCGGCCTCAGCAGTCTTTTGGCCTGAAGCCGCTTCCCTTGACTTTTTAGCCAAGTAGTCAGCATTGCCGACAGCGACCAATGCTTTCTCCTCCCTGTGGGCAATCTTTAGGCCATGCGTGAACAGGCCTAACATCTTGGTGTTATATTCCACCGCCAGCTCGCGTTGGGACTCCTGGAATTCTGTTACAATTCTCTGTCCCACTTCGCAGCTCGCCTTCTCTTCCCGAGAGAAGTAGTTGACTATCGGGACGTATTTTAATTTTACGCCACCGGTAGTTTCCGTGCGGGAGGTACCCGCGACTGGCTGGATGACAACCGGCTCCTGGGCTGCAGGAATCACGGGTTTAACATCCGCTTGCGGCGCTTTCGCAACCGCTGCAGCCTTCGGGACAGTTATGCCCCGAGGCGTTACCACTGAGATTAGTGATTTTGGTTCAGCTTTCACGGTCAAGCCCTGCATGTCCCGAGTTGGGGTAGTGGGTGACCGGACGTCCCTGGGGGTTAGCTTTGCAGTTGTCCCCAGATGGTACGTCAAAGGCAGGGAAGCCTTTGTTCTGGTAGCCGGTTCTTTAGGCCGGGCACCTCCACAGTCAGGTTGACTGTTGGCACTGTCTGAACTGCTCAGACGTCTAGAACGGTATTCCATGTTAGTAGCCGCCGCCGCTTGACCACCGGAATCACGTTTCCGATCTTTCCAGTCTGTAAACAGCGGGTCTGGATACTCGCGATAATAGTCGCGACCTTCCGGGGCATGATAAATCCCATAGTAGGAATTATCGAGTTCCTCCAAAGTGGATCCGGCATGTCTCCGTTTTGGTCCGGGTGAGACTGCAGGAGATCGAGAGCGGTCGGGGGCGGACCGGCTCTTCCCCCGGGAACTACCCCGGGTTTCCGGCTGACGGAAACTACCGCCACCTCTGCGGGAAGTACGGGTAGTGCATAACACCGTATATTCCTCGTCATTCATGGCGAACTTATGTCGTCCGTCCACTCTGGCAATCCTGGCTTTGAACTTCCCATCTGCGACCTCGCAGTAGAAGGGAGTTGCCGGCCGGATCTTAGCCTTCTGTTCCTCCGTGAGTGACTTGTACTGGTCACATACGGCATCATGTAGCGCATTCACACGATTGCGAGCTACACTGATTCCCATATTATGGCAATCTTTCATGTGGCGCATGAGCTCACCTCTCCGGGGTTCTAAACACCCGTTACAAAGCTGGGACTCCCTACCTACTGTGATATCACAGTGGTACACCACACAGTGGTGCATGTGATTTTCACATAGGTGTCGCAGAAACCGTTGTTTTGTTACAAACACGGTTCTGTCTGTGCCAATCGTGTTTACACACGTAGCGAATGGGCACCAGTTTCTTTCCCGTTGGCTATACCAGCGGTTACTCGCAAAAAGAAGCTTTTCTTTCTGCTCCTTACTATAGTAAGTATCCGGCAGGATCCTGAGTTGATCTAGCCACTGCTGATAAAAAGCAGACGGAGGACGGTCCCGGGGGGTATTCCCGATCCAATCCTCGTCGTCACTCTGACCTTTACAATTGGTCGAGGGTGGACATCCGAAATTGGTAGGACCAATTGGACACTGTTCCCAGGAATTGGGAATGAACACGCGGAACTTATTGTTCGCGTTCTGCCAGACCCGCCTCATCACGTCATTAGGCGGGATGGGGTCCTCTGGGGCATTTCCTGGTTCCTCAGCGTTAGCCGGAACCTCTCCCTCTTCCGCATCCGAATGAGCCGGACTACGGAGAGGGCTGAGACGTGCTGGATTGAATACCAGCGCAGCCGCCACGGCGGCCGCTGCTCCCGCGGCGGCGGTCATATCTGCCACAAGGGCCGGGGTGGGGGTGGTGGTGTCTGTGCTAGAGGGCGCAGGAGTATTGGCTTCGTTTATGTCCATAGCCTCATCCGTCTCCTCCTCAGCCCGGGGAATAACGGGCTGTCCTCCGGAAGGTTGTTCCGGTAATCCCTCTGCTAACACAGAGTCCGGCAAGTTAGCTAATCTTGCCTTCTCGTTCCGGCGAGCCTGACGTCCTCTCTCCTGGACAAACTCGTCCGACTGGTTACTGTCGGCCGAGCTCGACCGGTTTGAGGCCCCCCTCTCACCTTTACTGCCGCGCCCCCTAGGTGTGGCTTTCAGCGCTTTTATTCGCGACTTCTCCTCCGCACTGGAAGATCTGGTTCGCACTGTACGAACCGCCTCGTCAACCAAACAAGATATGGCAATATCTCGTTTGACGTTGTGAGTATCCATGTAGTCTTCAATAGTGGCTACATCCAGGATGTACGAAACTACCCCCTGCGTATTAGCGGCAGCAATCTCGTACTCCTTCCGGGTTTTCGGTTCTCGGAGTTTCCCGATTCGTGCCCGGTACCTGTTGACTCCAGTCAACAACATCCCGGCAACTCCACAATTCGGGTCCAGAGACAGAATTGGGAGTGCGGGCATTAACCGCTTTATGTCTGCGATATGTAAATCGAAGACAGCTCGTCGTAAGCAGTAGCATACGAGTAGTCCTTTCTGGAGTGCCTCCCAGTACACAAACCAGTCCGGGGGCATCTCCTCCTGCTCCTCCACTAACAGGAAGAGCAAAATCGCCTGCCTTGTGAGCGGGTCTATCCGGCGGGGAGCTCCCTCCGCCGTGAGTCTTAGCACGTCCTCGTGCAGTTCTACTTCACGTCCATCGTAATTGGACATGAAGCCTCCTAGTGTTGGTACTGCCGGGCGGGGTTTTTCAACGTCCGCCGGCGGTTCTCCATGGTACAATGGACCCGGATCCTGATACTCAGCTTCACCGGTATCAGCGTGACCGTCAGCAGGGCTGATGGCCTCAATGTCTAGCCCTTCCAAGTAATTGGCGGCGACATTAGCAGGGCGTAGCGGTGACTGAGAGTCAGCGTCGACGTCCATTATCCCCTCTTGTCCCAGGAAATCTATAGATTCCTGGTCCACGAGGTCAGGTTGATTAACAACCACATTTCCTCCGTTAGCGGAGTCGCCCTCTTGAAGAGGGTCCACCTGTTGGTGGTCTGTCTCGGAAGACATGTTTTTGTGTCACACTCAAGAAAAGTGTTTGTTGATGGATTTATAGGGAATCCACCTCCCCACAGCGACAATGGTCGTGTCCGAGCTCTCACGTCTGCTCTGGACCGCCTCTCAACCCCAACTGGCGATTCCCGCCGCTCCGCGGGCCTTATATAAGGCGCGCCACCGCGCATGCGCAACCCCGCGCGTCCCGTGACCCAGTTCCTTGGAACCAGGTCACCACGCTTTCAATTGTAAACAGGTACCCTCATTCCACGTGTTAATCCTTACGCTCTGTCAACTCGTCGAGAGTATCAATGAAATATATATGAATGGCATAATAAAGCACATTCACCGGATTATCCGTCCATCACCCATGGGATCCTTGACAGGGGGACTATCACGATCATTCCGACCGTACTTACTTCCACACATAACTGATTACAACATTAAAATATTTGACAAGATTACAGGACACCACACTCGTTGTGTACCAGCTTAGGTTATACCGTCCCTAGCTAGTAACCGGGGACTGCGTCTTATGTTTTTAGGCATAACATTAGACCTGGTTCCAGGACACGCCTTTTCTAGAGTGGATTTAGCCTTAACCACACTCTTCCGGGTCCTTTTCCCTTCAGCCGGCGAGACTTTATTAGCCGCCTTCTTCCCGGATCTTTTTCGGATGACGGGCCTTTGCACCATTAGTTTCCGGGAAACCTCCTTCCGCGGCCTCCCGCGTTTCCGGGGAGGTTCCTTCACTAATTTCCGCTGTTCACTTTCCTCTATCAAAGTATCAACTTCCAACTCATACGAGTCCAGGGACAAATCTCTCCCCTTCCATTCTCTTAGTCGAGCTACATTAGATTTATACATCTTCCCCTGTAATGAACGGATCACTACAGTACTGTCACTTACTATCCGGGTAACCACAAAGGGCCCGTCCCAATTACTAGCAAGTTTCAGAGTCGATAACAGCTCATGCAATCTTACCACTTGATCACCGACTTTGAACCGTCGCGGCCTGAGGCCTAGATCATAGCCGGTTTTCTGCCAGGTGGCATTCTTCTGTAATTCAGTTCTGACCAATTCATAAGCATATTTGAATTGATCTCTTAATGACTCCACAAACATCACATGGCAGGGGGTTTCCGGGTTCATTCCAACCACCCCAAATACCAGATCAGCGGGCATTATTAAATCTTCCCCGAAAACTAACAGATTCGGTGAACAGGAAGTACTAGAATGGACAGTGCTATTATATGCATGGCATACATAATCACACTGCTCATCCCAGTCATCCATTTTATCATTCACCAGGGATTTCAACACCTGAATCAATGTACGATTGAATCTCTCAACCATTCCATCACTTTGTGGCCGATAGGGATTTGTTCTCGTTTTACAAATCGCCAGTCGGTGACACATTTCCTGCCAAAGATCAGATTCAAATTCCCGACCTTGGTCACTATGCATCATTAGGGGAACCCCAAGATGCAATACCCAACCTTTAACAAAAGCTTTTGCACAGGTTGCTGCTTTGTGATCCGCTAATGGAAACACTCTCGTATACTTAGTATAATAGTCAGTGACGACCATCATACAAGTATTACCCTCAGGGGTAGTTTTAAACCCACTGATAATATCTATGGCGACTCGCGCAAATCTTACACCAAACAACTCCTGGGACAAAGGCATTTTACCCATCCCAGGCCCAGGTTTGTTTTTACAACAATCCGGGCAAGTAGCAATCCATCTTAATAGATCACTACTCATCCCTGGCCAGTAATATCTCCTTTTCAGACGTTCCAGGGAACGCTTTTTCCCGAAAAATGTCCACTGGTCAGGTGTCCATGGCAATAATACATAACATCCCTCCGCATACCGGAGGGGATTACCACTTGCCGGACTCTCCTACCGGATGAATTAATCTTCCACCGGTAGACGATTCCGCTCTGGACCTCTAGCTCTGCCCATTGAGCTATTAGTCGTCTCATTTCCCGATTCTCCAGGGAAATCTCAGGCCGCGGGGGCCGTATCTTCCTAGGTAACAATACCAACAACCGGCTAAGGTTAGGATCCTTTTCCTGGAACTTCCGGATGGTTCCCATGGACCACTCCAGAACCCCAGTTCCCTTGATCTCAAAGGGAATCCTTGCTCCGGCTATGACAGCCTCATGCTGACCACAGTCATCACAGTTGGTGTTTTCGCACTTCCTGATAGGACGTCGGGAAAGTGCATCAGCATTCACATGCTTTACCCCAGCTCTATGCTGGATCTGACTTTGCTCCAAACCGAACTCGGAAAGGTGTGCTAGCCAACGGCCAATCATTCCTTCCGCATCTTTGAAATTCAATAACCATCTCAAAGAGGAATGATCTGTTCTTAGCGTAAAATCTGACCCCCAAAGGAAATGTTTGAACTTTTTAGTATAAACTATCACAGCCAACAATTCCCTTTTAGTGGTACAATAATTACGCTGGGTCTTACTCATAGTATTACTAGCAAAGGCAATGGGAACCTCCACTCTGTCTTGGACTTGACTGAGGGCGGCCCCAATACTCTCATTACTAGCATCTGTATCCAATACAAAATGACCATCCGGGGTGGGATACTTTAACACAGGGGTCTCTACAAACAACTTTTTTATTGCTAAGAAAGCTGTGTCCTGTTCCCTCCCCCATGGGAACTCTTCCTTCCTATTTCCGGGTGTCCAGTGTGACAAACACTGGATCGGATAGGCTACCCGGGAATACCCCGGCAGGAAATCCCTATAGTATGAGCAGAATCCTAGAAAGGATCGCACATCTTTAGGACCCCTGGGGACTTCCCATTCAGTCACACTCCTGATCTTTTCCGGATCCGCCTTAACCCCCTCGGTGGAAATAATCCGCCCTAGGTAGTTAATATCCTTCTTAAACAGATTGCATTTCTTTGGTTTCAATTTGAGACCATTAGACATGATTCGGTTTAAGACTTCCTCTAAATTACTTAAACAATCCGCAAAGGTCTTTCCAAACACAATTACGTCATCCAAGTAAACTAGACATTTCCGCCATAATAAATCACTTAACAGTGTCTCCATCATGGCTTCAAAGGTGGCCGGCGCGTTACATAACCCGAACGGCATTACCTTATATTCAAACAACCCGATATGGCTGGAGAACGCAGTTTTCTCCATATCCTCAGGCTTCATGCCTACTTGCCAATACCCGGACTGTAAATCCAGGGTACAAAACCATTCATTCCCTCCAAGGGAATCAATCGTCTCATCTATCCTAGGAAGAGGATAGGAGTTCTTTTTAGTCAACCCATTCAGTTTCCGGTAATCAATACAGAACTGTATGCTACCATCCTTCTTGGTTACCATACACACAGGGGAGGACCAAGGACTCATGCTGGGAACAATAACATTATCCTTCAGCATTTTCGCTATCTCTTCCTCAGCTACAATCTTCTTCTTGAGGGGTAATCTCCTATAAGGAATCTTAAAAGCGGGGTTATCCCCGGTTTTAATTTCATGCAATACCTTATTGGTTCTCCCCAGGGGTTCCCCTGGGGCCGCAAAAGCTTGCCTGCATCTCTTCAGCATAGCCTTTAGGGCTTCCTGATCATTCTCATCCGTTATGGACGATCCTGTTAACAACTTAGTTAACTCTTCATGCAATTCCTCTTCCCCTCCTTCTTCTAACCTCAGGTCTTGGTGGCTACCGGTGACTGCCTCCGCAAGTATCACTTTCCCAATTTCAGTGCCTTTCTCAAGATATACTGTGGAGTTTCCGGGGTTGGAAATGGGTGTCACTGTCCATCTGGAATTCCCTACTAGGGTATCCGCAGATTCCAATCCCTTCCGGGATAATACAGCCATATCCGGCTCGATTACCGCTAATCCTTTCTGGATTAGCCTCCCTGAACTGACTAACACGTCACAGGTCATTCCCGGGGGAATCTTCACAGTCTGTGCCACACTAGCGACACTACTTATCACTCTCAACTTACAGAGTATGGTCATATCATACGGGTATTCAATTTTCAACTTCCCACTTTTCGGATTCAAAGTCGCACCGAAAAGCGCCGCAAAATCCAAACCAAGAATACCATCATCTTCAATCTCAGCTATGGTCGGGGCCCAAACAAATTCTTTCCCGGCCACAGAGATTATCAGAAAAGTCCGTCCAAATGTCCTCATTCTGGTACCATCGGCCGTACATGCGTTTACCCTCATTGTGAGGTTCTCACACATATTCAGCAATAAGCTGATGAATCTCTTAGAGACCATGGAGTGGCTAGCTCCAGTATCCATAAGAAACTCCCCAGTCTTTCCTTGTACAGAACAGGAAACGTACCACCTCTTCCCATCAGTTACTGAGGGATTCCTAGTAAACCGGTGAAGGTCACTATCAGTGCCCAGGTCGAACCCACATCCTTTCAGGTGTTCCAGACAAGGATGACCCGGGGGAAGCCTGGTTCCTCCAACCTTAACCAACTCTTTGGTTATTGACTCCTCTAAACTGGCACTAGGTTTCCCATACGCGCACCCCTGGGCGCCTGTTGTACCAGTCTCCCCAGCCTCATGGTTTCCGGGATGTACGGTCCCATCTCCCTTCTTGCTGGACGCATTCACTGCTAATGAATCTTCACCGCCAACGTCGGTGATAATCTGACATATTTCCTCAGGGGTTACCGTCCTGCCATCCCCGGTAACCCCCTCTAATTTCCCGAAACCTCACTTCTTAAAACAGGTTTCTCTGCTTTGCATTCAGATGCAAAGTGCCCTTTGACTTGACATCTGTAACACTGGACAGTGTTACGATCGACCCTAGGGCGGCGCCTGGTTTGATTATCAAACACCTCGTTCATGCGTTTAATCATGGACTCCATTAAGGTATTTAATGAGTTTCCTGACGCATTTGTTTTATCCGGAGTGGTCGTCTCCGGGGTCTGGGTTTTCTGACTGGGTTCAGTCTGAGGCTCCCGAATGTCGGGTTTCCGGGGGGTTTCCGAATAACCTTTGTTACTAGGAAGCTTCCCGGAAGCTGGGGTTGAGCTAGATTTCTGTCGACCCTTGAATTTCAGGGCGTCTACTCTCTCCTCCCCTTCAGATTCTTCCGCGGAAGAATCGTCTGCATCTAAGGAATGTTCAATTCCAGAGACGCGCTGCCCCCTATTAGCGGGTATCATACCAGCCAACAGTATCTTCTTCTTGTCATGTTGATCAATCGCCATGAACAAATCTGCTAGGGAAGACCCAGCTTCCCAAGCTCTACCACAAACTTTAGCATGTTCGGGATCACTCAATCCACTAATAAATCTTACAAATAGGGATTCTATGTAATATTCAGCATCCCTACTCCATTCTGGCCTAGCCTGCCGCAATAATCGCTGCAATTCTAGCCCAAAAATTTTAGCAGATTCCTTTGGTTTCTGCGTTCTTCTCTGAAACAGAGTCCAGTGATCTACTGTCACCATTTTCCCAAAGGTATAACAAGCTAATACTTCCAGCTGGTCGTATGTAGCTTCCGGCCCGTAAGTGTCCCTCCATTCTTCAACCACTATCTTACCCGGGCCGTCACTCAACCATATCACAAAAGCTCCCAAGGATTCCTCCTTGTTCCAGCAAGTGTACTTACAATCATCTAAAAGTGATTGATATTCTTCCTTCCAGGGTCATAAACCCCTGTAAGGCTTAGTCACGCGTGCAGTTCTTTTAGCGGCATAATTAGAATGCACTAATTGACCCGACATGCGTCTACTCCAAGCCAGTAAGTCTGTACCGTCTTGACCTCGGCTGGAGCAATCTAGTCCCAAATTACCTATGGCTGGGTCTCGATTATGTAATCGGTGTTCCGCCGGGGTCATTGTTACCCTTCGGTTCAAAGGAACCTTTATCTTGGGTATATCGTCAGAAGATTTATCTGATTCCGAGTCTGTACCCTCATCAAAGCGTGGGCCTTGATAACCGGACAATCCCTGAGTGTTTTTATGCAGTGGATTTGACCTTCCCTTCGTTTTCTGCTGTGACCCCTTATTCAGACTACCCCTCGGCCTATTTTCAGGGTCCTTATTGACTCCCAAATGTGTATCAGTGGCCGGAGGTGGATATGAATAAGTTGTATCCGGGCAATATCTATAATTTCCCTTGCTATCATAATCTCCCGGGTTTCCATACTGAGCCGGATCATCCCCCGAAAAGGGGTTCAATGAGCCATAACTATGGTTCACGACTTCATCTCAGAATTTATTTTTATAATGTCGAGACACTTCCTCCTCTGGAGACATTTCCCTGTTAACCTGACCAATACTGGCATGATTAACTGGTTCCCGTTCAAGAGAGCGCCCGGTGATATTCACTCTCTTTGAATCCTTCCCTCTGTTTTTATACACAGAGTCCTCCACATTCCTCAATCCATTATCATTAATAAATGGATCGAATTGAGGTAATGCATCCACCTGCCTAGCAGCAAGAGTGCTGTCCAGAACAGTTTCCGGCCCAATAGCTGGAACTTGTTCCCCCCCTGCTGTTCCGTTGCCTTCGACAATTCACTCCGCAGGAGAGTTTTCCTGGCTTCCAGGGAACAGACAGCCTCCACTTCAGCTTTCCGTTTCCTTTCTAACTCTTCCGTTTCTTCCAGGATTTGTATCCTGGTGGATTCGTTATCCTTGACCAACTGGTCTCTGCCCTTCTCGAGCTCTTCTTCTGTCCCCTTCAGGGCATACCATTCTCTAGAGTATTTTTTCAACTCCCTCTCATACCTCTCCTTAAGAGATTCGGAATGTTCATTCTCCTTCTGGTTCTCAGCAATCTTTGCCTGAATCTTTTGGTATTCATGCGATTCCTGAGCAACCTTCTTTTTCATATACCGGTTGTCTTCTATCAACCGTTCTCTCTCTTCTGTCAGAGTTCCTTTTACCCTCTGATTCTCAGAGAGGATCTCGTCCCTTTCTTTTACCAGGGATGTCAATTCCTCAGTCAATGCAGCATACTGATCTTCCATTGACTGCTTGTCCAATCGGACATTCTCCCAGTAGAGGTCATCCTCTTCCCGAGCCAAACGCTCGTCATATTCCCTCTGGAATCTCTCATCCCCTACATAGGGTTCCACCCAGGAAAGATCCTGCAATTTCCTCTTCTTCTGTTCTGGCTTCAAGCCCTCCCCAGGGTCCATCCCTGGCACCTCCAGGCGAGTTGATTCCAACTCCCCTTCACTCAGCTCTGGGCCAGAGCCGCCCAGGCTACCACCGGTAGCCACTGTCTGTCCACTAAAGGACTGTCTGTCCACTCAAGGACTTCCTGTTCAGTATAACCCGAACATATTCCCGAACAACTAACTTGTTCTGCTACCTTCACTGCTACTGGTCACGGCACCAGTGTGGTGGTTCGTTGTTAACTCTAGGTTAAAGAACAACGATCACGGCAGTTTCCAGGTGCGAGAATATATCTGTCTTTATTCACAAGAATAACAACTCTAGTTCCTTTACTAGGGAACGATCAGTGTAGAATTAATACACACAGGTAGATCAGGTTTCTCTATAAATAGAGGAAACGGTCAGTATACAACTCTTAGCATACAACTCTGTCCGCACGGTTGGACATGTGAAGTCTCTCGTCAGTCGGGCCTGCACTGACTGCCCTTCCAGGTAAACACATGGGTCTTATATAACACCGGCTCTTAGATCACGTGGCCAGGTGGGTGGGTCGGCCGCCCACCTGAGAGCGGCACACGGTTACCTGAAGAGGACCTGCGCCCTCTCCCGGGAACTGTGTGCACTAGCTCCAGGTGGAGAAGCCGAGTAAACAGACGTTACCCGGAAATACCGTGTATGAGATTAATATGTAATATCATGCCCCTACAACAGTATGACCATTCAAACCTGCATTGGACCTTATCAAGTTTTTCAGAACTACACATTTTTTAAAAGGGGCCCATGGCCCCTCATAGGCTAGATCATAATTGCCTATTTCTTGCAAATGACTCCTTACATACTGGCCTATCTCTGTGCAAAGGATGGACATTTCTTGAGAAAATGCACAAGATCACCCTATATGGCAGCTATGCCGCCCTGCTATGTGGGGTTAGGCACATCGGCAAAAGCAGGGAAACTCAATTAGCTATAATCACCCTAACACATATTGGTCTCAGCTAGACCGCCAGAACTAAATTCAAATGAGCTAAAGCATCAAAGCAAGGGCTAAAATACTAAAACACTATTTATTTTGAATAAGAGCACAAAAATTAAATTGAAATAAACAAGAAAACAAACAGTCTATACCATGGGATCAAATGAAATATGTATTTGCATATGTATCATGATGTACACAAATAGCATCAGCCATGCGGTGGATGCTGTGTGTCTACTAATTAATAAACCCCGCCTTATTGACTGAGTTGGTGCATCAATACTGAAATTCTTATGTTTATGATTGTAGATGTCACATGTTTATGATGGGTTCAACCTCACAAAACAGCTTCCTAACACCGCACCACTGTAAATCTGTAGTGTATGGATATTATATTTACTGAAATATTTGACCATATTCTGACCTTGCTTTCTTCCAGGATTCGGATTTCGTTTTCACACATTCTACTGTTTGCTGCACTGATCACAAATATGATCACATGGACACCGTCCCCTATCTCCAACAGGCCCTGAAAATGTAGAAGAAACGCGATTGTTAGCGACAATTTTGTGTACATATGAAAACTCAAATACCCTTTAAACTCAAGACTCTCTTTACATAATGACAAAACACACTTGTTAAAAAATTGATATGTTGTAAATATTTCCAGAAGTCCACGGTGACAGGCACCTCTGCCACCACTATTTCTCCACTATTTTGGCCGTCTGCACTTGGAGACAGACCTGAAATGGGGGATTCAGGGGCGTGATACCACTTTAACGCTAGTTCTTGTTACTGTGGATTTTGGGCTTATGACATATTTTAGCTGGAGCAGAGGTATTATTTCTCAATAGTAGGATAGTGTAGGGTCACAGGGAAGGACTTCCCTTGCCTTCCATTCATAAGCACTACCTATCCTAAAATACCGTAAATTCCCGCGTACTACCCGCGGGTTGTACGCGAACCAAACTCAGCTTTCATTTGATACCAAGCATGCCTATATGGGGTGCGGGTAATACAAGGGTTTTTATTACTATAGAACAGTACTAAAATTCAAATTTTCAAATTCAAAAACGGGTTATAGGATTCCCCTGAGTTGGGGGTGCGGGTTATACGCGAGATGCGGGTAATACGCGGGAAGTTACGGTATTTAAAAACTTACATCTCATGTTAAGGCCCTACGTCTAGATCAGGATATCTCCTTAGACCACACAGCATTCAAATTTGTTGACCACTAGAGGCGCTATTTAAAAAATCCATTTATAATTAATATTTGTTGTGTTGTGTTGTTGTTGTTGCTGTTGTGGCCGGTTGTTGAAATGATCGTATATATGAGACACCCAAGGTTCTTGCAATAGATCTTTATTGCTAATGTGCTGAAGAAAAGGTATCCCCAGCAGCACAATATTCCTCCACACAGTAGCACTACAGTCCAAGCACCAAAATGTACAATAGTCCTGTAGACAAGCACACTATATATATATGGCACTCCAAGTATAAGCAGTCCTTCTATATCCTTCTATGCATGTGATAGATATGATCTCCACTCTAACTTTCTCCATAAGCTCTACACGTCTACTTCTGACCTCTCTTCACGCACTTCTCCCTTGAGCAGCTCCTGGTCTGCTCCTTCTATTATTAGGACATTCCTCAAATGGAGAGTGTACATGCATCTAAGTACTTCTAAGTAGTTATCAAGCAGAGTAGCGGTGTATGGAGAGTGAGGACGCCTACCCTGGGGTAACACTGTATGGTGGTGCCCCCCTTGGTACTATTCTACATCTCACTTGCCGATTTCCACTATGCTACAGTTCATCTATCAGTGAAAATAGTATACTCAAGCTTACATCTCATTAATCTGTCCATCAGTCTCAGAATCAACCAATCAATACCTGCAGATAACATACAGTTATATATTTTGAATTTTTTGAACATTTTATACGGTTGTGTAACAAACAGGATAGAAAAAGAAATTTATGAGATCCAACATATTGGTCAGAATGTATGAACCTAAGAATAACATGTAGAGCAAGTTATATATATGTGGTTACCATGGAGACATGGATGGTAACCATGGCAACATGTGGTTACCATGGCGATGAAGAATTAATAAATATACAGTATAACAATGAGATAGATACATGACATGAGTCCAGACTTTTTACGGTGCAAAGAGTGTGGCTAGAGACGACGCTACACGCGAAGACTGGGGCGAAGGCATGTATGGTTGCATCCCAGCTGGAGTGGACCAGGTACCGTGTCTTGTAACGTCAAGTTCATCTGCACCTTCAGCCATAGAGGCCTGGCTCCCACCCCGCCTAAGTGAGTGACCGGAAAGGGTCTTTGTGTATGGACACCCTAAGTCAGTAAGGGCGTCTCTGATGATGGTATTGAACACAGAGGGTGTAAGTTGCCTACCATTGGACAAGGTGAAAGCTGGTGAGGTACCTGGTAGTGGTAGCTATGAAAAGTGTGTGTCCCAGGCTGTAGCTGGGCAGGCTGGGGCCCCTGGTATGCGGGGTAGAGATAAAACTACTGGTGGTGAATTAATGCCTATGGTCTTTGAGGAGAGTATGACCACAGTTAATCCTAAGCTAGCGCATGCGTATTGTCAGGATTTAGGGACTAAATATTTATAAGATAGAAAATTATACAGCACTTATTGTGGAGTTAAATGAATTCCCACAGCTAATGATTTTTGCTGCGTAAAACCAATATAAATATCAATCTCTTTGATTTTTAAGATTAATCTTTTGAGAACCAGAGTAATCACTCAATTTCTGATTAAGGCGAGGGCGGGTGGGCCTGTATACTCTGCACCACTCGTGGTGCCCTCGGCAAAATCATAATCAAAAGTCTCATTTAATTCTACAATTTTACCTCGGACACCACTCTAGTGGTTTCGAGGATACAGGAGACTTCAGAGTAATTTCTGATAATTTTCATCTCCCATAAATATTTCGAGAATTTTTGTATTTTCTATTCAGTAGATAACTTTTATGCAATAAATGTTTCTATTCTGAATAAATTGCCAAGCAGTTGTTTCATAACACCCTAGAATTTATTTAAAACATATAAATTCCTCCCAGGTCACAACTTTTACAATCCTCACAATTTTCACATTTTATTTTGTGAATTTTTGTATTTTTGTATTTTATATTCAGTAGATAACTTTTATGTAATAAATGTTTCTATTCTGAATAAATTGACAAGCAGTTGATTCATAACACCTCAGAATTCATTTTTGTAAACTAACTAAATTCCTGTGTGGTCTCAACCGACCTTTTAATCATTATTGAATGTTAGTGGAAACTTAGAGCTGTTGTCAGTGGTGTCACCCACAAAAGGGATTTTAACCCTTCCAACCTGCTCCAACACTCATGTGTCTTTGGTAAAATTTCCTCCACATTTCTAGGAAGTTAACAGTGTTACCATCTTGAAAATTTTTGAGCAGAGTTAATAATATCGGACTCACCCACCTGCTTCTATTTGGCCTTTAAAAACCAATAGAAACCCGCACCAGTTCGTCATGATGCTTAGGTTTATGACTTGTTAGTCCTACCTAAGTAGCACAAGTTCATCATGATGATCAATTTTATGACTTAGTCCTACCAAAGAGCACAAGTTTGTCATGATGGTCAATCTTCTGACCTCTTAGTTCAACCGAAGTAGCACAAGTTTGTCATAATGATCAACTTTATGACTTGTTAGTCCTACAGAAGTAGCACAAGTTTATCATGCTGATCAATATACCTGTCAGCCCTGAGCAAGGTATGGGGTCCAGCCCAGAGTGCGGCTGTAGGTGACAGGAGATTGGAAGCCCTGATGAAGGAGAAGTAACCCAGTGAGAGGGCTGCTTTAATTGGTGAGGCACACAGGATGAAATCTAGATATTTACTTAGGAGGGTTAAGTCTGTAGGTGTTAACGCTGGGGCTGGAGTTGGTGTATGGGGGCATGTAACATTGCCACCTTTATACACATTGTGAGCCTCAGGAGAAGAGAAAGCTGACACATCACCTCTCCTAGCCTGAAGCCACTTGCATGCTGCAGATAGGTAGTTACGTCTGGAGGCTGGTGCCGCCAAAGAGTTAGCCAAGTACTGTTGGTACATGGTGGCGTCAGTGACAGACGGAGAGAGGACATCAATGCGATAGTAAATAGCAAACGTCAAGTAGTATGATGCCTTGGGTATCTGGTTGATCTTAGAAGCCTTAGTGCATGAGGCGGTGAATGATGCAAGGGTCTGATGTCCAAGGAGGCAATCTATAGAAAGGAATCAGATTGGATCAAACAGTGATAGTCGGACGATAGGTGAGACCTCAAACAGGCCTCTCTTTTGTACCTAACTGGCAGCATAAACGCGCCTGCTATGGATGTGGAGCCGACTGGTGGGAGTAGTACTTCGTCATAGAGTTGCCACCACCAATGACCAGAGTAGAGTCACATTCTACCATGAAGTCATGAGGAGGCAGGTCCAGTAGATGAAAACCATTGGACATTCTCCCGTACTGGTAGAACCACCTTACATCCATGCAGCACGCTTCAGAGATGAACACAGACCCTTTTGTCGGAGCATTTTTGAGTGTTTGTAGGATTCTACAGATGAACTTCTTTGAGGCGGGGATGCATTTTGACACGTGCACTATCTTACCCACCAGTGACTGTATGCATTTAAGGGGTGCAAACGTTGTCTTTAGCCATTGACTGCACTCAGAATCAATGTCAGCAAGCTTGGCGTCGGGTACATTTAGAGACATGGCCAGGTGGAAGACTGCCCAGAATTACAATACAGACTGGGCAAACCACCCAGGCTGGTTTTACAGGTCGCTCAGCCCTGTATTCAGGGCCGTTTTGTTACATCACTGTGTTCTTAATATAGCTTTTATCTAATTATATTTGCGTTTTTTATATGATATTTGCGAAATTTATAAACCAATCTAGTATAAAGATAAGTATATCAGCTACCAACCTTTGGATGCATTATGTGCATGGTCCATTGCATTTTTGAATTATTATGAGTTTAAATTAGTATTTTATCTAATGTGCCACACATGTAGCAGAGTCTCTGTTTGGAGAAGGTGTGAAAGCCTCAGCCCCAGCCTGCTATACCAGGCTCCCAGCCTTGGACACCAGCCTGCTGTGTTTGGAGAGTGTATAGGGGCGGCCTGAATGCACAGGCTGGGCGACC
This sequence comes from Harmothoe impar, assembly GCA_947462335.1. NCBI lineage: Eukaryota > Metazoa > Annelida > Polychaeta > Phyllodocida > Polynoidae > Harmothoe > Harmothoe impar. The sequence goes on along the minus strand of OX381705.1, from coordinate 103,783,396 downwards.
TGAAAGTACAGGCTGCCTGTTAAGGCAGGCCATCCTGTCCTGCTATACCAGTCCTCCACCTGATGGCAGTTGTGTCAAACCTGAAACCCAGCCACTCTGTGACCTGCGCTGGAGGGTGGCATTTCTTGGGAGAGAGTTGCAGTCTAAGGTCTTGACAGAGATCAAGGAAAGCCTGATAGTCAGCCTGAGCCTGCTCCAGGGTTGAGGCTGCCCCGCAAAAATCATCTAAATATGAGGGAGCCCAGTGTCAGCAAGCAGGTAGATGACTGCATTTGTTGTGCGCTGACAGGCAGATGGGGACAGTCGTGCCCAAATGACGGGCAGAGGTCGAGGTAGTAACCAGGCCTGGAAAATCCTAGTTTTCATACCCTGCAGGGGAATAAGAGAGTGAGGGCTTTTCTCCCCCTGATCTTGGGCCAACTTGAATGTAATATTAAGTTCAATTAGAAAATCCAATTTGCTGGTATCTAACCATCATTTGCGGAAAATGATTATTCTACAAACAGGTGGATAATGTAGTTGTCTAGGTGTATGTGAATGGGCTTGTAGGGCAGTCTTGTATTTCGTGAAATATAATGATTTTAATGACAAAATATAGTATATTTATTGCCTATGTTAAGGCATACATTAACATGAATATATTGGTCTAGTTACTAACCCCTGATGGTGTGGCCGCTGCCAGCGCGGGAGGGTGCTTGTATTATGTAACATTAGTGTGTGGTACCCTGCAGGTGGCAGTCCCACCCTCGCTACTGGACGCCTGGAGAGACGCACAGTTGTCCATTAGGGTAAAAGAGGTCTAGTACAACTCTCCTGGTATCAGAGTTTTTTTTGAGTGTTGTCATGATCGGTGCAGTATTAGTCCAGGGGACGAAAGGAGGTGAACTGGAAGGGCCTAGAAGGCCTCCCAGCTCCAGCTCCTTCGTACTGTACGCCCTAACCAGAGAGGGGTAGTCATCAGCTGTGTCATGATTTGTTATGCTAGAGGTGGGCAAGGCAGAGCCAGTATAGCCCACAGGCCAACCATAGTTGAGAAAGTTGACCAACTCAGTATCATGGTAGTCACTGAGGAGTGTAGCCCATCTGTTTAGATGTAGGGCAGCAGGAACCCTGAGTTTAACCCCAAGATGGTTGGGGAGCGTAGAGTCACGTATAGCTGTATGAAGGCGTGCATACTCAGGGAAAGGTGACCATTGTGTGACATCCAACCTTGGCCAGAACTTGTCCCTCACCGGGGCATATTGTAGTGGTGTAGGGCTGGGAGCCCTGACTGGCAGGTCAAGGTAGGTGTCATGTCTAGGTCACAGTCCAGGTGTGCTCAGGCCAAGGCAGGTACAAATGGTAACGCATCAGCCCGGAGGGCAGATTGTATCACCGTGTCGGTGTTGTCCATGGCAGCTGAGGTAGACACACTATAGGTGGTGGTTAACACAGGCGCAAGTAGGGCGCTGTATACAACTCCTGGTGCAGGAGTAGAGAGACCGGTAGTGGTACATACCAGCTAAGATGATGTAGTGGGATCATGTGGTCTCACAGCACATGGTAGAGTGTCAGGCAGGTTTGAACTCCAGGGCCTGAGAGTGCAAGGGGTGACATGCTGTAATCTAGTAGATATGGGGATGTAGCTGCTTCACACCAAGGTGTGACATAAGTAGAGGTGTCACTAGGGAGAGTCCAGAGACAGTCCAGGTCATCAGGTGAAACACAAGTGAGATGATGGCTGCCAGCTGTAGCCGGCCTAAGCTCAAAAGGAGGCTGGTCCCCTGTAGTTCGCCTTAATATTACAGGAGAGATAGGAGTTGCTATGGATAAGCTGGAGGGTAGAATGGCACCAACTGCAGTGGTGACCATGTAGAGGCCTCACACACAACGTCGACTCTGCCTACTGATAAAGGTACGGGACTTTTAGGCCTTCGGGCAGTGTTTACATGATGGACCACAGGAATGGGTTATACTGCCCGTGTAGGAGGCATAGAAGCAGATCCTGCTGCTGCAGCTGGGATACCTGTGTTAGACTGTGACCTCGCAGTAGCTCTGTCAGCTGCCCTCATGACCGATCCAATAGTAGGAAATAAACGGCCTGGTCTGAATTGGAAGAGCTCAGATCGCAGGGCACTAATAGCAGGATCCGACCACGCAGGGTTAAGTGGATCGGACCATCTCATTGTGCCATCCACCACACCTGACAGCAGGCCTATCACAGTGAGGGTTTTAACAAGCCCGTTTAAGTCAAAGAGGTACTCTGGAGTGTCAAGGGAAGCAAGGGTGGTCTTGGTACGAGTAGGACCCCTAGTAATATAGTCATGGGGGTGTGTACGCTTGTCCTTGACACCAGTGATGTGTTGAGTCAACAAGTGTGAAGGGAGTGCCTGGGTGACGCTTGGTAGTATTGACGGGGTAGAGGAGGTGTCAAGTAGTTGTTTGTGACAGCTACCGACTGTGTGACAGCAGGTTGAGGGTCAGTCGAGAGAACCAGTGGCGTAGCCATAGTAGCCGTAGTAGCCGTAGTAACCGGAGAAGTGGCTATGGGGGGTATCTATAACATTGGAGTCAGACATCCTAGCCTATAGAAACCTTGTGCCACAGCCAGTTCCTGGGTGTCATAATATATATATAGGCTTTGTGGTATAGGTTTGTATATGTCAAAATGTTAAGGTTTTATTTACGTTCAACCAATGTAGATCTATGTAAATCTAGGGAATAAATCTACGTAGATCTATGTTAACAACGTAATTTTTGAACTCAATTGGGTATTCTCAGTGTCAAACTAGATGGTAGCACTAAACATTAAGGAGAGAATGTTACAGCTCTTTCACGGATCCACCACATTCAAGCAGTAAATTCTGATTTACTATAAATTCCATATTATCCAAATGAACCATATAGAATTGAATTTTAATTTATAAAGGACAGTATATGAAAGTATTGCACATTTGTGTATGCATTGTGGCACTTTACTGAGCAGACACCACATTGGTGGAAAAAGTACAAAGCCTCTCTGCAACCAAAACTATGCAACACATCTATAAATACTGTCAGGCTGTTCAGTTAAACTACAAGAATATACTACATAGAATGAAATGAGATTGAATATTATAGTAATTATTTGGTAAAAATATTATTTGTTAATGTAGATTTGTCTGCCATATCACCCAAGTTTTGCCGGAATCCCACTATGTAGAATTATATGTAATGTGTCTAGACTCTAGTTAAACGTAGATTTACATCTAAACAACATAAATCAAATCTACAGGATTGGGATTGGTGAATAAACCTAAACATTTCGACATTCATAAACCTTGTAAAATTGCGTAGTTCAGACCAAAATTCAATGTAGATTTACATCTGAGCTATGTAGTTGTGTTTACTGGGTATAGCCACAATTCATAAGCTTTGTGGGCTAAAGACCTGTCATTGAATCAGCCTATTACAGCAATATATATAAGCTTTGTGGGATAAAGACCTATCATTGAATGAGCTTATTACAGCCGAGAGAGACGCACACGGGTCAACATGAGGAAGTTGAACCATTGTTACAAACATTGAATTTAATAAGCGCCCTCCCCCTAATAAGCGCCCCTGCCCTTTTTGGGGCATTTTTAGACTAGAACAAAGGCTCAAATTTACCAATTTTGGAGACAATTAAACTCTTAAGTACTTAAAACGCCATAAAAATAACTTTATAAGTGCCCAGGGCGCTTATTACGTAGAATACGGTATATCAATGGCTTTGTAGGATAAAGACTTTATATTGGCTTTGAGGGATAAAGACATTTGTGGGATAAAGACACTTGGGTTTTAACGCCATAATTGAGGGATAAAGACTCATCGTGGTCGTAGTACTAATTTGAGAGATAAAGACTGTTTGTGGGATAAAGACCCAACAGGGCTCAGGTAGCCGGGTGCAAGTTTATAGAAAATTCTTGTGATAGGAAATATTTTATATCCCTTGCCCAAAATGGGTTGGATGTATTATATATGGTAACGAGCTCTCTATTTTTCTGAGCTGAAAACAAATGCCATTTTATATTGTTCTCCCTCCCAAGCGGGGTTGACCCCATCCCCCCCCCCCCTCAATTCAAGGGGTTGAAATAGTTTTCCTCTCCCTCGGAACTGCCATGCTCCCCATTCCTGCCTTAGTTGTTAAAATGATCACTCCCTGAAATTCACAAATAGACTAGCTGTAGTAATACATCGTAGGTATGTCTAGGGCGAGTGGGGGAGGATCATTGTAATTAGAGTTATATAGGCCTCTAACTGGTGTGGACTTATTCCCGCAACCACTGTGTGTACGCTGATCATTTTAGCTTCTGGTTCTGCTCTCTTAGATTTAGCCTGTTGGCTGTGTCTCACGACCTTGGGCCAATGTTTTTGTCTCTGATCGGGTGCCGTCTCTGACTGGGTGCCGTCTCTTACCGGGTGCCGTCTCTGACCTGGTGTCAGAAGGAAGTGTTTTTCATTTTCTAACATAATACTTATATATGTTAGGATTTGTAAAATCGTTATGGCAGTTGATGTGTAACTATAATTAGCCTCCTGCTGATGGTAGAAGATAACTAAACTCCCAAATGGCGTCCGGTCAGAGACGGCACCCGGTCAGAGACAGCACCTGGTCAGAGACGGCACCCAGTCAGAGACAAAAACATTGGCCCAAGGTCGTGAGACACAGTCTGTTCCTTGCAAGCTATGGTGTGCGTCACTGTGGTCACAAGTCTCACGAGAATTTCCATCCAAAGAACTAACCTTGCCGCCTGTACGGATAAAACAAGAGTGATGGCTATATTGTACCTTGGTTCAATAAAAGCAGGTGTCCAATGGGCTGTGGGCATTCTCCCACCTCTCAGCCATCATACAACAGGTCAATGGGCTGTAACATGAACGGAAGGGTCTGATACATTGTTTACGGTATCATTTGATTGTTTATAATCATATGCAATATGCAGTAGGCACAAACTTCAATGGATAGTCATATCCAGTTATATATGTATCCTGAAGCACCCAATGATGTCACATAGAACAATAGAGCCGGATGGATCCTGAATTGGGTGAGCACTAGCACACATATATTCTGTATCTCATATTTATAGCGAAAGCTGTAAAGTACTACAACCAAGAGATCAGTATTGGATGATATTGACTCTAGACACAAACAACAAAGGAACATTGAAGCTGTATACAGGTTAGGGGATGGTGGCAACCGTAATGCGCCTATTATAGTTGAAGTAAACAGGGCCAGCGTGAAGCATACTATATATTATATGCTAGTCTAGGCAATCTCAAGGGCAAGCATAAATGGGGGAACATGAGCTGATAAGCGTCACGGATGATCTGACTCAACAACCACAGAGAGAGCAAGACGTCCAACCCCCTCCCCTCATGTCCACCTGCTTCCCTCACGTCCCCATCGACTCCCCTGTCATATATCCACACCCCTGTCATACATCCACACATCTCAATTACCCATAATATGACCAAGGTTGGGCGTCAGGGGGTAGGAGGTGAGGAGGTTAGACGTGAGGGGGTCGGATGTGACTTTTTGTGAGGGAGTAGGCTGGACGTAAGGGGTTAGGATGTGAGGGGGTAGGACGTAAGGGGGTTGGATGTGAGGGGGTTGAATGTGAGGGGGTTGGACGTGAGGGGTTTGGATGTGAGGGGGTTGAATGTGAGGGGGTTGGACGTGAGGGGTTTGGATGTGAGGGGGGTGGACATGAGGGGGTTGGATGTGAGGGGGTTGGATGTGAGGGGGTTGGATGTGAAGGGGTTGGATGTGAGGGAGGGGGTTGGACGTGAGGAGATGGTAGTGGATGTGAGGAGATAGTAGTGGACGTGAGGAGAGTGTGGTCAATCATTTGTTAGAGACACTGAAACGGACATATGAAAAGTTGTGGACATATGACAGCGTTGTGGACGTATGACAGCGTTGTGGACGTATGACAAGGTTGTGGACGTATGACAGTGTTGTGGACGTATGACAGGGTTGTGGACGTATGACAGCGTTGTGGACGTATGAATGCGTTGTGGACGTATGACAGCGTTGTGGACATATGACAAGGTTGTGGACGTATGACAGGGTTGTGGACGTATGAAAGGGTTGTGGACGTATGACAGCGTTGTGGACGTATGACAGCGTTGTGGACGTATGACAAGGTTGTGGACGTATGACAGGGTTGTGGACGTATGACAAGGTTGTGGACGTATGACAAGGTTGTGGACGTATGGTAGGTTGTGGCCTATAGGGTACCTGGCCGTCGATAGCAGCGCCGCTTGTGGTAAATTGAGAACCTGCAGTACAGTCCCTTGACCAGTAGGTGGATCAGCTAACAGGGGGATATGACGTCACATGTCAGTACTGAGTCTATAGGTGTCCACCTAGTGTTACCTGCTTGAACTTCTAGCCCCCGAACATGGATACCCCCATGACCTAACCCCTAGGAGCCCTATAGACACGGGGCCTATGGCCAGGGTGCCAAAAGGCCAGGGGCCTGAAATCCGGAGGGCCTTAGGGCAGGGTGCCTATGATCAGGGGGGCCTGAATTCCATGTACCCATTGAAAGGTATCTGAACAAACCCAGCCTCAGAAGCCATAAAAGATACTAAACTGTATGACACAGCACTTGCCAAATTCACCAAGACCGACTGGCTTAGACAAATTCTAGTCGAGACAGAGGCCAAACCATTTCACTCGGGAACCCTGGTGGAATATGGCTGTGGTAAGCAAATCACACAAGTGCAATTTATTGACTGGACAACGGCCCAACCCGATGGAATGGTTTGTATCAGGATTTCAAAGGTATTAAGACATATGTCACCTTGAGAAATTTATAAGTTGTCATCCCCGCCTCAATGTGTTTTCATCCTGCTCCACCGCACATATTATATGACCATATTTTATACAAACTGCTGTGTGGTTCTGAGATTGGGCGTGAAATATGTAGAATAAACCAGTAATATTGGGATTTTCATCAATGGCTTGATTAACATGAATGCCTGTATTATATAAAAACACAAGCAAACATTACTTGTATGAGCAGTCAGGACTAAATATATCATTATAGACATCCAGTATGGAGGATTTTGGGGTGATGGCACATCACCGGGTAATTGGTGAAGCGGGAAAAGCTTCCTATTTCTACCTTCCGGGGTCACCACCTTACAGGACCTCCTACCTTGTCACAAACTGCTGCCCCCCTCTGGTGTTCCATATGCTGGGGGTGACGTCATGTTCTCGCCGTAGCTGACCCATTGCTGAAGCCACTGTAGTCCCCGGGACTATGCGCCGCTGCGCGCGTAATTTACGCGTCTGCCATGGGCGTCCTCACGCCTACGCCCCCCCCGCCCCTGCTGCCCCCCCCCAATACACACACGCCTGCATTTGGCTAGCTCTATTGGACTGGATATGGACTGTAACTATTTATAGTCCCCAGGACTACGTCTGTAGTCCTTAGGACTATGTCTGCAGTCTTCAGCACTATGATTATAGTCCCCAGGACCATAACTTAATTATAGAGCTGCTTACTGCCCCGCTTTTCATGTCATAAAGGGCCTATGCCTCTGCTTGACAATGAATTCTAAATGCACTGAACAATATTGGTGCATAGTCCTGGGGACCATTCTGTAGTCCCCAAGACTACAGAGAAAGTCCTTAGGACTACAGGTATTAAATGTGTAATCCTGGGGACTTCCTCTTAGTCTCCAGGACCACAGAGGAGGTACTTAGGACTACAAGTATTAAATGTGTAGTCCTGGGGACTAATAAAATGGTTGTCCTGGGGACTATAGGCATAGTGCTGGGGACTATTACAACAAGCTGCATAGTCCTAAGGACTACCGAAACAGGTCTACATAGTCCTGGGGACTACAGACATAGTCTCGGAGACTACCAACTAAAGATCTCTAGTCCCTAGGACTATGCTTCTATAGTCTCTAGCACTATGTAGTCCTGTTCTATCTACCTCTCTGGTAGTAGCAGTCTTGTGAAGTCCCTACCCAGTGGGCAAAATTCAGTTGATTCAATGTTGATTCAATGTGTGTAGCGACATAATATCAACAGTTGAAACGGGGTTGTCATTATGTTGATATTGATGAGGTCATCAACGTTGATCATTCATCAGTGATTCAACATTGATATGACCATTGTAAATCAACAACAAATAAACATAATAAAATGATTTACATTGATTTGATATTGACTGCTGATGCATAATTTTAGATTCAGTATATTAGATACAGTATTCTTATGTAGACTCATTCCTTCAATTTATATATTTTCATTACAACATCCCCCCCATCCCCCATTACTCCAAGATTAAATGCAAATTCTAGCACTATCCAGGGTAGGGGTACATGTGACCTCTGATGATCACGCTAAGAGGCATTCACATCCATTTCAGACTGACCTGGTCATGACTGAGGCTTTATCCATCATTCTTAGCAACATAAAGGGTGTCTTACTGAAACCATGCATGTATTCTTGTCATTTAATCCCAAATGTCAACCAAATGCACACACCATAGTTGTCAATGAAAATGAATGACATTTTGATCAATTATATACATTGATGAGAAAATAAGAGCTTACAATCAGGGAAAATTGATGTAGCATGGAGATAGAAATGCCAAGGAGTAGATTGTGGAGGCACCTAGTGGGAAAGGTGGGAAAACCCATGGTTGATTCAAAGTTGATATCCAAACATTGCATCAATGTTGAAACATGTGTTGGTTGACAAAGTTGAAATTGTAACATTGCATCAATGTTGAAAACAGGTTGATCTACCCTGTAACCCTATATCAACCAGTTTTCAACGTTGAATCAATGTTTTGTGCCCACTGGGTAGGACTATGTGGGTAGTCCTCAGGACTACACCTATAGTCCTCAGGACTACACCTGTAGTCCTCAGGACTGTGAAGGCCATGCAGCCTATAGATTCATGTATTTAGAAGGCCTGTGCATGATGGTACGGGACCCAGGTGCACACATAGGCTTAGTCTACAGTTATAGTCCTGGGGACTACATGTATAGTCCCTAGGACTATACATGTAGTCCCCAGGACTTTAACTGTGGTCCCCAGAACAATGCAATAGCTTTTGCTGTATAGGCCTTCATGAATCCTAAGTGCCCCCCCCCCCCCCGCTCAAAAGGAAAAAAAAACCTGATTTCCCACGGTCGAAGCAGGCACACGTATTTGACGCGCAGTGGCGGGCGCGGCAGCATCGTAGTTCTAGGGACTACAGTAGCCGCAGCAATCTGTCAGCTGCGTTCTCGCCGAAGTTTTATTGAGTATATCGGGAGCCCTGATATACTGTCACTGTCGCTACAAATGAACTTGAACAAAATGGTCGTGGATAGCTTCTGCGAGGGGAAATCAACTTGGACATTTGATGGGGTATTCAAAATAGGACATATAATGTGATATCTTTTTGATTCTGTAAGGTTGCCGTATATTTAATTTATATGGCCCATATCCCACATGGTCCATACGAGTTGATACGAGGAGCTTACGCCGCCATTCATGAAATGCTTGCTACCAGTGGCTAATGTGGTAGTTTGCACCACTGCGCCATCTGTTACCATTATATCAATCAAAGACATTTGTAGGCAATTGATGTAGACCTATTGTCACTAATTGATGTTCTTTTAACTCACTAATTGATGTTCTTTTAACTCACTAATTGATGTTCTTTTATCACAACCCAAAACGACATGGCAGTTGCAAAGGACTCCTTTTCTTGGTCAGTGAGTTAGTCAGTGGGGCCCACAAGTGGCCACTGGACCCACTAGACCCACTATAAGTATGCAAATGGCGTAATGTTTTGGATTTATTATACCTAGCCGGACCCCATGTATTGGCATGATGAGAGATTGAGGCACAGAAACTGCATCAAAAATGATAGACAGACCAGCTTTGGTTCAGTTACACCTTCAGAAAAGTGAGCCTCACTGTCGCCAAAAGCATTCTCACTTTTCTTGATAATAATAAGCCCTGGGAATTAAATAATATTTGTACCACTGATGGATAGATACAGACATGTAGTTTACGATACTTTAGGCTACACGACGCTCACGATGTAAGAGCCATTCTCACGACGTCTACTCCGCACTCAGGTGTTGTACACCACTCCTGGGCTCTGAGAGTGATGATTTTATGCTATAAATACACCGTCGACACTGATACACTAAAACTTTCTCTGAGTGCCGTAGTTATGTGTGACATCACTTACTTTCAATAAACCTGCCCTGTTAGGGACCCATAAATCCGCTAGGTGCGCTCCTGTGGGTATATAAGAAATAGGTGAAACCCTATGAAGTTGTCAATGCTACCGGTTGCTACTTGGTATGTACTATTGTCCAATATGTTGTTATATGGTGTTAAAGAATGGGAACAAACAGAGGAAGCTCTCACCTGTTCCTAGGCCGAAACATGAAAATGATTATGATTGAGTCATAAAGACAATTTGTTTACTCTATACTTACACCCACTGAGGTGACTTGTAGTGTATTGGGTGATCAAGTTAAGAGGGTCTGTCAACCATGGCCTAGCCTGGCCAGTACTCCAGATGCCCTCCAAACCCCTTACACAACTACTCCCACTCACCTGCCTGACACAAATAGGCACAACCATCTTTCAGATTGACTCCAAATCTAGATAGCAATTATGAAGAAGATATACTGGGGGAACTTGGTAAATTTAGTTGACACATATCTGATGATTGCCTTGGTTCTATGATGGATAGAAAGAAAATTCCAAAAGATTTGCATTACATTTCTTATGTTCTTCATAATAGAAGAAAAGAAATTGACTTTTTAATAATTCTCATTTTTTTCTGGAGTCCCTAGCCCCGTGTGTATCTGTGGAAGAGCTAGGGTCATCAGTATCAGATTTACCCTATATGATTTCAATATCTTTGCAGACCACGAGCCATGGATTGATGCCGAATGTATAAGATTGAGGCGGGATACATAGTCTGAATGTAGCAATTGGTGTTTTCCAGTGATTATCACTCCCAACCCAGTGGGCACAAAACCTTGATTCAACGTTGACAACTGGTTGATATAGGGTTACAGGGTAGATCAACCTGTTTTCAACATTGATGCAATATTGCAATTTCAACGTTGTCAACCAACACCTGTTTCAACATTGATGCATTGGATATCAACCTTGAATCAATCATGGGTTTCCCACTTTTCCTACTAGGTGCCTCCACAACCTACTCCTTAGCATTTCTATCTACATGCTACATCACTTTTCCCAATTGTAAGCTCTTATTTTCTCATCAATGTATACAATTGATCAAAATGTCATTCATTTTCATTGACAACTAGGGTGTGTGCATTCGGTTGGCATTTGGAATTAAATGACAAGAATACAAGCATGGTTTCAGTAAGACACCCTTTATGTTGCTAAGAAGAATAGATAAAGCCTCAGTCATGACCAGGTCAGTTTGAAATGGATGTGAATGCCTCTTAGTGTGATCATCAGAGGTCATTCATGTACCCCTACCCTGGATGGTGCTAGAATTAGCATTTAATCTTGGAGAAATGGGGGGAATGTTGTAATCAAAATATATAGATTAAAGGAATGACTCCACATGAGAATACTGTATCTAATCTATTGAATCTCAAATTATGCATCAGCAGTCAATATCAAATCAATATGTAAATCATCTTATTATGTTTATTTGTTGTTGATTCACAATGGTCATATCAATGCTGAATCACTGATGAATGATCAACGTTGATGACCTCATCAATATCAACAAAATGACAACCCTGTATCAACTGTTGATATCATGTCACTACACACATTGAATCAACATTGAATCAACTCAAGTTTTCCCACTGAGCATGAGCTATAAAATAAAACCATATGCACTATACTAGGTCTTGTTGGTGTCCAGAAAATCTTTTTTGTCAGAACAAATGTTTTTGATTTATGGCCCTCAAAAGTTGAAAAGAAATACCCCAGAAACTGGGTTCTAGCCTCTTTTTCTTTCATATGTGTCTCCTGGCCAAGAATACCACAACAAGCCTCTACAATCAGCACAATGTACTAGGTACATATGTGTTACCTATCAGTTTCATGAGTTTTATGGACATATTTCTATTCCCAATTTTTCACCACGGCCCACCTCTTCAGAAACGCAACTCGTGTAATTGAAGTAGCAATAACTTTTGATGCCTGAGCCAGATTGCTTGCAGTGGCCACTCAATATCAATTCTATATATCATAAATATATAGGGGTCCATGCGTACTCAAGCTATAAAATTACATGTTGGATGCTTCAAATTTTAATTTAGTACAGAACTCACCGATTTAACATCAAAACTCATTGTTTTGACACAAAAAAAAAGTCTGCTACTTTGTTGATTACATGTGAGGTCAAGGTTTAGGTCAAGGTTCATGTCAAAGGTCAAGGTCAAATTTTATGCCTTCAAGTCATTAAGATGTCAGTAGACACATAAATAAATAGCTGTCCTCGCTATCTAAGGGGGGGGGGGGGGGTTGAAACGTTCAGGTTGGCTGTGGCACTGACTGTATAGGAGCATTCTCTAACGGTATCTCCGTCCTTGGTATTTCTGTGAAAATTTATGATTCCATCAAAAATTTTAAGGTTTATTTTTAGCCGATACTATTCATATATGTACAGGATATGTGTTGTATATTCCGCATTAGCAAAATGATCACTGTACAGCACCATTTTTTTCTGGTACCAGTGCTCCTACCTCTGCTAACTATAGTAGCCAGCTGGTTAGCTGAAGCTGGTTATACCAAATGCTAAACTAAATTCTTGAAAACGGTTGTATTTTTGCGGATATGGCTTCTTAGACTAGAGCTGTTTAGGAAAATAATACTTCAGAAATAAGGCTTTACCTCTTGTATAGCTTTGTGAGCTTTCTTGGCCTTCTTTAAGTCCTTATGCATCAAGTCATTTATTACATAACCAGGTGTATCAAAGACTGCCATGTGCTGTCCTTCATACTTGAAGTTAGCCCGTTGAAGCTCCACTGTTGGATCAGCTGATTTGGATCCAACGTTGGATTTGAATACAGCATCATTAGAGCTAACGAGCACAGAACCTAGCCTGCTCTTCCCGACACCCCCACATCCAACCAACATTATTTTGGGGCGGTTTGATGGGAAATCCGTAGCTATTCCTGGTGCACTACTAGTCCACGCCTCATATCTCATCTCCAATGTTCTCCTTAGTTTCCGGTTAATTGAAGCTATGCTTTGTTCTTGATCATATCCCGGGGATTCAAAAGACCTCAGCACATCTTGCTCCGACCTGGTGAGGCATGCAAACTGGCTCGTTGTTCCTGAAGTGTCCACGGATCTCTCCATTGACTCGTAGGGATTGTGGAATATAGGAGGAATATCAAACTGCGCCATTTTGAATGTAAACAAGAAAGCTACAGTGACAGTTGTCTGCTGGTACGGACTTTGGTTGATAGGAGGTCACGTGCTACGTGTGTGTACCGTAAATACTAGGCATATTGTTTTTTAAATAGGTTTATTGACACATCTCATGTAATGTTACACGCTCCTCCGATGATGTCAGTAATAATGAAAAATATATATACAATAAATATAGGTTTGTGGTTACCACGAAAACTTTGTCAATAATTTTGTATTACTTATGGTAAGACTAATGTCCTTGGACCTAAGTGGTCATTTCATTTCACTGATCTGTGCAGGGAGAGTACCTTCAACGCCCTTACCCTACCGACACACAGACACAATTATATAAAATGTTTATGGTATGAAAATGGCAATGGGGGCAATGTACAACATAAATTAGCAGTAAAGACGGTTAAGTGTACTAACCACAGTCCAACTGACACTTTCCTTCTGAGTTCCAGTATGGGGCCCTCTAAAAAGAATATTGCTAGGACAGAACACAAATTGCTGGAGGATGCAGGGCTGCATGATGACATAGATACCATAAATAGACAGATAGGACATACAATTAAGGCACGTGCTGAAAAATGGACAACTGGTTTGGCTGAACCTAAAAAAATCATGATTATTGGGGCAGAGGGAGCTGGAAAAAGCGCAATGTCAAATTTGCTTCTCGGTAATGACAGTTTCAAAGTTAGTGACTGCTCCTCGTGCGGGACAAAACAATGCCAGGAGGATACCGGAACGTATGGACAGGATGGAAGGAAGATTTTAATCTTGGACACGCCAGGGTGTACTACTAAAGAACCCACTGAGTGGAGGACCATTGCCGAAAAGGTGAGATAAAGAGAATGACGTAGCATGACATAAATAATCATTTCCTTTCTTGACACTCTCGCCATTCTCTTTGAGGGAATGTGAAAATTGTCCCTTTCAATGAGTTCTTGAGTGAAGAAGGTACTCTGTCTGTGTGCCTGTACATGGGTCAAAATGGACACAGGCGACAAGGTGACAAGTTTGTTTTTATATCGACACAAGCGTTTTAAAAATCGACGAACATGGACAAAAAAGTTGACAAGGTAACACAGGGGCTTTATAAATCATTACGTGCAACACAGACCCTTTTAAAATAGGCATGGGCGACACAGACATTATATAAATCTACGGACACACAGTTTGAGGAAATAAAATTCAACCCAGTCACACATTTGGGTACCCATGTGCAGGCACACGTGTAAAAATATTGATATAAGCCGCGCCTAAAACCTGTGTAAGGTACCCACTTTATTCTAGAAAATGGCAACACATATAATAAATAGTAACTTCAATGACTGTGCTATGAGTAACCAATAGGTCTAGATTCAAACATTTGGATTTGAAATGAAAGCTCAGATTGCTATTGAGTTGTGGATATCTATGAGTAATTATCAAATTTCTAATGGATTTCCAATCATTTAACAGCAGTATGATTTTTTTCTTTACCTTCGAATCATGATAATGAGGGTTTTTTGTACTGTTCAATAAATGCAATTGACAATAAGAAACCCAAATGCACATTTATATTAGCTTTAGCATGGTTTATTCATCACTAATATCCACAATGTGAAAGTGAAATAACTCAATAAGGTCCAAGAACATGTAGGGAAAGATATATTTGGTTGATTTGATTTGTGCATATATGAATGGCCAAAGGCCCAAAATTCGCTCAGTTGTCAGGAATAACATATATTTTGATATCATACGGGGTGCCAAAGTAAGGGGTGGATCTGAAATGCATGAAACCCCCTTTTGGGGGCGTGGCCCATACATTTAATTACATTTCTCATTATGCATATATAACGACTATCTAAATCTTTATACTAAGTAATATACTAGCAGTATAGGTCAGGGTATAGGTCAATCATTTTTTATGCATACTCTTTTTTATAAGTCAAAAGTGATTGAATATTTTAACGGTGCCTCTCTTCACAAAGTGAACTTTTTAGATCTAATATGTATACAGGATTTGTTTAAGTTCTGTATTTGCCCGACAGATTGCCCTCGAAAGTCCCTGTATTTCGTTGAAACCCTTTATATTTCCAGAAAAGAGTAAGTGTACTTTTGTACCTGC
Source organism: Harmothoe impar (assembly GCA_947462335.1). Taxonomy (NCBI): domain Eukaryota; kingdom Metazoa; phylum Annelida; class Polychaeta; order Phyllodocida; family Polynoidae; genus Harmothoe; species Harmothoe impar. The sequence continues at coordinate 103,767,890 of OX381705.1, read as the reverse complement.
TGCCTGCACCTATTAAATTTACTCTTTAAATTTTCGTGGAAATAGAAATTGAATGTCCTGTTACGTCTGGTACTGTGCATCTTGCTCTTTAAAAAACAAGTGTATTAACTAGACTTGGGGCAGACCTAAAATCAGTTATTCTGAGTGCTATTTCTCTATTGACAGTATTATTATTATTTTTGAATTGTGTTTTATTCTTACTTGCAGTGTTCATGTGATTTACGACATATATCAACAATGAACAATATTATACAATACAGTCTACATTGATGTGGTCAATAAATGATTAAAACTCTCCCAAAATTCCAATACTGAATAGGCCTACTATGTCTTTAAAAGTAGGTCTGTAGGCCTACTCTAGACCATGCATGACATGCATCATTCCAGCAGCATATATACGGGGGAGCGGGGGTTTCTCAAGATGAGAACTTGTTGGGGATGGGGATGGGGGCTAGGCCTAGAATAGATCTAGGCAGGCCGTTTTCTGACAGTGGCAAGCCTCCCCCTCCCACAACTATCGATTTGTGACAGTGTATCATAGTTATAAAAGTTGGCCTACGCCTAGCATTTGTGCTTCATGCCGACTCTACAGGGGTGTATCAACCACCAACTTCTGACATCACAGCAAACTGACGAGTTGCAGAGAGCAATAATAAAGGATTTACGATGTCAAAGGGGCAAACAGCCTTTACAGGATAAAAATTCTATGGACACTGGCTTTAACTTCAGAGTATTTGATAATTGGTTAAAAGTATTACCATGGGGAATGTTAAAAAAGAAGGTATTAAAAGAGAGGGGTTTTTAGCCTCTATCGTTCATACATGGGTTTGTTTTGATCGGCACGTCTGCCAACCGGAACTCGAGATTTCAAATTTTATTGTAAAATTCTAATCTCATCTGAATCAACAAGAATTTACCTCGATAGAAATAGATTTCAATGATGTTTTATTAGCATAACGTCATTTTGCATTGATAATTTCAATTTTGAATCTTATGTAACCAAGGTGATGTTGACACTTCCAGTTCTCGGCGATTAAACAACAAAATGTTGGCCTATGTAACGACAAATCTCGCCAAAACAAGAACAAAAAAAAGTTGAATCGTTGATTTTTTATCTTGAATCGCTGATATTTAATCTCAAATGGCAAACTTTTTATCTTAAAATGCAATTTTTGCCAAACATCTCAAAATTAGAAATTTATGTGGGAAACAAATTTGGCCATCCAAATCAGCTGTAAGAAGACTTCAGATTGGCTGGAAACACGGGTCTAACGTCATATCCTCTCTCGTCAAATCAGAATGCAGTAAACAATAGTCATCGGCAATGGCTAGCATTGTTTGTTTGTTTTCAAACCGGGCAGTTATGTTATGGCACCGTAAGTGCTGTCATAGCTGTGGATATCATATCGCTGCACTATATATTTCACGTCATTGCATGGTGGATCATATCGCAGCACTTAAGGTGCCGCCATAGCACTGTGGGTACTGCATGTTACTGTAAGTGATGCCATAGTATTGTGCAGCAGCACTGTGGGTAACAGTTCAGGACTGTCCCAGTAAACAAATAACGTTATACACCATTTTATAACGTTATATAACGTCATGTCAACGTTTGTCTTAGGCTCTTTAGTATGACATAACGTTATGCAAAGTTTAAAACGTTATTTTCACGTAAAATAACGTGTTTTTCTTAGCTGGGGTAGGTAACAGTACAGCACTATGGGTGACGGTGCAGCACTATGGGTGATGGTGCAGCACTATGGGTGACGGTGCAGCACTATGGGTGACGGTACAGCACTATTGGTGATGGTGCAGCACTATGGGTGAGGGTACAGCACTATGGGTGACGGTACAGCACTATTGGTGATGGTGCAGCACTATGGGTGAGGGTACAGCACTATGGGTGACGGTACAGCACTATGGGTGACGGTGCAGCACTATGGGTGATGGTGCAGCACTATGGGTGACGGTGCAGCACTATGGGTGACGGTACAGCACTATTGGTGATGGTGCAGCACTATGGGTGAGGGTACAGCACTATGGGTGACGGTACAGCACTATTGGTGATGGTGCAGCACTATGGGTGAGGGTACAGCACTATGGGTGACGGTACAGCACTATTGGTGATGGTGCAGCACTATGGGTGAGGGTACAGCACTATGGGTGACGGTACAGCACTATTGGTGATGGTGCAGCACTATGGGTGAGGGTACAGCACTATGGGTGACGGTACAGCACTATTGGTGATGGTGCAGCACTATGGGTGAGGGTACAGCACTATGGGTGACGGTACAGCACTATGGGTGACGGTGCAGCACTATGGGTGAGGGTACAGCACTATGGGTGACGGTACAGCACTATGGGTGACGGTGCAGCACTATGGGTGAGGGTACAGCACTATGGGTCAAGGTACAGCACTGTGGGTCACGGTACAGTACTGCTGGAAAAAAACAAAATTTAATGATTCGAGTGGTGGGTAGAGGGGGAGGATTACTCTGAGGAGAATTAAGGAGGGCAAGGTTGCAAGGCAGGGGAAGAGGATAGGGAGATCGGGGGGGGGGGGAGGGGGGAGTGAGATTGGGGTTGCAGTTGTATACAAATAATACATAATTACTTTAATTGTTTGCTTAAGCAACATTAGGTTGACCTAAATGGACTAAAATATTTACTTAAATGTGATCAAAGGTGATTGGACAGAATGTCAAGTCCATGAAAAAATTGACTTAAGTGTGATTAAACCAAATGTCCAGGTCGAGGTGCTAGTTATCAAAGATTCACACTTTTAATCAGATTTGCCCTTTTAGTGGGCATTGCCAATTTCTGTAATTTTACCTAAATGTCATTAAATAAAACAAATTCGGATTTTTTAAATGTAGCCGGGTAGCTTCTTCTTTTTTATTGCAGTGGGGGGGGGGGAGCAAAGGGCAGGGCATATTGGAGTTATTTAATCAATTTCTTCATTTGGGTAGTCCGCCGAAAGGGGATGAAAATACCTGTCCTTTGGACCTGGGAAGGAAGGCTGAGGGGTTGGAAGACAGACCAAACCCAAGGCCGGTCAGGGGGCTGCTTTTTTCTGGAAAATGTGAAAAATGCAATTAAATGCAACTAAATGCATGCTATTGGTGTGTAATTACCAAATCATATCTACATGTTATATGCTGCTGATTAGGGGCCCAGCAAATTAGTTCCAGATTGTTTAACCCTGTTTGACCCCTGGAACTGTGTGCTAATTTTGTGCATTTTGTGTCACATCTGTACCACGTAACAGACTCACACCCTGACACTGTGAAGAGATTTTCAAAAAGCTCTAAATTTTCCTCGGATATCAACTATTCGCCTTATATATCAACTTCAAAACCTATGCAATATTCATATCAACAAGCCTTTATGTCACAAAACCTATATAGTGGTCTGATTTCCCTTAACTAACAACTATTCTCCTCACATAATAACTTGCCTTCATATCACAAACCCTATATATACTACTCTAACATCTATTCTCACATACCAACCTGCCTTTATATCACAAAACCATATATATTAGTTTCATAATATAATGAATTTTCCATAAAAACCTATATTTGGGGGTAGTTCAGTGTATGAGACCAGTATATAGGTTTATTAGGTATATCCAACCATCATAAGTAGTATAGTATGTATCGGAACGGGACTATGGTTAACTACTGTTTATTACTCAATCAACATGCAGCCAATCAGAGGCCTCCCTTTTGGCGGGAAATTCAAAAGCAGCCAATGAGAGGCCTCCCTTTTGGCGGGAAATTCAAATAGGTCACGTGACCGGAAGTGACCTACTTCCGGTCACGTGACCTTTGGGCGGGAAATTCAAATAGGTCACGTGACCGGAAGTGACCTACTTAAGGGGGTCACGTGACTACTAGGTTGGCGCGAATTTCAAAATAAGTCACTTGAGATTTTAATGGATAAATAAATTTTAAAAAGAAAAAGCAAGCTGAAAGCTTGCTAAAAATATTTCAAAAATGCGGCTCTTGTTTTTTAGGGGGGAGAGGGGCACTCTGGGGGGCACTCTTTAAGATGCATGGGGGGGGGGGAGGGGGGGAGGGGGGAGGGGGGGAGGGGAGGGGAAGGGTTTTTAAGAGTAAGACTCGCTCTCTGCCCTCTCTTTTAGAGGGCAGAGAGGCGAGTCTACTGGTTCGTCTACTTACAATGAAGATTGAAATGTATCATGATGCGTTTATGATGATGTGCATCATGATGTGACTATCTTACAACCCTATAAGAAATAAGCAAGGTCTCTCTCCTATACATAGGCGTACTTACACTGGCTATTTGTAAACTAATTCTCTTGATCAATTAACAGCTTACATTTTTTCTTAGATGTCATCTGACAGCTTCTTGCTAGGCCAAGATATTGTTAAATAAACAACTTAGAAAGCTAATTACAGTTTTCTGGGCTTGAAATATAGTCCTTCAACAGCCCCTGTTTTACAGCCATTCGGTCAGCGACAGCCCCCCTTTTCTCATCTTACACAGAGGCAAATATCAGAGGCACCCAATGGCGCCTAAACCGCTCTCAGACAAGGGTCGGGCACTGCTGGACTATAATAGATGGGTCAAGGACCGTTCTACTGAGGGTCAGGCTAGGCCGGACATTCAATAACAGGCCAGACTTTGCAAACTTGCTTGAAAGTCTGACCATGCTGGATCCTTATGCCCCAGTCTGTCAATGCTGGCCAGACTTTCAAGCAAGTTTGCCAAAGACCAGCCTGTCATTGAATGTCCGACCTAGCCTGCCTGACCCTCAGTAGAACGGTCCTTGACCCATCTATTATAGTCCAGCAGCGCCCGACCCTTGTATGAGAGTAGTATTGGCGCCATTGGCTGACTCTGATATTCGCCTGTGTGCACGGGGGGAGGAGAGGGTTCACAGCTACAGCTCTCTTAAGGCAAAGCTTGCGCTTATAGAGCACTACTAGTGGAGGTCTGGATGAGGAGGCTATGGCATATGACGTTTGTCTTAAAAAATAGCCATGGCGCATGTCGATGTCGCTTAATTATGCTCATATCTCATGTCGATTTTAAGAATTGCTCATGTCACCTGTCACTATGTTTTTCAAGCTTCATGTCAAATGTCACTAGGCCTCATCTCGAATTTAGTGGTCCACACCGCCGCTGCTGCTGCTGTCGGTGCTGCTGCTTGTGCTGCTCGTGCAGCTGCTGCTGCTGCAGCAGCAGCAGCTGCCGCAGTTACTGACGATGTCACGGATGCTGTTGACAGATTCTGCTGCTGCTGCTGCTGCTGCTGCTGCTGACGATGTCACGGATGCTGCTGACAGATGCTACTGCTTGTGCTGCTCGTGCAGCTGCTGCAGCAGCTGCTGGCTGCTTGTGCTGCTCGTGCAGCTGCTGCAGCTGCTGACGATGTCATGGATGCTGTTGACAGATGCTGCTGCTGCTGCTGCTGCTGCTGCTGCTGACGATGTCACGGATGCCGCTGACAGATGCTACTGCTTGTGCTGCTCGTGCAGCTGCTGCAGCAGCTGCTGGCTGCTTGTGCTGCTCGTGCAGCTGCTGCAGCTGCTGACAATGTCACGGATGCTGTTGACAGATGCTGCTGAAGCCGCTGCCAGATGCTGCTGCTTGTGCTGCACGAGACCGAGTAGCCGCTATTACTAATGCTAATGCTAATGCTACTAATACTAGTATGAGAAAATACATTTAGTCAGTTCATTAAATCAAGGAGGTTTTCTGACTTCAGTGGATCGAAAAAAATAGCTCCAACAAAAGCTTCTCCCTCTGTCCAAATGAAACTACTTCCGTTCCGATGAAGTTGAAGCATGCTTGTATCCATTGCTCCTTGGTGACGTCCTTCCAATGTTTCTTTACCTCACATGCTTCAAGTGGGAGTTGCTTTTTTCTTTCTTGGACTCATTTGGAGAGTTTCGATGCTCTGTAGCTTCGACACTTCGATGAGAAAAGAAGCTGTAAAGGTAGAAATAACCCTCATGACATGCTGAGCGAGCGTAGAGTGGTCGATGCTACGATGATGAAGGGCGGCGGGTCGAGAAAGTGTGATGGGCGAGAGCGGCGTTTCACTCCTTATGTACCCTGTCCTAGATAATCCTCTTAAACGGCTGAAAAGACTCTCTCAGTACAGAGTCTCTACTCAATTTAAGAGATCTGTTAAGTAAGTTTTCACATGCCACCTGACTACTGCGGGAGGGTTTAGACTTAAGCAGCTTAGTGCACACACGTGTCTGTTAGAAAAGCTACTTGCACACCTGCCTTCCTTTTTCACTAGTATTTACCCCCTGCCGACTTATAAGGCGCCTATACACGTGTCAGCCTCCTTATATACGCCTTCTTGCTTCTAGAGCTAAGCTACTTACCTTCGTTTTCAGCTGCCGCAGGCTGACTGGAAGCTATTTTAAAAGAGAATACCCGTTACCTGTATAACGGATAAGGGGGTTATGAGATTAGAGCGTGTATACAAAAAAAAAAAAAAAAAAAAAAAAGCTACAGGGGGCGTGTGTCTGTCTGTGAGGTAGAGACGAGTCCATGTGGTAAGCGACTCAAGTGTAAAACAAAAGCACCTCCTCTTGCCGCAGTGAGTGGCGCGGACGGCGGCTGGCTAGTTGAATAAGCGTCAGCTTAAAAGATAATCCGTCCACGCGCTGGCGCGTCACACCTGTCGTTAATCACCCCCTGTAGTCTTTGTATACACAGTTGACCTGGCTTTATCTCTTCACCAGCTATAATCCCATATACATGTAGCGCACGTTACACTCGTTATCTCTCTTTTCATGCTGATGGATTAGGGGTGGAAGGGTTCAGGTGAAAGGCGATTTGATTCCTCTCTGGAAGAGGGTGGGGCTCTAGGTGAAAACAAGCTTAGAACATCCAGATTAGCCGCTCTCTCGGCTATAAAAAGAGCCTCAATTTTTTTATCTCTGCCCACTTCGTCTTGTTGTACACTATCAGTCACGAGGCAGACGCTCGAAGTAGCAGATGTTTGCAGTATGGTTTATACAGAGGTTACGTGCTAATAGGATTTTGTCAGAATAGGGTGAGTTGCTCTTAAAATGAACATTTTAAATGGGTTGTTTATATGGTGTGAGGTGATGGTATCTGATGTTAATGAGCTAACACCTAACATTGAGGATTATGACCTCCCAGAGGGGGGTCTCGCCAAATTCTCCGGTCTTGACTATAGTCTTAACTGTCTAAAGACTGTGGAGCACGTTAATGGGCGGTCTCCTTACTAATTTCACTTGACCAGGCCGGCAGGGTCAACTAGTCTAGGTAATTACAACTACAAGGGCGGCTACTCAACATCCAAGTAGACCTACTACTACGAGATTGTCTTTTGACCACTCTGCTGCCGCCTGCTGGTCTGGCGATTACATGCTCTAGTATAATTCTCCGCTCTTTTCGTCAGATGACGCCACAATAGGGTTTTTGTACATTTCCACGATACTCGCGAACATTTTAAACGCATAATGACCTATAATAAGCAACAAAGCACACTTCTAATATATTGAATATAAAAAACATGTCAACGTTGTGTATTTCTGATAGAATGAGGCAGATTCTTTGAAATATCAACTAAACTATAGCGAGATTGAAAATACTACACCATATCTAAAGCGATATAAAAAGCTATATATAGTAAGAACCTCTGACGGATCAGTATTCTGCAACGGATCACTCGTCTTCGAAAGCCACACAGGGCTCCTGTTGAGCCTTGACGCTTTTGAGGCTTGATCCTATGCTGCCTAACATGAGGTGAAATTAATAACACCGATCGGTCCCTCTTTAGGGGCCACACAATAAACAAAGAATAGGGTAGGTCTTAGGTTTAAAGTGAATCTCCCAGGATTTTGGCGAGGCCGACAAAGGGGGAGATAACAGATTAAACTGCGGGAGACTATACGCAAACCTTGATACTCTCAGAGGGGAGCCCCATATTGCGGGCCTGTGGCCAGTTCTATCACCTCCAGGGTGCAGTCTGCATGTCATAAATGCCCACCACAGACATTGGGATATATTGTTAATCCTACTCCAGGGTCTCCATAAGCAGACCCTGAATCCGTTGTTAAACGGGTGTGAGGTGATGGTAACTAATACTTATGAGATGCAGCTCTTACGAGGCATAAGCACCACCCAGCGCGGGGGCTCGCCTTGAGATGGGAAATTCACTATAGCACTATCTGTCGTTGAAAATGGTGCTCGTGTAGAGTCGGGATGATGTACCAAAAGAGCATTTTATACACAATGATACCCTTGTACAAATGCGTATACCTAGTAGGCAGTGTCTAATCATCAAATCTAAGAGGGTGCTATAGTTTTATTATACTTTTATAGACCATTTTAAAATCCGAGCTTAGCTTAGTTCATAGTCTCCTTACCAATTTTCACTTGACCAGGCTGGCAGAGCCAACTAGTCTAGGTAATTATAACCACAAGGGCGGCTACTCAAGATCCAAGTAGACCTACTACTACGAGATTGTCTTTTTGTCCCCTCTGCCGCCTAGTTATTACATCCTCCAGTCTAGCTCGCCACACCCTTTGAGCAGCTCCATTGCCTCGGTAAAAGTGTAGGGGTGTGCTTTCCACCTTCAGTCATCCATAGATTCGATCACCATCACCCCCCTTGAAATGACCTCAGCTGTTAATTAGGGCGTAAAGCAACCCAACAACCAACCAAGTCCCTGTCAAAGATGTGAATAACGAACGCGCTAGTATAGTTCCCCGCTCTTTCATCAGATGGCGCCACAATAGGGGTTTTGTACATTCCTACGATGCTCGCGAACATTTCAACGCATAATGAGCTATATAGGCTACAAGGTGCGCTTCTAATATATTAAAATATAAAAAACAATTCAATATTGTGTATTTCTGATAGAAATGAGGCAGTTTCTTTAAATACCAACTAAACTATAGCAAGATGAAAAATACCACACCATATCTAAGGCTTTATAAAAGCTATAGAAAGTCAGAACCTCACACGGATCGGTATTCTGTCTGCAACGGATCACTCCCACTGGTCCTCGCATGCCACACACGGCTCTGCCGTGTTTGAGCTTTGAGGTCTTTGAGAATCCATGCTGCCCAACATGAGGCGTAATTAATTACGCTGATGTTGCACAGCACAGCGGCAGCATCTAACTAACTCTGAGGAGTTAGTCGGCCCCTCTTTAGGGGCCACACAATAAACAAAGAATACCCTGAATCTGGGACCTGCGGGCGAGGGCCCCAACTGTGAAATCATTATTGGCCACATTGGTAATATCAATTAAAACTTTAGACAACACCCACCTTAAGTATCATTAACGGGCAATATCAATAAACTTAGCATCCTCCTGGTTACCACATTTAGCACCAATTTTACAACTCACAGGGGCCACCTTGAAAATAACACCAGCCTCACCCCGCTTTTTATTGTTCTGCTGATTTCTCCAATCCAAAACATTGGGTATCTAGTCCAGCTGTGAGGCTGGCAGTCAACATGAATGGAGCCATTAGTGGAGAAAGATAAGAGTCTCTGTTTTCTGTGGCCTACAATATTATGGTGACATTCTTCATGTCAAAATGTAATAAATAAATATGAGTTGTTAAAACTTGTTACCATGGGGATGTTGGTAATTGTGTTCTTGAAGACATATGTGAAATCCAGATGTATGTGCCTCTGCCCAATGATGTCCCTAGCCATTTTAAGTTAACCTGTTCTGTCTGAGTTAGAAGGGTGCCTAGGGCCAGAGCTACAGAACCCCTAACTGCTGTGAAGGTGCCCCTCTCCTGCCTAGATCACAGAAATGGGAAATATGTTCAGATGCATTCACCATGATATTTCTGGATCTAGGTATGATAGAAACCTGATCTTTACAGATCTGAAAAGCTCTCATAGGGATCTATACTAATGGAACCAATATGTATTTTTTAACTCATTTTTCAAAATTTATCAAACTCCCTACTTTAGCGCCCCTATAAATAGGGTTAAGTACCTGTCCGACTCCCCTACCACTGCTGCTGGAGGAGTACCGAGAACTACCCTCTTTTTAGAAAACTAAGTAAGAATATCCTTCTTCATGTCCAGTTACATACAATGTCGATCAATTTGACACTGCAGCAGCATGTCTCCATATCTGTATGCTGCATAAATGCACAATACACGGTTCTGCACACACTTAAACCAAGGCTAACATGGGTGAGCTATATAGATGTGATACTCTCGTTTTCGGGGCTAGTAGAAATTAGGTGGCTAATATGGACGTTCCGGGTTCGAACCCTCACTAAGTTTTAGTCAAGACGTCTAGCCACGTCGCCTAAGGCGACGAAAGCGCGTCAAGGTGTTTACAGGGTTCGAACCCGTGAGCTGCTCCTTGGGGCCACAAAAAACGCTTCAGGCTTGAAATCCCATAGGAAAGAAATTTTGGGTTTTTGGACTTTAGGCCTTAATTTGGGGGTGATCCCGGGCTGATAGAAAAATAATTCTTGGACGAGCGGATAGCTCTGGATCTCTTTTTATCTAAAACAGCGGAAAAATGATTATGGTTCCGCCGCAATTCATCCGACGAGGGGTAATCAGCCCCCCCCTCTGCCAATCACGGCAGTGAATTTAGACGGCGCGCAATCGCTCGCAGCCGTCGCGACGGACCAATTGGTCCTGTCGGCATCTTAGTATGGTTCGTGTGACCTGCTTAGAGGCTCACACGGTGGGGGTGTGTCCGGCGTTCGGCGCGCTGATTGGCTACTGGTGGGAGTTGCCGTGCTGCGTCAGGAACTTTACCTATTTGGGACGGGTGTTAAAGGCGCACTGAGTTGAGGTGCACCTTTAAGCAAGAGCACAATCCGGCCGTCGCGTTGGTAGCCTTACTACCAGTCGAGCATTCAACTGGAGGCTTAAGTGTGACAAATGACGATTCTTTGTCGACGCGACTACTAGCATCAGCAGCATCGGCAGCAGCGGTAGCAGCATCGGCAGCAGCTATAAGGTGAAAACATGTTCAGACACGGTCGGCGTGTGAGACCTGTCCAGGCACGTCCGAGCAGGTTCGAACGTGTCTGAACATGTTCCGGAGTGCAAGACGCGTGCACACACAGACCGAACAGACACACACAGACCTACACACCCACACACCCTATGTAGTGTGGGATGTAAAAGAACCCTTGTCTCGGTAAAAGGGCAATAGATTCGATCACCATCACCGCCCTTGATATGACCATAGCTGTTAACTAGGGCGTAAAGCAACCCACACACCCACACACCCACACACCCACACATTTTTCTGTATGAGACTTTAGACCTGAAGCTGCTCAGTGTACGGGACTAGGTTTTGTCATAGGCCCTACGGACGCTACTCAAGGGGGAATAAGAGAGCTGTCTCACCATGGCATGGACTGGCTGTAGTTTTTTTATGTTTCGGTACCTACAACCAAACAGCCAGTACCCACCCCAGGGCTTCATGTCGCACGCGGGAAAAGTATAAAGATTCGAACGGTGGCGCCAACTGTCGGAATAGCGGGTACACTACGTCAGTAGTTCTTTTGTTCTCCGCTGAGTGACTGGGCGAAATGTAGTCGGTAGCTCTATTTTCTGTGCACTGTTCTGTTCATTTTCTACACTTAATGCTTAAATAGACCACGTGTTTGTACAAGCTAACCATTTTTATCAGTGCAAAAATTAAATAAGCATCGGATAGAACAATAAAAAAATGAGAAAGTAATCCAGCACTTAGTATAACGCGCCAGTTTTATCATGAGACACCGAAAGTCTGGTTCTTTCGGGTGCATAAGACAGTCGACCGAGAGCTCCAAACCAACCAAAGCGTACCAGAGTGTGATCTATCTCATTAGAACGGACAGGACAGGGCAGGGGCCTTCTACACCCCGGCTCTGATGAGCAAGCGACAATTGTTACAGAGGGCCTATTCCTCTTTTGAGGTGGGACCAAAATTGAACAAAAGAATAAACTAAACCAAAAGCCTTAAGATTGAAAGAGTTGTAGATACTAATTTTAACGAGGAAGTCGTATTCATTAGTTTACAAATAGCCAGTGTAAGTACGCCTATGTATAGGAGAGAGACCTTGCTTATTTCTTATAGGGTTGTAAGATAGTCACATCATGATGCACATCATCATAAACGCATCATGATACATTTCAATCTTCATTGTAAGTAGACGAACCAGTAGACTCGCCTCTCTACCCTCTAAAAGAGAGGGCAGAGAGCGAGTCTTACTCTTAAAAACCCTTCCCCTGCCCTCCCCCCTCCCCCCCGCCCCCCTCCCCCCCCCATGCATCTCAAAGAGTACCCCCCAGAGTGCCCCTCTCCCCCCTAAAAAAAAAGAGCCGCATTTTAAAATATTTTTTAGCAAGCTTTCAGCTTGCTTTTTCTTTTTAAAATTAATTTATCCATAAAAATCTCAAGTGATTTATTTTGAAATTCGCGCCAACCTAGTAGTCACGTGACCCCCTTAAGTAGGTCACTTCCAGTCACGTGACCTATTTGAATTTCCCGCCAACATGGTGGTCACGTGACCCTCTAAAGTAGGTCACTTCCGGTCACGTGACCTATTTGAATTTCCCGCCCAAAGGTCACGTGACCGGAAGTAGGTCACTTCCGGTCACGTGAGCTATTTGAATTTCCCGCCAAAAGGGAGGCCTCTCATTGGCTGCTTTTGAATTTCCCGCCAAAAGGGAGGCCTCTGATTGGCTGCATGTCGATTGAGTAATAAACAGTAGTTAACCATAGTCCCGTTCCGATACATACTATACTACTATCATATATATATAGGTTTTGTAATATAAAGGCAAGTTGAAATGATTATCATAATTATTATAGCTTTTGTGAGATAAAGGCTGGTTATGTAGGTTTTGTTATATAGAGGCCAGAGGGGATATTAGGGCAATTTGACATGTTAGAGTAGTATATATAGCTTTTGTGATATAAAGGCCGGTTGATATATAAGAAAAATGCTTACATTTGGGGGTAGTTCAGTATATGAGACTAGTATATAGGTTTGTGACATAAAGGCGAGTTGATATGATCATTACATAGCTTTTGTTATATAAAGGCCAGTTGGTATGATTATTACAGAGGCTTTGTGATATAGTGCCCAGAAGAAATTCAAGAGCAATTTGATACATTGGAGTAGTATATATAGGTTTATTCAGTATATCCAACAATTATATATAGGTTTTGTGATATAAAGGCAAGTTGAAATGATTATTATAGCCTTTGTGAGATAAAGGCTGGTTATCTAGGTTTTGTTATATAGAGGCCAGAGGAGTTATTGGGAAATTTGACATGTTAGAGTAGTATGCTTTTGTGATATAAAGGCAAGTTGATATATGAAGTGAATAGTTGATATTCCAGGGAAATTCAGTATTTGAGACCAATATACATGGGTTTTGTGATATAAAGGCAAGTTGGTATGTGAAGAGAGTAGTTGTTATTTAAGGGGAATTTGGCATATATAGGTTTTGTGATATAGAGGCCAGTTGAGATGATTATTACATAGGTTTTGTGTTATAAAGGCTTTTGTGGGATAAAGGCATTTTTTATGTGGGATAAAGGCTTTTGTGCTTTAACGCCAATTTTATGGGATAAAGGCCCGTGGTCAGCCTTTATCTAACAAAACTATAGTCTTTTGTGGGATAAAGGACATTTTGTGGGATAAAGGCCCCACATCATCCGCATAAAATGACAAAATATATTCTGCCCTAGGCCATATTGTTTAGTCATGTTTTTTAAGTGGTATTACTGCAAGCAGTAATTGGCAACAGTTGTCATATCACACTATTGGTGTGTGTACTGCTAGTTAATAACCATCAACATAAGAGTCCACATATGCAGCAGAAGATAGCCAAGCTTTTATCCAAATATGATGACCAGTGGAAATGGGTCTATCATCAGGAAGCCGTTTCACCGTATCATACGGAAGGTCCGTATGTCGTTTTTTTGCGTTTCAGTTCATTTTTGCGTTTCAGCTCAACATGTCCGCATCTTACGGAAAAACATACGGAGGCCGTATGTACATACGGCCCTCCGTATTCACATACGGCGATAATTGCGTTTCAGCTCAACATGCGGAGCACAAAAATTCCGCATCTTTGGCATATTTAGTACAAGATATACGGAGGGGTAGGGGGGGTGCTATGTCAAATTATGCATTTATACCCTGTTTTTTAGGGCCGTATGTGTGTATAGTCGGCCGTATGTCAATTCTGCACTATATGTATTGGCCAAATTCAGCGACCTTCACCTTGGCAGTTGACCCTTGACCCTTGACCCCGATATATTTTGGCGCACTATTTGGATAGAGCCAAGATGGGTCCCAGAATAGGGTATGTCCTTCAAACTCAAAGAGAGTATTACAAGCGGGTGGATCCCTTCATTAAGTATGGCGAGAAGAAATTCCTACAGCGATACCGCCTTACGAAGGAAATCACCAAATGCCTGATAAAAGACTATGTGGACAGCCTAGAGGACAAGTTGTTATGGGGCAAACATGCTGTACCACATATGATAAAGGTATGTACCACCCCTACACCCCACTATGGCTATATGTCTTCCCTTCTTCCTTTTATTATTACTTTTTTCTCCATTTATATCATGTTTGATTGTGGCTTCTGCCCTGCACTCATAATATGCTATCTATACTGTTATGCTTTTGGCATATACATGAGTTATGTTCCCTTCATATGTTATATGACTGAATGTATTGTACTATCCCCAATGAAATAAAACAAGGCAGTAATTAAAGTGTAACAAAATGATTTTTTATTTTCAAACAGTTCTGTGTAGCTATACGCTACTTTGCCACGGGGTCAAACTACACCGACATAGCGGATGTGCACGGTGTGTCCCGCAGTACCGTATGCAGAGCAGTCAAGTCAGTTTCTGACTTCTTTCATCACAACCTTGCCCGATATGTCAGCTGGCCAGACAGCACGAACGAGAAAGCTAACCTGGCGTATCGTTGGTACAAGAAAATGAAGAAACCCAAACTGTTTGGACTAGTTGACGGTACTCACATACCAATAGCCTGCCCTAGGGGGTATACCCGTGACGAAAACCCATACTACTGCTACAAAGGCTATTATAGTATGGTGAGTAAAATCAAAGTACACAAAAAACATGAAACTTTGCATGCATAACATATGTTGTCCCTATTTGAAAAAACAGTAGAGCACAATCTTATCGCTATATAACAGTTGACTTAGATTCTATATGTACCTTTGAACGGGTAAAAATAAAAATATTTCACACACATGTAACCCAAAAATGGAATGTTATATTTTGCAGATCATATGTGATCTGGACGGGATCGTTCGTCATGTGGACGCGTCATACCCAGGCTCCCAGAATGACATTTACATTATGAACGGAAGTGAAATCAAATTCCTGGGGGAGAGGAATGACTTTAAAGGGTTCTTCCTGTTGGGAGATTCTGGGTAAGTAAAAAGATTTAATTTTCCTGTCCCCTGACTTTGGCATAGCAGAGTAATACTTAGTCCTTACAGTACAACTAAAAACCAAAATATATATATATTGTATGACCTGAGTTTGGCATAGCACAGTAATACTTTGTCCTAAGACAAAAAGTTTTATCAAAAATATATCTTGTATAATATCTTGTTCCTCTCACTCATTTGTCCATATTATACAGAAATATAGCACACACTTTGTTCTACTACAGATACGTATTGACAGACTACCTGCTAACTCCGACCAAAGTAGAGTACACCGCAGACGATGTGGCCTGTAACAAATGGCACCGTAAGACCAGATCTTTGGTGGAGCGAGTGATCGGAAACGTAAAGCAGAGTTGGAGGTAATATCACTTAACATGTTGCATCTCATATCATAAAATACTCCATACCTGGCTAGGGTAGTACCACATAACACAATGCCCAAAATTATCTCCTCTTTATGATACACATAATACTATGACACTGTAGAAATGTGTACATCAAAACAGCCTGTCCACTAATCATTCATATAACACATGTACCTCTGTACATTCTGCCATGATCCTTCTGATATATACCTAATACTAAAAGAGACATGTTAAAATACAATTACATAGCACCATACCTGATATGTCTCACAATATAAAACCCTAATACTATGTAACATTAAAATGTATCTGTTTCGTTAGGTGTCTCGATACAAGTGGAGGATATCTCTTCCACGAACCCGTACGAGCTGGGCGCATCATAGAGGCATGTGTAGCACTGAACAACTGTGCTAGAATTGCTGGACTCCCAATAAAGAAGGACTTCTACGCCAAGGATTCCTTCGTTGGATACAAAGCACCTGTGGAGCAGCCCGTGAATGTGGCAGCGGGAGAACGCGTCCCCTTCAATAACATGCCTAAAGAATACATCAGCAGGTACTTCAACCCGGAGGCTGTCAAACGTGACAAGCAGTGAACTTATGTTACAACATGAACTACCTGATATACATCAATTCTGTACCAACAATTTTAACGTGACATATATTTCGGTGTATAACAGCGCAGTAGAGTGTAATGACATGCAACCCCATGTGTTAAACTATATACAGTTCGACCCAGTCCGCCTGCTTTTCACTTTGGATTTTTCCTGGTTTTGACCTGCGTGGATCTCTCGGGTAGAGTGCTGACTTCAGTCTCGCTCTCCTCAGCCGATGCTAAACCTAGAACCATTTGGACGTGTTCTTCGTCTGTTACAGCCGGTTGCATGTTCTGCTCCACCTCGTCCGCTACTTCTTGGATCAGGACTACCTCATCCTTATTCAGGACTTGATAGTGTTGCAGTCCACTGTCGGAATTTACGTCCTCCGCCTGTATCACTATAAAGAAAGGAAAAAAATTTAAGTAAATGTAATTAAACCATGCATTAAATTTTACACTGTAATATATTCTGGCTCTTTTTATTCAGATACAATTGTTGATATATATGTCAAGGGGGAAAACAAATTGTTGTATAATACACTGTGGGACCGGTTCTTACAAGTACAATCTTCTTTCAAGACATTGGCTATACAGAGATACAGTTGAAAAGAATGTTGTGATTTTCTCCCTTGTTGCTACCATACACATATGTGTGTAAATATATAAAGGGAAAAAAGATATGGTATAAAGTTATACAGTGTTGATACATGTGTACGTGTGATACATATTTTGTGCATTTTACGGTACCGTAGATACATACTTTAATATGGAAGAAAGAATATGAAAATAAAGATATGGTATATAGCGTGCTTACCATGAGCGTTTACCACACATTTTGTTGGATGAAGCTGGGGCTTGGGGGAACACAGGTAGTTCGCCTCCTCTCCCTGTTTGGGTGGCTCGGGATGCGTCAAACTCGCTGTGATGTTTGAAGTAGACGGTACCGGGTTTCTGTTCTGATCCTCCTCCTCCGGTTCCTCCACGCTGCTCTTGTTCACTGAGAAAAGAATTACACATATACATTTAATTACCAGTGAAAAATAATAAAATATTGTTCGATCACATATTTCTGTATTTAGAGTTGTACTTGAAACATATAAACGGATAAAATCATATTATAATCTCCTCAGCTCACACTTTCTTGATTTCTGCAGTACATAAAAACCAGAGCATACATATAGTGAGGTGGATAAGATATGGTAAGTAAAGGAGCAGGTAGCTTGTTTCCCGAAGGACTAAGATATGTCATACTTACATGAAATAACAGAATTCACTACATGTGCCCGGTTTAGCTTCCCCTGTGCCACCGCGAGGATCTCAAAGTTCCTAGTCAACAAAGCAAGAGCAGAGTTGGCTCTCTCGCTCTCCTGTTTATGCATCTCTGCAACGCTCTGTACGTCCGTCATCAAGTCCTTTATGCTGTTGGCTAGAGTGGTCAGACTGTCCACCATACCCACTACGCCTGACATCATAGTTTCCTCTGCTTTCGCAACACGGACACCCGTATTGGTAATAGCACCTCTGACTAAGTTCAGTTGTTGCACCATTGCGGCCTGTTTGCCGAGAACATGATCAGACAGTTTGTCTGTTATGGCAATAAATTCCTCGTTGTTCTGCACAGTGTTGGCAGCTGACTCTGCTGTCCAGGTATCTAGCTGCTCTTGTTGTTTCTTCATCGCCTCAGTGATTTGCTTCGCATTGTCAGATACAGCTATCATGACAGTTCTGGTGCTGTCTTTCATTTCCCGGTTACACCTGGCCATATCCTGCTGGCAGTTGGCCTGGTCATCCACCATTGTCTTCAGGTTATCTCTGAAAGCCAATGTGACTTTTTCCATTTCTTTTCTTATAGCTTCACTGAAATCCTCCTGTGCTTTTTCCTCCATAAAAGATTTGAATAGGGCTCCCCGGTTAGCAGATGCGGTGCGTTGTATACGGGACAAGGCAGGAGTGTTATGTGGGGTTTTTATTGGTACAAAATCAGGTTCTATTTCTTCTTCCTCTATTTCTATGGGATCTGGTAGAACAGGCTCTGCAGGGGGGGTTTATGCATAGGGGTACTGGTTTCAAACTTCCCTTTCAGCGCCAAATGTATCAGCTCGGCTACCTCCTCCTCGGAGTAATGCTTCTTGTTGGCGTCATCCGTGTCCACATGTGAAACGGGACCCGGAGAAGAGTGTTGAGAAGTTAAGTCAATCTCCTCCTCGTTCAAAATGGAAGTGAAAGATGGTCTCCTCCCCCGAACACGTTCAAGTTTTTTCTGCATGCTTGGACCAGGCTGAGCAGTACAGTGAGCAGTATCAGCAGCAGAAGGGTTAGACGGAGGTTTTGGAGTAGGTTTAGCAGCAGGTTTGGGAAGCACTGCAGGCTCTGCCTGATTTGTTTTTGGAGGCAAAAATTTTAACTTCAGTGTCTTGAGTGCCATAGCCAATTGCGACTCTCCGCTACTTCTTCCGGAGGACATGAGAAGGGATTCAGTTTTGGATCCTTTTTTCTTTTTGCTGCCTTGGCCTTCCGGATCGGCTGTTTTGGCATTTATTCTGGCGACTAAATCTAACATGTCTCTGCGGGAAATACGTTGAATAGGAGACCGGTCTATATCCACGAACATGGCGTCACATGCTTCTGTAGTGGACACGTCATCCGGCTCAGCTTGCAGGGCAGCGGGCGGTGGATCTGGAACCTCGTTGTACTCCTCCTCCTCTCCACTTTCCTCCCCAGCGGCCGTGTCTTCCTCTGTGGATAGAAAAATACATGTAATACACCATAAGTTTTGACTTGGTATATGTTGTAAGTTAAATAGAACTAGCTGCATCATGTACATGTACGATATGGTATAACTTAAGGGAAAGTAGGTATATCTCTGCTGTGTCTGTAAGCGATATTATTACCGTATAATAAATAGAAAAACAATATATTCCACAGTTATAAATGCAGAATGAAAAATAGGATAAAATACTGCAGACAAAAAGAATTTTACAATCAGATATTATGTCAATGTATTTAGACTTGTTTACAGCACAGAGGTAAAACATGAAAAAGGGAATATATATCCACATAAAAAGATTCAAACATATCTCACCCTCTTCGTCTTTAAGCATGTCCCCATCAGCTATAGCAGCTAGTGCGGAAGAGGGCAGACCCATAGCGGCATAATCAGTCTTTGATGCTTGGTCGGGATCGTAACAGGAAACGAACCGGGGCCGCCCGCCCCCTTTTAGACTGGGAGGCTGCATTCCTTCGATCCCTATAGCACAGTAAAATAAAAGATTGAATTAAAACTGTATTGTTTTCACCTGTACTATGTGTTTTACATATGGTATGTGGCCTTGCTTCAATTCAAATGATACGCAGTACAAAGGAAGGAAATTAAATATGGGCACTTGAGGTGGAGTATACAGGAAGGAGATATATCATGCGCTTTGGCTGAATGCTCACCTAGGATTACCTCTCTCCCCGCATAATTGCATGCGCCCTGCTCCAGTTCATTTAGCTGGTTTTTCTCATCCCTCTGTCCACTGCCCGTCTTGTATTTCATATCTATCAGTTGACGCTATAGAAAAAAAAAGAAAAAGATTAGAATGACCTAGAGCAAGGTGTGGTAACAAGGTAGGTAACACAGGTCATAATGAGACTGGATATTTTAGACAAAGGCATATTTTTTGGCATCCTATGTTGATATATGTTTTGATACCTCTGGTAAAATAAAAACAAAAAAAAAAGTGTGACATTTCAATAACCATATGTGTATGCGTACCTTCCTCTTGCTCTCCTGCACGAAGTATTTGAGCTTGTTTTGACACTTTGTTACGTCTCGGTCGCGCCCACCGTTCGCTGCCACATAGTCTGGCAGAAGGAGGAGATTATAATGAAATGTGAAGTAGATGTATTGTTCTGTGCTTTATATAGCATGTAGTATAGTGTGACGTTGAACAGGGATAAAGGATTTAGTTTATGCTAAATATGGCAAGGGTACACACATGAAAGAGATACAACAAAATCAAAATGATACGGTATACAGGTAAAACAGCTGGGGTGTATGTCATAATAAAGTGATTCACATGAAATGATACGGTATACAGGTCATTTTGCTGGGGTGCATATCAAAGGAATGTGAAGAATGTTTTTTGATATACTCACCAACTAGCTCGCCCCATGCCAGCTTCTTCAGTGCTACCCCATCGCTGGCATGCTTAAACCGTCCCTTCAAGACGGGCTTTAGGTGGTTCGCCCCCTTTATGAGCGCTTCAAGTTCGTCCGGTTTCCAGTGCTCACTTTTGGCCCGACCTGCCTTTGAGGTATTTACACCAGAGCCGGATGCCACTGATTCTTTCACAACACTTTTTCCACCCCGCCCTTTGCCACGGCCCTTACCCCCCCGACCACGTTTGGGGGTGGGGGTTGAGGGCTGCTCCACGTTTACCTGTGGTACAGTTACTGGTGCAGGAGGTATGTAGGTGGGGTCATCACTCTCTCTCTTCCTTTTCTTGGTCTGTGTGGTATGAGGCCCACCATTGGACGGGTGTTCGCTGGAGGGGGCCTTCCCCTTTCCACGAGCATTCTTTTCCCGGTTCCTTTTGATGAGAGCCAAGATATAGGATATGGCTTGGTCGCCCCCATCTCCCTCGAAGTCGGTCGGACTGATCTCTTCGTCTTCCTCTGACGACTGAAACTCGGGATCATCCTTGTTGGGGGGGACTGCAAAACATTACATATACCCCGTCACACAGTTGTATTTCAATGAAAGAAATGAAACATAATTTTTAGAACGGACTGATATATGAATATAGGATGGAAGTGGAGAAGAAGTGTTGTGCTTATTTTCACAAAGACATAATACATACATGAAATATAGGGAAAGCAGGGCGGCCCGTTAATTTTCTGTTTGTGCCCAGCAGCAGGCTGAGGGCATCCAGATTCCTTAAGGGGCCAGTTGGTTTTTTTGATTCGGCTTCAGTTTGGGTTGTGGGGGGTTGGCTGTCACTGACCTCCTCCTCTGAGGTACTATCATCCTCCTGAATTCATTGAAAATGCTATGTCAGGTGTGTTTTATGGTGTATGACGGAATGGGGGACAGTATAATCGAAATTATCGATATATTTTGGCATAATACAGTTGCAAGGGGTGTATAGAAGCAGTACCGGTAGCATGTGAGTTGCTTTGACGTAAAGCGGGAAAACGGACCGGCTACTTTGGGACCTATGTTCATGTATTAAAATCAGAATAACACGCATAACAAAGTACATTGCTGGAATCTACGTGATCTGATGTATGTAATGGCACAGGAAGGACATGTCCTACTTACCCTTTTGTTGACTCTCCCCATGTTGTTTGGTTCTTGTTGTGGCTTAGAATACCTTTCCGCACGCTTGCCCAACTCGGTGTTTACTATTGAGAAATTGCAAATGGCAGCGCCCACAAGTCACGTGTGTATGACGTCAGATACGGAATCCCCGGGTATTCCCCCGGATGTAACCTGGTCGATGGCGCGAAATTCAAATACGGCGGGTGAGAACAAGAACATACAGAGGTGAAGATACGGAGGGCCACATGTTGACTGCTACATACGGCATAGCAGGGGTGTATGTTGGAATTTGGTACAAAAAGATACGGAGGGTATGCGGAGGGTCAAAAGAAACGGAAAATTTGCTTTGGTGATATTTTGTCCGCATCTTGACCGCATCTTTCGGCCGTATCTTATATTTTATATCAACATACAGTGAAATGCCTTCCTGGACCTCTTACTGCTGTTTTAAACGAAATGACATGGCATGTACTTCTACACCTAATCTTTATAGAAGGACAGGAGCATTGTCTGGTTCAAAATACAGTGGGGCCCTCTTTAGATGCTTATATCACACATTGCAGGTATTTGTGTGAATTGAATTGAATTATATTTATTGGCTGAAAAATCTACATATAGTATAATGAGTTTTTCATTTAGCAGCCAAGTCACCTCCTGCAAAAGAAGGGTCGGATAGAAAAAGAGTTCATGTAATGTCTCGACTTATTCACAGATTGTCACAGATATTATAAGAGTTTCAGCATTTTGTTCATAGACCACACTATAAGGCACTCAGGAATTTCCGCCTGTCTTCCAGTTTCTGAGTTTCCGGGGGCAGTCTGTTCCAGTCCTCCATTCCGCGTAGCAGTGGGCTCTTGTCGTAGACATCACTTCGGGATCTCATGCATTTTAATTTCACTTTAGCATTTGCTCGTAGAACTCGCGTAGGCACCACTATGTTGTCAGCTTCCTTGGAGGCCTTGTGGAGATAGCTCAGTAGTTGTTTGCGTCTAGCGATTTCCAGCATTGGAACGCCGTTGCCAGTGTGAAGTTGCTCAACGTTGACACCGCGAGGATCTCGAATCTTCTCGCAGATCCTGAGGGCGTCGTTCTGAAGAGTTTGCAGCTTGCGTATAGCCCAAACTGGGCCACCGCCATATGTGAAGCTGCAGTATTCCATGGTGGCCTTGATCATTGTGGTGTAGACAAGCACAGCAGTTTGCTGATTGGTGCCAGCTCGTATACGACGCAGGCCTGGCAATTTCGACTGCACCATGCTAATCACTTTTTTTAAGTGATGGGACATACAGAGGAACCTGTCTATTTTTACTCCCAAGTAATTGAAGACAGGGACCACTTCCAATTTGGCGCGGTTCAAGTAGAGGTCTATCCCATCTAGATTGGGGGTGGAGCGTTGTGAGTAAGACCATAGCACTTGGGTCTTCGTTGTGTTCACGGTTAGCTTGTTCTCATAGCACCATTCACTGATGTTGTCTAGATCCTCTTGTACTAGAGCACGGATCCGCTCTACGTCTTTGCCCGATACCACCAAGGCAATGTCATCAGCATAGAGGAAACAACTGGCATTATTTATGATCCTGGTGACATCGTTCACGTATGTGGTGAAGAGTAGGGGGCCGACTACCGAGCCCTGGGGCACCCCTCTGTCCACCTCTGTGGCACTGGACGTGACATCGTTGGCCCTAGTTTGTTGTTTCCTTCCATGTAGGTACGTACTCAGCCACCTCATGAAGCGTTCGTCCAGGTTGTAGGCTTGTAGTTTATCCAGGAGGATCAGGTGGTCGACCGTGTCGAACGCCTTCCTCATATCGAGGAAGACAACGGCCAACCTGTGACCTCGGTTCCTGGCACCATAGAGTTCCATCAACAAGCCGTAGATAGAATCTCCTGTGGAACGGCCTGGCATAAATCCTGATTGATTTTTGACTATTAAGTGGTGCTGTATCAGATGGTCGATTAATTGTCTGTGTACCACTTTCTCTGTCAGCTTGTTGCAGAGGTTCAACAAGCAAATCGGGCGCCAATTTCCAACATCTGCTAGATTCCCACTTTTTGGTAGGGGGATCACTGTGCCGGTCTTCCAGACATCCGGGATCTGGCCAGTCCTCAGGGTGCTGTTGATCAGAGACTGTGCCAGCTCAGGGTGATGCAATGCCACTTAGTTTCCCTTCTGGCACACACTCAGACAACATTAAACATAACCATCAACACTTTGTCAGGTTGGACTAGTGCAGGGTTTTGATATCAGGTACTGTTTTTGTTTCTTGACATGTTGATATCCTCATGGGTAAAATAGAATCATTATCATTGTGTAAAACTATAATAACATATTTTCAAGGTATCTAAGACCTGGCCATACACTTCTAATCCTATCAAGTTTCATAAAATATTGAAATACCTGCCATATGATTTTAATCAAAGTGGCCATACAAGGAAAAGACCATAGACACCTTTTCTCTGGTAATCTTATTTGGATAAAGGTCTGACCTTCTGCTACATGTATACATAGCTAATGGTTGACATGAGTTGCCCAAAACTTTATCAGTCCTACACTACCATAGTAGGAATCTTAGTGAATAAATTAGCATGCACACAAACAGAAGATTGTGCATTAACTTATTTCTGTTATGGTGCCCTGTACCAACCTCGAAATATGATGAGTAGATGATTAACAAACTTTTCCTGATGACGTGTGAATATGTGTGAATATGTGCCACTTCTTGCATGCCCTATGGTGTATAGTGTCATATTGTGAAAAAAATGGTATGGTGGCAGGAGCTTGCAGCTCAATTTTATGGGGCAGTTAGAATACTAGGCCCTACACACCAGTACTAGCGACTCGTCCAACTGGGGGCTTGGCGTGCTCCACGGCACTGACTGGGCAGCCAGCCCCGTGGAGCTGGAGGGAGACACAGAGAAAAAAGTGATCACCAAGCTGGGTCATCACCATGACTACCCACCCCCCTTTAGAGGGAAGCTGCCAAACATCAACGTGCTGGAGTTATGGCCGATCGTGGTAGCCCTCTTGAGGTGGGGGCACATGACATTGTGGGAGGACATGACCATATGCATGGTGACAAATGATATGCAAGTCATGTACAGACTCAGATCAGGAAGGAGCATAAACCCCATATCCATGGAGTGGCTCTTCTGGCAATGTGCCACCAAGACCCATCAGATCAAGTCTGTGTACATAACAAGTGAGCTGAATGTGGTGTGTGATAGTCTGAGCAGACTGGACAAGCCGAGCTCAGCTACCAGGATAAAGGAGGCTGACAGGGAGCAGCTCATGTGCTGCTCACGTGTTTTCGATTACTTTCAGAGTGACGACAACTGAACCAAGAGTGGGAGTCGCTGGCATCAAAGTGCTACGCAGATGCCAGCTGGAGTACCAAGAGCACCTGTTAACAAGAGACGATGTAACATTCCATAAGTGGGGTATGATGGTCAGGGTGTCAACATCATAGACCATTCAGTTCCAGCAGAGGGAACTTACTATCCTTGTGACTAAGGTCAAGGACAAGAGATTATGTGCGGTGCACTGGGTAAGAAGACATTTGGACGAGGTCAAGGCCCCAAAGTTTGCCCCCCTGTTCCTGGTACCCGGTGAGTATGCACCGCTGGCCCAGACATACAAGGACTATAGTGATACGCTGAACCTAGCCTGCAAGAGGGCAGGTCTAAATGAGAAGGACTTCTCAAGTCATTCACTAAGACACGGCGGCACAACGATTCTGGGGATGATAGGAGTAAGCATTGATGAGATAAGTACTAGGGGAGATTGGAAACTTGAAAACCCCACTAGACGTCAGGGTGGAGCAGGACTTAAGGGTCGCCTCCCTGCTGGAGAACCTGGCAGAGGCCCAGCGGAGAGTAGAGTGGTAGTGCATTAACTCAAACTATATTGATAAGTATTACCACACTTGGGGGGGAGGGCTACGCCTCTGGCATCCTGCCAATTGCTAGTGACAAAACAAGCACATACACCACTTACTAGTTATGTCGTTTATTAATATAACTACATTCAATAGTATCTCGTTATCATTATATATAACACTTTCATACTCGTTATGATGATTATACACTAGTAGTTTCACATAGTCCAATCCAATATAGGACAACAGTCACACAACCCTGTAAACAAACAACGTAATTCCAACGTTGCTCAGAGGTTTGTTTCCAAATAAGTTTTTGTGTGGAAGTCAGTGCCATGTATAGAGCCATCACCTGTTGGAATCAGTTAAAACCTGAGTACACTGTAATAAAGGACTATCTGCCTTCAAACTAGCGATTAAAAATAATTACAGAGACTGTTTCAGGTAATGAAATAATCAGAAATAATTATTTTTTTCTAAAATAATAATATACATCATGTTCATATTCACAATCTCTCATTCATCTTATCTCATGCCTTGTATGTCAAAACTTTGTGATAAACTCAACTGTTATTCATAAATGTGATAAACATATATCTGGTAGCCATACCGTAATACTATTATAGAAAATGACACTCACCACTGCAAACGAAAGGGCCCTAGCGTAAAAAGTGCAATGCGCAATAGCTAGGTATACTGTGAAAGTACTTATATTCACGGTGTAAATTTTCGCTGAGATGGCAAAAAAGACTAATTCGCGGGCATTTATTCCATACCGTAGTATATAAGAATTTAGCGGATTTTCCATTTCCGTGAATATAGCGAAAATATATACCCAGTGAAATAAAGTACGACCACAGTAATACATTCTTGTAATTGTATTATTTTAATCCAATAAAACACTTAAAAAAAAGTGTTCCAATAATCATCTTACTGACCGATTGATGGGAAGCACGATCTAATATCAATTTTATCAATTGAAGCATCATTCCGTGGTCAAAATTCTTTGTTGGGTGAGGCTTCCATATGGAAGGCTCCTGGACGCCGGTATGTGTTCAACAAGCATGTGCACATAGGTTCCAATACAAATATGCACCCTGTGCATGTGTTCTGTTGCAAATTTGGTGCACGTGTTTGTGCTAATGTTTTGGCAAATTTAACTCCATAGGCCGGGGACAGGCTCATGGAGGCTGGGGACATATATACATATGTCACCTGCTCCAGCATTAGAACAAAATAATTGTTGGCATGTTAGCATGAGGATATCTTGGTGAGGGCCCCTATGGCAGTTACGTAGTGATGTGACCGCCACACATGGTTCCTCAAAGCTGTGGTGATGCTGCCTAAATTAAAGGCTCCTGTGACTCAATGACCCCTCCCGCGGTGGGGGAGGCCTCTAGCCCTACTGGATGTTGTTCTCAGTCACCCATGACCCTAGTACAACAGGGTTCCATGCATGGTCTCTGCATCCCCCTTGGAGGCTATTTCTCATAATACATTTATCTTTTGCCAAATCCCAAGGAATTTGCAAGGTATTTAAGTGTTCAGTGTGTCATCTTATGGCCATTTCTATACTGAAGGATTGGTGCACTTTAGGTGGGGGTTATTTGGTTTTATTTGTTCTAAATTACTCAACATCAAAGTGTTATTTCTGAACATTGATAGAATATAATTGTTACTATACTGGTTGTATTTTAAAATGTCCGCATCAACAAAATTCCAAGTTAGTCATAGTGTATCCCTGTTTATAAATCTGGGCATATGCTGGCTCATTGGCCGCCAAGTGAGACATTGGGCATAGGATAGTGCAAAGCATGAACATGACATGTGACAAACTCATTGATCTGTTTCAGATGGATGGTGCAGACTGTTTCATTCTGGTACATGATACTACTACCAACGGTCTTAATCGGGTTATTGAGAGCTTGAGGGAACTTCAGGTGTGTATCATTCAATTGCATCTAAAGGCTGGGATTTCTGTAGTTCTAGGTTTTGGATATGTTTTAGAGGTGCTCTCAAGATTTTCAGAAATTATTGTCAGTATAAAACCAAATATCACAGATCTACAGCCTGTATACATACTGCAGGATTGGAGGTATGGTTTTGTTTCTATAGGAACCCTTAAAAGAGATGTATTGTGTCTACTTAATTATGATAAGCTGAAAATTGAAAAAGACACTTCTTTCTTGGTATGCAACGTAATTTAGGCTGTAGGAGGTATGATAATTATCGGACTTTTTTTTGTGAAAAATCTAGTGTATCACCATAAATTTGGGAGATGTATCGTGTCTACTCCGTTTCTGCATATTGTTATACTGTAGCATTTAAACAGGGGTTATAATAATGTGCTCGTTCTTATTACTGTTTTTATTGTATAAGTACTAGGGGGTTCATCTTCCCTCATTTTGCTAATGCACAATTTAATGAGAGTAATCTTTCATGTCATTCATTCTCCAGTGAAAAGATATCACCTTATAGTTATAATGCCCGTCGGCGGACAAATTGATCTGTGTCATGGGGCCCCTTCTGCTGCCTCATAAGACAAACCTTCTATTGCTCTTGTTACTATGAAGGATCAATTTAGGTCAAACGTATTTCATCTCATACACACCCTTTCCTCATCATCCTAAATCCTCAATAACCATTCCCCTCCCGTCACTTTACCTTACCCTTCTCCCAACTATTCATCTGTATATATATATATATATATATATATATATATATATATATATATATATATATATAAAAGGGACCGTCCAAGGGAAAACCAGCCTTATGCACCCCTTGCATAAGGCTGGTTTTCCCGTGGATGGTTATACATATATATGGTGACAGTTATCCGGCATTGGGTTAACTGTGGTATATTCGCAGGTGAGCGGGAATCAGTTCTGTCACTCCTCACCAGGTGGAACTACCGCCCTGCTTCAACCTCAGGCCTATGAGTCTGATACTCCGTCCATTGTTCCTCCTACTGCGCGCCTGTCAACACCTGCTTGAATGTTTTTTTTTTATATTACATAAACACATGCTGGTAAACAAATGGAACCAAACGTGTCATATCCTCTTGTCTTCAGCTTCTTCACAAGCGATCAATACGCTATTACATGGTTGTCGGAACTAATAGCAAGGCACACTACTCGGGTAAAGGAGTCAATGACTTTCTGGAAGATGTGTGCGACAATGCAGATGTAAAGGATTTCATGGGCAAAATCAACAAACGTGTTGTGCTGGTTGAGTTAGGAACTGGACCGTTGACAGCAGAAGCAGCCAAATATGGAATGCCAGTCTATGACAAAGAGCGAGAGCAAGCACGAGACATGGTGATGTCAATGGTGTACAGGGTTATGAATGACAACAAAGGAGTATCTTATACTAATGATAGATTTTCCAGCAAGCCCTCTTGCATGAGCTTGTTGTTACTAGTACTACATGTATCCCTATTAGCAATACAAGCATGTATATATGTGTCGGGCCATCGAGGAGGTGACCGTTGACTATCACACCTGTCAATAGTATGAAGGAATTGACTTATCATTGTGTAAGGTAACATGCACCCAGATTTGGAAATATGTGAACATAACATACTAAGATATATAATATTTCAATTACAATTTGCAATTTGCCATTTCACACCATGATATTTGGTTTTATGGAAATACCATTTCAATATTACCGCCTTAGAAACTCACAGGAAACTTAATCATAGTGATGTCACTTGGGATCAAGGGGGAGTGGAGGCGGGGATATGAATATGATATGATACTTAATTCATAAAGTAAATATATGTAGTGGGGTACCGCATATAGATATGGTGATAGTGTGTCATTGAATAAGTGTTATCTTTTAAGCCAATGCAACGGCTCTCACCCAATCATTGGACTATTTTTGGACCATCTGCTTTATACCAAGCCTGGGTGGTGGAAGACACGTTATGTCCTATTGGATAGGTCAAACACATATATTGAATCAACCACTTTGACATAAAATTACTGCTTTACTATGAATCTAGTAACAATAAACTCCCACTGAGCTAAAACTTGAAGTGTTGTAGAAATATATATTACATATTGCATTTATATCATCATCATTGGCATACAATGACAGTCAAAAGTACCCGTGCTTTCCCTGTTTTTAACATAAAGGGAATGAATATTTCCCCACTGTATAAATACTCTTCGGCAGTTGATTCAAACTATTTTTCCCTGGAATAGATAATGTTGAATGCTGTCATGAGATGGATCCATGCCTTGATTACATAAATCATGACCTACTTAGACAAAATTGATTCCCTAAACCATATTCAGGACTGATTCCCCAAGGGATACCGAATTCGCCCTTAGTCAGCCACCTCATACCTTAAGTCAGCCAGGGTATTTCCTTCACTAGATTCTATGTTGATCTAAAGAGCTCGATGCAACTCGGTTTGGCACAGTATAGATTTGAACCCATCTGGCTATATATTATACATGTATTGATGCCAGTCACAACATTGATGACAATTCTTTTCAACTGATTTATTTCCCCGCATCTTTGTTAGCTGTCAGTTGGCTGACTTAACCTTTTTTGGGGGCTGATTTAGGGTGAAAATGGTCTAATGAACCCTGTATTGATACATGTAGTGATGCCAGTCACAACATTGATGACAATTCTTTTCAACTGATTTATTTCCCCGCATCTTTGTTAGCTGTCAGTTGGCTGATTTAGGGTGAAAATGGTCTAATGAACCCCGGCATTAAAATACAATAACCATATAAAAAACATTAAACAACGTATAGATGGTCTTGTAAGATATTTTGAGTGTTCTTATACAGAGCATGTCTTAAGTTTAATGTATGCGGTAATTTGGTGTGTGC
Organism: Harmothoe impar; assembly: GCA_947462335.1. Lineage (NCBI taxonomy): Eukaryota > Metazoa > Annelida > Polychaeta > Phyllodocida > Polynoidae > Harmothoe > Harmothoe impar. The sequence goes on along the minus strand of OX381705.1, from coordinate 103,737,438 downwards.
TGGAAATACCCTAATAAAGGTTGTGTGTCCTTGATGCTTCAGAAAGCGCACCTGCGTCATGACTGGCCTTTGTTTATGAGCAGATTTCTACAGGGGATTTCTCAACTATTTTGATTATCTGTGTCGGTGTACCCTTGGGCTATGTGGTAAATTGTGGCCGAATGGAACAACAAACAGCGGAGTAATTCACCTTATATAAGGTCGCCGGTGCTGTAGATATACCTACAGACAGTGCAAACCTAAAAGTAAACACCTTTATGGTCTTCAGTACAGGCGGGCAGCATTTCTTGCATGATCATCATGTGAAGGCTTTACTTAAACTGATCCTGTATTATTTTAAAATGTAATCGTCTTATAACAAAGGAGAAACGGGCCTCTCTTCCGGTTTCTACGCTGCGTCATTTGGTTTGTTAGTCCCCCCTCCCATCACCTATATATAGCTATTAACCAGGAAAGTACCCTCCCCCAACTTACCACCTTTTGCGGACATGCCTGCTTTCTCCCCTTCAGTCGGCGGCTTTGACTTGCTGACCTCAGGGATCCTTACGCTGTACCGGAAGTGAAGTTTTCGTGAAATACAGAGGCCAAATACGGGGCTGGTTATTTACTTTTAGCGAAACACTAAGCTGAATGTTGTACTCTACCCAGCTTGATATTTCGTATCTTCATTTTAAAGTAATAGCAATTAATTCCTATTCTTTCCCGAAACATCATAATTTTTTCCCCAGAATGCCATAGCATAGAACTGTGAAATTATTTTTGCAGTAAAGTGGAATGTGAAGTTTCACATTTCCGTGCATAATAGTTGATATAAAAAGAATTATTAACACTTTTTTTCTCATTTTTAGAGAAAAATGAAAGTACTTCAATTTGTCAAAATTCTGTATTTAAAAAAGTAGGTCAGGACCCCACATATTTCTTTTCATTTTTCAATTTGATATGATTTAGGCTGTCCGTAGAAAAAAACATATAGAGATATTCTGTTAACATTGAAAAAAGGGTAGCGACCCACCTTAATTATTAGAATTGGTTATGGGAGACAACAACCAAGGCCTTAGGTGCCACATTAAAAAAAAGATTACACTTGGTTATTGGTGACTTCACAAGTGCGCTCTTGATTCCCCAATAGGGAGGTCTGAAGGCAAAATCTGCTTAAAACCAAGGAAACCCCCGACTGATGTCATTTCCCTTATATATCTATGTACTGGATACACAATTTTTTTTTCTTTAGCTATTCAGATATTTCAAGAGAAAAAAAAGAAAAACAGAAAGAAAACGGGGGTGGGGGGGAGGGCGGAACCCCCTGAATTAAACATCAGCAGCACCAACGAAACAGCACTCTTAGCTTTGTCGAATGGGACAATACCTTACCAACATAGGCCCTGTTAGCTAGTCGGCTTTCTGATGTTTCAAGGAAAAAAGAGAAAAAGAAAAAAGAAAATGGGGGTGCCGGGGCAGAGCCCCCGGTTTTATACAACAGCAGCACCAACTAAACAGTACTCTTTACATTGTCTAATGGGACAATCCCTCACCAACATAAGCCCTAGTTAAAAGGCTCAAACACATGTGGCTGTGTGGTCTTGCTGCTAGCATACAGGTTTTTAATTTTTTAAATAACATTACTCATTGAGCTAAAAATGCAGAAACACTACATATACTATTGACTGTTTAGTATCAATGCATGAATCCCAGTGGAGTAGTCGGATAGCTGTTGGGCTTAATGTGTGGGTACGGATCCTGCTAGATACCTGGGCTCTCAAAGAGAAAAAAGAGCTCTTAAATATAACCACCTCCTAGGGGTGTATATATATTGAGGCACTGATGGGTTGCCAAATCGAAGGCGAGTATGAATAGCAAGCCGCTATCCAGAACAAGTGCCCAAATGGCAACCCCTTAATAGACTGGACTCCACTACAGCGACACTGGTCGCTGCCAAACGTGGCATTCTTTTAATCCTTTGTTCTTGAAAATATCGCTTCATTTCACTTCATTTCGCTTCATTTCGCTTCACTTCTCCTGTGTTTCGTCCTGAATGTCGCTCTCTTCCTGGGGGCATTCAGGGCGACATTCAGGGGGAAACAGAGCGAAACAGGGCGATCTATTTGAGAACAAAGAACCCAAAAGAACGCCCTGTTTCGCAGGTACCAGTGTCGTCGTAGTGGAGTCCGGCCTAATGTCTTTATCCCACTATTTCCTAATAACAGTCAGGTAGAAACGACGGAGCTCTGTGACAGGGTTCTCGGCACTACTTTTGATACCCAGGACACCAGTGTGCCGTGAGGGTGTAGCAGCGAGAGGCTCCCATTGCCTACAGTGCTAAAACATGGCATGTTTAGAGGCTATTTAACAATAATAATAAATGGAATTTAAATACAAATCAACCATGGACGGGTGGTTAATGATAGAAATTTCTTATTCTTGGAAGAATTTTAGCTCTGGGTACAAAATGCGGGACTTGACGAGAGAACAACCTATGTTAAATCTATCAAAAAAAATATTTCAGATCCATCCCCAACCTTTATTTTATAGCATGTTACAAGTGCAGGCGCGCTGGCCCTCACTTGTTTGAAAAGATACTGGATTTAATATTTTTGCAGGGTTGTGTTTCGGAACGCATTAGGAATTTGGAGGTGTGTTTGGGATTGAAATTTGTTTACTTGATGACATAGAGGTTATAAGTGATAACAAAGCAATTCCTTCTGTTATAATGGAAACTGCACTGATAAAAATTTACCTTGAAAAGGTAGTCACTTGTGACTATGAAAAGGTAGTCAAATGATGGTGCTAAAAAGGGCTACCCTAGAATAGTCGTTATGACTAACTAAGGGTAGTCATATAGTCAAGGTATGGTCATACATTAGAAATGTATTGGGAATAAGCTCTACTCAATTGACTTTGATTTTGATGTCCTACATCTGAATATAGTCAATGTGACTATGACATCATAGTCACTAAGGACTATATGTTTAGCCAGAGCAAAACTGGATGGCGCTGCCTCTGGAAATAAAGAGGCTGTACATTATATGGCAAGGCAGGGGACAAGCTAGGATAAGTTATGATAGGTGACTGGTGACTGGCTACTATAGGCAGGGCAGCGGACAGGCTAAGATAATGTAGGAAGGGGATATACTAGGATAAGGCAGGGAAGGGGACAAGAGAGGATATGATAGGGTGGGGGACAAGATAGGATAAGGCAGGGCAGGGGACAGGCCAGGATAAGACATGGCAGGGGACAGGCTAGGTTATCCAAGCCAGGGGAAAGGCCAGGACATGGCAAAGCAGGGGACAGGCAATGATATGGCAGGGTAAGGGACAGCCTATAATATGGCAAGGCAGGGAACCGGCTAGAATAGGGCAAGGCAGGGGACAGCCTAGAATAGGGCAAGGCAGGGAACAGGCTAGAATAGGGCAAGGCAGGGAACAGGCTAGAATAGGGCAAGGCAGGGCACAGGCTAGAATAGGGCAAAGCTGGGGACATACTAGAATAAGGTAGGACAGGGGACAAGATAGGATAAGGTAGGGTGGGGGACAGGCTAGGATAACCCAGGCCAGGGGACAGGCCAGGATATGGCAATGCAGGGGCCAGGCTAGGATAAGGCAGGGCAGGGGACAGGCTAGGATAAGGTAGGACAAGGAACAAAATAGCATAAGCTAGGGCGGGGGACAGGCTAGGATGACCCGGGCTAGGGGACAGGCCAGGATATGGCAATGTATGGGAAAGGCTAGGATATAGCAGAGTAAGAGGCAGGCTATGATATGGCAGGGGACAAGCTAGGATATGGCAGGGCAGGGGCCAGACTAGGATATGGTAGGGTAAGGGGCAGGCTAGGATATGGCAGGGCAGGAGACAAGCTAGGATATGGCAGGGCAGGGAAAAGGCTAGGATATGGCAGGGCAGGGGACAGGCTAGGATATTGCAGGCCAGGAGACAGGCTAGGATATGGCAAGGCAGGGAACAGGCCAGGATATGGCAAAGCAGGGGACAGGCTAGGATATGGCAAGGCAGGGGCCAGGGTAGGATAAGGCAGGGCAGGGGACAGGCTAGGATAAGGTAGGACAAGGAACAAGATAGGATAAGATAGGGCAGGGGACAGGCTAGGATGACCCAGGCTAGGGACAGGGGCAATGCAGGGGAAAGGCTAGGATTTGGCAGGGTAAGAGGCAGGCTATGATATGGCAGGGGACAAGCTAGGATATGGCAAGGCAGGGGAAAGGATAGGATATGGCAGGGTAAGGGCAGGCTATAATATGGCAGGGCAAGGGAAAGCTTGGATATGGCAGGGCAGGGGACAGGCTAGGATATGGTAGGGTAGGGGGCAGGCTAGGATATGGCAGGATAGGGGACAGGCTAGGATGAGGCAGGGAAGGGGACAGGTTAGGATGAAGCAGGGCAGGGGACAGGCTAGGATAAAGCATGTCAGGGAACAGGATATGATAAAGTAGGGCAGGGAACAGTCTAGAATAGTGTAGAGCAGGGGACAGGCCAGGATAAGGCACTGCAGGTGACAGGCTAGGATATGGCAGGGCAGGATAGAGTACCTTAAAAAACATGATATGGATATATAAGCCTTTTAAGCCTGCCACAATATCCCTTCCTATACTAAGCTCCTATACTAACCTGTGTAGGCCTATTATGCTGTGTCTGTCTAGAACTACACTGTTCTTGTATTTCTATGTCATCAAATTAGAACAAAATTCCATGATTACTCGATCAAACCTGAAAGCTCATGCACCCTACAACATCTTAAGTAGTTATGGTCAAATCAAACATAACATGTTACAAACAGGAATAGCCATAGAACAGTGATTTATGAGAAGATGTGCCTACCTCAAGTCCATGGACCATTCAATTTTGAATCCTAACTGTTTCCTATGCACACATTCCTGTGACATCATCAATTTGTGTGATCCACATATAGTCACTACTGACTATCTTTATGACTAAGTTATATAGTCCCATGACTATGGGTGCCCAAAATATGATGGTATAGTCACTACTGACTATGGGTATTATTATCAGTGCGATTTTATTATTGATTAACAGGGCAAAGGATTGACTCAGATGAAGATTGATATGTTGAAGAGTTCCTAGATTTTCTAAATGTGTAGTGAAATTCCTAGATATAGAGTTTCTAGACCCATTGATGAGTTTAGATACATATGTTGAAGAGTTCCTAAACATGTGGATGAGTTTCCTAGATACGTGGAACAGTTTCTAGATGGGTGTCTGAAGTCCCCTCTCAAAATGTGCATCTGTTGCGGATAGTGCGGCTCCCCGTCGTGCGGCTCCGGCCCGTACGGCTCCTGGTTGCAAGCCTCCTGGTTGTAAGTCCCCTGCACATGGTTAGGCCTGTGTCCATGCCAGTATGGGAAACATAAGAATTTACATATAAAATAGCAGAAAATGAACTTTAACTTCTGAAGAACCATGGCCTCTTATCTAAAGTCACTACCGATAGAAGCTACTAAAAATACTAAAAGTGTTCCCAGGGGATGAATTCTTTGGTAATCCTCCCAAAATCTGATGTGCAATGAGTCATAGATGTATATTTGCGGGTAAGAAAATTTGGTTTTGAGGGATTGAGTCTCACTTGGTTAAACGACGTAGCCTGTGAACAGGCAAGCAGAACGGATAGCCCTTGGGCCCTCTGTTGGGCTGTCCTTTCTGCTCGCCTGCTCATACCTTTGCTACTCACAATTTAGATCCTAATCAGCTTTCCCACATAATGCCGACCCTATGAGGTGTGGTTGGATCCCCTAGACGTGTTCAAGAATCCCTGATAGCTCCCTCTCCTGCGACTCCCGCTCCTTCGACTCCTGCCCCTGCGACTCCCGCCCCTGCGACTCCCGCCCCTGCGACTCCCGCCCCTGCGACACCCACTCCTGTGACTCCCATGACTCTCAGTACTCCCGCTCCGGCAGCTCCTGCTAGTGCGACTCCCGCTCGTACTGCTCACGTTGACAGATCCTGTCCATGGTAAAGTGGCCTAAAATATGATAAACTACAGCTTGACTTTCTAAATATGTGACTAAAAGTAAAATCAACTCCTGTGTTTGTCGCCGTCTTGTAATATGCACTTGGAAAAGCTTTTGGTATACAATTAATTCATAAATCAAGTAATTTTTATCGTATTTGGACATACATGTAAATAGAGCATTTTGATCAGAATTTTGTCAGGGTTTCATTTCCGGCTTCAACCAAGAGCTAAACAGAGTGAGACACATTTTTCAGGAACATCGCGGTACTCGGAAATTCCCCTTCAGAAATCGGCTCACATGCTGAACAGAGTGGAATGATGATGCGTTCTACTCACGATTTCGGGAAGTCAGCCCCAGAATCCACAATTTGTGGAATACAACCACAATATCTCATCCTCTTGTACTAAATACATTTATGTAAGACGTAGGGCATGTGAATTCAATGTCAGATAATATTAAATGGGCCTACTTTGAGCCATAAGTTGAGGTATTGTTGTGCCAATCTTTTTGCGGAGGCTACAACAGATGTCCTTAGAGCCAGGATTGCGGGTTCATATTTCAAAATACGCAGCAGTTATTTAGGAACTCGATTTTGTTCCGAACTTTTTACTCTTTGACCGGCTTCATTTTGCCAGCGCCTAGCTGGGTCTTCGCCAATGTAATTTTGCAGAGTAACCCAGCTACTGAGCTGTCCGCAATTTCACTCACAGTATAAGATGATCCAAATCTGTCGATATGAACAGAATTTGAGGACTTACCTTACAAACGTTCAGCAGGAATTTATAAATTTTTCTTTTGCCTATGCCTCGGGGATTTTGGTCTAGGTGCACGGTCAATATATATTTCAAGTGACTTCAGAGTGGCTCGGTAAACCTAATTGTGGAATAACCTGGCTACTGAGCTGTCTGAAACTTCAATGGCTATCAGAGAGGAGCCTGATCTATCAATATCAACAGAATTTGCGGACTTACTATTTATATATAAGCTACCCTGGATGGATTCCTACATTTCCTTACGGCGTTATCTATTCTCGGCATCCCCATGCACCCACCATGTTGAATTTGAACAAAACATTTTTTGTTAAACGCAGTTATACTATCCAAAATGTTTGCAAACGCTCCATATTACCTGTAGGAGTAATAATATTACAGTGAATGTCCGCAATTTATACTGCCAGATAGCCAAATGTTGTTTACGAGTTGTTGTTGTCTCGAACATAAGTAAATGATTCAAATGTGATGACACACATCATTACAGCTTTTCAGCATACCCTCCATATAAAGAAATGATTTTAGATGTATATTGGGTATGTTGTCGTCATCATAAAGTGGCCATATTCATATAAACTCTTTTTGTGACCACTGCCCACACTGTTTGCGCAGAATAACAGCTATGGAGTAAATAACCTGACGAGTCAATTTTCGGGAGTAAACTTCACCGAAAAACAATGAATCCTCTCTGATTTGGCCATGTAAGTAGTGATTTATGGCAGATTACTAAAGAATAATTTGTTTTCTTTAAGTTGACAGCATTTTCGGGAGAAGAAACAATGAGAAATGGTGGAAAATGGAGTTGAGCCGAGATTGGTCATCAACCTCGCCTGACTGGGCTAGATTGGTGAAAAGTAAAATGTTAATCTCTCTAATCAAGAAATACCTAATTAAGACTTATATATAGTTAGATCTGCTGTGATTCGCCCAGTTTAGCTGTAGCCTACAGACAGTGGAAAGTGGAGTGAAGACATCGCGTTAGGGACAGGCCAAAAAAAAGTTAAACCCTAAAACAATTTTTACTCCCCTTATATATGTTGAAGTATGCTATAGGTATTCCAAATCAGTTTTATTTTTGTTTCTAACTTGATTAGAAGCTGAGAAAAATGGATTTGAAATGTTGGATATGGGGAGTGCATCTGCTATATGAAACTGTGATTTGGGACTGGCTCTCTGCTGCCAGGCAGACTACCACAAGGTAGGGTGTCTTAGCACATTTAGTGATGCCAAAGGTGGGAAACTACATTTGAATAGGTAGGTATGCGGCATAATGGAAGAAGGATTAAGACCATGTGGGAAAATTGGGATACCTGGAGGAATGCACAAGACCCTGGAGGTAACATTAAAACATGCACAATGGGTATGGGAAATACTCAGTTTGGAATATTTAGAAGAGATAGAGGGACACAGAGATGGTGATCATGCAGGATATAAGTTGGATAGGAAGACCTGGGAGTGATGGTCAGTCTAAATAAAGGAGTCACCCTGGAGGTAGCATCTGATACCATCAGTTGGGTTTGTAATACATGGGGATGTGGGACACTGGAGGAGGGATGGGGGACCCTTGAGCATGGATGCACTGGAGGTACAAATAGGGGACCTGCAGGAGGGGAAAGGTTGAGATGGAGGAGGGGTGGGGGACCCTGGGGGAGGGATGGGGACACTGGAGGAGGGATAGGGGACCCTGGAGGAGGGGTAGGGGACCCTGGAGGAGGGATAGGGGACCCTGGAGGAGGGGTGAGGGACCCTGGAGGAGGGATAGGGGACCCTGGAGGAGGGGTGGTCATAATGGTACAATGTATCAACATCTATGAATAGGGCCAATCATCTAAGTATAGTTTACCATATATGTTATTATGTAACAATGTAGTACTATCCTAGAGCTTGCAGGTGGCAAATCAGTGTATATGGAGCTATAGATAGCTAGTTAGACACCAACATTTACATGTCCTGGTGCTTTCAGGTGCTTTAACCAAAAAACCTAAAAATTGAAAAAATGCAATAGCATGTAATATAGAATTACCCCTATGGTGCGGTGAATTTTGGTGATTCAATATTTGATGTCAATTTGCACTGTTTAAATGGTGTCATTATGTTATTAAATCACAGGGGCCAGATAACTTACATAACTGTGGAAACCTTTGGTCTCTTCTTGTTGGCCATCTTTTTTCTTCCAAATGGATCACATGACATCACACAACTCCCAAAATGAGGCTCACAGTGTGAGCCAGAGTGAGGGTGTCTCCCATGTACATGGGGACCTCCCTCTGTACAGCATTCATAGACCCTCACACCATGGTGCCACCTGGTGCATTACCCGGTCCCTAATCGCGTATGCAACTCATCACATAGCCATGCGTGACACGTGCTGAGGAGAGATTGAGGCCAAAATGCCTAGACCATGGGTTTGTTCGGCAGACCTCATGGTAAAATATTATTATTTTGATGAAAATAGCCGACTAGGGGGAGGCATGTGGCATGTCTGACCTCTGGGAGGCACAATCTAAACCTGTCTACTGTCTTCAGGGTCAGACTCGCATTTCCAGTCTCGAACTCCACTACCCTCCGTACGTAGGTGGGTGGAGTTGGTGACTGGAGGTACGAGTCTGCCCAGGGGTATGGTCGAGATGGTAGACTGGTTAGCGTCCGTGTCTTACGCGGGAGAGTCCCGAGTTCGATTACAGGGCAGTTCATAGACGTATCATGTAATGTCTCTAGAAATTAAATCCTGCACGTGCGTTAGCCTGAGATATCTGCAGGGTAAATATCCACTTTCCGCATGCAAATTGCCAGAATCGTGGGATATATATATATATATATATATATATATATATATATTGTTATGTAATGTCACATGAGAATGATCACATTTGAGCTTATTAACAGCATTATGGCCCCTAATGGATTGACAAATCGACAAGACACTGCTAGAATATGGTCACTCTATTTTATCCAGCCTTCTCCCAGTAGAGCAGTATAGGTATGGTGCCCGACTGTTGTGTGGGCGGCCAGGGTTCGATTCATAGATGAGCTTTTTCCTCTGGCTATAGCTGTCATAGCAGCAGTATTTTTGTATAATCCATGTGTCTATGCCAACAAGAGCCTTACTAATGTCCTTTTATACTGTAAATCTGCAGTATAGGGCAATGTGCAGCTACACTTAATTCTGACAGTGTACAATGTCCTATGATTCTTTCTGTGCAAGATCTGTATAGCAGGTAATAAGGAATATCAGAGTATAACATAGAATTATAGGATTATGCACGTGTTTGGTTCCTGAGTTATACCCATCAGGGACCCCTTATCACAGCGAATTGGCACCCCAGCATTTCTATTATCTCTGACCACCTGTGCTACCATGGCCAGCACCATTTTACGAACTTGGTCATGTAGACACTCAAACGGATATACATCCACGGTATCAGGACTGAGGGTGTCTTTACTTCCCAACTCAACCAGGACAAGCCTGGTATTGATGTGTTGAAAAGAGTCATACTCTCCAGTGTTTTTCACACTCTCCAAAAGCTGAGTCCTCCCTTCATCTGTACTGTAGGCCTGGCAGTGCGTCATCACTATCATGTAGTGTTTGAATGTTTGCGCGTTAAGAATCTATACAGGTAAGAAAAAAACAGATGTTGTTTAATATGCTATCTTTATTGCTTGACTATCTTCATCGAGATAGCCAGACATAGTCTATAATTGTATGGGTGGAGGTATCATTCTATGATGGGTTGTTACATTTACACAAGCTGTACTGTGGTGAAAAACACTTATTTTATTCCAACTGTGAACCTATATGTGTTCTTGCATTTTCCCCATACTCCAAACAACTCGTCAAGGTTATGTTCATTTCAATACCATGATATTTAGCATTGAGACTTTACTCTTAATTCTATGATTGGTTACATGTCAAACTGATATAGGACCGGCTCTAGAAGCAGAATTTTTCAAAGAAAAGATAAAAACAAGCCATTTTACCTTAGCCTCCTGCAGTTCTTTGATTTCAGCTTCATACTTTCTATTGTTCCTCGCACTGCACACAAAGACAATCACATCGACACCAAACTCGTTTGATTCATTGATGTACTGAAGAAGAAAACAGAGTGTTACAATGGATAGGTTGAGTTGAATTGTCATAATTTCTCAATTTTAGTGATGTCATTGTTATATGGTAAATGGCAGGTTCGCATTATTTCTCATCTCAAGGTATCATTGCAAAATTATTATACACTACTTATATATTTGACATGTGTATGTACACAGACTAACATTTAAAACACTTCTATCTCATGTTGTAAATCCCCCATGTACCATTCCTTATCAGGCCCCTATGAATATGACCCTGGGTCATCAGATTGCCACCTTCGCCAAAACAGTGTCCGGTCAGTTCCCAGAGCTTAAGAAAGCAGTCCTACGATGTGATGTACAATTTAGCTCATAGCAAAACCATGTATTGGACTATTTGAAAATAAAAATATTACTTTTTCCATGGAATGGTGAGCAATATCGCAAACAGGTGTATCAATGATAGTGATTCGCTGTCCCTCAAATTCAAAGTTAGCTGTTTCTACTTCCACTGTTGTCGGGCCTGCGCTGGAAGTGGACTTGAAGACATCTCTACCAACCAGCACGTTGCCAAGTCTGCTCTTTCCAGCACATTTTGACCCAACAAGCATTATAGTTATAGGATCTGTTTGGGTGGAGGAAGGGAAGATAGAACTGGTCCCTGGTGGAAGACATGTCCAAAGTTTTTCTCTCATCTTCAAGATATTAACGATTTTGCGTGTGATAGATGGAATATCATTTTCTGGGATAAAATGCACAGATCGAAAGGCCTGCAACATTTCAACCTCTTGTCTTGTCAGATAACTACCAAGATCAGGTTTGTTGGCCTTTTCGTTCAGGCTCCTTCTTGTTAGGTTAACCGCTGGTTTGTCTTCCAGATCAGCCTGCTGTGCCGGCAGGACGGTTGATATAGAGTGTGCATTTAAAGACGGCTGCTTGTCTGTTGTAACCTTGGTGCCTGGTAAAAGTAAGACCGTACCTTTTTAACACTATTTTGTTTTGATTTTAAGTCTAAATCAAGGAGACATATACTCAAGTGTAGGGTCCCACACTCGGATAGTGCATAAACCTTGACATTCTGATTATTACAAACTGATTATTCAGCGCAAATAAAATATGTTATTACTTGTGATGAAATAGTGGTCATTAAAAATTCAATAAGCCCATGCTCTGGATAACCCACAGGGATAATGCTATACATAAGGATATTATGTGCTTCAATTATCAGGCTTAATAAACATCAGGCCATGCTGTGCCAGACACAGATCAAGGTCTAATTGTATTCCACTTCTACCTAATTTAAGGATGGTTGTTCAACTCTAATTGTTCAAGATATATCTGATGAATGGAAGATGGTTGAACGGACAAAATGGAGATTCCCTCAGTCCATAAGGCAGGGAAGGAAGGGTAAAAGGCATGATTATTTGCCATGAGGATGACGATAAGGTGTTTTTCTAAACTCACTTAGTAATACGAGGGTCACTACTATTTTGTATCAGGTTAAATGGGGGGTTTGCCCTTTCAGTTGGAGGTGGTGTATACATTGTACTATACACAGCAGTGCCTTAACCCATGTGCCATTCAATCCGAAAAGGGGTGCCGAAAATTGACATTTTCTAGCTTTATGAGTGAACAGCCCCCTAAAGTTGTCCCTATGACAACGAGTTATTGTTCCACAAAAACTGTTATTTTCAGAAAGCGTTTTAGCATTAAAGGAATCTGAGGTGCATTAGCACTTCATATCAGGTTGTAGAGGGAATTTCAATATACTGCTCAGAATGGCCCCAAAAGGGAAATTGTTATGTCAACCGTTAAATACCCAGTATTCTGAACATTTTTAGATTCGACAATTTACCCTTACCTGTGAGTACATCAGTTGATGTAGATGCTGACAGCCAAGTGTCATATCCAGATACCTGATCTACACTGGTAACAGACTGTAGAGCTTGCATGTACCCTGCTGAGGCCAGGCCTCCCTCAGGGATGAGATGACCTTGGTGTGTAAGGGCCATGGTCCTCACAAGGGCATGGTAAGCACTTGTGTCACAGGTGTTGATAAAAGCGATTAGACGGTCAACAGACTCACAGTTTGTCGCATTCAACTACAAAGAACAGAAAAATAATGAAACATGTTCACCAACAAGCTATTTCTGGATACTTCCAGGAAAAGAACAATATATATATATTTAAATATATTATATATATATATATTTATTTTTTATGGAATACGGCAGTCCCATTGATTTAACCAAGGGCTCCTGTATTTAACACCCCCCGTTAAATAACCCATGGCCGTATTTAACGGCCTGTGACGTCATCAAATATGGCAGTTTGTTTACATTTGAACGACCTAGAAAATGTCTTTTTAGGCTTCCCGCTACCATAATTTTGAAAATTTGAATCGGAAAAGATTAAAAATAAACCCAAAGGAACACTCGTTTTAGTCTGTTGACAGGGTTATTTCACTTGTTGAAGGGGGTGCCGCATTTCACGGCCTCGTGAAATACGGCACCCCTTCAACTCGTGAAATAACCCTATCAACCGACTAAAACTCGTGTAGCTTTGGCTATATATATAATTATATATAAATAGATACTTCATACTTTATATATATATATATATGTATATATATATATGTATATATATATGTATATAAATATATATATACATTCATATATATGGTGATCCCCGTCTTCCCGGGAGTACAGAATACATGAACAATAATGGGGAAGCGTTCCCGTCATACTTTCTGCGTCTAGATTATAATCAATAAATATTCACCTATATTTCTTGGCCATTATGTAAATTATATAAATGATATCACCATCTGATTCACCAACAAATATTGAACATGATGTCATGATTACCTACCCGCATCCGTTCCTCGTCGCTCTGTGTGATGACACCCATCTGTTGTAGGTGTGCCCATACATCGTCTAGGCGCAAATTGTTCCTTAAGATGATGCGATGCTTGTTCAGTACCTTCTTGTACCGACTAGACATGACCTGCTGGACATCTCTTCTGTCCCACGCTGCCCCAGCTGACATTAAGAGAATTAATTCCAATAGTAATTGGTGTATAGGTCACAAGATGCTGTTTACACATTAAAAAGAATCAGAAGATGTTGTGTGTGTAGATACATATATATACATGCATATATATATATTTATTATACGATTGAACGACTCATCGTGCTTTTTGGGTGATATCCCCGTGCTGATATCTAGTGATATCGGCACTCTTCCGGTGGATATCGGCACTCTTCCGGTGGATATCGGCACTCTTCCGGTGGATATCGGCACTCTTCCGGTGGATCTGAGCGATTCCGAAATTTCGTCACACATAAAATCCGAGGGTTCATGGAGACTCGAACACGCTACATCAAGACTTAAAGTCCGTCGTGCTAACCACCACGCCGTGGCGGCGCTGGTAGAGGGAGAGGGCGAAACAAGGAGTCTACAGGCGGATTTCCAGCCCTGTAGGACCATTATTTACAGAGTTACAGAAGAAAAGTCATTTTTTGGTATAATTTCTTTTAAAATCAATATTTTTTTTAATTTCTTTTTTACTACAAAGGTAGTAGTTGGACTTTATTTACCTAGTCGTTAAAATAATTTTAGGGGGGGTTTTTCACAAAAATATAGCCCCTTTAAAATTGCTACGTTTCCACTGGCCCACCCTCAGGCTCGAACCAGGTATCCCTTGAGTGTGAGCCATCCGCGCTAACCGCTCGGCCACAGCTGATATGGTACAGTGCAGGGGGGAACGCTGCATATATTGAAGTATAGAGCTTCTGCTTCCTCACCTCCGCTACTGAAGAGTTCCACAACATGGCGACTGCACCCTCTGTACAAGACGACTTGGATATCATTCAAAATGGCGAAATTAGGTTCTTTTAAAGGTAAATAAGGACATTTGAATCAATAAATCGTTTAATAAACCTAATATTGTATGGCTAACACCCTCACTCGGGGTTGTATGGCTCAATATCGTCACTCGTGCTACGCACTCGTGCCGATATTGAGCCATACAACCCCTTGTGAGGGCGTTAGCCATGCAATATTGGTTAAATATATGTATGATATCAGTCTGACCGGATAACATTAATATATTGGGAGCAGCGGCAAATGGTGGTTCCTAAGGTACATACCAGGGGGCGCCCAAGCTGGCCCCACCTGTTTCATATCCGCCCACCGCTCGGTCAGTCTGTGGTCTAAACATCTAGGGAAGTAGGTCGAATTCTCTTTTTATTTGTTATTAATTTATTTTTTTAACTTTAGCCTGAAAAGTACCCAAAAATGGACTCACAAACTTCGACGCTGACTCATCCAGGGTGTGGCAAGTACTTTCAAAATAGGGGGGACTGAGGGGTATTTTGACCCCTTTTCAATTGACTTTTTAGGTTTGACCTTTTTGGTTTGTTTTTTTATTCTCCATATGATATTCAGTGATCAAACTAAATCAATCGAAGGTTGTTAGCAAATAAAATCATAAACATATCAAAATTCTGAAGCTGAGGGTGCCGTAGTGGCTTGAATAAGCATAGGGGCCTCAACTAAGCGCAGGTCTTGAATAAACGCAGAATGAATGAGGGTATTGAAATGAAAATTCAGGCCATTTTTGTATCTCGAATAAGAACAGGTTTTATGTAAGATAGGGGTTTCAGGCCGCACTGCCAGAGCACAGACTTTCGGTTATTTCTTACTCTGTTTTCACTATTGACCTAAATACGTATTATACATTCCAAAGAACAGAAGTATGATTATATTGGTGAAAAACTAAATCAACGGTTTCTGCAATGGTTTGAGCATATTGAATAGTAGCTTTCATTGAATGAATATGTGTGAATTAGGAAGTGTGCTCTGCATGTGCAGGCCACACCGTTGGCTTTGTTAACTAAGAGCACCCCAGAAATACTCTGTATTAAAGTGACATGGTCCGATGATTAGGGCTCAAAAATTAATTTTGTTAGAAATGAACAGAAATGTTCAATACGGCCATACTACATGCCCTACCTATTTTATCTAACATTATTCCCCATAATTCAGCTTAGAATTCAGTCCATTGTTAGTTTCTTGCTCATTTAAGACTTTTGGATTGCACGCTATAATTCCCCCCATTGAAACTACACTGTAAAATACTGAACCCAAGCCAAGCTGGACACTCTAAATGGGCTTCTATTAGTCATAGATGGAATTATATTGTACCCTATCCTCCAAATATGCTATTGTACTAACATTTAGAACACATCTAAGTAGAATTTAAAATATGAAAAAAATCGGACCATGTCACTTTAACATGGATTTCCGTTGGAGGGTATTGGAGTAGACTATTTAGAATTATTTCATTGGAAAGTAGAATGTATGCATATATTTACATATAGCCTACATTTTACATGGACTTCCAGATCTACAGATAATCTATTCTAAAAAGCACTTGTCACCTTAAATGTTGAGGAGCCTATAAATGTAGGCATATACAATTATGCTCCACATATGTTTACTTTTCCCCACATGAATGCTTAAGTGATTGAAAAATAATTAGCCAGGGGATATACACATTTGTGGAGCTTAGTGTTTTATCTAAGATCTCCCCTTTTTAGCATGCACGAAAAATCCAACTGTTCCGTAAACAAGAAAAATAGCCTGAACACCCTTTGTAAGAGCAGAGAAATGGGACCATCGATATTAACAAACGCACGTGCGCTTAAATACACGCCACCATGGCATTTCCAAATGATGAATCAAAAAGAAACATTGCCTTATCTAAGGAATTGTGTTGCCTGGTAAATGTAATAGAGAATCACATTGTTAAGGTGGATCGCTACCTTGAAAATGAACTCATTGCGCTGGTTTCTGTGCATACAGCTTAAATGTATCTGAATGTGCCTCTATTGCATGCTTCGATACATGTATGAGTTCCCCATATCATATTGAACAATTAGACAATTTGAAGTAAAATTGAGCATTTTATGGAAATTTTAATATTTGATATATTTGTAGCTGGTAATATTTCCAATATTTGACATGAATTAGCGCATTGGCATTATTTTCTGATGAATTTTCTCAAAAATACTATAGAGTCTGTCATATTGATTAAAACAACCAAGATCTATCCTAGGAACATGGCGGCTACCAGCTAGGACGGCGTGAACAAGAGCTCCCGACATTTTCGTCAACAGACCGGAGTCAAACTAAACCAAGGGATTGAAGAATAGCAGAATCAACGCGTAAACTATCACTGCACACATTATGGCAGGAGCTGGCAGAGGAGGGCGTAAGCAGCCACACAGGGCAGGAAAAGAAGGTGATATGCTAGCGCTGGATGCCTCACCCGCAGATGTCATACATGCCGTCAACGCTTTAACAAGGCGACTCGCCCTACAAGAGAAGGCCACAGAGGGAATATTAGACACCATCAAAACGCTGAACGTGACAGCGGTGACCAATGCCAAATCCTTTAATGACATCCAGGACAGGCTCTCATCAACTGATGATACGTTGAAAGATATGTCTGAGACCCTAGCTGAATCTAAAAACGCCTTCAAAAAGCAAGCTGAAGTGTCAAGCGCTCAGACTCGTATGTTGACAGCGCACCAAACCAGATTTGACAAGATGGACGAGGGATACAAGAAACAGGTCTTAATTCTCGAAGGTGTCGAGGAAAATAAAGGAGAGAATTTGTATACGATAGTCAGCGGCTTATTTAATGACACCAAGGTAGGGTCTAATATTGAGCAGGTCGAAAATGTCCAACGAATCGGTCGGGTTCAAATGCGAAACAACACGAGGCAGGCTAGAAACCAAGATGGCGGCGCCCAGGCAGGGGAAGAAAATGGCGATGCGGCTCCTCGAAAACCTAAGGCTAGATCGATTAAAGTGGAATTTCGCAAGAAAACACTCAAGGCAGAGCTCATGAAAGGACTGAGGAACCTCCGACATAATGTCAGATGGACCAATGTATCCGTGGGTGATGAATTAAACAAGAGAGAGAGGCGTGAGTTCATTGACCTTCGCTCTGTTTACTTTTTGGCTAAAGAATGTGGTTATGACGCACAACTGCGGCAGCGGGCTGTAATCATAGAACGAAACAGCTATCCTCACTACAGACTTAACGACCTGCCTTTTGAAGATCTCAACCTAGAACTGGCAATACCGACGATGGTTTGATGTTTCACTCGAGCCACCACAGACTGTCCAACCTATATCCTGTCAACATTACCTACGAAGGCAAGGAGTATAGTAGTGTAGAACAGGCCTTTCAAGCAACACGAGCAAAGGCATGTGGCAGCAGGAAGCTTTATGATACCATCATGGTTCTCGAATGTCCATATGAAATGATGACGGCGGCCAAACAAGTAAAGGATAGCCAAGCTTGGGCTAAGGTAGCAGAAAAAACTCTATACCAGATCAACAAGGTGAAATTCTCCAAGCCAGAGTTCAAGGAGTACCTCCAAAGCACTGAAGACTGGAACCTATACGAGGCTAGCCTACACCCTGTATGGGGCTGTGGGTATCATCTGGGACAGGCAAGACAGTGCATTGATGGAAACATTCCCGGCGCCAACCTCCACGGCAAGATCCTTGAGAGAATCAGAGCAGAACATAATTATTTTTAATTTCTAATAAAAAATAATGAAAATACTTTAATACTTATCAAAATTCCATATTTTGAAAAGTAGCTCGGGACCCCTACCCCTTTTTTTCTCTTTTACATTTATTGTTTCTCTATAACTTAAACTGCCCTTAGAAATATTTTTTTGAGAAATTATGTTAACTTTGAACAAAGGGTAGCGACCCACCTTAAGTTACAGGTTGGCACATTTTACATTAATTTGACCATAGAAAAGTACCTGAATTCTGGTTGCCTAGTGAAGTCCAGTTGGCTGGTGCAGGCTGGGCGACTGGTGTACATTGTTTAGACAGACACGCACCCATGATCAGATTTGAGGCAGATCTAGAGAAATTGTGGTCATTCCAGGGATTCCGTCAGCTCTCAATGAGAGGACATACCAATCAGAGATTTTATCCCTGTTTAAACGAAATATGGTTGAAAGTTCTGCCCAATTCCTTAACTTACTGGATAGAAATCATATCACAGGAAGAAGATTTATGTCATGAGGCTCTCCCGAGGCTGGTTGTGCTTCATTTTAAAGTTGCCGTCACCGCAGAAACTATATATTTGTACACTCCCAGCAAAACATTGTACAATATCTCATTTCTTTGAATTCGTTGCCTTAAGGGTACCCACCGCCAATATATGCATATTGGAACTATCTATATAGAACTAGAACACAATGAAATATCATTTAGAATACATTTGTATATGTAATACCACAATGAATATAAACACCCTTCCGACCCTATTTCTTTTTTCTCTTCTCAGTGTAACCAAAACATTATGATGGGTCTTTGTATAGGGCGATACACTTACCCGTCGAAACCGTGTTGCCCTATCCTTGCCTATTCTCAATGTGAAAGCACTGAGTCACATCGAGGGAACATGTGACATTGTTATCAGCTACTTGACCCAAGTCAGACTGACTTTATCTAAGGAGACAATAAATGCCCTTTGCCACTATACTAAAGTCTGGCCGGCATGTGAAAAAGAAATACGGCTCATCTGTAGTATTTTCATGTCCTGTGACCACATGTCTCTGTGAAATAATTCAACAGATCGACTTTGACATTGTTTCATTTTCAATGAAAATGAAACTTGAATTATGTTTCATGAATAAAACATGGTTCTATGTCAAGCATAGAAGCAAACATTGTGCTTTGCTATCAGTAGCAGTGACAGTGCATGCCAGGGACCCGTGTGAGGATATATCTAGGGTAGATTCACCACTTTCGGACGCTTGTTTGCTTGGTTACTGCTCCGTTAATATTCCACCCAGAGTTATCATTAGAATATATATAGAGAGAGGAGTGTCAAAACTTTATAACCCAGCCAATCATTGATGAGTTATATGCCTTCTTAAATGAGATATCCACATTAAAATTGAGGAATTTAACGTTCCAATTTCACCTCATGTCGGACACCTTGGATTTCCTATATGAGTAATAGTGAATAATTTGTATTACTATTACGGCAAACATGGTCTTTGTCTACCAGAGATTATTCATATCAAACATGTAATGTCACACATGAGGACACAGTTAATTCTTATTTTGAGAATAGTATATCGACCCGGCTGGCTTGGTCCCAAAGTTCTCAGAGTATGAGCCGGCCGCATTATAGGTGGGCTGCTACTGCTGACATGTTAGCAGCCGTCTGGATGTCTCTATATATCCTGTGCTCCAGGGGGTATCAAGGTACACTTTGTATGCATCACTGGACCAGCCCCCCCCCCCTTCACATGCTGTGAGTGCTGAAGTCCTTTGGGTTCTCCCTAATACATTCAGCCAGGTACTTAATGGCATCGTTGTATGTCTCATATTCCAGAAGCTTATTAGAGGGTAGAGTAGGGTAACATAAATGCCAGAGACTCCTGGTTAGCTGGTACTTCTCGGAAGTGTCTGCCTGTCCACCAGACTGCACATAGACGCCTATCCGCGGAAAGCGCCACTGGTAGTTGGAGCACCTTCTCTCGTTTTTGAATTGTCTTTGTCTTCTCAATTTGGACTATCATGCCCAGTCTGTAAATATGAAATTCATGCGCTTTAACACTGCACTAGACGTTCTGCTTTCTAAGAAGCTTCTCTGTTAGATATTCAAACATCCTAATCATGTGTACCGGCAATATGGGTGAGACTCTCCTGACTTCCTCACCCAGTGTCCTGCTGGCACCAGACATACACACTAACATCCCCACAGGGGGTGCACCCTCACATTTCAGGTACTCAGAGAGCGCTGTAACATAATAACGTATAGGTACTGATTTCCTCCGTTGGAGTGCCTTGCATTCCCGCTGCAGCGCCTTCAGTTTCTCTGCAACATCATATATCACTGAATAAATGATAATGATGAAAAAAAAATCATAAACAGTGCGGAGACATGAAACTGGTATCCACGGTTCCAGTTTGTATTAGGACGCGGGTGACGTCACCTAGCAACTATTGGTGTGCCGCCGTGTGGGTAGTCCGCCCCTTATATAATACTAGTCTTAACATCAATACCTCACATAAACTAATCATGAACCAACACTCACAGCTGGTCTCTGTGGTCAAGGCCCTTGAGTACATGGCACTTCTGGTTTAGACTTCCAGACCTTCGCTATGGATTCCATGTAGAGCAGAAGTTTTGATATGCTTGATACACATTTTTTATTTCTATGGCTATTCAGATTTTTCAAGAAAAAAAGAAAAGAAGAAAGAAAAAAAAACTGGGGTGCAGGTGTGGAGCCCTCCAATTTATACAAAGGCAGCACCAACTAAACAGGACTCGTAACTTTGTCTAATGCGACAATGTCCCACCCTCTTAGGGCTCAAACAGGACCTTTTTGAGGTCTAATGTCACCCTCGGTACACTAGGCCACAAAAGTGATTCTAAAGCACAAATGACATCGGGCCTCAAATGGCATTAGACCACAAACAGTCCAGTATGCATCAAATGACATTAGGCCTCAAACAGATATCATTTGAGGCCTGATGTTGTATGTCGGGACATTAGACGGCAAACTGGACAGTATGCCTCAAATGGGTAAAGTTTGTGGCCTACTGTCGCATATCATTCAGAAGACGATAAAGCCTAATCACCTAGGAGATGAAGATGACATTACGCCTCAAAAGTGAAATTAGAACTCAGATAGGTAATGTTTGCTGCTAAAGACTGAATGACAAATACTTTTGATATAATCTTAGCTAGACCCATTGGTATATACTCTTAGCCACTGTTTGAGGCCTAATGTCACATAATGGAACATTAGGCCAACATATGGCATTATACCTCAAATGACCACAGTGATTGGCCTAATGTCACACTTTAGTACATTATAAGGACCACATAATTATGGCTCTGTCTCATGAGATTGTAACAATTGAAAAGTCTTTGACCGGGTGTAGTCTTTGACCTGTGTAGTCTTTGACCGGGTGTAGTCTTTGACCAGAGTAGTATAGTTTGTATCGGAATGGGACTATGCTTAAGTACTGTTTATTACTCATTGGACTTGCAGCCAATCAGAGGCCTCCATTTGACCGGAAGTGACTGTTGCCATGGTAACGTGACCTAGTTAGGCTCTCAGCCAATCAGAGGCCAGCATTCTAGGTGACTTACTGACCTACTTAGGGACTCTCAGCCAATCAGAGGCTGGCATTCTGGTAACCATGGTAACGTGACCTATTTAGTGACCACGTGACTGGTGACCTACTGACCTACTTAGAGACTGTCAACCAATCAGAGGCCAGCATTCTGGTAACCATGGTAACGTGACCTAATTAGCAACCACGTGACTCTTTTGTTTGTAAACAACACCACGTGCCACATGACATGTCACGTGACGTGTTTGTTTGTAAACAAAAGTGACCTTATTAGAGGATTAGTGAGAACATGTGACTCTATTTTTTTTGTTTTGTAAACCTAATGACTTATGATGTATGAAAATAAAAACACAACAAAAAAGGCATTTTCATTTTCTTTTATTCTCATTTTTTCACACAAAAAACAAGTTCAGCAACAGGAGCAAAAACAGCAGTAGCACCAGCAGCAGCAACAGGAGGAGTTAGCGCTAATTCTCCAGTCGTCGCGTTCAACCAGAGGCTTCTTAAGTGTGACAAATGATGGTTCTTTGTCGACACCAGTAGCAGCATCATCATCAGCAGCAGCAGCAGTAGCAGCAGCAGCAGCAGCAGCAGCAGTAGCGGCAGCAGCAGCAGCAGCAGTAGCGGCAGCAGTGGCCGCAGAAGCATGAGCAGTAGCAACAAGAGCAGCAGCAGTAGTAGCAACAGCAACAGAGCCACCATTCTCCCTTATATACACCTACTCTTAAACCGATTTTTACCTGCCAACTCATCCTCACAGTAGGAGGAGGAGATTAACTCGCTCATTTTCAGATTTTCTTTAGTCTTAAGTCGCTTACCATACGGCACACCTCTCCATGATCCCATAATCCTTTATACAGCTGACGCGTATTAAACCAATTACACCAATTATCACAGTCGGGGCTCTGTTTGAACCACCCCTCTCATGTCGATGGATCAGAGGTGGAGGGATCCAGGTGAAACTGGGATCTTACCACACCCACGCGCACACGTCTCGGGGGAGGGGAGAGGGGTTAGTTACACTCACCACCCCCTGTAGTTTATTGTATACACACTCACACCCATGATCCCATAATCTTTTATACAGCTGATGCGCATTACATCAATTATCACAGTTGGGACTCCCCTCTCATGTCGATCCATCAGAGGTGGAGGGATCCAGGTGAAAGTGGGATTTGGGTTTTGTTTCTCTTTCATCATCATACAGCAGGTGAAAACGGGATTAAATCTCTCATATAAAAAGGCCTACATTTACTTTCTTTCCACACACACTCTCACCACTACTACAACCACCACCACCACCACCACCACCACCACCGTCACCGCCGCCACCACCACCACCACTACCACCACCAACACGACCGTCACCACCGCCGTCACTTACACTCCAGGAGGAAATCTGAGCTACTCTTTTTTTCTTCTTTTTCTTTTTTCTTCAATTTTTCACTCTTTTTTTTTGAGAGAAAAAATATGGCACTCGAGAGGACGCGCGGACAAGTCTCTTCTTCTTCTCCTCCTCCTTCTCTACTCCGCTTCTCCCTAGCTTTTTTTTTATCTGAAAGTAGTGAACGTCACATACTTCAGAATCACACTTGTCTTGAAGCGGATTCTCATGAAAAGGAAACGCGCGGGAGGTGTAACAAGAGCGGAAAAGGAAAACATAGAGAAATGGCCGAGAGCTGTCTTCAAAGAACAGTCTTCAGTCCGACAATGTTTGATAGCCACCCTCAACGAACCCACTCGTTAGGCGTTTCATGAAAATAAAGCGCGCCCCTACTATAATACTGTGAGAATAAGTGCTATGAAACGATTCGACGACCACATCGGTTATTTGGAGGTGACCGCGTCTCCCACTCGGTGGGTGCGCGTGGTGGTGGATGTGAACACGATCTCGAAACGTTTTGTCGTCGTCACTTGTGATCCTGCGTTTTACAGTGTAACCGAATGGAACGCACCCGTTTAAAGCATACACTCCAATTTGTGATTGTCACGACAGCATTTGCACCGCTTATTGCTTCTTAGATGTGATCGCGTCAGAACAAAAAGAAAAAGAAAGCGGCAAAGTGACAAGCTTTGCCTAAATGATCAAAAAAAAAGATTGATCTGCGCCCCCTCCTCCTCTTCTCTCTCCTGCTCCTCCCCCTCCTCTTTTTTTTAGAAATAAATAATTGTATCAGACTCCAGAGGAGTCTTTTATGGACATTGAGTGAAAATAGAATTATAAAAAAAAAGAAAAAAGAAAAAAAGACTACTGCTGTTGCTGATGGTGTTGGTGTGAATAAAACGCACCACCAGCGCTCCCCGACAACCACTCATCACCGAACGTTCGACAGACAGACAGGTAGACTCTATAACGTGTGCTGCAAAAAAAAAGGTCCAGTGGTAAAAGCATACCATTCACGGAAATACATTTTGATCCTCGACTACAAGGACCCTTCAGTTGTATCATCAGCGGTCCTCTGGTTGTGGAAAATCACGCTTGGTGGATCGATTTCTGAGCGATGTGAAGAATTTGGTCACGCCACCAGTGGAAAAGATCTTTTACCATTACGGCGAGTGGCAACCCCTGTTTGAAAAAATGCAAAATCTGTAAGGCGTGGAATTCAGAGAAGGTCTTCCTAGCAAAGAGTCTATAGCGGGAGACGTGGGAGGAGGAGAAGGAGCAGCAGCAGCAGCAGCAGCAGCAGCAGCAGCAGAAGGTGATCTACGACCGCACACTCTACTCATATTGGACGATCTGATGGGTACTTCCAATCAGCAAGTGGTAGCTGACATCTTCACCAAATACTCCCATCACTGGAACGTGAGCATCATATATATCACTCAGAACCTGTTCCAGAAATTGCCCGACTTTCGAACTATGAGTCTGAACGCTCACTATATGATCGTTTTCAAGAACCCGCGCGACATGGGGCAAATAGCGAGTCTGTCTTGACAGGTGTTTCCCTCCAACGCGGTGGCTCTCTCTAGTATATTTACGCACAAACTCAAGCGTCCTCGCTCATACCTCCTTCTGGACTTCAAGCAGTCAACACCCGACGATCTGAGAATACGCTCCTCTTTGACATCTCTTTGACATCAGCTCGTATTCGTACCGCTAGACAAAAAAAAAGAGAAAGAGAAAGTAGTAGCAATGGCTCCTCATCGACTCGGAAGACACTATGGCACTCTTAAGCACTTAGCTAAGTGCTCGCCAGAGGATTGCGAGCATTTAATAGGCTCGGGAAGCGATGATTTGATCACGGCGTTGAGCGAGATCTGTCAGAATTTACTGGAAGGAAACATTCCGCTCAGCAACAAACAACTGGACAGTCTTCGAGAATCTGCCGACGTGCTGAGGGAGGTTAGCAAAATATCTACTTCCATCAAAAGAAAGAGAAGCGTCTTGCTACAACAGGGAGGATTCCTCATTCCGGCTCTCATAGGGATGGCCTTACCCCTTATAAAAAGCATTCTCCGTATATGAGACACCTCATTCCAGCACCACCACCGCTACCCCCATGACCGACTCAGAGCAGCAACAACACTACAAAAGCTTGGCGCTCGTGGATCCTGACACGCTCTCGAAAGCGAAAGCGTCACCACCACTACCACCACCACCACCAGCACCGCTTCGTCATGGTCTCGTCACAACTCCTGCTGCTGCTGCTGCTGTTGCTGTTGCTGCTAGTACTACTTCTACTGCTCCAAGGGTTCCTCCTCTTCCTGATGAGCGTACTGAAACCCTCTCTAACACCACCACCACCATCACTGCTGCAGCCGCTCCTGTCGCGGCAGCAGCAGCAGCAGGTCTACCTTCCAATATGCCCTATTACTACAGACAGGCAGAACAATCCCTTCATCCCAACGCAGCATTACACCAGGTGCTACAGTTTATCTACAGGGACTTGGACTTAGTGTTGAACAATCCTACTTTGGAATCGCGAGAGAAAATGTTGCAATACCGAAAGTTGTTGAAAAGGTTGCAATTTTTTCTCGCGAATCCCAACAACCACAACATCCCGACATCCTACTCCCCCTCGCCACCACCTCATCAGACTGGTGAACACCACGTCTCCCTGCTAGAGGGTTTGCTCCGACAAGTTCCGCAGAAGAAACGTGTCCCTACCACCAAGCTGTATAAGAGATTGCAAAACGCCAACTCGAGATGATGGGTAAGAGAACAGATCCTGCCCTTGGAATTAACATAGTGGACTTACTGAACGACGTCAGTAGGCTCAGAAAAAGGGTGGAGAGACCGGTAGGCTTCACCCCGTTCAAACAGGTGCTACGCACGGAAGATCCCACCGGCTCCTTGATCGGTAACTCGTTCTATAAAGCGAGCAGTCCCAAGAGACCTTTGAACATAAGAGCTGGCGACAGAGGAGAGAAACGAGTCAGCTCTGACAAGGAAGAAGAAACAGCAGTAGAGTATGGTGCGGCGGCCACCCCCTTCCACTTTGGTGGCGCTAACGACGACGACAATTTCCAAACTCCGACTACCAACAGATCATCACCGTCAAATACGCCGCTGTCGCGCTACTACGCGGAGCAGTATATTCCCCCCTCCACCATCAGGCCGAGTGAACCGAGAAAGAAAAGGAAACTGCGCAATCGACCGGTGAGAAGGACGAGATCAAAGCTAGTCTAGTGGAGCGCTTGAACTGAAGTCTGAAGGAGAAGCTGTGGCGCTATTTCACACACAAGCGCACGTATCACTACCTAGACGTACTGGACGATGTAGTGTCTTCTTACAATCGCACTCACCACAAAACGTTGAAAATGGCGCCCACTGACGTTAGCTCGGAAAATAGCGAAAGGGTTTTCTACAGACACAATGTCCCCACTAAGAAACAAATCGATGAAATATGGGAAAAAAAAAAGACGCCCGCCACCGACGTCATCGCTCCGGGTGACAGATTGCGGATGTTGAGAACTAAAGGTGCCTTTGACAAAGGGTACGAGGGAAACTGACGCGAGGAAGTGATGAACGTTGCTAAAACGTTGGGAAGCAGAGGGTTCGAGCTAGAAGACGACAGCGGTGAGGAGATAAAGGGCGTGTTCTACCCCGAGTAGGTTCAGAAGGTCTACAAGACTCGTTACGACAAGACTTACCTGATAGACGAGGTGTTGCGTCGCAAGACCGTGGACGGCAAAGAGCTAGCTTTCGTGCGTTGGAAAGGTTACGACGACAACAGCTTGACGTCTTTCCGAACTCACTTCGACTCGCCGCTCCTTCTGACCGAACCGTACGAAGCGGCTCTGAGTGAGATCATCCTCCCCACAGAATGTAGCAATGTGCAAGACGACGATATGATCATGGTTGTTCCTCTGCGCACGAAGGGTTCACTGGCTGAGGCGAAAAGAATTTTTGATAAGAAGAAACACAGCAAGAAAGACGCCCCCCATGTAAACTGGAACAAAGTGAACCAGCTGATTGGTCTGGAGAAGTTGATCTTGAGCGCTAACCCGCTAAATGAGACAGAGGCGCTTTATGTCATGGAAAAGACGCCAGGCACGGCGCAAGAGCAGCGAGTGAAATGGGGAAGAAAAAGGTTCAAAAGAGACGTCAACTTGAAACAGACGAGCATCGTATACAAACAGTTCCTCTCCACGTCCCGCAAGCGAGAAGAAACGAGCACCCAGGCGAAAAGTATGGTTGAACGCATGGAGCAGAAAATGAATGTGCGCTCCTTTCTGCCGAACATGTTCCCTGTACCTCCTATTTTCACCGGAAACAATGCCCACTTCGTCCAGTGCTTGAATAAGATCATGACAAATAGACTAGTGGGTGATAGCTTCCTGATCCTCAACAGATCCATCTTCTTGTACGACTTGCTGACGAGACGCGTCACCGTCCACCCGCCGAGACACACTTGCGTCCTCCTCATCGACCATCTGGCGGACATTCTAGGCTTCGGGGCGAAGACTCATTTCGATGCGACAACCACCGGCGTCTACATGATGGACCCCTTCGGAGACGTGTACTCTGTGTACATGCAAGTGCCTCTGTTACACTGCGTCGCGGTGGACAGGACTGGAAAGAATCGACGTGGGATGACGGCTATCAGTTTTCCGCATTTGGATTATTTCCCCTTGAAATCCAAGAGGTTGGACGAGGTCGGCGTCTACTTAAGAGACGGATCCGGGCATCCCATACCATTCAGTAGAGGCGAGGTGACCGTGACACTTCATCTGAGACCTGTTGAGCGTTAAAAAAAAGAAAAAAGATACTGCAACGCGTTCCATACTTTCCACCAAAGCGCACCACCGGTCAAGGGTACAGCGATTACTACAATGCGCAGCTGGGCAATGGCATCAATGTGTACAGCGGGCGCTCTTTCCAGAGTGGTCACTGTTTCAGTGGTGCTCTATTAGGGTTGATGCGCTCGGCTACTCCTCTGTTGAAGAAAGTAGGCAAAACTCTCTTCCGCACGGACGTAGCTAAAGATGTGATAGAGGCGTGGACTTTGAAGAACAGCGTGAAAGAGCGAGGAGTAGGCGCTCTCAAGAGGTTGGTGAGTACGGCCTTCTCTGGAGGAAAAACAAGCACCACCACACCCACGAAGAAGAAAGCGGGGACCGCCAAGCGACGTCGGCGCTTTCCTCAGACGGGTAGTGGCTCTTGCAACAGGCGCAGAGGGGACATCTTCAACCAGTAGACAGGCGGACGACCTATAAATAAATAGACCTAGAGGACGTCGGCGTCAGTCCATCATCAGCATGAAGAGAGAGAACAATGGCTTTCGAACATGAAAGCAGTAACGAGTGCGCGCTCTCTGAGCTCGACCTACACACCGTAGCGCCGACTCAGACGACTATCCTAAAGTTGTCTTTTGTCGGGATAGAAACAAAAAACTCTTTAGAGGATGGGGGTACCATCAATTTCACCATCAACAAGTCGCAAGAGTACACGGACCTCAATGAGAATTACCTTTATCTAGAATGCGAAGGGACGAAAGCGGGCGGCGAACCGCTAGTGGCTGCCGACGTAGTGACTCCGGTGAATAACTTGGCTCACTCGCTCTTCAAAGACGTCCAAGTCTCAACCGGTGGTTTCAAAGTATCTGGTAGCACCGAGACCTATCGTTACCGGGCTTACCTGGAAGGGTTACTCAACTACAACAAAGACGTGAAGGACGGTATCATGAGCGTCCAGGGTTGGCATCAAAATACACCCGGTCACTTTCACGACTTAACTGATGAGAATGCTGGGTACACTGAGCGCCGAAAGCTAATCGCCAACAGTCACTTTTCGCTGATGGCGCGACTCCACTTTGACTTAGCTCATCAACCGAAGTTGATCGTTGGAGAGACGGAAATCAATCTCACTCTCAAACAGGCGGCCCCCTCTTTCTATCTCATGTGCGCCGCTGATGCAGGCTTCAAATTCAAGATCTACAAAGCGAAGCTCAACATGTGACGAGTGCTGGTAGCGGATTCTGTGGCGGAAACGCACGAAAGAACATGGACCCTTCGACTACCCGGTCAACAGAGTGGAGGTGACGACGTACGCCATCCCTGGAGGAAACAGAGATCACACCTACACGCACTCCAACACAGGCCAGCTACCCAAGTCGATGATGATTTGCTTCCTGGACCACAACGCCTTCAACAGTAATTACCTGAAGAACCCGTTCGAGATGCAGCATTACAACATCAGCTCGCTTCAAGTGATGGTGAACGATCAGAAGGTGCTGAACGACGCCTACGTCCCCAACTTTAAGAAAAAGGCGGTCGTGAGAGAGTACCGTAAATTCTCGCGTATAAGCCTAACTCGCGTATAAGCCGCACCCCTTACTTTGACAAATTATATAAGCCGCAGAGGGGGTCTGAATATTGCGATTTTGGTACTGTAGTATACTAATAAAAACTCTCGTATAAGCCGCACCCTATATAGGCATGTTTGGTATCAAAAGAAAGCTGAGTCTGACTCGCGTACAAGCCGCGGCTTCTACGCGAGAATTTACGGTACCTGGCACTACACACGGAAACGGGGATGTACGAGGGCGCGCGCTCTTGTGGTATTTCATACGACGATTTCCTGAACGGTTACACCATGTTCCCCCTCGATCTAACCCCAGACAGGTTGCAAGACGGGTGTCGCGCCAACCTTATAAGGGCGGGTCAGCTGAGGGTGGAGGTCAGTTTCCGCACGTCCTTAGCGAAGACCACAACGGTGCTACTCTACTTGGTGTACGACAACGTCGTCGAGCTGACCCGAGATCGCCATCCCATCACCGACTACCACATGAACTGAAGACGGTGTGACGGTGGTAGCGTTCGAATACGCTTGAAATAAGTAGAGTGCTGAAGGAAAACGTTCACACAAAACATTGTTTCCTAGGTGTTTTCTCTTGTGACATTATTCCGAAGCACCCTATCAAGGACACTTGTTTCGTGAGCAACACAGATCCTCAACATTTACCATGTCAGCATTGGGTGGCGTTTTACGTGTCGAGGACTGGTGAAGTGTACTACTTTGATTCCTTCGGCTTACCACTGATGAGCGGGGAGTTCTTGTCCTTCCTGAACCGCTCTGCTTGGTTCAAGTGGCAAAGAAACCGTGTTCAACTCCAAGACACCTCTGCTGACATTTGTGGACCTCATTGCGTGCATTTCCTAATTGAAGCATGTCGAACAAGAAACCCGAAGAAATGCGTCATGTAAATGAGCAAAAATCCAAAGCTGAGTGACCGGACAGTGAGTCAGAGGCTGGCGATGCTGATGTTGTGACAGAAGCGGGGTGTTGCTACGGTGGTCCTTTCATGCAAGCAAAGGTTCTCTGCCTTGCCGAAATGGTGCTGGACTTATCCAAAGTGGTGCAATGTATGTTGGAGAACAAGAGTGGTGGGTGTGAGAGTGGCGAGGCGCGGCTTTGCGGTCTGTTGGGTTGCAAATCGAAGAACAAGGAGAAAAAGACAGTTGTGTGTGAAAAAAAAAAAGATTTGAAATGTGAATAAAAGAAATGAAAATAAGTTATTTTGTTGTGTTTTTATTTTCATACATAAGTTATTTTAAAACTAATCAGCTCATTGCCGACATGTTTACAAAACAAAAAAAAATAGAGTCACGTGCTCTCACTAATCCCATAATTAGGTCACGTTTGTTTACAAACAAACACGTCACATGACATGTCACGTGGCATGTGGTGTTGTTTACAAACAAAAGAGTCACGTGGTCACTAATTAGGTCACGTTACTATGGTTACCAGAATGCCAGCCTCTGATTGGTTGAGAGTCGCTAAGTAGGTCAGTAGGTCACCTAGAATGCTGGCCTCTGATTGGCTGAGAGCCTAACTAGGTCACATTACCATGGTTACGGTCAGTTCCGGTCAAATGGAGGCCTCTGATTGGCTGAGAGTCCTAACTAGGTCATGTTACCATGGCAACGGTCACTTCCGGTCAAATGGAGGCCTCTGATTGGCTGCAAATCCAGTGAATAATAAACAGTACTTAAGCATAGTCCCATTCCGATACAAACTATACTACTGACCAGCAAATTTCAAAAGGGCCAAAATGGGGGCTATGTAGACAGAGATGGGGGGAAAAGATTAATGGATATTTTAACAGAATATACTACAAACATTTGAATGACAAAAACCTTTGGTATATACTCTTAGCTAGACCCTTTGGTATATACTCTTAGCTAATGTCACATGATTGAACATTCGACCACAAACATGACATTATGCCTCAAATGGCTACAGTGTGTAGCTTCATGTCAGACATTTGTACATTATTAGGACCACATAAGGAGAAAGTTAGTGTTTGAGGCCTTATGTCACCTGTTTGACGTTACACTTAAAAAGGGACATTAGACTTTAAATAGGTAATTTGTCATGACACTAAAGCATTTGAATGACAAATGCCTTTGGTATACTCTTAGCTAGACCCTTTGGTATATACTCTCAGCTATTGTTTTACAACCCAGTGGGCACACAATTCAGTTCAACGTTGAATCAATGTTGAATCAACATTGAATCAACATTGACAACTATTTATCAATGTTGATTCAATGTTCCGTGCCCACTGGGAATGGGTGACTGGTTATCGCATGCCTTAGAAGCATTTGTTTAATTCTATTCTACAGGCCAAATAGTGAAACCTCCACTGGAAGTAAGGTATTAAAAAAGCTTCTAGCAGTATAACATCCTAACTCAATGAACAGCCCCAGCAGATTGCAGTTTGTCCATGGCTGTCATTTTTATTACTCGTCAACCATATCCTGCCATTTTATTGACACATGGCTATTGTTTATCAGTGTCTAAATGATAATGTATCTTTGAAAGAACACATTAGGTCCACATTTATATGAATAGCATAGGGATACAGTTTCCATGGTTAATTAACTGTATTGTTCTTATACCGCTGGGTGATGGTAATGCTCATCTAAGGAGTGCCAATCATTTGGCGAAAATGACGGGCCGATGCAATGTTGAAATAAACCACAGCCAGTGGTGGATCCAGGATTTGGAAAAGGAGGGGGCGCGCCCCCCTTTCTTGGCAAAAGGAGGGGGCGCACCCCCAAATTTTGGGCTAAATTGGGGTGTAAAAATAACAGCTAAACTCTTAACTACAGGCCAAAAGGAGGGGGCGCTACATCGGACATAGGGGAAGGAAAGTAGGTCTTAGAACAGATTAGTGCTGTCACCATGTAGCATAGTATAGCACTAGAAGACGTTAGTGCGGTATTTTGTAGCTAGGAGTCCCTTCCAGTTGGCCCAGGGTACTTTGTTTGCTGATTCATTGATAACGGAACATGTTGTCCGCAGAAAACCATCAATAATATTGCTATCATCAAACTGATGATGCAGATTCGAGTTCACTCTGGTCACAGGGCCGTCTCACATCAACAAAAAACAGAGAATCATACATTTTTTCTCCGACTATGGATTGGTCCAAACTCATCAGCACAGAGAGAAGTAAAGGCGTCGCCCTGACTCTTTTACCATAGTCAACTCTAGTTGACTCTGGTAGCAGACTCATGATGACTCTGGTGGAGGGGTCACAGCTACTCCAGTCATACCCCTTGATCCTTGTACGAATTGACTCTCTCATGACTCTATCAGTGCAGAGTCAAGTGCAGCTGACTCTTCCCACAGCAGAGTCATTTGTAGTTTGACCCTTCATGAAGAGTCAAATAAAAAATGTGCTGACTCTGATAGTAGTTGCATATGAAACCACCTGGTGGGGCAACCAACACTAATTTGGTATCAGTGGCAACCACAAGGCAGAGCCACAATCTATATTTTAGATATTTACATGCCACACAGTTTTGATTCTTTATAGATAATAGTGTGGTTAAGGGATGTCAATGGATAAGCTTTCCGGTTAACTTACCTGAATCAAATATGATAACAAACTGTACAATACATTCCAAGAACATCAACAGTATAGAGCTTAGTCACCATAATTGTGGGTACGGGAAATGAAGATAAGGCTGGGCACTAACTGTGTGAGATATAATGTGTGGCACTGCTTATTACTTCATATAGATCTGATATTGGCAAAATGTGTATGGCCAATGGTCTGTAGAATGTAGTGTGAGGCAGATATAATCTAGCCCTTTCACACAAGAGGAAGTGGTAGACATTACAAAATGCCTTGTTATTGACCTGTCTTGGGCAATAACCTCACCTACTCACTTCCCTAACAGGCCTCACCTGGCTTACCCACTAATTATACACACCTGTTGCCCCCACTCTACCCTGGTATAAATACACAATCCACCTGACCTGCATGCACTCATGTATTCAATTTTGACGCTTCAAACTCATTTGACTCTCCTCTAAAGGTGTCACTTGGGAGACAAACTGTGACTCTGGCTGTCAGAGTCGTGGCGACTCCTTTACTTTTCTGTGTGAGGAAAGAATAGAGTGACCACATCTTAAGGTAAAGCCAAGAATTGGGGATGCTGTTACATCACCCTTGAAAGGTGTGCGAAACACTTATAGTGTGGTCATAACTTGCTTATGATTATTATGAGTCCTCTTACAAGTGAGGGTGCAAACAGATTACATCTGTTTGCTAGCCCTCACTTGTTTGAGAAGATACTGAATTTAATATTTATGCAGGGTTGTGTTTGGAAACGCATTAGGCATTTGGAGGTGTGTTTGGGATTTATTTCTGAGTTAGTAAGGAAATGAGTTTGCTTACGTGATGACATAGAGGTTATAAATGACAACAAAGCAATTCCTTCTGTCATAATGGAAACTGATTTTATTAATAATTAACAGGACAGCATTGGATCTGCATGGATATAGATTGACAAATGGCAGAGTTCCGAGCCTTTTTAAATGTGTAATGGAATTTCGATATATATCTGAAGTTCCCTCTCATAAAGTCCATAATTTTAAGGGCTAGTATACATGTTCGGGAGCCCCTAGATCTGTCGTGGAGCCCCTAGGCTTGGTGTGAAGTCCCTGTAATCAGAATAGAAATTTTGACTTTTAGTCTTTTGTATCAGAGTGTGCCGAGTTCAACTTAAGATTTTATAAAATGAAAAAAAAACTACTTTTAACCTAATACTAGGGCCTATATTTAACTGTGTGTGAGTGGCAGTTTTGAGAATTAGGGCTAACCCCCTAAAAAAAGATTAATATTGGTGACATTGGACGCTCAGGCAGTACTGTGGAGTTTAAGGTCAGACAAAAAAAACAAATATCTCTCCCCCACCCCCCAGTCTAAAATCAGGCAAATGAGCTGGGAATACTTTTCAACCTAAATTGAGGGTCTATATCTAACTATGTGTAAGCGGCAGTTTTGAGAAATAGGGCCAACCCCCTCGAATAAAAAGATTACTTTTGGTCACATTGGCCGCTCAGGCAGTACTGTGGAGTTTAAGGTCAGACAAAAATACCAAATTTCTCTCCCCCCCCAACCCCGAGTCAAAAATTAAGCAAATGAGCTGGGAATACTTTTAAACCTGAATTTAGGGTCTATATTTACTTGTGTGTAAGCAGCGGTTTTGAGATTTAGGGCTATCCCCCTTAAAAAACAGATAACTTAAAATTTAAGTTGTCCACAGTTTTCCTGATCCGTTTACAATTATGACTACCGTAAATTTCTGTGCATAGCCCGGATCTTTTTATTTTTTAAGTAATATTTATTCAGGAGGGAACAGGTTAGGCTCCTTAATAAAAATTGGGCGGTGCCTATATTCTCCTGGCTCCTAAGGGCCTCTTTATAGCAACAGTTTTACAAACAAGTGGCGTGTACCAGGCAATCACAGAACTAATTGAGTCAAATTGTATGATATATAAGAGAATAAGAAGCAGGCTTAGGGAAAATGTGACTAGGGGGCCTATATAAAAACTCTGAGAATATGTCATAGAAAAAAAAAGCAGAGAACTTACTTTCTGAGAGAGGTAAGGAACTTTTTCCTGTTTTTCTTGAAAGCATCCAGAGTAGGGATGTACCTTTCCTCAACCCCTAGACTATTCCAATAATGAGAACATTTATAACTTATACTACGCTTAAAGGCTTGTAATCTTTTATCATATGTCTTAAGGACAGGGCCATCATGCAGTCTGGTTTCCCTGGCAGGAACTACCAGGTTAGTATCATGTTTAGTCATAGTGTAGGCGTGAATGGCAATTTGTTTCTGCCTTCTTTCTTCCAAGAAATTGATTTTCCCATCCTTATGAATGGTGGTTCTAGGGTGGTTCTAGGGGGTGAGTATAAGGCAATCTTCAGTCCTCTATTTTGTAACCTTTGACGTTTTGTTAGTAAAGATTTGTTAGTGTCATGAACGAGAATACCTCCATATTCCATATAGAGTAACATTTTAGTTTTATAAACTCTTAGGGCTTGTGCATAGGACATATGTCTTAGGCATCCAAAAATGTACAGCTTTACAGCTGATTTAAATCTCATATGGTTTATTTGTTTATCAAACTTAAGAAATTGATCCAGCTGTACGCCTAAATAGTTGTAATTTTCTACAAAGTCTAATTGTTTATTATTCAAATTTATTGCTGGTATCCTAAAGTTTTGTATTTGACCTGGGGTTCCAAATTTCATGCCTTGAGACTTTTTAGTGTTTACAATTAATCTATTTAATTTGGTCCAATGGGAGGAATGGTCTAGAACCACATACAACCCGCACCCAGACTTTGGGAGAACCCCATATCCTACACCAGGGGTCTGAAAATTGCAATTTTAGTACTGGTCTATACTACCAAAACCCCTCATATTATACCCAATCCTAGATTTTGATCATTTTGTATAACCCACACTGGGGGTTTGGTCTGCATATAACCCGCAGGTCATGGTACTGTAAAAGGTGTCAATTCTTTCATAGGAGCAATGATTGTA
Source organism: Harmothoe impar (assembly GCA_947462335.1). Lineage (NCBI taxonomy): Eukaryota > Metazoa > Annelida > Polychaeta > Phyllodocida > Polynoidae > Harmothoe > Harmothoe impar. The sequence goes on along the minus strand of OX381705.1, from coordinate 103,701,128 downwards.
CATGAGTTGGAGCCAGAAACATCTGATGATTGGGTCTATAAAGGGTGTGGCTTATACCTGGGATGAGAGTATTTTCCCCAATAAATACAACAGTACTAAACTCACCATAAGAAACTACCCTGTTCAGCTTTTAAGATCCTTCAAAGTTAAGATGTGTTAAATTCTACGGTACTGGGTACTATATTACTGGACGATACTTATAAATACCTCTCATCTAAATCCTACATGAAGCCACACTGAGCCGTGGCTTCAGGAGGTTTTTCGATTTTTACCCATGTATAGTCACATAAATCAATTTAATGATCAAAGGGGGGGGGGGGGTAGCTGCTTGTTTGACGTCACGCCTAGAGGGGGGGTCAAGCAAAACGTGACATGGGTGACATGGGTGACATGGGGGGGAGGGGGGGTAAAAAAAAGGCCAAAAAAGCGTGACATCATTTATGGACGGCCCCTTTTGATCACATTGTACGCACAGGCAGTACTGTGGAGTTTACACTGAGACAAAAACACCAAATTTCTCTCACCCCACCCCCGAGTCTAAAATTATGCAAATGAGCTCAGAATACTTTTAAACCTAAATTAAGGGTCTATATTTAACCGTGTGTAAGCGGCACTTTTGAGAATTAGGCCTACCCCCTCGAATAAAAAGATTACTTTTGGTCACATTGGGCGCTCAGGCAGTACTGTGGAGTTTAAGGCCAGACAAAAATACTAAATTTCTCTCCCTCCAGCCCCCGAGTCGAAAATTAAGCAAATGAGCTGGGAATACTTTTAAACCTAAATTTAAGGTCTATATTTAACCGTGTGTAAGCGGCCGTTTTGAGAATTAGGGCTAACCCCCTCAAATAAAACGATTACTTTTGGTCAGATCGATTGGCCGCTCAGACAGTACTGTGGAGTTTAAGGTCAGACAAATATACCAAATTTGTCTTCCCCCATCCCGAGCCTAAAATTATGCAAATGAGCTGGGAATACTTTTAAACCTAAATTTAGGGTCTATATTTAACTATGTGTAAGTAGCCTCACCAATTACCCACCCGCATCAGTTGGATGGCTGTGCCTACTGTTTACACAGGCATGCATGGGCCGAGTTTTCTCCAATCTCTCAGATACTCCCTCCATTATTTAATAGCTGAGGGGATTACCTGATGCTATATGACTGTGGGAATAAATTTATTATAAAGGGAAAACTTTAAGCTACATTTTAGTGGGTCCCACTCTAAAATCCGAAGCTGGTAACTAGAGTTATTAGCTTTAGAAGTAAGCTTTCTTGGGATTATATGCACTGTTTAAAAGATATGTGCCGCGCCCATTTTCTATTATGCCCATTGTGTAGAGGAGAAACATGGCTTTCCATTGATACTTAAATAGTGAACATAAGTGGTTGTTAACACCCGCGGCTTTTAATACTACAATTGTACACAATTAGTATGTGTATTGGGGATATGCAAGGGGGTGAGAGACCGCAACAAGTGCATTCACACCCCAGGTGCATAAGGGTATGGTCGGGGGCACTCCCCCCCCCCCCCACACCCCCGTGAGGAAGCTGTGAAAGTTGTGCATGGCTCAGTCTGAGTGACACCTAGGGGGGGGTCCATGTAATGGCGAGTTTTCTATGGGACACTCCTCCAATAGAAGACTCATTTTTCCAATGAATAATCTCGAATTCTGTTGGCTACAGACATGCTAGAGACAAAATTAAAACTGTTTTATTATCCTAATGGCATAGCGCATTGATAGAAATCAAATTTATAACCAGATGATACATTCTTAATTTCTCTTTGGTAATGCTAGTGTAAGTGGCAGTTTTGAGAATTAGGGCTCACCCCCTAAAATAAAAAGATTACTTTTGATCACATTGGACACTCAGGCAGTACTGTGGATTGGCTCTGAAGACCGAATTGGGTGCAGTAAAAAAAAAGCAAATGACCTGTGAATAGATTCAGAGAATATATAATTCTAATCAGTTTATGATACTCACAAAGTGTGTATGAAATGGTGAGTGTGGTTGATCTGTTGGGAGCCTTCCTGAGGAGTTGGGAGCCTTCCTTAGTCTCCAGAGCAAACGATGACAAATCTATCCACGTCGCTACGCTATGTTACTAGGAGCCAGCGTCTGCCGCGTACCGTTGTCACGTAGGCCGCTATTGGAGACTGTGGGACGTACGGGCGCTCCCATTGGCCAGTGCCCCCCACACGTATTAAATCGTACTTGTAAGAAATTACTATGCGGCAGACTCTGGCTCCCAGCAGTGACGAGTAGCACAACGTATGGATTTGCCGGTGTTTGCTCCGGAGACTAGAGCCTTCCTGAGGAGTTGGGAGCCTTCCTGACTTGTTGGGAGCCTTCCTGACTTGTTGGGAGCCTTCCTGAGGAGTTGGGAGCCTTCCTTGCGTGTTGGGAACCTTGGAGTAGAAACTAAAAATAATAAATCAATCCTTTTTCAAAGAAATGACCAACGCATGCGATTTTTTAACCCTCCCCAGGTAAGACCATGTACTTTTAGAGAAGGGAACCCCCCCCCCTCTGGAGATATTGCATATTGTAGTGGGGGGGGGGGGCTTCGCAAAAACATACATGGTCCGACCCGGAGAGGGATAAGAAATCGCATGCGGCAAGAATGCCAAATTATATAATTTAGGCTCCGAATTATTAGTTGGGACTAAAGCAGCTTATTTACAAGGAAGGGGTGGGGGCAAAAGGTTACTAATATGCACCTAGCTCTGGAACTAAACATGATAGAGAGATAAATTGAACATTTCTGAACTCCTCTCGCCGAGACGCATCGTTTGGAGCCATATTAGTTTCGATTTTCACAATATTCTTCATTCTGCTCTTTTCAGTTTTGAGGTACCTAGACATGATATTTGAGAATTTCCTTTTGCTGGGACTACCACAGCTGTCCAAAGAATGAGAATTCCTGGGAGATATTGCATAACATGCAGTAGTTATTTAGTAAACATGAACTGAACTTGTTTGGTGTTAACAGGGGCGCGCACACATTTTTTCGCTCCCCCCCCTGGGCCCTTTGAAAATATCAACTTTGAGGTACATAGACATGATATTTGAGAAAATCCTTTTGCTGGGACTAGTATAGTACATTGTTAACCCGGGGGTGGGGCACAGGGTCCCTTAGGTAAAAGTTCATAGAGTCTATCCTGGTTCTGACAGGTTGGTCTCACAACTGTAAAAAGTAGACCAGACATCAAAATGCTTTTATTTTTTGTGAGATACTTAGGAACAAAATTAAAATCTATCCTTCGCACACGGTATAGTAAACATACACCCCTCCCCCTCCCCACACAGCCAATTTTGAAAATTGTGGATCTCGTCAGATTTCAGTGACAGTTCCAAGAATGTCAAATTATATAATTTAGGCACCGAATTCTTAGTTGGGACTAAAGCAGCTTATTCACAAGGAGGGGGGGGGGCGAAATGTTACTAATATGCACCTAGCTCTAAACGTGATAGAGAGATAAATTGAACATTTCTGAACTCCTCTCGCCAAGACGCTCCATTGGGCACTATCCCAAAGACTCTATGTCAAAGCGTTCTACTCACGGTCTCTGCAAGTCAACCCCAGAATCCACAATTTTCCCAATCCTGATGGGGGGAGGAGGGGGATGAGGGCAAAAGGTTACTAATATGCACCTAGCTCTGGAACTAAACATGATAGAGAGATAAATTTAACATTTCTATGCCAAGGACTCGAAGTCTATTCGCGGTTAACAACATTTTCGGGGACTAATTCAACCCTAGCGGAATTTAACCACAATCTTTCTCAAACATCCTGTCTAAGTACCTCAAAATTGAACATTTCCAAAGGGTCCATGGGGGGGGGGGGGGAGAAAAAAAAACCGCTGTCATTTCCCAACTTCTATCATTCAATCATTGGCTCGGTCCTTTGGTCTTGGCAAGTTTTGACAGCCTGCGGTCTTTGCCAATGTTATTTTGGGGAATAACCCGGCTACTGAGCTGTCCGAAATTTCACCTCCCATAAGAGAGGAGCCTAATCTATTGATAACAACATAATTTGCGGATTTACCCCTCATATTTGAGCTGTAATTGATGAAAATTCACCATAACCGTAGCCTATTCTCATCCCTCGGCGTTCCCCGCCTGCCATGTTGGATATAGATACCGGAGATTGCCGAAGAGCTTGATAAACAAAATTTTTTTGATCAAGGCGGTAATACGGTCCAGAATGGTTGCAAATGCCTCTATATTACCTTTAGGAGTAATTATATTACCTTGAATGTCCGTAATTTGCTGTATTTTGGATAAAATGTCCGTGCTGACCCCGAGTTCCGAGGTTGCGCAAACCGGAAGTGACGATTGCGACTTTTTGCGATTGTCATTAAAATCAGATGTTATGGCAAGAAGGCGTTTCGGGGAGTGAACTTCACAGAAAAACAATGAATCCTCCTTAATTTGGCCATGTCCGTAGTAAATTATGGCGGATTAGCAAAGAATAATATGTTTTCTTTAAGTTGTCAGCATTTTAGGCAGGAGAAACAATGAAAAGTGCTGGAAAATGGACTTCAACCGAGACGAGTCAGTAAACTTGCTTGACTCGTCTGACTCGCCTGGAAATTAGTAAAACTTCAGCAAAGATTCGCATTGTAATCTGTTAAATAAAAATTAATGGCACCGTCTAATTTAAGGTGTGTTTCACATTACATAGTCTGAAAACTAGCCAGGGTAGGTCAGATTTTTTGATTTTTTTCACTTTGGCCTAAAAAGTACCCACAGATTGACTTGCAAACTTCAGCACTGACTCGACAATGGCGTCAACTCATGGACTACAGAATTGACTCTGAAATAGCCCCAAAATTGGATGAAAATGTCTCGGGTCGGCCCTGTTTTGCTCAGGAGGATCGGGTAACCTGAAACACACCTTTTTTTTTGGGGGGGGGGGGGGGCTGACTACATACCTCTTGGGTTAAAGCACAACTGCTAATAAAACCATATGCAAGTAAACTCAGTGACTTGTGAACTCGGTACACTGTACACCAAATGTGGCATGTGAAAGACCATCCCTTTGGGACGAGGGCATCCCGAATATAAATTAATCAATCAATCAATCAAGTCATAGTGTATTCATATTTTCTTTAATTTTCCATGACGCAATATACAAAAATGATGGTCTCAAGATGTGACCATACCAAATATATATGAACATAATAAATGGGCAGATAATTGTTTCAAGAAAGAAAGTCTACTTCTACTTAATACATTTGTACATAAAATAATAGGTATCTGAACGACTCCGGTCGGACTGTCGTTAACGTCTCTGCTAAACCAGATACATATGATATAGATAGATGCTGGAATGTACATACTATACTTATATATGATATACTTATAGTACAGGCAGCAGTGGTCCTGTGTGACCAACAGTTTACCCTTTTGTCAAATAAATATCACACACTATAATGGCATTATAATCTGCTATTGTCCTATTTGATGTCTGATATTTCATCTGAACTAATGATAGAACTGAATGTGTTGCTATCATTCATATGGCAGCTGTGCTAAGCTTGATGAAAACATAACATGGCAGTTTCCAAAAATGTACACACTGACAAATGTTTATGGTCTGGTATCATTTGTAAAGCAGAAGATAAATGAGAAAATGCTGGTAAAGAAGAGTATATAATATTATGTGGGCGGCCGATCCATTAAGGTATTTGAAAAATATGCTTTTTGCACAGGGTCTATCAAATTGGAAAGTTTTTCTTTCTTATTACTAGCTCACAATGGAAGTCATACATGCAGATTTAATCCTCAATCATTTCTGGAATGTTCTTTAAGTAACTTGGAATTTTCATTACTGGAAACCACAAGATGGTCTGGAATGGAAAGGCTTGATATTAAGATACATATTACTTTTATTACATATATATCTGTTTCTAGAACAACCAACCTAAATAGTGCAACTACTGTAGTACATAACATCAGCCCTCCGCAACACCTCAGCTGTACTAAATTCTGATACTATCTGTCAAGCATTTTATAAATACACAGACAAGATTTCCGTGCTATCCGGTTCATGCACCCCTGTTGTCATAGATTTGGAGTTCTATAAATAACCTGTGCTTATACAAGACAGGAGCTTATTCAAGATCCTATTTTAGTGCTTAATCCTTTAAGGACGGCATGATGCCTTAATGCATCATACCCTTGGTCATCATGATGCATGAATGCAGCCCTGGTGAGTGGCTCGCCAGTGCTGCATTCAAGCATCATGCCGACACTACAGGGTTGAGACACTCCTGAAGGGTCGACACCCCCTGTTTGTATACAACATTGAGGCTTTGTTAAAAAGTCAGTGCTTAAACCTAACAGTACGATACGTTGATATTTCATCACACGGGCAGATTTGTTGCATTCAAGTGTATAATTATAATATTTCATGTGTTCAAACCAGCATAACTTGTGTGTGCTCCAGTTTCTAATCCATAATATGTACAATCACATCAGAGGGTGGGGAAAGCAGTGCTAACATCTATTCTTAGTTCACCAAAGACACAATCCCCCTCCCCCCCCCACCCCAAATTTAACCCTCATTGTTGTGTTGTAATTTTACTGTAGCATCACAGTTTACTGTTTTAAGCAATACCATATTCGACCTAATAGGCACCCTGGGCACTTAAAAAAATAAAATTCATGGCGTTTTAGTACTTAAGCCTTTGTTGTATTCTAACGATGCCCTAAAAATGGAGTGCGCTTATAAGGCGGAGGGTGCTTATTACATTGAATACGGGATTATGGCTGATGAAGGGAATAAAAGGACAAAATTACTACCCACAACTACTCTGTACTAGCAATAATGGTTATAGTTGATTGTCACATTTATCTGATTGTGTAATATGTTGAAGCTGTACCCTAGTTATAAACTGATATGGCAAGAAAGTGAGATTTTTCAACAAAATTACTAGAGCAGTTTTGAATTAGGCAAAAAATGTTTTTCGTAAAGCAAATAGTTTTCAACCCAGGGGGATTAATTACTATTTTTTCTCACACCAAAGTAATGCAACTCCTTTCCAATAATGTTTATAAAGATACCAGTTGTCATAAAACACACTGGATAAATTAGCATGCATGGGTAGGGTGACAGCTATACCAGAGTTCACCAAGTATTACCTAACTTATTTAGACTTCATGTTTACTTTCAGTACTAAAGTGGTATGTCCTATTAAACACATTCACTTTATTACATAATGTTTATAGCCATGTTACTCACATAACTTGGATTACAGACCCTTTACAGTCGAATCTGTTAAACCAGAACGGAAAAAACTGGGTTCCGGTGGCATTTTGGTACCGAAATTTCCCACCGGCCAGAGGCAGAAAAACAACAACTCCATTTTAGATACAAATGGGGGTATGACAATTTTCCGATATTTTTCATGATTTTTTTAGATCTTGTTCAAAAGATGGCGCACAGGGGCAAAACAACATAAAAGAAACTTTCATTCAAGCATTTCACAGCGGCAGATCCGTGATCTAAGTAATAAAAATAAATTGGCTTATAGATCTCACTAGTGTCTTCGCCATAACCTCATCTTCAGACATCACATCATCTATACATTAATATTATATAAAGGGCTATAAAAAACACTACATAAAAAACTGTCATGGCAATATGTAGTAAGCAAACCAGCCAGATAGTACGATCGCTTCAATCCTGAAAATTGAACTACAGAGAGGGTAACCACAAAGAACAGTGCTGTATGAATACACGTGTGATAACACATCGGTCAAGGCATTTTCCAGCCGTATTTTATATTATATATATGGTGTACATTGCAGCTAATTATCATAGGTTTATACAGATAGAGTAATTGACTCCAAGTTCCTCATATTCCTTCAAGTTCCTGCTTTCAGTCGTCTTCTAGATTGACATTCAATATGATAGGTATGTAATATAATCCTATAACAGTATTTACGTGAACAGTTGATCTTTATATCATACAAACGAAGCACCCTTGTTTTCTCACTTCAGAATTAATTGGTGGGAATCCCATATTTTTGTCACTTTAACCCATCAAGGACAACATAGTGGTGTAACGCACTACACTTTATTAGCATGATGCATGAATGCAGCCATAGAGAGTCACTTATCAGGGCTGCATTCATGCATCATGCAGACCCTGAAAGGCAAGGTTGATGCACTAATGTAGTGCAGGTAAGTTACTGGTGCATCATGATGGCAAATGTTGCCTCTTAAAAGGAATAACAATGGGTTACCTATTTAAAGTGATAATAATGACACATCTGATATATTTTACACTCTACAGTTTTTACATTCTATAGTACTCTTCCTCTTGGATATGAACCACATTGATATCATCAGACACACACCTCTACCTTTTCTCTGGACCAAATTATTGGCTGTTTACATCCTGCGATACATAATCCAATATATATACATAGTAGTTTGACATTGACTGTATTATACTGAATCATCAAGTCGTCTCGTCAAGATAGTGTTGAATGTCTGTCTGTCTTGGGAGCTTCACCTGGACGACTTTACAAATCCATTGTCTCATATTCCGGCGATTGGTCAATCAGATGGTTTATTGTCTTTGTACATAACCCTCTAAGGATGCCTGCATGATTCATGCCCTTGGTCGTCATGATGCATGAATGCAGCCCTGGCGAGTAACTTGCCAGGGCTGCGTTCAAGCATCGTGACGACCCTATGGGGTCTAGACACTCCTGTAGGGTCAGCACAATGCGCTAATGCAGCGCTGGCAAGTTACTCACCGGGGCTGTATTATGAAGACAAATGTCATCATTAAGTGACATCCATCCTTAAAGGGTCAAACACCGCACACAGTCTTCATTGAGGCAGTCAGAGGAGCGGTAAGGACCAGGAAGCTGCTATTGTATCCATTGTCTGTAACTTGTTTGTAACTTGTCCATTGTGGATGTAACTTAGTCAGTAACAACAAGAATGTGCCCTGACATCCAAGATGGCTGTCGTTTGGTTGATTGCCATTTGTTTGAATGCCGTTAATCCAACTCGATGCTACTTGAATATGAAAGCAACAGATAGGGAATGACTACTAGACATTCTGTTTACCATTCTGAGTGTTTTTCAGTGTACAACCATCTGAAGAGTCACTAGTTATATCAATCTGTCAGCTTTGACAACCATGATTTAGACTAAATATTTTGCAGATGACATCTGCCTTGATAACTTTATATATAATAAAACAGCAGACTACAGGGTCTCATATTTGTGACATCATATTGACTGTCATATAACATCAGGTCTAAGCAAACAGTCCGTCTCGTAAAACGATTGACTCTTTTATCGGTTTAGTGCCATGCAGTGCAAAGATTCCAGATGGCAACAATAACATAAACCACTGCCTTAACTCTTTAAGGATGGCATGTCTCTAAAAGATGACATTTGTTATCACGATGTGCCAATGCAGCCCCAGTGAGTAGCTTGACTGTGCTGCATCAGTGCATTATCTCAAACCTTCTGGAGTGTCTCAACCCCATAGGGGTGGCATGATGCTTATATGCAGCACTGGCGAGTTACTTGCCAGGGCTGCATTCATGCATCATGACGACCAAGGGTATGATGCATTCAGACATCATGTGTTCTCCTTGCAAGCTGAGAAATCGAGAATCCATCATAAGCCCATTGTCCATTTGTCAGCAGACTTGTTGCAGTTGGCCACACCACTCGTCTCGGACCGTGGTAGCTAAACGACCGAGTCAGTTTTAGTATCACATACATAATGTGCTAGCTTTAATTAGAAATGACCTTCACCTACAGAGGTCCTGCTATTTGTGTAAGATATGCTCGACCTTTGAGGCCTTTAACAAATTAGACATGTGCTCCGGCTCACAACTATTTGCATTTAACACTTCTCAATGAGGCCCCGGCTTTCAGTAAACTATTAGATTATCATCCGACTTGAGATCCAGGGCAATTTAAACAGTTTTCCTGAAAAGGTTGTTGAGGTGCTTGTATTAATTAAGATGAAGTTGCGGACGAGGCCAGCACAAATTCAACATGTGCTTTCCCTGACAGGGCCAGTATGGGCTTTCCTCCAATAGGGCACAGCCACTCTTAATTACACACATGCTTTCCCCTATAAGGTTGTGGCCAGTTTGAATTTGACACATGCTTCCTCTGAGGAGACTCGTCTTAACTTAAAATGCATATGTGATCCCGAACGAGGTCCTGGCCAGGTTTAATTTAGCATGTGCTTTCTCTGACAAAGTCCATCTTAGTTTAGTTCCCATGACAAGGCCCGTTAAAATTTAACAGGTGCTCTCCCCGACGAGGTCACGGCCATCCCGCAGTAGACGCACCTCCTCCTCTAGCTGCCGGATACGCTTGTCCTTAAGTCCGATCTGCTCCCTAAGACTCGACATCTCCTCAACTTGTCGGAAGTAAGCTTTACGCAACTGAAGCAAAGACAATTATCGAAAAGAGAAGTGATTAGTAATTTGATAATTATTCATTACTAGGTGAAGACCTCTAATTAAGTATTATTTTATTTTCATATTAGGCCTGTCCTAAGATATTAAAGGTACAGGTATATGTATGTCATTATGAAATATCATGTTTTATATTTCATGAAATTTTTTTCTTGTTGCATGATAGTTGCTAGGTTATAAATATCTCCACACTAAATCATAGTGACTATAATATTTAAACATGTAATACTTAGCACAGCTTGAATGCATTCTATGACACATATTATATGTATGAAAATATTTAAGTACATAAACCAGGAATGAAACACAATAATAAGGAAGAAGAATGCAACCAACATTCTACAAACTACAAATCCCCCATGCTACCTCTCTAATTGTCTGTTTATCCAATCAGCTGTGTCTTCTGGTGGTCACATGACTTGGACTTACCTCGGCGTCGGTGAGGGGTATGGTGGCGAGTCTGTCTGCTGGCGGCGGGGAGGTAGGGGAGGGTACAGGCGAGGCAGGCGGCTTCACATGTTCTGTGTTGTTCTATAGGGAGGAGTAGGAGCAACATTCCACAACCACTCACAACATAGCATGACACCAGCACAAAACAACACAAGTCTCTAATCAGAAAGTAGGAGGGAAGATAATCTTAACGATAACGAAGGATGGAAAATTATAGTACAACTAATCTCCAAGACTATTATATATATGCACAAGTTCTGGTACTTTTGGGAATGAAAAATGGAGGTTAACATATAGTTATCACTATATCTTTTTTTCTGCTACATCTAGCAAAAATATTCATACATTTTCAAAGTTTTTTCATTCTAATCTAATAATAATGCATGCATAATCTAACTCTAAAAAACAAATGCGAGCAGCTAATATTGAAGAAAGCTCTCAAGACAATTTTGGCCAAGCTTTTAGAGAAAAAGTTGACTTTTACCGATTTCACATGAAATTGTTTGTTTCCCTGGTTTTATTCCAAGATTCTGCACTTGTTCAGAATAGGAGGCAGGTCATAAGACTATGTCTGTTTACAGTCTATACTATATTTGACAAAACTTTTTTAATTAGACATTACATATTATCAATAAAACTACCAGATAAGACTGTACATTCTGCAAAAAAACACAGGAAAGGGTAACTTGTCCAAAATTTGATAACAATTTACTTTTTTGTAATTTCTTTTTGAAAACGGTTATTTCGATTTTTTTTATTGCATGTGATTACAAAATATTTGAGGGAATCTATGTAATATTTACTGAAGTGTTAACAATAGCCTTATACCTTAGTAAGACTGGTGCTGCCTCCTATTCCTCATAATGAACTTCCAAAATGCAACCTCATACTCACATTTCCATTCTCTATTGACCTCTGTTTACCACGCTGCCTCCGAAAAGAATCTCTCATTTTAGAGGGCTTAATCAAGGCATCGGAAGAGGTATTGGCATTAAGCTGATCAAAAAAGTTGGATTCATCAAGCTCCGGTGGGCTTTGGGCAGTGGTGGTGTTGGTGGTGCTGTAGCTGTAGCTGTACTGGTGGGTGGTACTGGTGGGGGAGGTGGTGGCCGGGTAGGTAGGGATCTTCTCCTGGGCCGTACAGCTTGCGATGCTACTACGGGATCGCGACCTGTTTTCTGCAACAGCTACAGCGCTGGGTTGAATGCTCTGCTCCACCCTAGAGCTGTTACTCTGGGTACTAGTGTAGTTACGAGCAGCTCGTACAATCAGCGTTGGTGAAGCACAGATCTCCCGCGCTGCGTTTATTGCGTCTGAGCTTGTCCCGGTGTTGGTGTGTCTTCTCCGTCCACGCAGCGAGGCCCGGAGCTTGGACGGCTTCATCAGGGTATGGTCTGGGGCATCTGAGGGGAAGCAGCCATCCAACTCAATAAGGCCTAAGTCATCTGTGTTAATGTTATCTGCACTAGTGTTGATGACCTTGGTGACATTGTTGTTCTCCTCGATATGCCTCGCACCATTCGTGATATTCCGGGTGAAATTACTGGATGCCACATTGTTATTGTTCTGCTCTGTCTCTCTCTGGCCTCTGTAAGTCGAGCGGAGCGACCGCCTCTGAGGCATGTCCCGGCTCATTGCTAGCTCGGCTATTTTCCCACTCACAATGGACGATCCTGTATCAGAGTCCTTAGAAGACGTCCGGGACCGAGACCGTGGGGCTTGCCTGTTGTTCCTCTGGGAGTCCCTAGTGTTTAGAACTGGACTGCTCATGGTGGTGGAAGTACTGGAGGTAGAGTAGAGGGGGTTGGAGGTCCAAGCTGCCGGAGAATCTTGGATGAATACTGAATGGTCTGAGCTCCTGTTCATCGGGCTTCGATTCGGCGACTCTGTGACTTGTGATTGGTCATTGGTGACGATGATGACTTCCCTTGCCGGTGACCTCCGTGACAATGGACTTGTAGGTGGGGTGGAAAATGGCTCTGATCCACTGTCGCTCAGCCGCGACCACTTACGCTCATATCGTCTTTGTGGCGGTTGTTGCTGCTGTTGTTGTTGTTGTTGTTGTTGGACTTGGTAGCGAGGGGCTTCCATATGTAAGTTGGCGTACAGCTCCTGTTCGGCCTGTTCTAAGGCTGCAGATGACAAGTGCTGCTCTGGCTGCTGGATTGCAGGGTAGGAGGTGGCAGGGGTTGGCACTTGACTTTGTGTGGTGATACCTGAAGGTATACTCACATAGCTGGTTCCTCGCTGGTCGGGCTCGTACACCGGCTCTTGCTACAAAACAAGGCCAAAACCATGCGGAAAAATATATACATGCTAGAAGGAGAGCCCCTGAATGCTCTCAACTGAGTAACTCTTAAAACCCAAGTTATTATATCAAATTCAGTGAAAGAAGGTTACATTTAAGGACAGATAAATTCTGCTCCAATTACTTAAAGGCCTCAACAAAACAGTAATATTTTGAGTGTAAAAATCAACCAAATAACAAATCAAATATTCAATTTGACCTAGACCCTATGAGACACTTGTTTGTTATTTGAAACTCAATATTTCATACGATAATTCATTTAAGATGTAATAAAATCCAAGTTAGTTTGCCAGATCTATATGACTTGCAAAACAGTAAAGCAACACTGGTAAATCTACCAAACTCTTCACAACTCTGGAGGGAAGCATGGGACAGGTAGCAACTAGGGAATCACTTGTAACATCCCCAAAATGGTCTTTGATGCATAAAGGACCCAATAAGGTTGTACAATTCTGTAAATGGTGACTGGTGAATGCAATGTACAGGCTCAGTGAGTGATATAATCCTTACATTCAAAGAAATGTTATAAAATAATTTAACCCAAAATCTGAACTTGTTATGATTGTGTTAGTAATTTAGCACATTAAAGTGAGATAGTGAATTTAGAATAGAATCAACTGATATAGTGAAATCTTTCTCACACTGTTTTAAGAAAATCTATGCTTCGAGAAATATGTTAACGTCTCAAAATTCACGGATGGATCTAGACAAGGGAAATCTACAAGGCCTGTCGGAATGATGACGAGGAAAAGATGGTGCGGTGACAAAGGGTTGTGGGATAAGTGGGGTCAACATAACATATGCCTATACATGCATAGTCACATTTTTGATGCTGTCAAATTTTAAATTTAAAAACCCTGTCAGTCAATCTTCAAAGGACTGTGTCATACTTGTCAATTTGTGTCAGGTTGGCCCTGCATGGCTGTGTCGCCCTAGTCTATATTTACCCATGTATAGGCACAACCATGCCAGACTATGGGTCAAGAACAAACAAAGAACCTAACATTGGAAGAACAGAAACCACAAAAATTTGAAAAAGCCAACTGAGACCCAAACGCACAAAATTTGGGACGTTATTACAAAAACTTGAATAAGCAAGGAACAAGCAACGAAATCATCCGATCAGACAAGAGTTCTCTGTGTAGCTTAATTAGGGGTTGTGTCAGAATCCAACATCCAGTTTAGGTTCTTGAAAAGATGTAGTATTTATTGAATGTGTTGTTAGTTCAGTTAGGTTAATAATCCTTAGTACACATCCAGCATTGTTAGGTTTGTGTAAGTTGTTTTAGTAAGACTCGATATGTTGTCTGTTCACTCTCCAGCATCAGGATTAGAATTGGAGTCGGCGCACACAGGGGCGACTGGAAGCCGAGGTATTGCACTGGTGGTAACAGCAGGAATGTAAGTGGACGGTGTCGGGGGATGCAGGTCATCTGGTATATATATATACACGAAGGCTTAATCCTTTAAGAGCGGCATAGTGGTTTAAGGTGCTATGCACTTAACCCTTTAAGGATGGATGTCGCTAAAAGATGAAACATTAATGCAACCCCAGCGAGTAACTCACCGGTGCTGCATTGGTGCATCATGCCGACCCTAAGGGAGTGTCTCAGCCTGTAGGGTTGGCATGATGCTTGAATGCAGCACTGGCAAGTTACTGACCAGGGCTGCATTCATGCATCATGACGACCAAGGGTATGATGCATTAAGGTATCACGCCATCCTTAGAGGGTTAAACCACTTTTGCTCATTTGTCTGCATGATACATCAATGCAGCTGTGGAGAGTTATCCCTAAGGCTGCATTCATGCATCAGGCTGACTCTATAGGGTTGATACACTCCTGAAGGGTGGTCATGATACACCAATGAAGCACCGGTGAGTTTGTCAACAGCACTATGTTGGTGCATCACAAATCAGCATGAGGTCTTAAAGCCCTATATCCTCATCAATAAAGAGTTAATGTATAAAACTGGTAGTATTAGTAGACGGTGTCGGGGAATCAGGCGGTTTATACACAAAGGTTCAATGCTTAAACCACTTACCTTTAAATACATTGGTAAGTTTGGCAGAAACAAGGACCCACATTTGTGAATAAAGTCATCAAGAAACCCTTAAGTCAGTTATGCCCCTGACTTGCTTTTTCCGTTTTTAAATAGGAAATATAATTGTGAAATTCAATATCTAAAATTGCCAGATGCCCATAGTTTAACCACATTTTCTAGAAACACATTTGTTATACTTACATTTCTCATTTTGAAGATTGGATTCAGCATGGTCTTATATAATATCGAAAAAAGCACTTACCTTGGTACAGCTGCCTTTAAACATTATATTGGCTATCTAACATCTGCATTTAGCCCCAGCAAGATGCATCAATGTTCTACTAACCCTTCTACTAAGCTTCTAACATGCATTCTAGTCTATCTACTATAAGTTTAAGCAAGAGCAGACTCAATGTTGAACAACAAATGTGTCTCATTGATCGTATGACAAGCATTTTGTTGAAAACACAGCAGTACAAAATATAAACCAAAAGAGAGAAGTGAACAAAGGAATCAAACATATCGATATTGATTCAGTTTAGTTTCTAAAACCGTTCCAGCCGATTCATCCGAAAGACACAAATGACAACCAATGTCGAAAATGAGGGCAAACAATTGAAGCAATGAATGATTTCAGCCACGTTTAGGTGTGTAGGGGGATGAGCACAAACAGAGGGAGATAACTACAAGGTGGGGAGCTAGGTGAGGAGGTTCTGAGAATGAAATTGATGATGAATGTCTACAGAATTGTAAAACTAGCATTGGAGCATTTTGCAAACAAAGATTAATCAAATTTGCGTGCGGTCAACCATGTCTCATGCTTCCTTGAGAGAAATGAAGATAAATGATGTTCAAATCCAGTGATATATTTCTGCACATGGCAGCATTTTCAAAGTAGCATTTTACCCCCTGGATATTTTAAAGTACTGATAACAACTCAGATATCTATGAATCTGACAAAATAATACATATATATTTTGATTTTCGGTTAAGCAAATTATGTACTTGGGGGAATTACTACCATATCCAAGAAGCAAAATACCAAAGATGTGTTGTTGTCTAAAGATTGCTTCCTGATCACTTTAGCTGATATTGTACTGTCAGTAGATTTAATGGTAATTGGGGGTAAATGAATGTCAATACATATATCTACATGCTTGACACACAGTTACTCCCAATACTGTGCATTATTCCACTTTAGTTGGATTAAGGTATGGAGTGTTTCAAACTTATAACTATCTGTTGAGCGATGTGAAAGCTTATTTTTGAATGTTGGAATTTGAACACAGTACATTCTGACTGCTGTTCGTCAATTCAAATTCGTATTTCTCCTTTTACATATTCTCACAATTCAGAATTGCTCTTTTTTTCTGCTTCACTGGAGTAGTGATGAGGATCTGCATTACCAGTTTCAAGTTTAATTTGAGAACTAAAGTATATTGATATCAACTTAATGGAACAGGAAACAAACTGAGACAACAATAAAGCACATCTTTAAACCTTTAAGGACAGTATGATGCTTCAAAGCGTCATGTTCATTTTGTCACCGTGATGCTTCAATGCAGCGCCGACAAGTTAATTGCCGGTGATACATTCATGCATCAAACTGACAAAAAGACATAGTGTATTAAAACATAATGCCGCCCTCAAGGGTTGTTAGGGTAGATTCATCATGAGGCAGACACATACCCTGCGATGAAAGTTGAAATTTGTGGTTATTCATGTACACTACTACTTCTAGTGTTTTTCTGGAGGGAATAACCTCAAATTTTACTATTACTCACAAACAAAGGGCATAAAATGCTTGAATAACCACAAAATCAACTGTCCGCCTCAAGGTCCATGTCTCACTCCGGGTGAATCTACCCTTTAGGCCACATACCACAGAAGCAGGTAATGCTGTACAAGAGAGCGAGCCTTACCTCGGGGTCGGTGCGTGGCATGCCGTTGGTGGCGGGAGGAGAGGTGGGGTTGTGGTTCACCCCGGTGTAGCTGGAGGACCACACTTTGCGCTCCACTCGCAAAGGCTGGTTCGTGTTTGTCATCCGCATCACAGATTTGGTGACATTTACGCCGGTTTTCTTCTCAAACGAACTGATTCTGTCATTAACCGAGTTGTTGTTGTCACTGAAAGTTTAGGGAAGTATTGGTTGACTGGAAATAAGTGTAATTTTCAGTAAAATAAGAGCCACTGTCACAGTCAGTGCTACATATTTTTAGTACAATGTATGATAAAATAGAGGTTAAATGAATATGTATGAACATCAAGCACATTCTTGAAGATGGAGTTTTTTATGTAGATTTCTTTGATGATGTATTGAGATAACCTGTATATTTTAATGCAATATATCCTGCAATAGTTATATTTGCAATATTTGCATATTTTTAGTAAGGCCCACATAAAAATAATAAAATGTTAATTCAGTAGTTTGCTTTCCTTTTAATCTTTACCTGCTCCTTTCTATGCTGTTATTTCCATTTTTAAACTCACATCAAAACCTGCCCTGTCTCCTGTAGAATTCCTTATTTTAATCAGCAAAATAAAACTCTTTGTCTAAACACATTGAATTGCTTACTTTGTATATTTTTTACAAGAGCTAAAAAATAATTCATAAAAATGGCTTACTTTGTATCTATTTCCTCGTTCTCGTTCTCTCTATCCGAGTCGTCTGTACTCGTCATCTTACGGATGTTCTGTATACTTGGCGGCAGACGGCCAGGTGAGGGCGCCACTGTGGCCGTAGGGGGCGCTGACGTCATCCGCTTACTGACTGATGACGTCACGGGTGACGTCATGGCAGGCATGCCGCGTTTTACGGCCTTGTACGTCGTTATGACAGGAGAGTTGGAGATGGCACCGTCCTGGAAGGGTAAGATTCATGGTGGACTATAGTGGTTGTAATTGGTGATTTTAGTAAGCTTTCATGGCTTGTAGTGGTCATCCATAGTCACTGAATGTCTATAGTTTGATTTAAACCAGAGATCTCTTGCATGCTGTGCCACTAATGCAGCACAGTGTAGCACAAACATAAACCTAGATCATGGTCAAGTGGGAGAATACCTAGGTCAGGCGAACAGTTTAAATGTAAAGTATTACAGAATTTGAAGTCGATTTTCATTTTCACATCACTTGTATGTGAGGGTGTGCGGGATACAAAGGTGCTTTAGTACAGGCATTGGTTGTCTAGGTAGGAAGAGGGGGGATATGAACCTGCAACATATCCTTCTTGGGTTGGAGACTAAGTATGAATGCTGGCAGGGAAATTCCTTTAGATTGTATCCCAGCTTGAATCAGGGACATGGCACTTCTTGGAGAATATCTGAACACTTAGCTTTTCCCTATATCAATTTTAGAACAATAACTACCTGAAATTGATGGGAGGAAACATGTTTAAACGAGAACTAAACCTGGAAGGAACAGTTTGTCTTCATGTCTTGTGCAACCATATTAAAACAGTTTTTCTTGTATCTCAGATGCCACTCTCTTCACCTTCTTGCTCTGTTCTTTCTTGAGTCCATCCTTCTTGATGTCCTTTTTGAAGCCAGTCTCCTTCTTGTTTGTACGTCCCCCACTAGGGGGCACCCTTGTCTTGGTGGTTGACTTGCTGCTGCCGCCACTAGGGGAGCTGGTGGCGCTGTTACCGCTCAGCGAGCGTCCGAGCGGGGGGCGGTTATTGTCTGGGGGCTGCGAAGTACGGAAGCCGTCAAGGGTCACCAAAAAATATATATACCCATATAAAATTCTTGCTGTCAACTGTCAGCATTGGTCGAAGAGGGGACCCCCCCAAAAAAAACTACTTTTTCAATCAATTTTTTTTTACATTTCCGCATTGTTTATGCAATTACTCAAAATCTGTTTGTTTTTGCCTTCAACTTCAAAAATTGGTGTTGTCAACTCTCAACTTCATCAAAAACATAGCTGTCAAATCGACAGCATCGATTTTCAATGTTGACAGCAAAAGCAAAAGATTTGATGAAAACAACAAAAAAATTATATAATTGTTTTTTTGGGTGACCCTTGACGGCTTCCGTAGTGAAGGACACTGCAGGGTTTTAGGCCACACCAGAAATAAGAAGCAGAATTGCTACGCTTCTTCTTCTACTCCATTGTTAGATTTCTTCCTTAAGCATTGATGTGCAAGCAATGAAACAGTTTTTTGTCAGATATCACAAAGAGGAAACTGTCAGAAATGAGGCGAGCAGATTTAATTGAGAACATTTTTGAAAAATTCAAAATGAAAAAATATATTTAACACTTATTATTCATTATATGTTGAGCAAAATCACAGACCAATTATCCTAGGGTCTCGCTTGATGACATTTTTTTTGTATACATTTATGTATTCATTATCTTGTTATCATAAGCTGACACCAATATGTTTGTCTATGGCATTACAAGCATAACACATTTGTATTTACAGGGTTGCAAACTCTACCAATCCATGGCAGTTAACATAAATTCTTCCATCAGAGACATCGCCCATTCAACAGTAAGAGATCCATAGCATACTTTGTCACCCATTATTACATATATGAGTACTACACCCATATCCACCATGCTATTACCCATGTACAGAACCAGATACACACTCTTTCACAAAGTTGTGTTCCTTTTGTTCCTTCAGCAGAGCTATTCCTATGTCATTTTCATGTTGAGATCCCACATGCAGCATCAACAAGATGGGAGGAGGGAGGAAGTAGAGAGAGATATTCCCATTTTAAGGGCCTGTTACACTAGCGGCACTTGCTGCGCGGCATCTGCCGCAACAGCTTGCCGCAGGAAAGCTAACACTGGTAGCTTTTGCTGCAGCAAGTAGTTGCGGCAAGTTGCAGCAAGTTTTTACCCTGTTACACAGGCTGCATCTGCCGCACAGAACGTTCTGCGGCAGATGCCACGCGGCAGCTGCCGCCAGTGTAACAGGCCCTTTAGTTTACAAGTAATAACACATTGTATTGAGAACAATAGATATGTTTATAACAGGATTATCATCATATAGAGAGTAGCCAGGGTTAGGGGAAACAGTAACTCTTCCCACAATGCATTTTCCTCTGTGATCCACTGATATCCTCTCAGAAAAGCATGATTTTACTAATTCATTTTACCATCTGTATTTTGAATTGTCCGTAGCCCTGTTAATCCTTTAAAAATAACATCTAGATATTGGTCGAAATTTATGAAAGAGTTATACACTGCAGAGTGTGAGAGAAACACCTGTTTCTATTAATCGTATAAACATAAATATTTTGATCATGATAAAAGGTAAAGATAATATTTGTGTGTGTCGGACACAGGTTCCAACGTATGGTTAACAATCCAACATAACAGCATGCAAACAGGTTTCAAAGGATTATAAAAGCATGCTCCTAAGGAAACTACAACATTTCCCATATTTGATCACAATAAATGCAATGTTATCTCACAGATTATTCATGTTATCTTCCAAAAGCATTAGGACACATAGACATTTCAGCAATTATATATAGGATATTATTATTCTCAAGCAGGCTTTACAAGCATATGATTCATTATTTTATGTGTGAGGTATTGGTAAACAAAACATCTGTGTGACTGTTAGAAAATACTTAGACAGTTGACTGACAGTTCTATACATGGGCAACTAGACCCCCATGGGTCAGGCACTCCAAATCTTTTTTGTGAGATCACACAAAATTCCAGATAACAGACCTACCATACCATGATCAATATACTTGCAATAAATTGAAATACCCTGATGCACATAGTTTCACCTACTATATCTGTCGGAAAGTAAATTGTCAGGAGTATTTACGCAAATTCTGCCATTATGATAATTGGGGCTTAATGTGAGACCCTGGCGCTGTCCCCAATATTCCAGCCGCCCTTGTTCACCCACAGATCTGTATTATGAAGACACCACATGGACAGTTCCCTACCAAGCATGCACACAATGGCCTCTAAATCAGCAAAATACAAAATGCTGGCCCCCGCAGCAAAAGTGGTAGAAATACCTTGCGTTGTACTGCCTTCGCCACCGACGTTTTGGGCATGGATACAACTTTGCCGTCCTTAAAACAAGGTACAGATATTTTACTGTTACCTTACGGCTTACCAGTCAATATGAATGATTAAGATCAGAAATGCCAAACTTGGCTAGTCAACACCACAAGATTTTCAAGAACCTTATACCATATGCCTTATTCTACCTTACCGTACCATATATATTCGCACATTCTTATTGTCGGGCATAATTTCACAACGAGAAAATCATGGAATTTCATGATTCTACAGCAACGCTGGGGTTTAACACCTATATATTCAATTTCATCAGGACATCTGCACATCACCGTTTGTCATTAAAGCTGCTATAAAAGTTGACACACTCAAACCAAACCCTTTCCCTCTTGTAATTTGGAAAGTCTTCTTTTACCAAAAGAGTATGCTATTACCTGGTATAACACTACGGATGGCGCTACCTTGTTCATGTAATTATGTGCTGGATAGAATGCTGGAAGTTTTTCTTTTCCTGATATATTTCTTTGAATCTAACACAGTTAAAAGTCACAAAAAAGATTAAGATCCTACCATTACACTGCACTAAGAATACTATTTATAGATATGGGGAAAGTGAACTATCTAATTGTATTTGAGGTATTATGACAGATGTTTTAGGAGTAGGATTTATATTTTTACGAAAGAAAGAGACCCCTATTTGAGAGATATGAGGATGGGTTAAGGACATATATAAGGATGGGTATAATGTGTACATACCTTGAGGGATATGAGGATGGGTTGCCGGTTCTGACCAGAGATCCACTCGTCAGCGGTGAGGGACGGACAGGCGCTGGCTGTTGGTGGGAAGATATCCTCCTGGAACATCTCAGACTGAAAAATAAATAAATTTATTTGTGAAATTAAATCGAAGCTTGCCTAGGTAATTTTCTGTGTTGCTATGTATTTACCATGACTATACAATTACATCTACTTCTCCTGAGAACAGTCAAATAGTCACAATTGACTCTGCTGTAATCTAGTTATGACCCATTCAGATTCCAACTTTACTTTAGTCAGTGTAACTTTCTTTCCTAATAAGGCCTAATCAGTGTTTGGCTGTCGCTATACAGCACAAACCCTTTAGCACCCACCTACCGTCATCCTTTCCTGTGAGCAATGTTTCTGAAGTTATTTATTAGAATGTATGTAACCACAGGAATTACTGCCTAGTTCTGTATTCTTAGCCCACAACAATACCCGGTTATGACACATCAATAATGCCTACCTTGCGGGGTACGATCATGGAGATGGGTTCACACACGCCTTTAACCGCATGAAGTTTGTAAAACCGCACTATTTCACACTTACTCGGGTCAATACCACGCTTAGGCATTATACCTATAATGAAGCAAAAAAAAACATCTTTCATGAATGTTTATCCACATAAAGATGACCTGTCATTAAGGGTAGGATCACCAATATATTATATTAAAAGGTAACAAAGGAGGAATTCAATTGTTTTAACACACTCTGGCAAGATTTCTTATACAGTAAGCCCTCTATCTTCAATAATCCGGCACCCTCAATTAGGCCACTCAAAAAAAAAACTGGATTCTCATCACCGTTCGCATAATAAAAATCATGATTTGGGGGATAACTTTCTGGGTTTTTTAAAACATATTTGATGAAAAATATGTTAAAACTATTGGCAAATTTGGTATCAAATTAAAGCTGATAACTAGGAATAATTTGCATTATAACAACTTTTGCTGATCAATGAACTCCGAATTACTAGAATGTGAAAATTGATTGTGAAAAGTCCGAATTTCCCTATGCATTAAGCCCCAAGTAAAAAAAAAAAAAAGGTAAGTTAAATAAATTAAAAAAAACACCCTCGTCATATTTTTCACTGCTTTAGTTTTTGAGTGGCCGTATCCGTTAGGAAAAGTTCTATACTTAGGCATATAAGGTAATGAAATGTTTTTAGTTTGTTCTGTTTTGGCAATAAAAAACCTTAAAACCTCAAAACTTACCTAGGCCTCTCTGTGGTGATGAGGACTGGTACTGGGCGAGGTAGTGGCAGTAGGGGTGGTCGTTCACCAACTCAAAGTACCTGATGTTACCGTCACCCTGAAACGTATCAGAACAAACGTGAATTATAAATCATAACAAATCAAAATCTTTCTTAAAGGGAGTGATTATTAAGTACTCTTCAACAGGGGGTTGCGAAATATTTAGCCCTCTTGGGGTGCGGGGCAAAACCTTTCACCTGTTTTCAGTGAAAAAGCCTGCCATTTACTATGCTCCAAGTTGAAATCATTTTCACCCCCCCCCCCCTCCCCCCGTTGTTAAAAATGATCCATAAATTGCAGCATTGAATGTCCTTTGATAACTTATCTAAACCTCCCTGCAGTGTAAAGACATACATAAAGTATATATTGTCACAATCACAAGGGCTGGGAGCTACACTGAGATAAGAAAAGAGTCTACCGTCCCCACACTAGGTGTCTCTAGTGTTTCACACAGTATAAAACATTGTTATAGTTCCACTCTCTACATGCAGAGGGCCCTACCTACATTGGAAGAGGCCTACCTAGCCAGAATTTAGACATGTTGCTTTAACTTTTCTAGTCACTAAGTTGAATCATCTACATCATCATTTTTGTAAAATGTCTTGTGTGTCCGACACATCAAACAGGACCTACGACGGGGGAATTCCTATAAATGATATAATATCAGTACGGCAAACGTGCTCAGGTCGTTCACTAGTTGCTGATATTGCACTGTGACCTACTCATAGCAGGTAAAAATGTACACTTTCCAGTATTTTCAATGTTTTTATTTTGTTTTTTTCCTTACCTTTCCAGCTACAAAGACGACATTGGTATCCGGATCGTAGTACGGGAATAATACCCCACTGGACGCATCTATTGTCTCTATGGTCAACGCCCGGCTCAGGTTTTTCTGTCGATGCAAAGAACAACCAAGCAGTTAAAGTATTGGTTTGAGTAATTGCGATATGGGCTTTAGCAGTTGATGCAATTGCCTAAACTGAAATCTATATCCTTTGGTTATCAATACTTCATCAAAAATATGACTACGAATACCACGTGCAATTTGAGTCGAAAGTATCGTGACTGAATGATACGAACCCAATGAATTTTTAGAATGTATTTTTCGAAAATTGCTTCAGATGTCGTGCCTATTGTATCCTCATTTTGTAGAAATACCATGACATATTAATTTTGAATTGCTTTAATATTAACATTGTTATTTCCCTTTTATGTCGCTACTATCGACCGAATCGCTAGGTTGGAAACAAGATACCCCTCCTCGTTATCTTAACATGAGACAGTCGTCTCCCAAAATAACCCAGACAGACTGGAAGCAAGACACAACGTGCGGGTGTGTGAGCAGAGGGGTGTGTGAGCAGGGGGGGGGGAGGGCAGTCATAAGTGCACCCCTCAGACATTCTGCAGAGATCCATGGCGCCATCTGAGCTGATGACCTCTCTGTGCGAACACTCCGTACGGTGCCTATAGGATAGACTCACCTGGAGTCGGACACATACCTTGAGACGGACACTTGATTTTGAGCCTATTAAAACATTTTTATCTCTTTATTTGTGAATATTGGTAAAGTTTCAGTGTTATTCTTTCCAAAAAGCACACACTAGAAGTCATATTGTACATGAACAACCTCAAATTTCACTGTCCGTCTCAGGGTATGTGTCCGACTGACGGTGAATCTACCCTACATGGGTGAACTTCAACACAGTGACACAGGATATATCCTATATGCATAAAAGGTGACAGAGTAACATGCGCAGAAACTTGAGTATCCATACATATATCTCTAGCCACTCGCGACTAATGTGTGATAATTTTTTCAACTGGGGTAGAGCCTAGGCGTGGAGTGTACTGGGGAAGTGATACCCAGTCTCGGACCCCGACTGTATGTATACAGTCTGGGAGAATGCTTATGTATTGGGTTGTAATGGATATCATCAATCTGGACATCATGGGTTCGAGTCCCACCTTGGCACAATGGGTAGTAATTTTGATATTTGAACAATGGCCCTCTATTACACTATTCCCCCTATATGTAATATGTGTTATTACTATCCCAGCATTGGGGTATTTATGCTTCAAAAAGGCCAAATAAATAATGTAAAAAAGAACGAACCTACATTTTCCCAAGGTGGGATCTGAACCCATGAGGTTATACACACTCTCATACATGGTCATTTGACCATGGCTAACCAATCAGTGGTTGAGCTATCTCATTAAGAAATGATCCAGGATCCTGGATCATTTTCTAAGTAGGTTACACTTATTAGATACAAATATGTCCAGGCCCATTGCAGCCGTCAATGAGCTCGAGGCTGAGTGATACCGAGCTCTGCTACAGAGTTTGACCGCTCAGAGAGGGCCTTCCACTTCTGACCGATGTCCCAGAGTGTCTCTTAGACATGATGGCCTCACCAGTCACTAGGGGAGTATTTATTTCATGATTTGAAGTGGGGGAGGAGGAGCTGTGAATAATTAATCCTTTTGAGGTGGGGGTGGCATCGTACGTTGAAATCAAGTTTTTTTAGCAAAATTGTTTATGCAGTACTATGAATATGATCCAAAATCGGGGGTTGGGGGTATTTCGGCATCGTTGGTGGTAGGGGGGCCTCACATATTTTATGCACTGGACAGAGGGGTGGGTTGTAACAATTTCATCTTCCCGCGCCCCTGGTTATACATTGATGACTTCTCCCTTATTGGCTGTCCAGGCCAAGAATCCCCTCCTCCTCCTACCCCTGCACACACTCCTCCCGCTGTCCCCATGCCCATCCACTGTCACCCTCTCTGTCTTCTTCTCAACCGGGTACCAAGGTCTGACATTTTCCCTTAATGCTTTTGCTGTTGTAATCCAACTTATGTTCTTTTATTAACCTCAGGTCTCCCTAATTGGTCTCTATTACTCTGTCGACATCTCCTCGTCTGTTTCCCCGTGTACTACCATCAGTCCTCTCACCAGCAGACAACCCGCTCTGTCGGCCACAAAGGGAGTGGTCATATTTTGACAACAGGGGAGGGGGTGGAATTTCTCGCTCAAGGGTGTGCAAACATTCTTTTGGCCCCCCCCCCCGTGAGAGGGGTCCAAATGCATTTGGTCCACCCCCTCCCCCACAAGAGAAAAAAAAGGTTCAAATCTACCCTCAACCCCCCCCCCCGACGGTTGTTAGAAAATGACCACTCCTGCTCGTACCCCTCACCCCTCATTTCCGCTCCCCCCCTGTCTGACTCGATCTAACCCTTTAATGACAACATGTGTTATAATGCCTATTGGTTTTATCGAGGTTTCATGCAGATAAATACAAAGGACTAACTCCTGCTTCCATCGTGACAAGGAGGGCGCCAACTAGTGACGTCACTTTATTAACCGAAAGTGACATGAACGCTGGTTACCCGGTAACATATTTTCCCGTGTCGTCAAATAATCTCAACAATGCCCCTTCACTTTGTCCGCCTGATGCATTCATGCACCATCACTACTGTTTCAGAGTGTATCCAGCCTGCGGAGTTGGCATGATAAACCAACATTGCAGCAACAATTTAGACTCAGACACTGCACTGGGGACACATGATAACAAAAAGGCATTAAAACACTATTCAAGCCTATATTGTTGTTGTACTCCCACACAGGGTTTAACAAGACATCCGTTTGGAGAGTGAGTAGGCTATAGGTGGTGCCATCGAGGGTATGTTGTGTACACTACCTCATTGAAAAGTCATGCAAAGATGAGGTTGGACTTTTAGTTACACACCTTCGCATGGTTATAGCCTACTCACTCACCAAGCTGAGGTCTTGTTGGGACCTGTGCCCTCCCACCTCTACACCACCCTCCTCCTTCCCCCCAACATGCTCGTCCCTCAGACAACAGCCTGCTCATCCCTCACACCCCCCCCCCCTTGTCTGCTAGTCTGGCTGTGTTTAACCCTTCAAGGATGACATAATGTTTTAATGCACTATTTCCTAGTAGTCATGATGGGTGAATGCTGCCCTGGCGACCTATTGGCCAGTTCTGCATATTGCCTCATCATACCAACCCTTCCAGAGCATATCAACCCTGCAGTGTCGGTGCAATGTATGCCTTAATTTGCATCACTTGCGAGCTACTCAAAAGAGCTACATTCATGCACCACACTGACGAAGGGGCATTAAAGCACTATGCTGCCCATTTGACCCTTTAACCACGGCCCTATACCTTAGTGTACCATGACGTATGAATACAGCCCTGGCGAGTTACTCGCCAGGGCTGCATTCAAGCATCATGCCAACCCTATGGGGCTGAGACACTCCCGAATAGTCGGCATGATGCACCAATGCAGCACCGGCGAGTTACTCAAAAAGAAGAGCTACATTTATGCATCACTATGACAAAGGGGCACTAAAGCACTGTGCCGCCCTTTAAGGGACCGTACAGTCTGGAGTCTGGACTGTTTCCATTGAGAATCAATACAGCGAGTTGTTGCACTGCATACCATATATACACTGGGGTAGGGGGGGGGGGCACTTTGTAGATATATATATATACACTAAAAAAGTAAACTTGTCTCCAGACTCTTCTAAGTGACTGTCATGAAATAAACGAGTTAAAAACTTGTCTAATTGACAAGAAAGCAGGTCTTCTAGCTGGAGATAGAAGACCCACTTGGCATGTGCCAGCCTAAAACCTAGCATTTGCCAGCTCCAGATTTTATTTGTGGGATGGTCAACTTTTTAACTTGTTTATTTCATGACGGTCAATTAGACGAGTCTGGAGACAAGTTTTCTTTTTCCGTGTACACATATGTACAGCCAAGGGTACCTTTTCTAGAATATTGTCTTACAAAGGGTCTACTTTCAATAAAGATCTCCTAACCTAGCTCCAGTTTCACGGCAATCACGTTCATTGGTAATTATCTATTGTGCTCAAATATTCCTAGTTTTCAGCAAAATGTCTCAGTTTACAGCAAAATATAGATCTCGGTTTTCACTAGAATCCTTGGTATAAGGAGTATTTTTCAGCATATTATCCCAAACATGATCTGTTAGATCACAAGGGTAAGGGTTGTCATAGGTCCTACCGCGGCATAACCGTGTAAAAATAAGGTTCGAGTGCATCCCCCCCCCCCCCCATCCAACGGGTCTACCCACACTGGGCCCTGTGCTCCTGTACTGGTTCTTGGTGGTATACTTACTGCGTCCCACACTGCACACTGTCGCTCCGACATCCGCGAGAAGCCAGTCGTGAAAAGTCGGTTCTTGTCCCCGATGAAGACAACCTTTGATGACTTAGATCCAGCATGTCCTGTGCCCTCCTGAAATAGGTATTCATATTGTTTTGAAGCATTTAAAAGAAAAGTTATTTCTCATCACCAAGCAGTGAAAAATATGACGTGGGCGCTTTTACTAATTTCTTTTTTACTTGGGGCTATAAGAGAAATTAGGATTTTTGCGATCAATTTTCACATTTTAGTAATTCAGAGTTTATTGGTCAGCAAAAGTTATTATAATGCAA
This sequence comes from Harmothoe impar, assembly GCA_947462335.1. NCBI lineage: Eukaryota > Metazoa > Annelida > Polychaeta > Phyllodocida > Polynoidae > Harmothoe > Harmothoe impar. The sequence continues at coordinate 103,672,330 of OX381705.1, read as the reverse complement.
CTGTTTCCTAGCTGACGGCATTACTGACAGCATAAGCTTTGATTTGATACCAAATACTAACATATTTTGATTTGATACCAAATATTAACATATTTTTCACCAAAAAATGTAAAATAAATAAATCATGGTTTTTATGATGCACGCGGTGATGAGAAACAACTTGTTTTGGCCAAACATTTATTGAATGAATTCCCTTAGTAGATTGGCTGATTACATTCACCTGGTAAATATGACCATCTCCATGTACTACCCACATCTGTAGGGGTAGGTGGCATACTGTAGTGAGTTGTTTCACGCAGGTGCTTATAGATTTCAGTCCCAGTGTACCCAGCGCTTTTACAAGACAGGTGCTTATTCAAGATACATAGGGTAGCACTGGTTTCAATACATCTGTAGCACTGCAGTTATGATTTTGGAACCAGTTAAAGAAAAAAATGACTTACGTTGATGATGTCACCGCTGCGGGGGTCGATGACGCGGATCTTTTTGTCCTTGGATGTGGAGGCAAACAGACTGCCGTCCATATTCCACGCTATGGAGAATATGGTGTCTGAGTGCACGCTGATGATGTTCACAGGCTCCGCTGTGTCCGTGTTCCAAAGTATACACTGTATCAGAGGAATGATATTCATGATTAGAAATACGAATAAAATGTACAGGAAAAGTGCAATAGGTAGACCTGCAATTAGGTTCCAACCTCCTCTTCCCTACCAAAGCTAGAAGAGAGGTAGGGTACTCAAAATAATAAGTATTGTAAAGAAGGCCGAAAACTTGTCATTGGTACAGCCAGGAATTGAACAGACAAGTGCTAAGCATGTTAACGACTATCCCTTCACCTCACCTACACTACCCATTTCTTCCTAAACCCTAGCCTAGCCTAGCCTAGCCAAGCCTAGCCTAGCCTAGCCTAGCCTAGCCTAGCCTAGCCTAGCCTAGCCTAGCCTAGCCTAGCCTAGCCTACCCTACCCTACCCTACCCTACCCTACCCTACCCTACCCTACCCTACCCTACCCAACCCTACCCTACCCTACCCTACCCTACCCTACCCTACCCTACACTACCCATATCGAGCCTACATCGCCCTACCCTACCCTAGTACATATCCATGTAACCTTACCTTGTGGTCGTAGCCTGCACTGAGGAGTATGCTCTGTGCTGTGGGGTGCCACGCGATGTGCCCGACCCGCCGCTGGTGGCCGTGTAGATCCACCAGCCACTCTGTCAGGTTGGAAGATAAACCGTCCTCTGGCACCTGCCATAATTTAATCTGGAAATAAAAATAAAAATAATTAGTCAGGGGTGATATTGAATTCATGTACTCAAATATTTATTAAATTAAGTAACGGAGTAGTTCATCAAATTTCATATTTATTCTGGACTTTTCGTGCCATAACTGTACCTTATTTTCACAAAACTATGGACTGTGTAAAGAAAGCCCAGCCATGCCAGACATTACCATCAACAGGTTAGGTAAATGGGGGAAAACCCTCTCCAGACCTGTTATTTACACCAGTGTTAATTTTCACAACGCAGGTAGGTGTGAAAACACTGCAGGGCTAAAATTAGCAACGGTTTTCTTATAACCCATTTGCTGAATTTTCTATCAATTTGCTGTTAAATGTTTATATCCCATAAGATAGATTAGTGTATGCTCTTGAATCATACATGGGGTATAGTGAATCATACAGGTGGTTGCCATGAAATCACATATAAATGAGCTTTTTCTATAGACTTTTCCTCTGTGCTCCTCCATTTCACCCAGTAGGCCCTGCAGTGTTTTCACACCTACCTGCGTTGTGAAAATTAACACTGGTGTAAATAACGGCTCTGGCGAGGGTTTCCCTTCATTTACCGGACCTGATCAATGCTTGAATAATCTGCCAATCTAACATTACCTGAGAAATGCTCGATTCTGGCAAAAGAGTATGTTTGGTGACAGAGCAAGAATTTGGCTAATACTAATATTTTTCTCAATGTATGAGGGACAGCAGCTGCCCACAAGTTCTGACAAGGTTTGTGTGACATATTATTGAGGGATTTCCCAGGACCTCAGATAAGATCTCACATTAGCGTTAAATCATGAAGTAGATGGGGGATCCCCTAAACCAGGAGGACTACTGCTGTAAGGTTCCCCCTCAGATACCTGCACTGAATAAGTAAACTCGTCCAAAGACTCTTCTAAGTGACAAGGAAGCAGGTCTTTTAGTGGGAGTTGTCCAATCGAAGACCCACTTGGCATTTGCCAGCGCAAAACTCAGTCTTTCCCAGCTCCAGACTCGGGTACTGCAACAGCCCTAGAATTTCTAAAGGGTCAGTATGATGTATGAATACAGACCTAGCAAATAGACTCACCAGGGCTACATTCATACATCATGCTGACATAAGGTATAAAGTATATTTATAATGGTATGGGCCGTCAAAGTATTATCAAGGATTCTGAATTTGATGACCCTAGACTTGTCACTAGAAGTGGGCCACCGTCTGGGCTAACATTTTCAGCCAGATGAGCCTAGTGTCGTCTTGTGGGATGGTAACCTCAGTCCTCAGATGGACAACCATTAACTGAGAATACCTTAAAGTCTTCTTATAAGACGACTATTTGACAACCTTAGATGCTTTGATTTTATCAGTGTGGGCTGACTGGATGGTTTATAGGTCCAAGTGGCATCGCAGCCATCAGCTTTGGATTACCTTCAGAAATATTTGGGCAAGAGATTCATTTGTGTGAATGCTCATCTTTTATTTGAGGGGCATTGACCATACGTTCTGTCAAATTCTACCTGGAGCTGAACAGGATGCTACCCTGACGGCGGTAGGAGTTTTGGCAGGACTAGGTACCATCAAGACCCTTACCTGGTTGTGGTGAGAGACTTGGCAGGACTAGGTAGCTTCAGGACCCTTATCTAGTTTTGGCATGAGTCCGGGCAGAACCTGTCCCTAGTCGTTGTAAGAGTCTTGGTAGGACTAGGTAATCTTAGGCCCTTTACCTAGTTTTGGCAGGAGTCTGGGTAGGACCAGGTACCATTAGGCCCCTTACCTAATTTTGACAGTCCACTGACACCATCAGAACCCTTACCAGCAGTTTGGACAGACATGTATATAAATACCCTTAGGACACTTTCCTATGTATAGACCAAGGCTGTGCAGGCATTGAGGAGTATTTATCTTCAGATGTTTCCCTTTTTTTTTCTCTCCAGACTTTTACTTCCAGGAAACCATTTTGTGGTAAGGCCATTCTCTTCCCGAAGGCTGTAACATTTAATGAGACTGTTAAGGACCTAATTACCATTTTCCTCCCTGGTGGCTCAATTTATTAAGACAGCACTCTACTTTATTCTGATGGACAGCCGTAATCCTGGTAGAAGGATGGCCTTTTAATAGCATTCTGCTGCAGTAAGATTTCCGCAGTCTTTGCGGTTATTACAAGGTTTTGCATCAGAGGCTACATCTATGATTCATGAGTAATCTGAATCCGAGCTTGAATTTGTAACATAAGAGTTGAATAACCGTCACAACTCTGAGGAAATGTCCACAGATGTTACTTTGGGACTTTACTCCAGGCCTTCTCAAGATTTTTTGGAAATTTTCTGAAGCCAATGTATGTTTCTGTGTAATATTTCATCAGCATAGAAATTCTAGTGTCCAGTTGCTTCCTCTCAAAAGAAAGTGGTTTCTCATCACCCAGGACTGAAGAATATGATGAAGGAGGCTTTTTTTTACTTGCAGGATAAGATGCATGGGATGAAATATGTTTTTCATGACCAAAATTCACATTTTCTAGTTAAGAATTTATGAATCTTTTAAAGTGGGGGAAATGTAAGTTATTTCTATCCTACTGCATTACTGGCAATATTAGCTTTAATTTGATCCCAATAAATGCCAATATTTGCCCATTGTTATCACATTTTCTTTAAAAATTAGCAAAAAAAAAGAAAGTTTCCCTCAAAACCTGATTTGTATGATAAGTGTGGTGATGAGAAATCATTTAATTTTTTTGAGTGGCCAATATATATAGGAACCTTGAGCTTTATTGACCGAGAGATCAAGGCCATAAAGGCCTGTATCAGCTGTGTATGTTGAGGCCCTGGGGACCATGAGGGGTTGGTATCTGTTTACCATACACAGCACTGCCCACAAGTTCTGACAAGGTTTGTGTGACATATTATTGAGGGATTTCCCAGGACCTCAGATAATATCTCACATTAGCGTTAAATCATGAAGTAGATGGGGGATCCCCTAAACCAGGAGGACTACTGCTGTGAGGTTCCCCCTCAGATACCTGCACTGAATAAGTAAACTCGTCCAAAGACTCTTCTAAGTGACAAGGAAGCAGGTCTTTTAGTGGGAGTTGTCCAATCGAAGACCCACTTGGCATTTGCCAGCGCAAAACTCAGTCTTTCCCAGCTCCAGACTCGGGTACTGCAACAGCCCTAGAATTTCTAAAGGGTCAGTATGATGTATGAATACAGACCTAGCAAATAGACTCACCAGGGCTACATTCATACATCATGCTGACATAAGGTATAAAGTATATTTATAATGGTATGGGCCGTCAAAGTATTATCAAGGATTCTGAATTTGATGACCCTAGACTTGTCACTAGAAGTGGGCCACCGTCTGGGCTAACATTTTCAGCCAGATGAGCCTAGTGTCGTCTTGTGGGATGGTAACCTCAGTCCTCAGATGGACAACCATTAACTGAGAATACCTTAAAGTCTTCTTATAAGACGACTATTTGACAACCTTAGATGCTTTGATTTTATCAGTGTGGGCTGACTGGATGGTTTATAGGTCCAAGTGGCATCGCAGCCATCAGCTTTGGATTACCTTCAGAAATATTTGGGCAAGAGATTCATTTGTGTGAATGCTCATCTTTTATTTGAGGGGCATTGACCATACGTTCTGTCAAATTCTACCTGGAGCTGAACAGGATGCTACCCTGACGGCGGTAGGAGTTTTGGCAGGACTAGGTACCATCAAGACCCTTACCTGGTTGTGGTGAGAGACTTGGCAGGACTAGGTAGCTTCAGGACCCTTATCTAGTTTTGGCATGAGTCCGGGCAGAACCTGTCCCTAGTCGTTGTAAGAGTCTTGGTAGGACTAGGTAATCTTAGGCCCTTTACCTAGTTTTGGCAGGAGTCTGGGTAGGACCAGGTACCATTAGGCCCCTTACCTAATTTTGACAGTCCACTGACACCATCAGAACCCTTACCAGCAGTTTGGACAGACATGTATATAAATACCCTTAGGACACTTTCCTATGTATAGACCAAGGCTGTGCAGGCATTGAGGAGTATTTATCTTCAGATGTTTCCCTTTTTTTTTCTCTCCAGACTTTTACTTCCAGGAAACCATTTTGTGGTAAGGCCATTCTCTTCCCGAAGGCTGTAACATTTAATGAGACTGTTAAGGACCTAATTACCATTTTCCTCCCTGGTGGCTCAATTTATTAAGACAGCACTCTACTTTATTCTGATGGACAGCCGTAATCCTGGTAGAAGGATGGCCTTTTAATAGCATTCTGCTGCAGTAAGATTTCCGCAGTCTTTGCGGTTATTACAAGGTTTTGCATCAGAGGCTACATCTATGATTCATGAGTAATCTGAATCCGAGCTTGAATTTGTAACATAAGAGTTGAATAACCGTCACAACTCTGAGGAAATGTCCACAGATGTTACTTTGGGACTTTACTCCAGGCCTTCTCAAGATTTTTTGGAAATTTTCTGAAGCCAATGTATGTTTCTGTGTAATATTTCATCAGCATAGAAATTCTAGTGTCCAGTTGCTTCCTCTCAAAAGAAAGTGGTTTCTCATCACCCAGGACTGAAGAATATGATGAAGGAGGCTTTTTTTTACTTGCAGGATAAGATGCATGGGATGAAATATGTTTTTCATGACCAAAATTCACATTTTCTAGTTAAGAATTTATGAATCTTTTAAAGGGGGGGAAATGTAAGTTATTTCTATCCTACTGCATTACTGGCAATATTAGCTTTAATTTGATCCCAATAAATGCCAATATTTGCCCATTGTTATCACATTTTCTTTAAAAATTAGCAAAAAAAAAGAAAGTTTCCCTCAAAACCTGATTTGTATGATAAGTGTGGTGATGAGAAATCATTTAATTTTTTTGAGTGGCCAATATATATAGGAACCTTGAGCTTTATTGACCGAGAGATCAAGGCCATAAAGGCCTGTATCAGCTGTGTATGTTGAGGCCCTGGGGACCATGAGGGGTTGGTATCTGTTTACCATACACAGCACTTAGTAACTCCTATACAGAAGCCTTCCTAGAACTAACAACACCCTCAGTACATCCACAATCAATGTTAGCCCTTTAAGGACGGATGTCGCTAAAAGAGGACATCTGTCGTCATGATGTACCAATGCAGCCCCAGTGAGTAAACTGTATACCTGGGCCATGAGCGTAGAGTTCAGTGTCTGCCAAAAAAAAAGGAGAAGCAAATAATATTTTGGAAATATATTGACCCATGCTGTACCAATACACTGCAGATAGGCTACTCCATGGGCACTCCGGTGGTGTATAGGGAAGGCGATGCCTTAATGCATCATACCCCTGCAGTCCTGGCGAGCAACTCGTAAGTGTTGCATTCAAGCATCATACCGACCCTATGGGGTTGATATACTCCCAAAGGGTCGTCATAATGCACCATGCAGCACCGGCGAGTTACTCGCTAGGGCTGCATTGGTGCATCATAACAACAAATGTCATCTTTCAGCGACATGCGTCCTGAAAGGGTTAAAGCCTTGAGGCATCATGCTGCCGTTGAAGGGTTAAACTGCCTGCCTCTGATGCTGCACCGCACGACCCCCCCCCCCGGTTGTGTCTAGTCAGGTGTATCCTGATGGGTCTGGGGGGCATTGGGTGTATAGAGCCTGATATCTACACAGACAGGTACACTAAGATCTCAGTGTACTTTAAACATACTTTATTTTTTATCAAATACAACTGTCTCATTGACTTAACCAAGGAGCGCCGTATTTAACACCCCCAGTGAAATAACCCATGGCCGTATTTCACGGCCCTGTGACGTCATCAAAATGACGGTTTATTTACATTTGAACAGCCCAGAAAAGTGCTATTTCAGCTAATTTAAGCCATCCTCCTCTATAATAACTTGGTGAATAACTTGGTGAATGAGGCTGCATTTCACTCGGCCTACGGCCTCGTGAAATACGGCCTGACATTCACCTCGTGAAATAACCCTTCAAAAGACCAAAACTCGTGAACCTTTGTCTATTTATTTCACACATATATATTTTTTCACAGATTGGTTATGAAATACAGTTTCACAGGAATTTAAATTTGCACATATTTGAGTGTGGTAGTTATATTATTATTGTGGATAAATATTCATGCTGTACTTATTTTCATGTGAAAATATTTACAGTGCGAAATAAAGTATGCTCACAGTATTATCCTTTATGTCTGTTAGTCTACATTATATTAGTGTGATTTGGCTCGTCCACATTGTATGCACTGAATGATGTTGTATGAATCTTAATATTTTCAGTTGCTACAATGTTAAAGCTGCTTTTCGACCAAACTGAAAGATTTTGGCTCAATTTCAGGGGTTTTATTTATATACATTTTATGAAAGCTTTTTGATTTTCGTTTTCTTTTAAACAACTCCGACCTCATAAAAATATATGCCCCAGCACCTAGTCTTTTAAAACTTCAACCACGATGGACAACAGTTGGCCACGAGTTCCAACAAGGTTCCTATGACATACAGTTAAGCCATTTCCCAGGAGCCTAGATTAGATCTCATATTAGCGTTAAATCCTGAAGTAGATCGGGAACCACCTAAACCAGCCGGAATCTATCCCTACAGATGGCCATAATCCTGGTGCCTGGATGTTAGGTCTAGGTGACATTCTAGCCATCATGTCAGGTATTTAAATTCCCTCCAGAGACATCTCTCTGTGAGATTCATTCAAATAAATGCTCATCTCCTATTTGAATGGCCATGAGTACCTTACGCATTCTGTGGGAGTCTGCTAGATATGAACCAACCTAAGCTTACAAGGACCCGTTTCTAGTTGTGGCAGCAGTCTGAACAGGACTAGCTACCATCAAACATTTACAAGGACCCTTTTCTAGTTGTGGCAGGAGTCTGAACAGGACTAGCTACCATCAAACACTTACAAAGACCCTTTCCTAGTTGTGGCAGCAGTCTGAACAGGACTAGCTACCATCAAACATTTACAAAGACCCTTTTCCAGTTGTGGCAGGAGTCTGTACATGACTAGCTACCATCAAACATTTACAAGGACCCTTTTCCAGTTGTGGCAGCAGTCTGTACGGGACTAGCTACCATCAAACATTTACAAGGACCCTTTTCTAGTTGTGGCAGTAGTCTGAACAGAACTAGCTACCATCAAACATTTACAAAGACCCTTTCTAGTTGTGGCAGCAGTCTGTACGGGACTAGCTAGCATCAAACATTTACAAGGACCCTTTTCTAGTCGTGGCAGCAGTCTGCACAGGACTAGCTACCATCAAACATTTACAAAGACCCTTTTCTAGTTGTGACAGCAGTCTGTACAGGACTAGCTACCATCAAACATTTACAAGGACCCTTTTCTAGTCGTGGCAGCAGTCTGCACAGGACTAGCTACCATCAAACATTTACAAAGACCCTTTTCTAGTTGTGGCAGCAGTCTGCACAGGACTATTTACAAGGACCTTTTTTTGTTAGTTATGGCAGGGTTCTGAACAGGACTAGGGGAATATGTATAACATCATTATTGTAGGGACGTCAGACGTTTCTCCTTCTAGGAACTACTGGGAAACCATTTCGTGGTAAGGCCATTCTCCTTCTGAAGGCGTCTATAAAATTTGATGAGACTGTTATGGGCCTCATTACCAGTTCCCTCCCTGGTGGCTCAATTATTAAGACAGAGCTCTACTTTATTCTGATGGACAGCCGTAATAATGGTAAAATTAATTGCCTATTTATTGTATTCTACTGCAGTAGTAATTCTGCAGCGTTTGTAGTCATTAAAAGGCTTTGCATGCAAAGTGACAGCCTTGATTCAGTTTATTTTGATGATTTATATTAGCACTAATCTGAAACAGGCTGAGCAAAAACTCAAATAAATAGTGCAGAACATGTAGTATTGCTATATGCTCCGACACCAATGTATAGGGCCGAGTAATGCTTCTGGAGTAAAGATGCCCCAACCCCTTTGGCCATGATGCAATTTGTAAACGCTTCCTTATTCTTAGTCCCCTTCTCAGTAGTGTTGATAAGACAGCTTTCATTCAGCTGAACCCGTGTGCCTGGAACCAGGTCCCCACGAGACGGTACATGTGTTGCAGCACTGAGGACCCAGAGGAGGTGTAGCTTGTAGAGGCTCAGCTTCGAGCCCTCCTGGACAAATTTGTATCTAATAACTGTGACCTAGTTATAAAATGATCCAGGATCCTGGATCATTTCTTAATGAGATAGCTCAACCACTTATTTGTTAACCATAGTTACATGACCATGAATGAGGTTGTGTATGGCCTCATGGGTTCGAATCCCACCTTGGGAAAACGTAGGCTCGTTTTTTTTACATTATTCATTTGGCCTTTTTTAAGCAAAAATACCCCAATGCTGGTATAGTAATAACACATATTACATATTAGGATAGGGACAATAGTGTAATAGAGGGCCATTGTACAGATATCAAAATTACTACCCATTGTGCCATGGTGGGACTCGAACCCATGATGTCCAGATTGGTGACATCCATTACAACTCAATACATAAGCATTCTCCCAGACTGTATACATACAGTCGGGGTCCGAGACTGGTAGAGGCTGCGTGTTTACCCTACACAGCACCAAGTGACTCCTACCCAGAAGCCTTCCTAGAAGTAGGCATAGCCTCAGTATGGGGGTGATCAATGTTAACCCTCTAAAGGCAGCGTGGGGTATGGTGCTTTAATATAGTAAGTCCTTTCATCATTGAATACCTGGCTGGTGTTACATTTACATTACTTTCAGACCGTATATGGGGTTAATACAACTACACTTGTTGAGGCTCCTCACTATGCACCACTGCAGCACCGATGATTCAAGCAACATTGCACAGAGAGAAGAAGTAGAATCACTGTAACTCTTAAATGGGAGTCCAGCCCCGATCACTGAGGTAACTCTCACCAGAACTCTAAAGTGACTCCCAGTCTTTATGGAGTCTTAGAATAGGAGTCATTATAGAGTTATTATAGGGTCCTGCTAATGTAAGGGAGTCACTTCAGAGTCATGAGGAGAGTTACCTCAGTGATCAATTCCGGAGTCACAGTGATTCTACTTCTTTTCTCTGTGTGCCGCATCTTGCCGACATTACCGGGTTAAACTGTCAGTCTGTGATGCTGCACTGCATGGCCCCGCTCCTGGCCATCCCCTCTCTGTCTACACTGATATTCCTAGGCTCCCTATACGCCCAACCTCTCAGTCACTAGTGCCTAACCTAGTTAGTCATTTTTTGGCTCCCTATACGACCAACCTAGATTAGTTATTATTGTCAGGTTGGTCACTACTGACCAACCCACCTTGGTCTTTTCAGTTCCAGGGGGAGCCACCGAGTGGTCATCACAGCTGGCCCCATCTAGTGGTATACAAATACAACACACCAATGATGGACCTAGGTTAGCCACTACTGACTGACCCCTTGGTCATTTTTGAATATAACTTTGCCATTGTGACTAACACTCATATGACCAACCTGGGTTAGCCTGTACTGACAAACCCTTTCAACCTAAGGATTTTCAGTGTACTCAGGTGTATCCTGATGGGTGCTATAGACCAATGCAGCAAGAAAGGGAGACTTGTCACAAAAGTTGTTGATGGAGCTTTCTAACATTTTTGAGACGTGACAGACAAATACACAAATATAACCTCAAAATCCTGCATTCTACTATATATACAATTCAAACGATAATTGCACTGGGAATCTGATATGATAGATTCTCAATTGCCTAAAGAAAGCAATTGCAGACAATGTAATGAGGATTCTGCTAAAACCAGCGTAAACTAAATTTTATTATGAAGAAGACCTTTCTTGCTACATAGGTCTATAGGGGGCATTAAGTTGAGCTACTCTGTGTGGCAACATCCACAGCCACAGGGACAATAAGGTCTCAGTTCGTTGTCCTGCAGCTCCAATTCACGGAATAAGTGTTTATTGTGGGTCTCCCAAGGGGAGCTCATATTTGCTAGTGCTGCTACAATTGGGCGTTGGATGGCCGGTTTCCCTTATTACATGTGGAATTTGCTCAGCGTTTACTGTATAGGTTGACACTGGCGCATTGTTGCCCCCTGGTGAGATCATACTACACTACTCATACAGGTTTATATACTAACTCCCCCTACAGGGAATCTCATGCAAATATTTCATGCTCTCCCCCGGCGCCCACCTGCCTCAGTCTTTGTCCTGACTGCGTTCTACTCACACCTCAAACTTCCATCCCGCCCACCCCTTTTATCTTTTATATTTACAATTTATTCTTTGTTCAACGTTCATATTCTTCTCGTTGTTCAATTTACATTTACATTTTACCAACTCAATTCAATGTATAGGTCACATGTTATACTCCTATACAAGGTATACCGTATTTTATTATCATATAATTCTTAATAAAATATTATTACTCCAGTCTGCCTTCGACTATCTTGCTGGGAGTAGGATAATGAAACACCGGTACCTAGAAATCGTCACCTAGATGATCATGTCCCATTCTGCATTACCTCTGAGTTTATGATATTGTAATGTGTTGAATTTAAGAAATACTCTATGTCATGCATGTAACGTGTCTTTCTCTAATATGACTTTATTTCACAATCAAATTTAAGAAATGCCCATGTCATTTCCCCACTACATAGCCAGTGTTGTCATGTCTTAACGGTCCTTTTAACCCTTGAAGGACGGCATGTCGCTAAATGCAATATTTGTCGTCGTGATGCACCAATATAAAGTAGCCTGCCAGTGCTGCATTCAATCATCATGCCGACCCTACAGGTTTGATGCACCCCTGAAGAGTCGTCATGATGTACCAATGCAGCACCAGCAAGTTACTCGCCAGGGCTGCATTGGTGCATCATGACAAGAAATGTCACATCTTAAAGTGACATGATGTCCTTAAAGTGTTAAACATCTTAAATAGAAATCATTGTATACTGTGTCAGTAGACTTTAACTGCTATGATGTCCACAGACTGGTGGTAGCTTGCTGCCCCCTGGTGACCCCCCAGTACCGGCCCCGTGACCTCTGTGTGACCCCAGTCTGCAGGATCACATGACCACTGTAACCATGGTAACAGGATACAATAGGATCAAAGAGACTGACATTCATGGTGGGGACTAAACTGGGTTTGTAGTAGGGCCTAAAGAGGACAGCATGAGGGGGGGGGGGGGGTAGAGAGCTTGGGTGATTGGGGGGGGGGGGGGTGACCCAGACGTCGTCTGTGCTACTGTGTTTACCTCAATTGGAGTCAATAGGTGATCAGTGTGGGACATACTCTCGTTCCCAAATCCTTCCGAAGGAAGGCTCTGGTAACTGCCAAATGTTGGGATTTTGCTGGGTCTGGGCAACCCCTGCTGGTAGCTTGGAACCAGCGAACAGGAACAGGAAACAGGTCCGGTAAATGGAGGAAAACCCTCCCCAGAGCTGTTATTTACACCAGTGTTAATTTTCACAACGCAGGTAGGTGTGAAAACACTGCATGGCTAGAATTAGCAATGGTTTTGCTTGTAGCATAAACACTACAGGGCTAAAATTAGCAACGGTTTTCTAATAACCCATTTGCTGAATTTTCTATCAATTTGCTGTTAAATGTATATATCCCATAAGATAGATTAGTGTATGCTCTTGAATCATACATGGCCAATAGTGAATCATACAGGTGATTGCCATGAAATCACATATAAATAAGCTTTTTCTATAGACTTTCCCTCTGTGCTCCTCCACCTCACCCAGTAGGCAGTCAGCCCTGCAGTGTTTTCACACCTACCTGCGTTGTGAAAATTAACACTGGTGTAAATAACAGCTCTGGGGAGGTTTTTCCTCCATTTCCCGGACCTGGGAAATGGAACCAGAAAGGCTGCTGGTAAAACTACCTAAAACTACCATCGTACATTCTGGTTCCATTTCCTGTTCCTGTTCACTGGTTCCAGCCTACCAGCAAGGGTTTCCTAGACCCAGCAAAATCCCAAGTTCAAGGTCATTTAGCTGTCTGGGAAGTGCAAATTTCAAGCAACGAGTGCTTGCAATCTTAATGAGTATAATATCTTTCAACAAATAATTCGTCTGCTTTGACTTTGTGTTTCTGCATTGCAGTCGACGTGGTCTGAGCCTTAATTTCCAGTATAGCTAGTGATCATTTTTCAACACAAGGACATGGTGAACATTAAGAGGTCGAAAATCTTAGTGACTATGTATACATGAGTCCGCAATCTTCTACCATGTTGCCATGTCGATGTTCAGAAAAGTGGCTTATCGCCGTGTCAATTTTTCATTAAATACATGTGCTCTATTTTTTGTGACGGTCAATTTTCTAAAGGGCTGTGAAGCCATGTTGATTTTTACCCATGTATAGTCACATCTATTATGCATGTGACCTTATATTCAAAGCAAGTCCCTGGCTATTTCGCTGAATATGGGTGGAATTATTTTGTGAACTATGATACCCCGTTCCCCCTCCCCCCTCTGTTATAAAATAACACTCCCTTAGGCTACTCAAAAAAAAAGTTGTCTCTAATCACCAAGGACTGAGAAATATGATGAGGGAGGCTTTTTTTCTCTTTTTACTTGCGGGCTAAAATGTATAGAATAAAATACGTTTTTCATGACCAAAATGTAAATTTTTGGTCATGAAAATACGTTAAGGATGTATCAATATTTAAAACTGGGGAAAATGTAAGTTATTTCTGTCCTACTGCATTGGTGACAGTATTAGCTTTGATTTGATGCCAAATATGCCAATTAATATTTGTCCATTTTCATCATGTCTTTCATTAAAAATTAGCAAAAACAAAAAAAAAGTTTTCCTCGATTTCTTTGATGCGTGCGGTGATAAGATATCATTATATATTTTTGAGTGACCTTAGAGAACCTCTGGATGCCGGAGTAGTACTGTAGGCAGGGTGTCAGCTCCCTATTGTGGTTGATTCCAGGACAATGTAAGGTCACTACAAGGTCATTTCAGGTCACACAGGACAGGCGTCTGGCACTGAGATATGTGCCAAGGTCACAAGGTCAGATTATTGTTGTGGTAGTTCCAGTATAAACAAGGCCATATCCCTGTATGACGGTGGGAGGGGGGGAGGGGAATGATAATGGATATTTGTCCTGATATGGACTATTGTAGTTATAAGTGTGGTATATATACATACATGAAGCCTATATATATAGTGTAGATAAGGGTGGGTGAAAGGGGAAGTAGCAGACTCAAATGTGTTATCTGCATGCAATTTGATACTATCAATGTAGACATCAGGGTCCCGTTTCTCCACAAATTTGCGGAGGTCCGCAAATTTGCGGAGGTCCATAAATTTACTTCCATAAATTTGCAGAGGTCCGTAAATATATATGGAGCTCTGTATTTGTATGCTTAAGTACTAACAAACAATGTCCATATATACCTCCGCATATTTGTGGAGAAACAGCATCCAGGTACTACAAATGTTACAATGGTCCTATGAATGTCTGATAATGATTCTATTCATATCTTATCAGTGTGCCAAATTACTGACCCAACTGGCGGATTGGCTAGAGTAAATCCCCCTATTGGAGTGCAATTTATAGGCGAATTATAACGTCTATTATGTCTGCAGGTTGCTGTTTCTCCACAAGGTACGAACCTCAGCAATTTTAATACATTTCTTTGATGCGTGCGGTGATAAGATATCATTATATATTTTTGAGTGACCTTAGAGAACCTCTGGATGCCGGAGTAGTACTGTAGGCAGGGTGTCAGCTCCCTATTGTGGTTGATTCCAGGACAATGTAAGGTCACTACAAGGTCATTTCAGGTCACACAGGACAGGCGTCTGGCACTGAGATATGTGCCAAGGTCACAAGGTCAGATTATTGTTGTGGTAGTTCCAGTATAAACAAGGCCATATCCCTGTATGACGGTGGGAGGGGGGGAGGGGAATGATAATGGATATTTGTCCTGATATGGACTATTGTAGTTATAAGTGTGGTATATATACATACATGAAGCCTATATATATAGTGTAGATAAGGGTGGGTGAAAGGGGAAGTAGCAGACTCAAATGTGTTATCTGCATGCAATTTGATACTATCAATGTAGACATCAGGGTCCCGTTTCTCCACAAATTTGCGGAGGTCCGCAAATTTGCGGAGGTCCATAAATTTACTTCCATAAATTTGCAGAGGTCCGTAAATATATATGGAGCTCTGTATTTGTATGCTTAAGTACTAACAAACAATGTCCATATATACCTCCGCATATTTGTGGAGAAACAGCATCCAGGTACTACAAATGTTACAATGGTCCTATGAATGTCTGATAATGATTCTATTCATATCTTATCAGTGTGCCAAATTACTGACCCAACTGGCGGATTGGCTAGAGTAAATCCCCCTATTGGAGTGCAATTTATAGGCGAATTATAACGTCTATTATGTCTGCAGGTTGCTGTTTCTCCACAAGGTACGAACCTCAGCAATTTTAATACAGAATTGGCATCGATTGTTTCTGCTTGTCAAATTCTGTATTATGCTTAGCTCCGTATTCAAATGCGGACATCCATATTTGTATGGTTAACCACTTTTTTTTTTAAAGTATGTTATTTATCATTCATATGTTCTCCTCAAACTGTGGAATATATGCTTTCCGCAAATTGCGGATATATATACTTTATGGAGAAACAGCACCCAGGGTCTGGCAAACAAACAACCTTTAAGCAGACCTCGAGTTTATCTCCCAATCTAGATAATATCATGATTCTGCTACATGATATGACCACGTTTGGGGCAACAAATAGTACCTCATTCTCCCACTAGATGGCCCAGCTGTGTGGGCGATATTAGGTCATTCTGGGGACTATTTTAGTGTGTTTTTATTATACTGAGTCACTGTGAGCTGCTTGTCAGACATTCAGAGCAGCATAGATATGAGTGGGGAGGAGCCTCTCGGTGGTACCATAGCAACATGGTCAACTCAGAGCAGACCTCCTAGGTATTCATAGACATATGGATCGTGGTTTGTGTGGGTGTTGCCTCGATACTAACTGTATAACATAGGGATGGGGCAGCGGGGGATTGTACAGGGGAGAGTAGAGGGTGATATAGGAAACACGGTTTAAACTAGTTTGGGTGATGAACTAAACATATAGCGAGCGATATAGCGACACAGAGAAGGAGACAGGGAGGGGGAGAGTGAGTTAGAGTGAGAGAGGGAGGAAATAAGACATACAGAGACAGAGGGACAGAGAACAGAGATCCAGGGGACTGTAGAGGGAACTAAAATGGCCCTAGACCCTTAAATTCGACACGGCGACATGGACCTTTTTTTGGGCCCTAGTGACATTGGACAGGAGGAAAAAATAGATAGTGACATGGGGAATTTCTTAAGATCGATATGGTGACGTGAGCATTTCTTAAGATCGACATAGGACATGGGGACCCCCTCCCCCCATCAAGGGTCCCACTAGAAGAGTAAATGGTAGAAAGACAGAGAGAAACACAGAGACATGTAGACAGACACAGAGACAGACACAGAGACAGACACAGACACAGACACAGACACAGACACAGACAGACAAAGACAGAGACAGAGAGAGACAGACAGACAGAGACAGAGACAGAGAGAGAGACAAAGACATCCAGACAGAATGGGAGAAGGAGAGCATTTTGTAGATAATGGTTTAGATATAAATCCCCACATACTACTGTTTATTTTCCATAGGATAAAGCATTATTGTTTATTTTTCATGAGATAAAGCATTGCCAGTGGCTCGAAAAAGGAACCTTGTATTTTGCTGACCCATTGAATTCTGTTCCATAGAAGCCTGTATTCTATAGCAGTTGAATATTCTTTTTCCTATTTTGAATGAATAAAGGAGGTAAAAGGTTGACGAAAATGAACACTTGTTTTTAGTGACTTCACTGGTTTAACATTTCACTTGTTGAGGTCGGCCGCAATGGGTGTATTTCACAAGGCCCTACCCAGTGGGCACAGGACATTGAATCAACGTTGATAACTGGTTGTCAATGTTGATTCAATGTTGGTGCAACATTGATTCAGCATTAAACTGAATTTTTTGCCCATTGGGTAGGCCGATGTTTAACTCGGGAAATAACCAAATCAACAGTCTAAAAATTGTGGAACTTTGTCCCTTTATAAAGACAAAGGTCCACATTTTTTAATGAATTAAAAAAAAACTTACGGTGGCATCGTCTGAGCAGGAGGCGATGACGTGGTCGTCAAACGGGTTCCAGGCTACGTCCAGCACGGGTCCTGAGTGACCGCAGACCTTGAAGGCATTTATATCCACTCTGCCCACCTGAGGAAGAGGAAAGAAAACACAGTTAAAACACTGATAAAAATAAGCTGATTGATTAATTGATTGATTGATTGGATGATTTGTTTAACATCCAGATGTGCATCAAGTACCTCATGGGACATATCTCAAATTGGCAAGGAGTCAGCCACAAATAGTGGTAGTCTGCCTCGCAGTAGTAGGACAGATATTCATATGCTGCTTGCCCAATACAGCAGTGACCGCATCTATGGATGATCGAATCTATGAAATGAATGACCGCATCTATGAGGTGAGAGAAAACCGCTTCCAGGGTAAATCGACACATTGTTCAACCAGATTGCTCGATGATCCACCTATCAAACGTTCATGGTAATTTACGACAATGTGACCTCTAGACGTCTGGTTGACCTCCACCACAGCTGTGACCTTGGACCAGCCCACGGCAGATGTACCGAGATGACAAGTTTATACCCAGAATGCATCAGATGAGGACTTCCTCTACATGTAATGTCAAGCAACTTTGTGACATTGGCCTGCTCATGGCCTTCCGCAACTCAGTGAGGGTCCTGGAAGCTGTTTTGCCTCAAATGACAAATACTTGTTGGGCTCTTAATGGGGGGTCCCCATGTCGCATGTAGATTTTAAGAAATTACCATGTCGCATGTTTATGTTGCTTATAATGCTCATGTCCTATGTCAATTCTCAGAATTGTCCATGTCCCATGTCACTATCTTTTTAAACCTCATGTCGCATGTTACTAGGCCTCATTTCGCATGTCCATTTTAAAGAAATCCCCATGTCACCATATCGAATTAATGGAGTGCTCATTTTTTAACAACAGGGGGGGGGGGGTGGATTTGGGGGGGGGGGTAAAAAATTTGGACCCCTTGACCGGGGGGAGGGTAAAAAATTTAGACTCCTCTTGGGGGGGGGGGTGAAAAAAATTCAACCTGTTTTGAGGGGAAAAGCCTGCGCGTTACTATGCTACAAAGGGGCGCGAACGCGCGGGATTTTTCGCCTGCCGGGGGGGGTAAAAATTTTCGACCCCTCTAGCGGGGGGGGGGTGAAAAAATTCTGCGCGAAATCTCACCGCCCCCCCCCCTGTTGTTAAAAAATGAGCACTCCCTAAGGGGTCTAGAGACATACTTGTGGACCCCGACCGATGTGTTATGGACCCTTGCAAATCAGCTGATCAGCAAGGATAGTCGAGGCATCCTTTGCGCAGACTGCTCACGATGTGCTCATTGCCATTGGCTCAAACATGAATGTCACTTCCATAGGAAAACTCCACCAAGATGGCCATGTACACTTCTATACCAGCAGTAGGGCGTGGCAGCAGAGGACGATGACCCTCTATATACAGACCGGAGGGGGGGCACTTCATATTTTTTGTATATACATGTGTGCAGTTGGCAAGGGTACTTTTTCCACAACATCGATCAAGGGTCCATTTTTCAGGAAAATTCGTCATAACAAGCCTCCAATTTCACAAGAATTGACCTAAGAATGGTCTATTTTTTTCTTAAGGAAAATGTCAGAGTTTTCATCCAAATTTGCCAGTTTTTGCTGCAAATCTTTTTCAAACATTGTCTATTTTGTCACCGTTTTTTTCAAAACCTTGGAGCTTTTGGCCGAAAATGATCTAAAATTAGAAAGATCTTGGGGCCAAAATCGGCTTAACAAGGGTAAGGGTTGTCAGAGGTCCAGCCGCACACCTGCGTCAAAAAATTCAAGTGCCCCCCCCCCGGATATACATCTATACGTCTCCCTCTATATTCAGAGAGGTGTAGTAGTCATACAAGGAGTGGGGGAGTGGCAGGGTCAGGGAGTGTGGTATGCCGATCTATCAATGAGTTAAACACGTGTATTATACATTCAGTCTGTCACCAATTACGAACACCTGTGTGGTTTATAGCACTAACAGCTACAGACTGTCCCGCCATATTTCATTGTTATGGCCCTGGACCCCTAAATTCGACACGACAACATGGACCATCTTAGGGTTTAGTCACACGGGACATAAGGCATCGAAACTGCGACACAGCCATTTCTTAAAGTCGACAAGGGACATTGGACCCCCACCCATCAAGGGCCCTATTATACATTTCAGTAAGGCAAATAAAAAAAAAGGTTTGTTTCAGGTAACATGGGTAAAAGGTCTAGGGTCGGTAGGTCTGATTTAAATACCTTTAAATTGAACAAAAAGGTGTACAAATTGGAAGTTATTTTCAAAACGTTTGTAAACCTAAAATTGACCTAAAAAAAGTATAAAAATATCAAAATTGCATGAAAAATCAGGGTCAGCTCTGTTTTGATAGGGTCGGTCAGGTAACCTGAAACAAACCTCTCTTTTTTTGCCTAACTTGAAAGCTGTAAGGCCTATGATAATACATGGATGCAGCCCTGGTAAGTACTGAGTTTACAAAGACTTATTCAAGCACTGTATACACTTTATGTCTAAGGTTTCTTGTTTTCCCGCCAAAATACAGCCATCATCAGACGACAATTGTCTGTCGGTGTGTGTGGTCTGTGAGTGTCCTCATGTGTTGGGTCAAGTCCTGCTTGTCTCCTCTGGATTCCTCTCCCAGGGCACATCCTAGTTCTGTTACACACTCACCGGGGGACAGTATACACACACAGAAAAGTGAGAGTCATTGTCGCTAAAACTACCCTCACCTGAGGGTCAAGCACTGCCTGACTCTCAGGTGAGGGTAGTTTTAGCGACAATGACTCTCACTTTTCTGAGTGTGTAGGCTATGTCTGAGATCTTAACCCTTTAGAATAAAGCTTGAAAGCCGCAGCTTGTCTTAGCCTATTTTTTGAAAATTTGATCACAAACATGCTTTTGTAGGCTGCAGCTTAGATGGGGGCTTTATAGGTATAGTACAGTTTTAAAATCCCCATAACCCGACCCCTTGTCAGGCTTATAAGATTTCCTCAAACTGAGGTTGCAGCTTATCTGAGAACTTTTAAATTATTTTTTTACTGGCTTTAATTGAAAGCCAAACCCTAGCTCGGGTGCATTGCAAGACATCTTGAGACATTGCAATCGCATTCTGTTCTTAAAGGGTTAGAATACCAACAGACCCATCATATATGTATTGGGGACAGTGAGGGCTAAAAACAGTTTCTAGGCAAAGACTTACAGGCAGGGTCACTAGGTCATTGCCTTGAAAATAGAACATGATTATAGCTGGACCATACTGTACATGCAGGTGTCTAGACTGATTGATCATCAATGTTAAATTGTTACCATCTGCTGTTATCAACTTTAGTATCATGTTATTATTATCACTTCATACTTGGCTAAATTTGAAAAGCTTGACTATGTGCAACGAACTTTTTGCCGATAAAACTTTTTCAAACAAACAACATTTTACTAAGTAATTTTCTATTACAATAGTTGAATTTGATAAAATGATGTAAGATAACATTCCTCAGTCAGGCATAATCTCTTTCTCAACCCGTTAAGGACGGCATGATGCCTTAATGCAGCCCTGGCGAGTAACTGGCCAGTGCTGCACTCATGTATCATGATGACCCTATGGGGTTGAGACACTCCCGTAGGGTCGGCATGATGCACCAATGCAACTCCGGCTGCATTGGTGCATCATGCTGACAAATCTCATCTTTTAGTGACATCCATCCTTAAAGGGTTCACTGAACACGACTGCATGCATTCTTTCATCACTATTTCCAAATGCATAATGAATCACCTCTGCGACATTAACCAAGCACTTCAGCATAGAGAAGTTGACATCTCTAACATGGATGAGCATGTGCATTTAGTGTCTGTTGGAGGCAGTTAAAGGTCACTTAGAGGACGTATCCATGCCTCCCAGGACGCTTCTGGGGGTCAAAGGGAATGGTCCTATTATAACAACAGGGGGGGTGGAACCAAAATAATTTGGACCTCTCTTGAAGGAGGGGCCCAAAAAAATGGTGAAAGATTTAGTGAAAAAGCCAGCGGATTAGTATAGCTGAAAGGGGTCTGCCGCATTCAATTTCAACCTGCCTGGGGGGGGCAAAAGATTTTCAACCCCTCCCGTGAGATTTCCGACCCGCTCGCACGAAAATCCATCGCCCCCCCTGTTGTTAAAAAATGACCACTTCCTAACTCCTTAAGGACGGCATGTAGCATTAGTTGCCATGAAGCACCAAAGCAGCCCTGGTGAGTAACTCGCCGGTGCTACATTCAAGCATCATGCCGACCGTTCAGAAGTGTCTCAACCCCATAGAGTCCGCAGGATGCTTGAAGGCTGCTGTGGTGAGTTACTCACCAAGGCTATAAGCTTGCATGCATCATGACGACCAAGGACATAATGCCTCATGACCTCCTTAAAGGGCTAGAGTCGGCAGATTAGTCATAATTTCTCCTCACTGTGTCTATTCTGAATATTGAGCAGTCTTTCCTAAAATGGCTCTGGTCCAGCAGAATGACTAACAAAATTCCTCAAATACTCCGACCTGGTGTAAAGTTACTATTCCAAGCATATGTCTCCTAATATTTCAGACAAACGAAGGCTATGGATACAATGTCCTGTACCGGGATATAAAGTGCCAACATAGTAAACACCAATATGAAAAACTAGTAGTTTTAAATATTTACGGGAAAAGGTAAGTTATAAAGAGAAACCTTCTCTGGCCATATATCATACGTTTAGCACCACCATAATCCCTTAGCCACCAACTCTGGACATCACTGTGGGAAGCCTGCTCAGTATGTTACCCTCCTGTCCCTTTGTGTCCTACGTTATTTTGCCTGATTCAGCATTTTCCCCTACCCCATAACACCCCCCCCCCCATACCCCCTCCACACCCGACCTTCCCTCATCCCCAAGTCTGTGCCTATCACACAGAACCTGTCCCTGCTGCTGAGAGCACTGGGTAGACTTGGTCAAGTCTATGATGATTATTTAGAAATTCTGCTGTTTCTTAAAGATACATAATCAGTTAAAAACGCCTCAGAATTAAGTTACAAAATAACATTGCAGTTACTTTCTTAACCATTTCCTTGTGTTTGACATCATTCCTTATGGTATCAATGTTCTCCTTATTGTTATTTGCAGGTAGGATTAGACTGCATGTAGTGGTTGTGTACAGGTTGCTATGTTGTGATTTCAGGCTAAATCCAATGGTTACACAATGCACCTATAACAGGTCTTGGATTCTGCGAGCCAGACAGTTATTCATTTGTGACAATATATTGTAGTTTTACTATGCTAAAGGATGAGTGAGAGCCTGCCAACTTTCCATACCTGCATGCGATTATATGCCTCATGTAATCAACCTAAAATGGAGAAATCACCTAAACTTAGTTGACATAGTAACTTTAAGGATCAATCTAAACTTTGATATTACTAAGTGAACAGCTTTAATAAGCAACATTTTAGAATATTGAGATAATTACCTCGAGACCAAATCCTACATAAATGATGTGATTCTTGGTGCTGCTGCCCTCACGTTATTCTCTCAGACACAACGATATTAGTTGAATACCAATGCCTTCATAAGTGAATCATTGTGAAAAGTAAACTAGGTCTTATAGCAGGGGTTGGAGTTGTAGATTACACCCAATACATATGTAATAGAATAGTGGGGGGCAAACAATAGCCACGTGGGTGAAACTTTACAGGGTGTATGAACCATATCTCACACAGTAATGGTCACATAAATATATTGTAAATTGTTATAAAATAAATATGTGTTTCGGAATTCTCTTATATTTCATATGTATAACTATAGTAAAAAATATAGACTAGCCTATAGGGCTACTACGACCCAGTTAAGTAAATATGATATATTTTGGTCTAATGGATGTATCATGGTACAACTACCTAACCTCGTGGAGGCCTTTGTTTGCCCCCCAATCACCCCCTTGTGACGTAGTAGCAGAGGAAACCCTAACCTCTGCCATATACAGGTAACCTTATAAAGCTCTAAAACAACTGTGACATTAAAGACCCACCGACTCATATTTATACAAACTTAAATGCTTAATGTGCATACTTTTATGTCCTAGTTATTGTAGTCAGTGACAGATATGTCCCTGGGGGGCCAGTCTATAGGTATCTGAGGATAAGGATCACAGCGTACATCTGCCTGAGATATCAGAGGCTGTGGCTGGGTGGGAGATCAGGCGGCATGGAAGTGGGACTGAGACTTGTGATGTACACACGACTGGCACCTGCTCCTGCCTCTGGTAATAACTCAACTCAGCCTCACCAGACAACATGTCGGAGACAACTCCAACGCATGGCAAACTGCTGCCCCCTCACACCGTTTTTCGCCGACACAACAGTATTAGTTCAACAGAGGCGTAGGGAGCAAATCTATTTGAATCATATAAAAGGGTAGTTTTGAGGCCCCCTTAGTTCTGATTGGGGGCCCAAGAAAACTCTACCCCCACTCTTTCCTATGTGGGAGAGGTACGATTTGGAAAATATGTGTGTTATATTATAGGGTGTTGACAAATTTGGGGGGGGGGGCAAACATATTCAGGCTCCCCCTCCTCTGTGATCTGGGGGGCCCGGGCCCCCCTGCCCCCCCCCCTTTTCCTACGCCACAGTTCAATATCAATGCCATGTTCTGAACGGACATTTTATCAACATTGACATGAATTGTTATTTTTAGAAATACTATACTTCGTATACTGAATTTTAGAATGAGAGAGATTTCATAATCTTTTAACCAGCAGAGAGGCTGGTGGATCAGGAGAGCGCTAAAATAATTTGGACCACTGTCTACAACAATTGCTATTAAAACAAGGGTTGATCGCGATACATTTCAATGGTAGAATGGAATGAAAAAAGTTTGACCACACGTCACCAAAATTGATCACGGCTAATATGGTATATTGCCCTAGTGAGTAGTACCCATAGGGGGGGGGGGACTGAAGTAGCAGAGGAGTAGGGCCCTCCTCGTGTGACATGATTAATGGTACACTTGTCATTCCACTGTCACTCACCGTCCTATCACCTATATTGGGCCTATCCTACATACACACTGATACAGACTAGATTAAGGTGTAGAGACTATGGATAATACACTGTGAGATAACCCACCTACCTAAGGTCACTTTGTATATCAATATCACTCATATAGCCTTGATATTAAATAGGTGCGAGTATCATGCAATGTTCTGAGGATAGGTCTCTATGGGTTTGTCCAATGTGAACACTACATACACTGATATTCTGGCCCTAATCAGTACTGGCTAACAACTCAGCCACTATAGTGATTTGCCTAATTATTCATCTTTTGGCTCCAATCTAGGTTAGTTGATAGTGTCAAGTTGGTCAGTACTGACCAACTCACCTTTGTCTTCTCCATTTCTATGAGTATTAAGCTCAGTCTTTTTGAGTAAGGCATTAGTCATATTTAGTTTTGCCATAATCATATTTGAATATCAGTTTGTCGTTCTGACCAATATCCCTATTACTAACCTGGGATAGCCATTACAGACTAAGACGTAAACACTATATATAGGTACACTGTAAATAGTTGGTGTAGGTACACAGTAGAATGCACTGTAGATCTAGAGTAGAATCTACCATAGAATTAATTAACAGTATTATCTACTGTAGATTTACAGTAGATTGTACTGCTTACCTACAATAAACTGTACACCTACAGTAGAATCTCCTTTACACCTACAAAAATGGCAAGCAATGTTTTACAGTGTTTAGATCTATGTGTTAATGTCCAGCCATATATGTAACTTTTCCTTTATCAAAAGTGTGCTGCTTCCCAGCTGTGGTGCAGAACCACAGGGTATTACTAACTGTAGCTGATAATTTACTCACAGATCAATCCCCTTTACCTAACACAGCACAACTACTGAATACTTTATCATTAGTACCTCCACAGGGAGTCCACAGGACATGACTTATTTAGATACTGCTCGAGGAAGATATATTGTATACCCTGTCTAGTATGTAATTTGTGCTGAATTATAGAAACCACCATTCAGGTCCTTTTATAGAACACGGCAAGCCCCATACTCCCACTATATATATGCCTCTCTATGTCTGTACATTGCACCTTCTCGACTACTGCATGTCTAATTTAAGTGTCTGTTTCTCTGTCTCTAGATATGTCACGCCTTCTCTCCCCCTCTGTCTGTCTCTCTTTCTGTCACACTCTGTCTCTCTTGTCCCCTCTCTCTGTCTCCCTTTGCTCCTTAGTAAAAACTTATCAGGATTCCCTGAAGTAAGAAGTGTGGAAATATGCCAAGGTACATTCATATAGAACCTGCGGGTGGTGTCGGTGGTAGAGTCAACTTGTAAGTGTAGTCTCCAGGACAGCCTGTAGCTGTGGTGGCCTTAGGGTGCCATAGTAAAGTGAATTCCCTGAGTGAGGCATATACCAAAGCTGATGTAGCCAGAGGGAAGTCACTAGCAACTCCACACTCCTTACACTTCTTACCTCGTAGCTCCCATTAACCCTTTAATGCCGCATGATGCATAAATATCCCTATGATGCACCAATGCAGCAACATGGCATTGGTGCATCATGCCAAGCCTCTTGAGGTGTATCAGCGCTATAGGGTTGACATGATAAAGGAATGAAATAAGGCAAGTTACTTGCCATAACAATAGTGAATATTGCATTAAATCACTATGCGTCCATATATGTTTAACTACAGGAAGCGTTAATGATTTAAAACTGCTAACCTGCCAACATGTTGTAATCATATCGGTTTTAAAATCCAAAGGACACTCAATAGGAGCTCTGTTTACGTCAACTTGGCAGTGGTCTTTATATACCTATTTACAACAGTGGCATTGGAGGTTTTAAGCTCAATACTGTACCATATACCGTACTGAGCACTTAGTGTAAACATTGAGAACTTTCATTGTCCTTACAAAGTCACTGGGCCCTTCCATTTACCTATCTTTTCTAGTTTTATTTAGCTTTAAAGGTACTCAACACAATCTAACTGATTGCAGATCGACCAACGATTTCTCTTAATGACTCTTAGGGATGTTAGTCTGATGCATATGGAACACAAAAAAAAAAAAATCCTATGTCACAAGATTTATTTGCCTTTTGGAGGGTATTCTACTTTGTGTGCATCATACAGGCCCTCATGAGAAAATCATATTTTTCTACATTATTTGTTACAGAAAATAATCCCCCAACAATATCTCAATAAAAATGCAGCCATAAATTTAGATGATCATTAGGAACATGCTGAAAACAAGAAAATAGGGGGTCATGGGCAAAACGAAATTATGCTGAATTATTCAAAATAATTTCTTATCTATTCACTGTATGAGCCTATTGACATGGCAGATAGGAAATATAGTGATCAGTATACTTAGGATACCAAAGTGTGACACTTGGATGGCAGATAAAAGAAGATCATGACATGTAAGTTGGAGAAATCTGCAAATATCATGGTTTCAGGGTAGTTCCAGTTTTTGCCACCAGGTGTCGTATGCGTAGATTGTGTCGAGTACCTTTAATACATTTTTACACTTTATTATCATGAATTTATTTTCACTGCCCTTGATACAATTTGGTACTGCCTATATTATACATTCACCTTCACTGTACAAAGTGGTACTGCCCATACACTGTATGCTAACAGACAGCTCTATATGGCCTATACACGGAGTACATAGATATTGACCACCACTCCCGAGGGGGGGGGGGGCACTCTTCATGTATTAGAAAACCACTGCAGCATGACTCTGAAAAGTGGTGGCGGTAAATTTCCCGAAAAAAGGGGGTGGTCAGATCTCGTCCAAGCCCTGATAATTAGGGCGTTCAATATCATAACATTAAATCAAGTAAGTTTTCTTGCTTAAAGGGATGGATAAATTGAATTTGTGCAAAATTATGTCTTGTAATAGTAATAGCCCAGTAGGGTAGTCCATGCATGTACATATTATCCACATACATAGGGCAGTCAAATCTCGGAACGTCCGAAAAGTAGGGCGGTCAAGTCTTGCAACCTCTTACAAGTAGGGTGGTCAAACCTCCCATCCTCTGATAAGTAGGGTGGTAGGGCGGCAGTTGCTATCTATACTCAAAGACTCAGTGCCCCCCCCCCCCCCACCCGGCCACCACTGCGCTATGCCCTGCACGTCCCTATAGGTAACTAGGTGCGGGCAGGTTAGAGGTATTGTATGAATTATTTCGTCAGATCCCTTCTCCCCTGTCTAACAGTACACTCAGGGCATGGTGGGGGATCAATACGTCATATGTGACGTCACTGTGACGTCACATCAGTGACAGAAAGCCCAGAATTCTGTATTATACTGGTATTCTATATTAGCAGGGGATTGCATGAAAAAGCCGGAATTTGTAAGAGAGGGCGATAGAGAGTCGGCTCAGGGAAGAGAAGGAGTCAGAGAGAAGGAAAGAAGGGATGAAAACAGGAAGAGGAAGGGAGGGAGGGAAGAAAGGGAATGAGAATCAGGGAATAGAGACAGAGTAGCCGTGGCGAGTTACTCGCCTGGGCTGCATTCAAGCATCTAGCCAATAAAGGGCTCGATGCATTAACCTCTCACTCCACATAAAGGAGTGATCTTTTTTTTAAGGACAGGGGGGAGGGTTTTTGCCCGAAGCGTGCACAATTCTTTCACCTTCCCCGCCAAGGGGTCGAAATATCCCCCCCCCCCCCTCCTAAGGCTTAAAAAGCGGTGTGCACAGGGGCCCTTAAAAGCATAGTAACATGCAGGCGTTTTTGCTCAAAACAGATCTAATCTTTTTGACCCCCCCCCCCCCCCAAGACACCCAAGAGGGGTCCAAATTGTTTACACCCCTCCCCTCAAGGGGTCCAAATTTCTTCACCTCCCCCGAAACCCACCACCCCTCCCCTGTTGTTAGTTGTTAAATAATGATCACTCCCCAGGATCCCCCCCCCCCCCGCCTGTGCTATCCGCACCATGACATTCATATCTGTGTGAGTTATTGGCTGCGGGTTGTTATCAAACACCATCCTGATTACTGCCCTAACAGGATCACATGTATCAGTAGTCTATTGTCATGTATCAGGACCTCATCATACAGCTGATGTAACCACACACTATCTTACCTGGGTTTGACACCCATGGATATCCCTCATGTAATCATATCATATCATGATGTGCAGCAAGTTATAAGTGGCATGGGAAGCATTTCAGGGACTCTCCTATTAGGTGAGGATGTATTCCTGTACATGTCTTATAGTAAGCTGATAAGGTTATTGGGTTAAGGAAAGGGCAAAACCTATGATCTCTTTAATAGATGAGCAAACTATTTGAGTTATTAGATTAAATAATTTACGAATAACCCTATGGATATTCCTCACAGCAAGGAAGCAAATAATTATTGATGAAAAGTTCAATTCATGGATTTATTTGTTACTAATTCAATGAAATTGGCACATTAATTTTCGGGGACTAACAAGTGTATTTCACACCGAAAGTAATCCACTCCTTTCGAATATTGACTATCCGGATAATTTATTATCTTATTGATAACAATCCACAACGATACTGGTAGACATCGAAGCCGGGCATCGAAGGGAATTCAGTACCATAATGTATGACACCGATCTATAACCCTTTAATGATGCAATGTCGTCTTAATGCACCAACTCCTTTTTTTGTCCCTATGCATGACTCCAATCCTAGTGACTAACTCACACGTACACTCCAAGGGTCGGGATAATGCTTGGAAGCATCACAAGCGTGTAGATCACCAGGGGTTCATTCATGCATCATGACGACCATTGGTATGATGCATTAAAGCATGATGCTGTCCTTAAAGGGTTAGGATAACATGAGTACAGACTAGAGGACGCAGATAGGACGCCCTCCAGTGTCGAGTGCTACAGGAGTGGTAAGGGAGCCGTTATCAGCAGGTCGAGGACTGAGTGATAGTAATGATAGTGATGGGGGGGGGGGGGGGGGAGTCTCATATGGCTAGGCTACCAAAGAGCTTATATGGTAGTCTATAGCAATAGTAGCCACATCTCCTCAGTGTTTACATCCAGAATGGGTTTCTCTTCCCAAGTGGGAGTTTTTCTTTTCCCAGGGTGGAAAGCTAAGGCATCCTTTCCCCGGTAGGTCATTTAGTTGATACAGGGTGCTATAGTATTTCTGAGGCTTCTGCATGGGAATATTGATATCTCCCTCCATAAATAGCATGTATTAATTAACACTTTGCGCCTCTAAGTTATAGTCGTAAAGTTATAATGTATAACTCTGAGGCCTCCAAAGGGTATGTTCCCGATTATTTCATCATTGAATCCCGGTCTAGAAAGAATTTGAGCATTTCCATCAGTTATTCATTATATTCAATGAAGGTAGGTCCCAATAATCAAAGGGGAATACACACAGTCATTGCATACATTTCTAAAGACGTCTGATTATTGAATAGTTATTTACACATACTCAAGCATCCCTAGGCCTTAGATTTCTTAGGCTGCAGTTTTAATATGTACATTGAAGAAGTAGATATAGTACACGCACATCTCTGTTTGCAATATATCAGTCAAGGCTGATCACGAGTTGAGGACGAGTTTACACACAGGCTGTTACCATTGTTTTCCCTACCAATAGTGCTATAACCACAAGAAAGGTCATGTAGAATAACTAACTTAATCTAATTGTCTATTCAAGTCTTCACTTAGTACAGCTTAACCTACAGACTTACACTGATATTCCTAGACTCCCTATACGACAATCTCTCAGTCACTACTGACTGACCCCTTGGTCATTTTTGAACATAACTTTGCCATTGTGACTAACACTCATATGACCAACCTTGGTTAGTCTGTACTGACTAACCCTTTCAACCTGGATTTTCAGTGTAGTGCTGGGTTGTTGCTATAGCGCTGATTCCACCAACGCTACGTGACGGATCCGTCAATTTCCCCGTCCTATCCGTCCGTCAACGGATTACTCAAATCCGTCCAATTTGGACGGATCCGTCCACTTTCTGCTTCCACTGATTCCGTCCGTCAACGGATCCGTCCATTCTGGACGGATCCGTCCAGTTCTTTGTGTATGGAGCAGTGGAAGTCACATGATCTAATCACGTGATGTGTGTCCGTAAAAACGCGGCAGTGTCAAACTGAGCAGGAAGGTTGTACAGAGCACGTTTCCTCCAGCAGCATTATGGCAGACATGTGGCGTTTTAACAACCCCCCCGTACGGGAGGATGTGCACCGTGCTGAACTCATTTCCGCCGCGGTGGCAGTGCTGATGTCCGTTGACGAAGATGAAGCTGTGTTGATGGAACGCATGGCGAAAAGGCGCAGGACACATGAATTTTGGATGTCCCCCTACCTGAACGCCCGTACAGACTACACCCAGAGGAACACACTAGCCAAATTGGAGTCCGACTTCCTCAGGGTAAGTTGGTTCCTTACTGTGAACAATACCAGCAACAGGAAATGTAAAAATGAATCTACATGTTTTGAAATGAAATATATTTTTTAAATGCAAATGAAATAATTAATTAAAATTAAAAATTAAAAAACATGTAATAAAATCCCTGCTTTTGTGCTTTTTTCAGTTGGGGTGTCACACCACTTTCCGCAAGACAACACGCATGCCTGCTACAGTATACAAGGAGTTACTGGACCGCGTCCGTCCTTTAATCCAATACAAGGACACCAATTACAGGAAGTGTGTGACTCCTGAAGAGCGTCTATCCCTCACTATGCGTTACCTGACGCGTGGTGACAGCGTGGATACCCTCGCACAGTCTTACCTGGTTGGACATTCTACTGTGCTCCCCGTAATACAGGACACATGCAAAGCAATATATGCTTGCCTACACGAGGAGTACCTCAAGGTGAATAAAAAAATATATATTTTTTTTTTTGGTTTAAAATTAAAATTAAACAAAAAAAACAAACCCCAAGAAATGTAGTAGGCCATGTCAATAAATAAAGGCTAAAAATAAATTAAAACATCCCCAAAAATATGTAGTAGGGCATGTCAGTAAAAAGATGCTAAATAATCCAACAAAAAAGGGAAAAACTAAAATCATATAACATGTTATATATTGCAGCCCCCCAGTACAAAGGAGGAGTGGCTGCACGTCAGTAAAATGTTCCATGACAGGTGGAACATGCCCCATGTGCTGGGAGCACTAGACGGCAAGCATGTCCGTATTACCCGCCCCAAGAAGTCTGGATCCTTGTATTGGAACTATAAGAATTTCTACTCAGTGGTGCTGTTTGCGTTAGTTGACGCAGACTACTCCTTCATGTTCGTCGACGTGGGGTCGGAAGGCAGATCTGGTGACTCCAGCATTTGGAAATATTCAGCGTTTTGTCAGGACATCACCAAAGAAGGCAATCCGCTGGGGATACCAGACCCGGCACCTTTCCCAGGATTCAAAGGATTACTCAACTACTATTTTGTAGGGGATGACGCCTTCGAAATGGACATGCATCTCATGAAGCCCTTCCCCTCCGCAGACCTCACCATGCCACAACGCATTTTCAATTACAGGTTGTCTCGATGTCGGCGCATAGTTGAGAATGCCTTTGGAATTTTAGCAACGCGCTTCAGAATCTTGCGACGTGAAATCGAGATGGAGCCGGAAAACGCTAACATTGTGATTATGGCATGCATTGTTCTACATAATTATTTGAGGAAAAACGCTGCTGCAGCCTATGTACCAAAAGAGGCCACAGACTGGGAGGACCGGGACTACCGTCAGCACAGAGGAGTGTGGCGGGGAGAGGCATCTCTACCAGGAGGGCAGCCTTCAGCTGCACGGAACAGGAAGTGGGAGGTTAAGAAAATGCGGGCGGATTTGGCAGACTGGTGTCTCACCAAAGAAGGGGAGCTGAGGCATCAATACAACGTGGTGTTGAGGCATGACTTTTTCTTCACCCGATGAAGCAATACCCACACACATTGTCCCCTGACTCATACTTAGCACTACAGTATCAAAATGTTCATTTCAAATAACTTTTCCCTATTTAAAATTTCATTCTAAAATGGATTTTAATCTACACTAATTCATACATGATATATTTTCTGCCCACTTTTCATCTATATACAAATGGGACACAACAGGTTACAAAATATAACAAGAACTTTTATATCTTATTTTCCAAGTCAAGCAAAACAGAATCACATCAAGTGTTGTACATTAAACACCCGTTCATCTTTTGGCTGGAATGATTTCAGCAACTCATGCAAATGTTTTCAAACATAGCGTTGTACCGGTACTTTAAGTAAAACATGTACATAAAGTTTTATAGCACTTACATGTATATAAATGACACCGGGATATACCTATATTTTAAAGCTAGACATGTTGTCAAATACCCCCATATATAGTGCATGTATTACGTCAGTTTAAGTGACGGGGACGGAGTGCAACATAATTCTGTGTTGTGAGCTGAGATAAAATTCTCCACTGTACCGGTAGTGACTTAATATTGAAATGATTGAAGTATGAATGACGTGCAGTATAGAATTAGTTAAAACAACATTTACGTCACTGCACGTGTAGGGTAAAAGATTGTGTGTTGTGTCCTGATATGGAATGCTGCAGTATACCGGTACTGACTTAATGTTAAGCTGATCAACAGACGAACATCCTACTTTGTTCAACTAGTTTAAGATATATATACGTCACGTCACTTGTATACCGGTGTCATATTAAATCAACATCAAGTCATATGATACCAATATATGTCTACAACTGTTGTATTTCTGTTTACACTTTATATACTAGTGTACCAGGATCTGGATATAATATAGCTTAAGTATATAACAGCCCAACGGGGCATACATGACACAGACCAAGAAATACAAATAAAATGTGAGCTGCAGGTAAACTAGATAACGATATTACAAAATACAGCTTCACAGCTCACATGTTTGATTTGAAAATGAACGAAAATAAAAGATATTCTTGTCATGCATTACAATTTACTCCCATTTCTCTCTTGTTGCTTTCTACAAAAGTAAATGGACAAAATACAGAAAATCTCCCTTATTGCACGTCATACAACTTTTTTGGGGTATAAAAGAACACATATAGAATAAAGATGTACTATATATCATACACCAGATGTGGTTTCCAAATCCGTCAAACAACTATCCTTTTAAATAAAATAACAATCCTCCTTGTTGAACCTCATCAAAACTAGACACGTCATTTGTGGCAGACCCTTTTTCTGAATCCGTCCAACAACTTTCTTAAATTCTATATTAAAGCACCTTCTTCTTGGATACATGTAAAACAGATATATTACTCACAATGTAGTATAAACAATCAAGCACCCATTTTGGCTTTTTTCATGGCAACACGGGATATCACGTGAATCAGGCAAATACTGTCAAATACTTGAGATCTAATATTTCACAAAAAATGAAATATTTCTGTGGTACCCACCGGGCAACATGAGGTAAATTTCTATGTGATATAGTACAAACAAAAGTCCAGTTTATGTTGAAGGCACCCATTTGCCCTTCTTGGCCTTGACTGCAATGGACAGCACATGGACCATGAATTCGTCACGCGTGTCCTCATCCATGGACATGAGATATGGGATGAGGCTGCGGGCCCACGTCTGCTCAGGTGTTTCCTCTTGAGGGGGGGGGCGTGCAGTTGAGGGCACAGCAGCATCCTGCCTCCAACGTTCAATCCCATCACTCATGCTCTGTATAGCCTTGTTCCTGTCTATCATAATTTGTGTTATTTCTTTCTCCTTCTCTTTTTCACCTTTTTTCTTCTCCTCCTCCTTTGCCTTCCTTGCTGAAGGTCCACTACTCTCATACCAGTCCTGTGTCGTGACACTTGTGTCGTATGGACGGGAGGTCTCACCCACTTTTCGCTGCTTCCCCACCATCATAGCTTTACGTTGAGCAGCGGAAGTGAAGTTGTACGGGCTGGCAGGTGTGGTGCCTTTCACATCAGCAGTGGTGGAAGGCTTACCTTTGGCAGAACTTTTTACCTGTGCAGGGTTCTTGGTCTTTTTGGTAGGGGGCGCTTCCTCTTGCACTCCTAACCTGAGAGACCGTTTTGCTGACACAGCTACTCCCTCCTTTGTGCTAATACGGTCATTACGACTGAAGTGCTTGGTGTTTGGCAGAATTTCACAGTCCACTTCCTGTATCTCCTCGTCCCCTGATCCCTTTTCTGATTGCGTCAGTGCAGCGGCAGTATTGTCTATTGGGGTCAAGCTGTTGTTGAACAGGTTCTGAAAAATATAAAAAAAATAGGCATTACAGTATATCTTTATGGAATTAATTATTTTTTGAAAAATAAGGTAGAGTTGTACCTCATCCCATATATATTTTATTCACAAAGTAAGTTGCATGTGACATAATACAATATCATGTACCGGTATCCTGTTACTTTACTATAACAAATGGAGGGCTACATAAATGTAATTTATATATTTTTTTCAATTTTTTTTCCAGTTATATGGAGTGGGAGTACATACCTGCTGCTCCTGCTCCTTCTTCCTCCTAGGGGTAGAGTTGTGTCGAGGGCTGACCCTTTTGTAGCACGTGAGGGTGTCCGCGACGGAAATGTGGTTGCGTAGAAACCAAGCCAACCTCAACACCTCCTTCTGGCGTTTGGTCTGTCCCACCGGTTCCGTCCCGCTCTTAGCAACCCGATGCATCTTTTGAAACAAGTTCCTTATGGCGTTCATTCTCAGCATTATCTGCTCCGCTGTTAAAAAATTATACTACATTGCATTAAATCCCAAAAAAAAGTCATCTGACGTGAAGCAAAATAATTTAATCAAATTAATTAATTAATACATTATGACATATATTCAGGGAAATAAAATGACTTATTACACAGTTACAAAAAAAGGAATTACACCATTCCACACAATAGAACTAACTTATTACCTGATTTGTAATAATCTTTATGAATTTTGTGTTTTTTTAAAAAGGGCACACTCACGGGGAACTTTTAGTATTGTGGAGAAACGTTTTATTATGGTATCCTTGTCTTCCGTCATGTTGGCCCTCTGACTTTTGTCGTACAAGCCCGGTGTCTCTTGCCATAACTCGCACAGGGTTGGTTCGCGTGTAGGATCTTCATCCCAATAGTCGTCATTGCTCTTTGACGGGTCGCGGAACGCGTTGGAATCGTGTTCTATCATCTGCATTGAGCCTGCAAAAAATATTACACGTTACTGTGTCATTAAAACAACTACTGTTCTGCATGCACAGTTAATACTAACAGGAGAAAATATAAATTTCTTTAAGGTGTTGTGGCACAGAAATGATTCAAAATTTTAATTTTTTTTTGCTATTTAATTAACGCTACTCCATTAAAAAAATAAATTGCATTCATATATTTTAGCTTCAGGTTTAACACATATAATATACCATACAATTTTACCTTTAGTCATGTCCAGGGCTTCTTCCTCCTCCTCCAGCGCATCTATCTCCTGCTGAGCCTTCCCAGGTAGAGCACAGTCGTCCCCTTCCGCCAGCTCATTCTTTCCCCGGTTGTGTTCGTTTATGTTGGGTGCATCCTCAGAATCATCTGATTGCATAAGAAATTGTCCAGCTTCCTCCTCCAGGTCATCATTGATGGACACATCCTCACCCCTTAATATGGCGAGCTCCTTTTCTTCACCACGTCTGATTATATCAAAAATCTTCTGTTTTAACTTGCGTTCCTTCTCAGTCCTAACTGGCATAGTGGCCACTGCCGCGTGTGCACGGGTGTGGGTCTGTTCCGGTGGCGTGGCCTGCTTTTTACTGTGTGCGCCACCTCGTTTCACGCCCAATGTCTTTTTGGTTTTTATGTCCTCACTTGCACTGGAGGCGTTTGAGACGGAATCCGCCATGACATGGGTAATTTTGGTTGGCTGTTTTGTAACATTTCGGCGTCTCGGCCGACCTACCGGTTTCTCTGATGTTTCCTCCAGCGGCACCGCCTCCTCCTCGGTCGGGGGGATCCGTTTTTTTCCACCCCTGCCCTTTCCAGGAGCTTTGTCCTCCTTTTTGCTTTGCGCCGAGGCGCCTTTCCGCCCTCCTCTCGTTGCCATTTTGTGTCCTTTGCGTACGGACGGAAGTGCAGGTCACGTGAACAGAAAACGGCAAAACACAACATCGCCCGCAGCGCCACGTGTTGTATGCGCCGTGAACTAAAGGTACAGAAATTTCCCGCCAGTCTGCAGCACTGCGCCCTGACGGAAAACCAGACGGATTGAACACTTTTGGACGTTTCCGTCAACGCACGGAAATATCTAATTTTTTTAATATTCCCGTCAGTTGACGGATCCGCCAAAATGGTGACGGATCCGTCACCCGTTGACGGACGGATTGGCATTTTCCTGCTTCCACCAGTCCGTCCGTTGACGGATCCGTTGACGGACGGACCGGTGGAAGCCATTCTGACGGTTCCGTCACACTTTTGGCGGGGCGATGACGGGGAAAATGGCTTCCACCAACCCGTCACTGGACGGATCCGTCCAAAAAGTGGACGGATCCGTCCAAAAAATGGACGGATCCGTCACGTAGCGTTGGTGGAATCAGCGCTTATGATGTTGCAGACCTCTGGGGTCAGTAACTGAGTGCATCACCAACTACGGGAGACAATCCAATAATGGGAGGCTGGGGGTAGCTAGATGGGATTAAGGTATTGGCCGGCCACAGCCCTGGGCAGTGTTACCGACCGGAATATAATAATGTCCCATCTCTAAAGGCGATAATACAACAGCGGTCCCTGGTCAATAGATTATGCAATTTTCACATATATATGTATCAGTGGCAGAGAATCGATGGTAGGAGGCTGGATATAGACCACTCCATCCGTTTCCCTCTAGACAAGGTTCCCATGCCGGTCTAACATGACACTATCCGTACAGGTACAGAGATAGGGGTGAGATAAATGCCTCCAAAACAACTATAGTTGTTTTTGAGGCATTTATCTATAGTCCTTTATTTCCATGTCATTTTGACAAGCATCAAGAGTAGTCATAGAGTCCAGATTTTCTGAATTGTAAAAGAGTCTGACAATACTGGACTCTCTACCTAGAGTACAGACATGCTTGACTCGTAGAGTTTTCGAGGTTTAACTGGGACAAATCATACCATCCTTTATTTCCAGTGCCTACAAGCTGTCGCCTATTACTGAAAGATCAGAATTCCCAAAATACAGAAGATAAGCCGTTATGCACCGGATGGAGATATCTTTTAGGGACCTGAATTTGGATTTTCCAAAGTTATGCAATGTATCTTATTAGAAAGGTCAGTGGCGGCTTCAGAGGTCAGCCCATGATTTTGAACAGTAGAGCACCTGCTTATTAGCCTACATTTGACTGTTTATGTTCAAATGGGATCCACAATATTTCTGATACCTCACTGAGACAAAAAAACATAAATACCCCCAGTTCACGGCAGACAACACATGTCTATACAGACTGAATTAACGAGCCGCTAAATCTATGACTCAATCAATAACCTGATTAATCATTGCCTCAGTCTGACCCTGAGTGTCTGCCTCGGCCCACCCCCAAAATTTAATAGTTAAGGAGCGGCCAACAACGTGCACGTGGGGGTGGGGGGGGGGGGGGGGGTGGGGGGGTGGTTTGAGCGGCTCCCCGCTCTCCCCCACGTAAGAGGGGTCCACGTTTTTGTCCACCCTAGCGCAGTTCGAATATATCACAGCCGGCCCCTTTCGGTAAAGTGCAGGCTTTTTTCGCCAAAAGAAAAAGAAATATAGAAATCGACCAAACCTTGCACCCCCCTTCTTTTTGTCAATTGACCACTCCCTGGGGTGTGGTGAGGTAACCCTGCTACTATGCAGGTCACGTGTAGCATTATCTATAATCTGACTGGCTGTCCGAGCCGTGACAAGAATATGCTGGAATTCTGAACCATCGATCTTCTTATCTGATCTGCACTACAGAGAAGAGACAATAGCGTTAACAATGCGATTTCATGAATATCGACTTTTACTTTTGTTTAACTATCCAAACACCTTTGTGTTAGGGTATATACATGTATTTTGAATTGAATTGAATCTGTATGTATAGTCAAGTTGCATGAATGCATAAGTGGCAAGTAACTCGCTAGGGCATCATTACTGCAACGTGTCGACCCTCTAGGGTTGATACAGGTGTAGGGGTTTCGTATAAGTATCACGCAAACACAGGTTCCAAATTCGGTTTGAATGCAACAGGTTTATTCGATCACAGCCTTAAAGTAACACGAAGGTTTTTGCTCGGTTCACTTGGTTTTAACCATTTGAAGATGTACAGTGTTCTATCGATAGTTCGAAGTCAGCAACGCTGGATGATCTGGTCCTGAGCCAGCATGACTGGTGCAGGAGCCAGAGTGTGGGAGGGGTGTAGGTGCCCCGATCAAAGTGGTAACGAAGGTATCGAAAGGTGTGGGTCAGAGCTCGTCCTGGGACAAACTCCCTGAGGTAGCCAACCTCGGCCTCTTATATACCCTGAGCGCGGACCAAGCAGTGTCGACGTGGCACTCCTCCGTAGCGCCGTCTGGAGTGCCCTGCCTGGCTCCGCTACCGGATAACCGAAAGGACATGGCATAGGTGTTGCCACCTAGTGTCCGATGCAGGCACTTCCCACGGACCTATATGTACACGTATTATTCATGCCCCTACACAGGTATTCAGATATCAAAGGGCTTCAGACCCCGGTTTATTAAATGATACATTCAGCTGGTCCATTGTGAACGTCCATTATACTTATAAAAACAAACATGTTGATCTATGGATCACTTCCTGTTTCTGTATACCACTACCTATATATATATATATATATATATATATATATATAAATAAAAATATAGATATATATATATATAAATATATATATATATATATATATATATATATATATATATATATATATATTTGCATCCCCGGGCTTAGTTCACAGACGACATTCCGACACCCAGTCACCAGTCTGATAGACAGGCAGACAACATTTAGAAATAACCATCCAATGCTGGACTCTCCTGTATGAGCCTGACTTTCACAAGCATGGGTAGTCTGGCAATGCTGAACTGTACCTAGAGCAAGAGTACAGCAATGCCAGACTATCAAGAGTCAAGTCAAGCTGGACTCACATGTGGTTGTGAGTCTAGCAAAGCTGGACCTTGGCCTCAATGAAAGTCAGGCATAGCTGGAATCTCTTCTGTACGGTAAGACTAGTTGCTTATTTGCATTTGGGGATCATACAAAATAGTTCTGTTGTCCTGAATAGGAAAGGGTGTGCTATCACAGACCACCAGTCATTTAGGTATGTACCAATATAGAGGTACATGTACCAATGTATGTCAGAAGTGATCCCAGGATCTCAATGTATATACTTTCCAAATTCACAAGAATGGTGTCTTATGCCTTACCATTAAGCTCAATACTGTATTGTGTCCCCACCTGGTAGCAAACAAAGAAGGCTCAGGCTAACTGATTCTGATACCAGAGTCAGAAATTGCCTGACTGTGGAAAGAAAGTCGGCCTGACTCTGGATGAAGAATAGTCTTGCCTGACTGTCATTCAAGGATCAGGCTGACTCTCAAAAGGGAGTAACTTTAGGGGACTATCAAAGGAGGCTCAGCCTGACTGTTGTGAAAGTCCAGCAGACTCTCTTACTTGAGTCAGGCAGTGCCTGACCCTGGGGAGAGTCCAGCTGTCGCTTACTTTTTTGTCTGTGTAGCTAAGGATGAATGACCCAACATGGGCTGCATGAGACAGTGTCTGTTGCTGTCTGTGTCTCTATTGGTCCAATGTGTCTACTGTTGGATGGGTAGCAATAGATCCACGACTAGACTAGCCCTATTACCAGGCTCATCATCTCTCAGGTCGCGTCAATATAATCAATAACTAGGGAGGTTTGTTTCAGGTCACCCGACTGACTCTATCAAAACAGTTACTATGCAACTTTGAAGAAATTTCCGTAATTTTACATTTTTTTTGGTCAATTTTAGGGTCTTCAGACAGGCTGGCTAATACTTTCATGTTAAATAAAAGTTGAAGAAAAGAAATCCGACCTACGGACCCTACATTTTCTTTCCATGTTACCTGAAACATACCTTTTTCTTTTTGGCCTTAACTAATAAGGCAAACCTCATCAGATTACACAACCAGCCGCAAATTATAAATGTAGACTCTGTGGTATGACACCTGGCATTGACCTTGTTGGGCACACTGAAAAAGTAAACTCGTCCCCAGACTTGTCTAAGTGACTGTCATAAAATAAACAAGTCAAAAGTTGTCTAACATATCAGGTTACCATCCCACAAATAGAATCTGGAGCTGGCAAATGTCCGGTTTTGGGCTGGCACATACCAAGTGGGTCATTTATCTCCAGCTAGAAGACCCGCTTCCTTGTCACTTAGACACGTTTTTGACTCGTTTATTTTATGACCGTCACATTGAAGAGTCTGGAGACAAGTTTATTTCTTGAGTGCAGTGGTTATTTTGCATACAACCTGCTAGGTAGGCTTGTTTTCAATAAGAATATACGGTATTACATACACAGCCGTTGTGAAGGCCAGTGACTACACACATACGTACCCCCGACTACACTGTGCAACGACGAAAAAAAAACCGGGGGCAGACCTACCTGACTAGACTAATTTGAGGTCACTGAATCCAAAAATGATGGTAAAAAATGCCTCATAAGTCTCAGTTTCAAGATATTCCAACCATGATTATTTGTCGGTCTACTACTGAATATATGGTCCAACCAATATACAGCAGGGACAGCATTCATAAAAAATGGTCAATTTTCTTTGCCTGGCAGAGATAACATGACTCTGAAGCACATTTAGTTCTAACATACCATAAAAAACAGGATTCTACACTGATATGGCGCTAAATTAGTGATATTTTACCGATATTAATTGAAAAAATACCAAAAATATATAGATTCATCCTAAAGCGATATAACATTTTTTTTAGCTACTAAGATCAGGATTGTGACCCGTTCTGACAAGAGGTACCTTCAGGGAAGCTATTATTACTGTTTTTAGCCCCCACCAGTGCCAGAATCCCAAAAAGAGTAACAAATAGACAGAAAATTGCTCGGATAACCCTTTATGCAGAATACAATGATAGATCATTAGTGTTACATCTTTAGGATTAAAATTCTATGTCTATAATGGTTTTTTTAGACAAAAATGGTACAAAGGCCAGTTTCTGGTTACTATGGTAGCCATTGACACAGTCAAAATATTGGGAATTGGCTCTAGAATATTGGAAATGTCATCAATATCACAAACCTTAAGAAAGGCCTTGCAAATTCCTTTCAGAACCAATTTTCTACTAAAAGGTATCCTTGTATGAGGATATTTGACCATAAAACCTAATTTTACATGAAACATTAGCCAGGTAAATTGCTGGAATATGGTCAGAGGTGGTCCTTATGGGGAATACAATAGGAAGACAAAGCGACCTTTTTAAGCATTAGTTATATGTTTCAAAGTGTTATTTTGGACCTATTTATTCACAAAGAATATTTATTTCTATAACAGATCAGTAATATGTTAATAATGTAACAAGTTAAAAATGAGTTTTACAATGAACAGAAGCATTTTCCTACTTTTTGAACAAATAGCGTATATATAAGCTCTAACTGGGTATACAAATAAGACCATGTGAAAATCTGAAAACTGAGACTCACCACACAATTTTGAGTGCTATTTTTGAATTCCCCAGGTCAAAATACATAAGAATAATTGAGTATGGTCCCGGTTTTTTTCAATTTTTGAAAATTTGTTGTACAGTGCTATTGAACCTGCTGACATGACAGAACACAGAGGGTTACATGACTGTTATCCTCATGTATATACGGGTTCTGTATGAATATTTCATGGCAGCTTCCCTCATCTGCCCCACCCCGATCCACCTACTACCTCCACTACCCTGAAATTATCATGGTAATGTGCCTGGACGCAGACGTAATAACTGACGTTATGGACTCCAGTGTCAGGCCATTATCATGTTCTATGAGTCCGACATTTAGTAAGCTAGTTAGAACTCAAATTTAAACAAGAGTAGACAGATATAGTAGTAATATCCTTTGATGGACACGCTTCTGACAACGACACATGTAACTGTTGATATGCCAGTGGCATCTACAATTGTCATTGTTACGTCGCATTAATCTAGAAAATGTCCCAAAATGGCCTCACTGCTATTTACCTCTAACCTCCCAAACCCTGCCTGTGATCATAGTAGTAGGTTGGGCTGGATAGTACTTTAAATTGCCATGCCCTTTTCAACATGATGCATAAATGCAACCCTAGCGAATATATATATTCCTGACGACCCTTCAGGATTGTACTAACTCTGTAGGGTCAGCATGATGTGTGAATGCAGCCCTGGAGTCACTTGATAGGGCTGCATTCATGCATCATGACAACAAAGGGTATACTGCATTACAGCATTATGCGGCCCTTAAAGGGTAAGTGCCCAAGGCCTTGTTTCCCCCTTCCGTCTATTTCCTCGTCCATCATAGAGCACATGCAGGAGCCCTCCCTACCCAA
The DNA here is from genome assembly GCA_947462335.1 of Harmothoe impar. Lineage (NCBI taxonomy): Eukaryota > Metazoa > Annelida > Polychaeta > Phyllodocida > Polynoidae > Harmothoe > Harmothoe impar. The sequence continues at coordinate 103,629,343 of OX381705.1, read as the reverse complement.
GCATTCATCACCATGGTGTGCATTACCCCTACCCACCCTTTTAGGACGGCATGCCCATCACCTCAAATAAACATATTATATTCTGTGTTTCTACCCAAGTGAGGGCACTTGGAAGCGAGGAAGACTTTTAGTCTAAAAGCATAAAGATCGAAAGTGTCCATCAATATTTAAGCCTAAAATGTGTGCATTCAATTACTTTATTAAACTACAAATACTGCTTGACAGGAGATTTGTTGCAAATAAAATACTCAAAGCCCAATTCAAAGAGACAGCATCCTTATTTGTTGGCATAATGCAACAAAGCAGCGCTAGTGAATACATTGCTACCATCAAGCAAACCTTTTCGGCATGTATCAGTCCATGCCCGGGTTGCATTCATGTATCATAACAATGAAAGGCCATGTTGTGATGAAGTATTTTATTTCACTTACAGGGATAAGTACCACCGCCCACACCCTAACTTTTCCCACATTGGGCTCATATACAGCTGACCCTCACTTTAGCAAATCATAATCATCTTCATGATATTCATCAGATTTGTAACCGTTATTACAATCCGGTTACCTTGGTGTGTATCATGGGTTTATATGAAATGGATGTTATTAATTTTATATTATATTTAGATGTCAATAGACTTTTGCAAATAATTTATCTAACTCTTCATTATCCTCGGGAGTTCTTGACGTTGTGCACTGCCTTGCCACAGTACAGTGTACAACTTTGTAATATCCACCTTGACTATTGGTGCAAAATACACCTTATTGTAATAGGAATCATTTCCACATATCTTTAACTGCTCTGTCTTGAGCCCTGGCGTGTGTTGATGCCAGCTATATATTATGAATGCATATCACTTCCTCCAACATTTACTACCTCGAATCCCTCACTTCCTCAGACAGAATTCCTGGAACTGGCCTTATATATTCCATTATATTTGACTTATATCTTTGGATAATTTTCTTCCTCACACATTCTTGTATTTTCCAAGTGCGAGGAAGTGAGGGCTTACTGTATACAAGTGCTTTCCTCTACATAGGTTCTGTCACCTGCATCACCATAACAATTCCACCCTATATCGTATCTACTTCTATTTCCCATTTCATTATGAGGAAGGGCCCTCTTTCTAAACACACATCACCAGTATAGGGTAAACCGCCCATGAGATGACTAGCTGGTACCATGAGTAGACTGGTATGACTCAATCAGGGTGCCATTAATCGTGGGGCCAATCTCAGGGCCAATCACCATAGGGCCTGTTGTCCACATGGCTCTTGATTCGTGTACTGGTCTACTCAAGGTACCAACCAGCTAGTCATCTCATGGGCAGTCTACCCTACATCAGAATACACCTCAGCCATTACCGGGGACGGACACCCTGCCTCGGGCGATGGCTCGGGCTTACGGCAATGTACTGCTCTATCCCATCAGAATCTATATGACTCGCTGATTTCACTTTTGCTGTTGATGTGTTTGGTAAAAGCCCCATCCTAGAAGCCATGATATTTAAGAGTATCCATTTCCTCTTATCCATCATTATCATGTATGGTTCCATTGCCTCTCTTATCCCTCTTATTTTCTGGTGTATTGTTATTCTAGTCAAAATGCCTCCCTCTTCCTTCTCTTCTTCAGCGTATGGATTTTTTATACATATTTAGGTGCCTTTAGGTGAACAACTAATGAATGTAGCTACTGCGATTGGACAAATATGGACAACGATAGACAATCCATCAAACACCCAATATGGCTGACACGGTTGCCGCCAATGGGCCTGATGGGAGACAATTTCTTTTTAGGTACAAACCAATTTGGTGACATTTTATTCAGAATTCGGAAAATTGAGTTAAGAAATATAGTCTTGGTGTGCATGGCGACCCTGTCTTCTTATTATAATATACGTTCATCACTTGATGCAATATCCCGGCTCTCCCTTCTGCCCCCCCCCCCCTCCTTCATATCCTGTCCCCCCGGTCGTCCGCCCCCCCCCCCACAGGCTTAAACTGAACAGCCTGGCTATACTGGGAGTAGATGACTGTATATACCACAAGGTATGACACAGCTAGACACCCATCATCTTAATACCCTAGATGGCCCTACTGTCAAGAAGCATATAGGGTTTATAGCATATATACCCTATATAATCCTTGCTACTGTACCATGTATTGAGCAATAGACATGTGGCTCCACCTGAAGTATTAAGATGACGTATCCAGTTTGTATATTACTAACTAGATGGGGCTACCCTCTATGTCCAAATACATGGTACAGTGGGGCCATCTAGGGTATGAAAATGATGGGCGTCTAGCTGTATCATACCTTGTCTTATATACAGTCATCTACTCCAAGCATAGGTGTGCTACTCAGTTTAAGCCTGTGTCCCCCCCCCTATGTCAACCACCACCAGGTCGCCTTTATCCCATTCACAATGGGATTAGTCAATTCGGTTACCATGGATACCACATACACACCACCAGAGGTCAGGTCGTGTAGTCTGGTCCAGGGGGCGCTGGGGGCCACAGCTGGGTGACCTTGACTTTTATAAGGTCAAAGGTCAAAGCGTCATTGTCATACTGACAGAGCCTCGATCTGGCCGCTGCCTCTGTCTGAATGAGCGACATGTCAATAGGATATCTCTCTGACAGTTATCTTCTACCACATCTTCTGCCACCATGCATTGACGAACCCTTGGCTGCATGTAAACCGAGCAAATGTTAATCTGTAGAAACTGCTGAACTATTGATATTATTGGGATGGCCTCTTCATGTATCTACTTTAAATGATCTGCTCATTTTGCTGCCCACTTGTAGAGGTATGTATTTTTTTTCTGTGTAGAGTGTATAGTAAAAGTTCCCTATTGGTATTTGTATTATACTTGATCATTCGCATACTAGTACTTGGCTTTATTTAAAAGATTTTGCATAAGGAATTGGGTCAATAAAGTTTTGATCAGCTCAACTCAACTCATTCTGTGTGACCAGAGGACTTGAGACGTCTCTTCAACTTTTAAAATCTACAAAAGGCTCCGAAGGCCTCCCTTAGTCAGCGGCAAAGCGACGCATTGATTCCCATCTCTTAGATCTCACACTATGTAGCCTCCTGGACAATCTCTTTTCCTATACTGTGATACATCATTGTCCTTTTTGTTTCTAACTCTTAATGTAGAAAAGACAACCACATTTGATGGTAATTGCATCTACGAATATCACAGAGTGAAAATACAAACTCTCTCCAGATGATTTGAGTGACTGAATGAGTAATGGACGCCAATAACTATCCGTTCAAAGTTTATAAGAGTTTTGAACTCCAGTAGATGATAGTCTTCTAATGTCCTCCAAATCGATTTCTTATGCAGACCTAAGGAGTCAAACGTACACAGGCGATATAGCATTGTTACTACATGATTAAAATACAAAATGAAACTCACCTTTTCTAGTGGTAGGATGAGGAAGGCCCCTCCTCCTGCTGATTCCGTTACTATGGCAACGAATTTGGGGTTAACAGCACAGAAGTTTGAGTCGTGTGCGTTCTTTGTGATTTTTATACACTCGTAACACAACTCCTTCTTTGCCGGAGTGCCGAACACGTGCCGGAACTTGGAGCTCCGCATCCGGAAAGCCATCTGTAAGGAAAAAAAGAGAAATAAAATCGATTAGATATTGAGGAATTAATAATAGATACGGAATAATAGCATTTCCACCTCCAGTTTGGAAAGAAATAGCCTTCATTAATTCACTATTTCCATCTCCTGAGCATGTCGGAAGATGCCATCTCTGGTAAAGGGGAGAAATTAAATGAATTAGATATTGAGGAATTAATAATAGATACTGAGAAATAACATTTCCATTTCCAGTTTGAGAGGAAAAAGCATTTGTTTATTATATTTGCCGAGCAAGGCGGAAGTTGAAACACCGCTTCCGGGAAAGGAAGACACTCTGACAAAAAAGGAAAGCCACTGTTGGAAACTTAATGAGGGCAGATCGTACATAGTATATGATGTAATACTATATCTGTCCTAAATTGGGATTGGAATTAGAATGAACAATCGGTCGTCTGTTTTTGTAGTTCTAGAACTACCATCTACCCACCGTGACGCAACAAACAGAAAACACACTGTACATTCATGAAATTTCCCCCATTTGAAAAGCTATAGAGATTATCATAAATATATGTCTAGATCCCTGCAGACTCGCTCAACCAGTACTTTTTTCCATGGCAAGGGCTCCAAATGGGACTGGTGGAACTGCTATATTTAGATTGTTACCTCCTGCCAGGCTGTGCACAGGAATTGGTGTACAGGATTTCATTGGTCAACAAGCTTTTTATATGAGTTTGTCCAGACTCTACTATTATAGAGTCGGGACCTGAGACAGATCCTAGTAGATTCGTCTGTTGGTGGCCTGTCCGGGTGGCTGTCCCCCTTCTGTACTGAGTAGGTACACAGATAACACACCATGGGCACGGTTTGAATCCCCCATATTTGAAAGGCTATAAAGATATGAGGACAAAAGTACATATGTAAACAACTGTCAAAGTGGCCAAAACTGATATCGTGATACCTGGAGATGGGTCTAGGTGTGTTCCTGGTGGTCTATCCCCTCTCAATACTGAGTAGGGCCCCTTGTGTTTATCCAGCACCACTAGTACAGGTCAAGGAGGAAAGTGGAGGAGTGGACTTTACACGTTGATATAGACAGGGGAACTATGCATGTACAATCAACAAAGGTTTCATGATAGAAAAAAGGCTGTTAATAACCCTGGTAAGGCGCAAATCTTGGTCCCCCTCCAGCGAGAGTCGGAGTGGACTCGGGCCAGGTACTAAGCCCTATAAATAGGGGCGGTGGAGGTATAAGGACGGTAAAATGCATCAATGCATGATGCCCTTGGTCTTCATGATGCATGAATGTAGCGCTGCTGATTGACTCGCCAGTGCTGCATTCAAGCATCATCCCGATCCAACGGGGTTGCAACACTCCAGAAGGGATTGCATGACGCACCAATGCAGCACTGGCAAGTCACTCACTGGGGCTGCTTTGGTGTAAATCATGACGACAAATGTAATATTTAAGTCACATATCGTCCTTAAAGAGTTAACCGATATTTTGATATTTAGTTTATCAAACTTCAAAATAACACCAGAAATTGAATCTAAGTTATTCCACAGTATTATCTAATACATGCCTAGAACAATGTATGATGAGGTCTGAATCAGATATCGGATATATAAGTCGGTACCAGACATATTTAGATACTAAGTTCATGTTTAGATAAAACAAACAGTAATCTGCCTCACATTCTAATCGTCCATACTGTAAACAACCTGCACCAGATACCCTGGATGTGCCACCAATATGAGTGACAACAGCCACAAACAACACATGAATGATGACATGGTCTGAGTAAACTGCTACACTCATATCATCAGTAGGCCTATGGGCTGACAGAAACAACATTTCAGCCATATCAGGGCTTTAGGCAAATCTCTGACCTATATAATTCTTTATCCGTGCCATCATCCAGAGCAGTGAATACCTCAAGACATAGGTGCAGTTTGGCATGATTTCATCATGTTTTTTATGATATCAACTGAAGTATATTGGCTACCCTACTTTCAGCATTATGAAACACTGACCTAAGTAGATTTAAATGCTGATATGTATTCAACTTGACACATGAAGAGGACATGAAAAGTAACCCATTTTCCATGCCCATCACTCTTTCAGGGTAAGGGAGTGATCATTCTTTAACAACAGGGGGGGGTGGTGGGTTGCCGCGTGAAGCGTGCGAAATTTTTTACACCCCCCCGGTCAAGGGGTCAAAATGCTTACCCCCCCCCCCTTACGGCCGATACTCGGCTCCCACGCAGGCCCTGAGAAGCATAGTAACACGCGGGCTTTTTGGCTCAAAACAGGTTAAATTATTTTGACCCCCCCCCCAAGAGGGGTCCAAATTTTTTTGCCCCCCCCCGGTCAAGGGGTCCAAATTCTTTTGCCCCCCAACCCACCATCCCCCCCCCCCCCCCTGTTGTTAAAAAATGATCACTCCCTAAGTGCCTTCGGCAGAATGTTTGAACACGGGAGAGCTCTATTCAAAACAATTTAAACAGCAGATGAGGCAATTGGCCAAGTCCAACACCAACCCCCAGGCAGTATCTACCACTGTACCTGTGGGAGCATCTGGGTACAAAGCTATTTACAGCAGCTATGTTAGGTACATTTCTATTTAAGGCTATTGAGCAGCCTCTGGCAGGGATACACTTGTTCACATGCCATTCAGAATAGCACGTGTAACCACCACTATAGCGATAATTCGGGTTGCTCTATGTGTGCGGCCATGCTAGTTCTGTCCATGGAAATTCTTGTGACATTTAGGCAGGGACCACACTCCCACAGACCATAGTTTGCCAGGAACAAGCTACGTTCTGAGAACAGAGCCAAGATCTCAAGAGATTGCCAGTGCCTGTGTAAACAATGTGGTCCCGGTAACAAGTCCACACTCGGGATACCGTTATACACTTTGTCCCACATGCCACTCACCAGAATGGCGCTCGTTGTAAGGCTGCTTTGACCTGATCGCCAACTCTAGTTGGGATAAGGCAAAGCTTTTTGTTTTTTCTTTCAGAACCAGCGAGTAGGAACCGGAAAGTGTCCTAGAGGGTGAGAAGCATTGCCCTCATGGCCCTGAAATAATGTGGGGGTTGCATCCCCCACATGCCCCACAGTTCCGCCGCCTATATTATGGGTTTCCAGCGGGGCCAGTTACCAGAGCCTTTCAGCAGCGTGTAACTGTAAGGCAATGGGGACCAGTGTACACCACTGGCCGCAGATCCAGACGTGGGTTCACCACCGTTCATGCTATCACATTCTGAACTGCTCAGACCAGCATCCCTTTTTTGTGCTATCCCCCCCTGAGTTATTCCCCCCATGCAACTAAAGGGGTTCCTCCACCAAAGACCGTCAATCCGTCCGTCCATAAAATCCGTCCAAAAAAGCATTTTTAGACCACACACTGGACGGATTTGATGGATGGTCCAAACCCACTTCGTCCAAGGACTGTCCGTCAATTCCGTCCATCAATCCGTCCAGTTTGTGGTCTAAAAATGGACGGATTGGTGGACGGATTGATGGACGGAATCCGCCCAGCCATTCCGTCCATCAACCCGTCCAGTTTTTGACCACAAACTGGACGGATTGATGGACAGAATGGACGGACGGACCTTGGTGGAAGTGGGTTTTGTCCGTCCGTCCATGAAAAAAGTCAATTTCCCTGCTTTTTTGGACGTTTTTTTATGGACGGACAGATGGACGGTCTTTGGTCGAGGAACCCCTTAAGAGGACTAACAGGGGGGCAGTATACCATTTCCACCACATCTAGACTTGGGCTCACATACGAGTACCAGTGTTCGTACTATCACGCTCTCACCTGCTCATGCCACTAACCCCCTCATGCACTGTCTCCCTGTGTTGCCAGTTACTAGAGCCTTTCTAGGCTGTGTAACCTCGGGGTACCAGTGTACCACTGGCACCACCTCCAGACGTGAGTACACACACGAGTACCAGTGCTCGTGCTGGCTGCTATTCCTGGTTGTTATTGATTGCATCAAGTTTCAGATCAAGCACCCTGAGAGCCTTGCTATTGAGGATTTCTACAGTCAATACTTGCATGGGTAGATTGGTATTAGATCCACCCTAGGTTGGACAAATACCCTGAGACAAACACTTGAATTTGTGTTGATTTGATCACCTTAATCTCTCTGAAAGATGCCAAATATTAAGTTAGTATTTTTTTCCATCGAAGAGCCACTAGGTCTTATCATACATAGATGAATAGAAATTTCAGTGTCTGTCTCAGGGGACCGTATGTGTTTGACTCATAGTGTATGCGAGAAGCCCTAGGGAGTAGCCACACAGAAGGCATCCTCATCCATTCTGAAGGACCTACTCCTCACCTAATTTAACAGTTACCAGTAATAAAATACTATTTGAAGCAGTTTAAAATTATTTTTGAAAGAAATGGGAGAATGGTCCACGCACAGAGTATCATTTTTGCTTGGATTACTTTTACAGATTTTTGGAAGGTGTACCACTTTGGAACTATAATTGCCCCTTCAGTATCAGAATGCATAAATGTAGCATCAGTGAGGGATTTACTGCTGCTGCATTCATGCATCATGACGACCATACAGGGTCGGCTCACCGAGGCAGTGCTCCTGGGAATGGCCTCATTTGAACCTGCAGACTTGAAATGAAGTTTTAAGTTTGAAATCCCCAACACAGAACCTTTATGTGGCAGCCCCACTGGTCCATGGCAGCCTTTGGGACAGTCTCAGACCCCGACTCTATAGAGTCTGGGCAAACTCATTTAAAAAACTTGTTTCACTAACTTGCCCTATCAAATCTTGTACACCAATTTCTGTGCACAGCATGGCATGAAGTAACAATCTAAATATAGCAGTTCCACCAGTCCCATTTGGAGCTCTTGTGGCGGAAAAAGGTACTAGTTGAGCGAGTCTGCCTTTGGAAATATACTGTCCTCAAATGGTCAACTGACCCCCCCCCCCATCCGTCTTCTCCCCTCTGTGCTCTCCTAATGGCGTTACATTGATCCGTGTGTTTGGGGTCACATTCCCACCCCCTCAGTACACACCCTCACATCGATATACGAGTACTCAAACAAAACATGTCAGCAGGAATCAATTTACTATTGTTCAGTCCTCTACGGTACATAACTCTTGACTTTAACCTTTTAAAGACCAACAAGTTGGTGCCCTGGCAGCATCAATAGATCGCAGGCATTGCGGGTACTCAGCCCTTTTATAGGGCAGCTGGAGGTCAGATGCCTACAACTTGGTACCACGACAGCAACAGTCAGAGTAAAGGCATATAGAAGGTACTAAGTCCTTCATAAGGACGGTCAGGGCTATAAAGGCCAACGAGTTGGTACCCCTCTAGCAACAACTGTAGTGGAGGCATAGCAGGAACTACACCCTTTATATAGGGCGGGCGGGGATTAAGGACGATATAGTGGTTTAATGAATTATATTCTTTGTCGCCATGATGCAGACCCTTCAAAGCCATTTCAACATGTCGCCACGGTGCATTTACGCATCCCTGGCGAGTCTGCTAGCTGCATGAATGCATCATACAGCCTTGTCAAGAGTGCATCAGCCTGGAGGTTTGGGATGATGCTTAAAAGCAGCGTAGGGGAATTCCTCGTCAGGGCTGCATTCATCTTGCCTGATTGCTACATGTTAAGAGCAACGTTTCTTGATCATTGAAAGACTAGACCCTCTCATTGTGTAAAAATGTTATTCCTGATAAACAGCTATCCTCTCTGGGAAACCAAATCGCTAGATTAAATTGCTCTTGACTCTGCTGAAAAACATCCGATGTTTATCTGTGAATCTTTGCCAAATAAGACAAATCAATCAATCGCCACCCATCTACCCCAGCAGGCTGATGTTGCATGCAGGTTATGTCACCATATGGCGGCCACTAGCTGCTACTGCTGTTCCTGCCTCCCCAGCACATCACATGATCATCCTACCCCAGACATTAGGTCTGCAGACCCTTCAATCCAGTAAACATGGGCAAGGCTGGGTCTATATGTAGGTCTATAGAGAATATCTTAGCACTATAAATATGGAGAAAGTCACATCTCTTACATCTGCCTGTAGACAGTGTGGCTTATCCTTGCCCTTATTGCCTGTTAGTAGGGCATTTTCGGCCAGAGGCTCCAGGCTTGAAGAGGGGGGGGGGGGGGGGGAGAAACTATACTATGTTTTGGAAAATCTAAAGTTACTCAGACATTTTTGGTGAAAACTCGGACAATTTAGAAATAACCCTTCTTATGGCGATTTTCGCACAACTGAACCCTTGCCAGCCGCGGACTTTGGTTTAGTCCCCCACTCTCCCCTACGGGGACTGTAACTGTATGTGATGTGTTTTCACAAACAAAAACTAGTCAGAAGTTGACATCCTTTTTTTGAAAATTAAGATATTTGTTATGAATCAAAAAGAGGCTCATGATGTACTCTCTCTCTGGCTCTCTGTGAGAGCAATGTCATCCGGAAATCCTTTGGTTTCAAGTTCAGACTGGCTTTGTAAAAACACATCACATAATTATACAAACAGAGCAGCTCACAGAGGCATACAGTGAGCACTATGGTGGATCAATGAGCAGCTGAGGGGTAGGGTAGCAGCCGGTGAGTCACTCTGCAATAACCTGTGTTATAGCTGGGTATTTGGCGCTGTATGGATCTATTGATTACCTCTGTTTATATGCTGTATTTGTTTATGTATGTTTCTGTATGTCTGTCTCTGTCTGTATGTCTGTCTCTGTCTCTGTTTATGTATGTCTGTCTCTGTCTGCCTGTCTGTCTCTTTCTGTCTCTCTCTCTGTCTCTCTCGCTCTCGCTTTCTATCTCTCTGTGTATTTCCTTAACTCATCCGTTTAATGTACGTGTATGTAAACGTCTTTTGTCTTGATCCTACTTTGTGCTTTTACCACCACATATGTGTGTGAAATACCAAATTGTCCTTCTGCTCAACTAACCATTGACACCTCTGAGTATTTGAGACTTGATCTATATCCTCTACACCTCACACTACACGCACGACTTCTAGGTGAAGGTCATTCTGTACCAGAGGGGTGATCAGAATTTCTCTCCGTCGGGTTCAAATGTTTACATGACACTCTGAGTTCTTGAGATGGACTCAAAACCAACTTAACACACCAGGTACATGATCCACCGCTGGGTCTATGGCCGTAACCCTACAGAGGATTAATTGGCTTTGGTGGGTGGCGCCATCTCATACAGAATGGGTGTGGGTCATAGTGTAATCAACTCCAGTATTCTGTGACTCTATACTGGGGTACTATAGTATGTCTGAGGGGTATAGATTGCCCTGTGACCTCACCTAAACCCTACAACTCTATAGTATACTCCACACCATGGTGTATTAGATGCCACAGGGACAGGTTTCCCACCTGTAACCATCAGAGTATGGCTGCACTATGAGTCCGACACATACCTTCAGTCAATAGTCTTTGCAAAAACCTTTTCACCATGCAGGACATTCGGTCCTGCAGTTTGCCAATTTGGCAGGACTGGATAGATTTCTGCAGGTCCGGATACCATAATCAAAGTCTTGAATTAGGATAATTTACCATTTAATTACAGTTAATGCTAAGAGAAATTGACTTTACTCTGCCTAAAGTATTAGGGTGTATTCTCTGACTTCTAACTTCAGTTTTACTTGGAATATTTGAAAAGCCCAGCATCTGCAGGACATTTGGTCCATCTACACCAGTCATTCTGCCGGACCAGAGCCATTCTAGGCGGACATTACCACTGTCCGGCAGGATTTGGCAAAGACTGCAGCCTTGAGTTGGACACCATGGCTTGATGGAGGATCTGGATGGGGTGCCATTTCCCCTGTCAATTTTAGAAAATGGCCATGTTGCCATGGCCATTTTAAGAAATTACCATGTCACCATATTGATTTTGAGAAATGCCAATGTCATTCTTTTTATCCTGTGTCATGCCAATAAACCTCAAAATGGTCCATGTCACATGTATGGTTATAGGGCCGTACCTCAGTCATCTCGCCATGACCTATCTGCACTCATAACTAAGAGCTAGGCACACCTAATAATGGCAGGTCTCGGCCACCGCTAGCTGCAATTCTGTATAGAAAGAGGTGGGACACATACAGAACAGTATAACTGAATGAGTTATCCTCCATTAGAGTGTGGCCTGGCTGACATCAGGATCAGCCATGAAGGTTGGAGGTTCATCCCTTTGTCATTTACTACATCCATGTCTGGTGTTTTATGACGCACCATCTATCATGTCAGACGTCGACATCAAGGTTTAGACATAAATCATGTTTTCTACATGACATTTTAGATATTAATCATGTCATACCATCACCTTATACGATGTAACAGCATGGACTATCTAGCATGATGTGACAGTGCTCTACCCCTGATTTCTTCCTCATTCCTAGTTTTTCTCTAAACCAACATTGTATAATTGCCGCCAATAAACACATTGGATTGAATTGACTCCCCTCTCAATGGGACACAAGCTAGGGAGTGGTCACTTCTTAACAACGTGGGATTGTTGGTGGGTGATGGTTTTCTGGAGATTGAAACTAGAGATGCGACAAACAAAGGAAGTTTCCTTTTAACAAGGTGTACACAGGTAAAATTACAGGTGATCGATTGGGTGATCTGCAAGGTGTCATGATTTGTGAGATGTTTCCCTAGTTCACGATTCTATTCCTAAGTAATTTCAAGGCATGAGTTTAAAAAAAAGGTTTTGTAAAAAGTAAAAAGAAAGAAGGAAAAAAAGAAGTAAACCTACCTAGTCTATTCTTAGACTATGTAACCCAAAACGCATATCATTTAGCTTTATAACCCAAACTTGAAAATATATCCTCCGACTCTTTACTGAAGTATCTATTTGTCTTTGTCAACCACGAGTCCACACATAAAAGGTGTTCCTTTTCACACCATTCAAAGTTTTTAGTAAAATACAGAAACACACAAAAGTACAAACACGGACAGGAGCAGCCAAACCAGGATATTATATCGGAACAAAACAGGTCAAGGTTACACAGAGGAAAAAACTGCATCTAAAGGGACTCCAGGTTGCCTCTAGAATGACTCCTCTAAGAGAGCCTAGGCCGGGGGCCTAGGTCACTCTCTGGCTAATCTAAGGGAGTCACCTCGGGAAGTCATATGACCCAGCTAGCTATATGACTCCCCCAGGTGACTCCCTTAGGTCAGCCAGAGAGTCACCTATATGTCCCCTTATGCAACCTGCACTCGCTGAAACAGGAGAGTCATTCTGGAGGCAACCTGGACTCCCTTTTCTCTCTGTGTAGGTTGGTTTACACATATCACTGTTGTGCATAGTACCAAAATCAAATCTAACTGTCAGACCCTCAAGTGGTATGTATACAGCATGTGGGTTTGACCATTAAATTGCATAGTGTTTTTAACTTCAAGGGGAGCCTAATGTTTTTCCGGCGGCTTCCATAAAGGCAGCACTGGTTAGTAAGTGCCAAGTGCTGCATTAATGCATCATATCGTTAATACACTCGTGAAAGGGTCAGCATGCTCAAATGTAACGCAAATGAGTTACTTATGCCGATACTAAAATGTTGCCATCAGGTGTATTATCCACAACAACATGGAAATAAAACCATCTCTAGGGACAGTCACTGCCCAGTTTTACAGGGGCAAGAGAAGAAAGCCCTATGTTAAGACAATAGACAGAGCTACCTGTTCTACCTGCTCCTCCCCTGAGGCTGCCCTGGATGGGAGCCTATACTGACTAACTGATGTAGTACTAGTAACCCTCTGAGGGCAGCATAATGCATTAATGCATCATGCCCTTGGTCGTCATGATGCATGAATGCAGCCCTGGCGAGTAACTCGCCAGGGCTGCATTCAAGCATCATGCCGACCCTACTGGGTTGAGACAGTGTCAAAGGGTCAACATGATACACTAACGCAGCAACAGTGAGTCAAGCGCCAGGTGCATTAAGACGAAAAATGTCACATTTTAGCAACATGCTGACCTTAAAGGGTTAAAGACGATCTGTAGTGAGTTCGCTAAACACAATAGGATCCTCAGGCAATTTGCTAACAGAGCCTTTTACAGGTAGCATGGTGTCTGAATGCATGATTCTCTCCTGTTGGGACATTACTAGTGCACAAAGACAGTGCATGCCTGTGGGGTAGTCTCTGCATGCATGCATAGGGCCAAGAATAATGATCTCTTTTGAAGAAAATGAACTCCCCTGGTAGACAAATGTCTGCCAGACGACTTTATTTACACTGTAAAAATAATTCCATCAAAATAACGGAGATTCACTGACACCACTGGGTGCCAGATTTTCACCGTAAAAATAATGGTCACTGTTGTCTCAAGTTCACTGTAATAATAACGGTGAAAGTCCGGCACCCAGTGGTGCCAGTGAATCACGGTTATTGATAATACGGAAGATCACTGTCATTTTAATACAGTGCCTAAACAATAATTATAATGGTATTTATCCCAGTGTATTTCATTTCATTTATCCCCCTATACCTAACGCTCTGCTCTGGTTGGCATGCCCAATTTGGTACAATGTCCAATCAGCAATATCATCTTAGTGTCAAGACTTCAGGCCTAAGCATTAGGAATTAGTCTATGAGAGCTTATGGAATGCTTCATGACACTTTGTAATGCCAGTCCATGAGTAGAAGTCACTCTAGGATGGCTACAGAGCAAACATTACAGCTGTGTCTATGTACATATATTTCTTATTGTCACAAAAATGGTGTTCATAGCATCCATGAAAATCTTCTTATGAACCAAACTGCCACCTGGTGTGATAAAACTGAACATCAACTTTACACTGCCTCACTGTAATCACATTTACAATGATCGGCCATAGAATTTTACATTCAACGGAAGATTTTTACAAGACGTAGCTTCACCGTAAATGAACAAACTGTATTTCACTCTACTGGATTACAGATATTCTAAGTAAAATTGATTGACTTTACACTGCCTCACCATAATCACATTTACAATGATGCACCATAAAATTTTACATTAATTCTCTATATATTCAACAGAGTATACAGTGTATCTTATTTCCTTAAGACTGTGGCTGCATTTGATGATGCTTGTGCAATAATTGTAATGATGTTACAGCAAGGTTGGTGTAGTTGATCAAATAATAAAAATGGCACGGCGGCTGGATGTCTCATCCATATAACATGGCATCGTCTGGTCTAGTCCCCATCTAGCTGCATGTGCCCATAAATAACTCCATTACATCATGTCGTAGTCTGGGCTGTCTGGCTGTGCTCATATCTAACTAAATAGGCGGGTGAGAGGAAGGGATGGATATGGAGAGACTGGGGACAGAAAATGGATGCTGTGTCCGCAAAATGTTTAACCCTATGCTACATTTATACCACAGCGGGCACGGAGAACAAAGCATTTCACACCTCTTGCATACTGCATACAGCTAGTGCATGGTGTAAATAAGTTAACGGCCTTTTACCAAGCTGTAGGGCTCCCTTCACAGCATTTCGCATACAGCTTGCTACTCGTCCTGTAACTACTACGTATCAAACTTGCCTGACCCCGGTCGTATAATTTTCATAGCTGACATAGGGTGGTAAATCTTTTACAACAGGGGGAGAGGGGCTTAGTGAATTTTCGCCGGAGAAGGTCAAAATCTTTTCCGTGCCCCACCCCCACAACAGGGGTCTCTTTTTTTCGCCCCCCCCCCCTTGACCTATGGAAATATGTGAGTTTTATTCACTGAAAATGGGTGACATTTTTTGGTCCTCCCTCTAAAGGGATCCGAGTTTCTTTGCCCCCCCCTCCAAATCTACCCTTCCCACCCCTTGTTAAAAGATGACCACTCCCTTATGTAAAGAGTAGCACAAGTCTCCCAACCTGTCCCCTCCCCTTGCTCTGCCCCACTTCCCTCCTCCTCAAACTCTCCTCCCCATCCCAGCTTTACATTCCCCCTCTCTTGCTTCCCCCTTCTCACTTCCTCCTCTTCCTAAATCCTTCTCCCCCTCCCCTTTCCATTGCCTCCATCACTCCCCCTCCCCCCTCCTTTCTGCTCGCTTTCCCCTCATCGCCCTTCCATTCCCCTCTCTCTTCCTCCCCCTCTCCCTCCCGCCCACCCTCCCTTCCCAGAGACTCTTCCCTAGAGCTATCCCCTATCCACTGCCTTATTTACTCCCCTTTCTCCCTCCTCTTTCGCTTTCAATTCATCCCCTTTCCATCTTCCTCCCTCCCTCCCCTCTCCCTCCCACTCTCTCCCTAACCCTCCTCTCCCTTCCTGCCTTCCCCGGCTCCCTCTCTCCCCATAGACCCTCCTTCTAAACCCCTCCCCTGCATGTCTATTATCTTCGTCACCCCCCTTGGGTCTCCTCTTCTATCTGTTCCTTTCCCTATCCCTCCTGATAAAGTCCTTCCCTCCCCCTCTCTCCCTCTACCACCCTCCCTCCCTCCCCCTAGACCCCCCCCCCCCCCCCCAGTCCCCTCCCCCCCCCCCCCCCACCTCCCGGTGCCAGGTGAGTCAGGCAGGTAATAACCCTGTCTGCAGCTTCTTGTGAGCGCCTTGTGAATCACACAGGTGGCTATCTAGCACACACTGATATTAACCCTTTGAGAACCGCATCGCCCCTTAAACCCGCAGATCTCGGTACCCCTCCACCGACAGTCAGGGCGCAGTCGGGACAGGTACACAGCCCTATTTATAGGAGAGGTGGGGATTTAAGAGTCGTGATAATTTTTCATCATGATCATCCGATCCAGTGCCATAGCATTTTACATGGCGGTGCATTGGTGTATCAACAAAAGGTCAAGACGGCCCTCAAGGAGTGTATACAAAGTCTCTCTTCCTCCCCCTCTCCCTCCCTTCCCATAGACTCTTCTCATATCCACTGTCTTCCTCACTCCCCTTCCCCCCTCCTTTTTCCTATTTCTGCCTTCCATTCCCTTCCCCTCTCCCTCCCCCTCCCTTCCTTCTCTCCCCTCCTGCCACTCCACCTCTCCCCACTTCTATCCTAAACCGCTTCCCTGTCCATTGTCTTCTTCACTCCCCCTTCTCTCTCCTGCCCCCTCCCACTTCTCTCCTCCTATCTCTTCCTTTCCCACTCCCTCCCGCCCACCCTCCCTCCCAATAGACTGTCCCCTATCCACTGCCTTCTTCATCCCCCTTTCTCCCTCGTCTCCTTCATCTCCCTTCCCCTCTCCCTCCCTCCCCATAGACCCCCCCCCCCCAGGCTCCCCCCCCACCTCCCGGTGCACAGTACCAGGTGAGTCAGGCAGGTAATAAACCTGTCTGCAGCGTCTTGTGAATCACACAGGTGGCTATCCAGCACACTGACATTAACCCGTTAAGGACCGCATCATGCCTTAAGAGTCATCATCATTTTTTATCACGATCATCCGATCCAGTGCCAGCTAGCATTTTACATGGCGGTGCATTGGTGCATCAACAGATGATCAAGACGACATGTATATACTTAGTCAGCATGATCCATGAATGCAGCCCTTTGGAGTTATCCGCAGGTATGGAGTTGGTGCATCATTGCAACAAATAACTAGAAACCATGGCTGTTTCATGCTCCTTGATGTCAAAAGGGGTCTGCTGCCCTTAAAGGGTTAACAGGTGTTATTGCCTGCTTACCTGTCTCCCTCCCCCGGCCCCCAACCTCCCAACTTAGCCATCTCCTACTGACACTCTAGCTGCCATCATCCTCTACGGTTCTTTTCTTAAAATGTCCATCCCATCCATATCTGTCTTCCTCTTTTCCTCTTCTCTTCCTTCATTGCTTTCCTGCTCACCTGTGAGTCCCCTGTACCTCTCCCTCTATTGCCGTCAACCTCCTTCTTTCACTATCCACCTTCTGCCCTCCATATTTTCCTCCTTTTTCCTTACGCTCTTGCTTCTCCCCTCCTCCTCAACCTAACCTACCTTCCCCCACCTCCCTCCCACTTTCCTATCTTACCCCTTAATGATCCATATACATGTACCTTATACTTCCCCATCCCCTTCTCCTCCCCCCCCCCTCCCCTACACACCAGGTGTGACGTCCACACAGGTGACACACAGTCACCCCAGCTGGTGCCTCCTCCTCCAGTCTCCTCCCCACAGCCTCCCACCTCCTGTGTGCTGCACTGAAAAAGTAAACTTGTCTCCAGACTCGTCGAAGTGACTATCATAAAATAAGCGAGTCAAAAGTTGTCTAACCTATTAGGTTACCATCTCACAAATAGAATCTGGAGCTGGCAAATGTCGGGTTTTTGGCTGTCACATACCAAGTGGGTCTTCTATCTCCATCCTGCTTCCTTATCACTGGGACAAGTTTTTAACTCATTTTATTTTATGACAGTCACCTGGAAGAGTCTGGAGACAAGTTCACGTTTTCAGTGTACCCAGACCCAACTCCTACTTTCAGCATCTACACAGAGAAAGGTAACAGGTAGGTCAGTCAGGGAGTAACCTAGGTGGCTCGGTATACAACCTGGGCTCTACTAAAGAGGAGTCATTCTGCTCTTTTGATAACTTACACTATTGATTAAGTTTTTACATATACAGTCAGACAGGGAACTATCCCCTCATCAGCAACCTATCCCGAAAGCACTACATGACCAATTCCCAGAATTTATAGAGTGTTAAATAGGTCAAATCATAGAGATATATCAAATTGATCATAAGTGACAGAGGATTGAGGCACTATATATCAGTCTAGATTATTATCATCATACTCAGTACCTAGGAGTGTACATGTGACTCATGGTGGCCTTTTTTCTACATAGACACACAACAATTGGCACCAGTAGATTACTCCGCGTTGTTCTCAGCTGACGGACTGTTTTTACTGCTGTGTGTCACTCATGCTGAATGTCAACACGGAACACTCATGTTAACCCTTTAAAGATGGCATGTCGCTAAAAGATGACATTTGTTGTCATAATGCACCAATGCAGCCACGGCGTGTAACTCGCCAATGCTGCATGGCGACACCCTTTGAGTAGGGCTGGCAGAATGCTTGAATACAGCCCTAGCGAGTTACTCACCAGGGCTACATCATTCATGCACCATGATGATCAGGATCATGAAGTATTAATGCAATATACCGTCCTTAAATAGTTAACACTTTAGCCCTTTAGTGCGCTATGCGATTTGTCCTCTAGATGCATGAATGCATCATGCCAAACCTGTGGGGTTGATACCCGGGTTGATACACTCCAAAAGGGTTCGGCACCGATCTAGGACAATAGGAGGGGGGGGGGAATTGGCTGGTCCCAGTGGTGCTCATTTATTGCCAAGTTTTGCCTTGAGGCACCATGGCCTCATTTAAGGTTCAAATAGTTAAAGTTTATGGCCAAATGTATCATGAGTGATATGAGGATATTGAGTCACCATAGAATAATCAATCATTTCCAGTAGGAATACATTATTTGTTGGATGATATGCATCATAATAAACTCCCTCTATATCATAGGTAATCACCACTTGATTGTTCAACCTTTTCATTGCCGATGAGTCTTTACTACTATGTGTCATCCATGCTTAATGTCAACATTGTGCATTCATTATAGGACAGCACAGTGTCTCAATGCACATTTCCCTTTTCATTGGCTTGATGCATGAATGCAGCCCTGGTGAATAATCTGCAATTGGCTGCATCAATGCCCAGGGTTCATACATCCCTGGAGAGGTCAGAATGTCTGCAATGCCAGTGTCGGTGAGTGAATCGCCACCAATGCATTGATTCAACATGATTCCTGCAGTATATGCCATCACAAAGGGGCTAACCCCTGCTGGTAGTATCACCACTACACCACATACTATACCCCTACCACTACCAGCCAGGAGTACTACTACTACTAGGGGAGTATTGACCCCACGTGCATACTAGGGTTCTGGTCAATATATAATAAAGCAGTGTGGGACACTCATAGTGGCTTACACTGCACATGAGAGGGTAGACAACTCCTAAAGCTGATATCTCCATTGTAACTAATTAACCGACTCACATTGTTCATATTGGGAAAATTATCCAACTTTACAGGAGTTGGCGGTAGACACGAGTTCCCCACGCTGTACGTATCATTAACAGTCTAGCTCGGGACAGTGGCCTGTCTTGCTCATCTCTTACATCAACCTGTTATGTAAGCTACACTGGGCCCCTGTACCTCTCCTTTTCTCAGTGTACTGGTCACCACAGACGCTCTGGGTGTCAGGTTTCATTTCTCCTTTTTTTGATCATCCACAAGGCCAATCGCCACAGGGCCTATTGTCCACAGGGCTCTCCTGATCCGTGTACTGGTCTATTCAAGGTACCAACAGACCAGCTAGTCATCTCACGGACATACCCGAGTACTACACCTCAGCTTGGTGAGTGTAGTGACCGTGATCCCCGCATGCACGTGGTGGACTGGATGACCTGAGCTCTGGGTAGCGGCTAAAAAGGTTTGTTTACACTCAGCAACATAATCCTACAGGTCCAAAGTTTACACCCGACCAGACCTGAACATATAGGGACAGTGGGGGCAGGGGAGAGCAGGGAATAGTCTACACACAGCCACTGCTTTCCCACCAGTCTCGCTCTCAGCTGACTGTGCCTTGTACACTACTGTTCAGGGCATATGGGAGACCAATATGGAAGCAGCGAGTTCATCCCAATTCTCAGATTCCTGCTAAATATCAGGGACTGAGAACTGGACTCTTTGTATCCCCCTTCTGATTAGCTTGTAAGCCAGCCAAGTATAGCTGGTGAGAGAGCCCATTGTTTTGACTGTGGGTGAACTACAGGACCTCATTATGGACAACGTAAAAGGTTTACAGGACCAAAGAAGGTTCCATACTTAACTCTAGACCCTTAGCTTTCCATATTACTAGTAAACCAGTTGTTTATAGGACCTTCTGTTCAGTGACTAGACCTGACACACAGCAGGGTCTATCATCGACTGCACATTCGTACAGTCGATTCCAAATTGACTACCTTCTGATATGAGGCCTTTAAATATGACATAATATTAAGGGATGGGTAAAGGGACTGAGTGTAAGGCAGCAGAAACAGACAACCGGACAGGGCTAATGACAAACGTAGGTACCAAATTGAGCATAGCAATAAACGCTGTAAATTTGTGAGTCGTTTCACAATTCACAAGTATTTACAAACACCACTAACAGTATAGGGACTGGAGGAGGAGATGGCTAACACACACACTGTCTCTGAAAAATGGTGACGGTAATTGCAAGAGTCATTTCCAATTCACAAATACTTGTTGGCTATTGTGATGACACTGCTATGTGAAATGCGAAGAGACTGAGTATATATATGTCCATAGCAAAGGTTGAATGGTACAGCTAAAAGACCATACAGGGAGGGAGTGGCTGCCATAGATGTGTGACCCTTTCCCGAACTGTCGATTACATATCAAGAGCAATACATAGGGCGGCATTACAAGGTTTCCCAGTGTACACGTCTGACGTATCTACAAATAGCAATGAAGGTCACTGCCAAAACCAATCAACAATACCTTAAAGATGGGAAGCATGGTGAGTTTCTACTGGTAAATTGAAGTTCTTAGTAATTAAGTGGGTACCAATAGAATAGGTGTAAGCCCATTGGCAAGTGCCCACCGATAGAGGAGCTCTCATGAGTATAGGCAACAATAAGGTTATTATCAAGTTAATTATTTAGATAAGGCTAGAGTTAACACTAAGTACCAATACCTACCTTGCCCATGCTGACCTGGTGACCAAGTCACCACCCTCCTCCCTCCTGGTGTAGTAGTAGTAGCAGGTTAATCCCTTATGGTATAATCCACTAGACTCTGCACCTAATCCTACACCTATGTGATAGGCTTAATCCTTGGTATTACCCCCACTGGTAGACCACATCCATATTAACACCTAGACAGGGTCTACATCCCCAGCTTGGATGTTAGCCCCACCTCACTCAATCATCAACGGTCTAACAACCCCTGGCTGAATGGCCGGGTGAGGAGTGTTTGTGTGTGTGTGTGTGTGTGTGGGGGGGGGGGGTGATATGTTGTAGAGGTGTAGTGGTGCAGTGAAGGGTGGCAGAGTCTGCCCGGGGGGGCCACTCGCTCAGATTTGGATACCGTGTGTGAACACGATTTCAAGGGAAAGGGTCCGTTTTTGGGTCCTAGGCACGGGCCCGCGAGGGTCCTTGATAAGGGGTGCTTTTTAAGCAAATTTTGGGAGAAAGGGGTACATATTCAGAGCTTTAAAGGGTAATTTTTACTTTGTTTTCCTATAATATTTCTTGGTCACCCTTGAGAAGTGGATATTTTTCAGGATCACCCGTAATTAGGGTATATTTCCCAGGTTCATCTGTGATTTAGGTCTGTTTTCTTGATAAGTTTTCTTTGAAAGGGGATGTTTTTTGAAAAATTCGCCCCTTGATAAGGGTACCAGATTTGAGGTGATGTTCACACATAGTGACTATAGTAAAGATAGGGAGTGGCCCCCCCGGGAGAGTCTGAGGTGAGGTGAGGGAATGACCTCAACAAGCCCCTGTCAATGCTAACCTCCACTAGTGGTAGTGGTAGTATCCACTATATCCTATATACACAGTTGATATCCTTAAATCCCACAGTTTATATCCTGTATATAGACAGCAGAGTTGTCAAATAAGGGTATTTTTCCCCTATCCTCCTGTATAAATAAAATAAATCCAAACCATATATAGGGCCTACATACAGTTGATATACTTCAATCCAACTATCTATATCACTATGTATATAGTTGGTGAGACAGGGTGGTATCCTCCCTGGGTTGTTTTGCCTGTATTGTAAACAGTGCTATAACAGTGTGACATCTATAGGTACATCCTGGTGTAATATCCCCTGTATGGGTGTTGTCCTATGGCGGTATACTATATCCCAGGTGTGTAGTTACTACCCATATAGTAGTAGTGGGTGATGGGGGTAGGTGTGTATGAGTAGGGTCCTCCCCTGGCCGTCCCTACCTCTGTCCTCCCTCACCTCTCACTGACTAGTGGTAGCAGTGTACCAGCCTGCAGTCCTCCCTCCCTAACTGATCAATGACACTCCCTACTACCCACACCACCACGGGGAGAGCCAGGCTATGGCAGGCCGGTGCAGCAGAATAGCTGTTGTTATCATTTGATTAATTATTTATACCATGGTGAGGTGCATATCCTTATAGAATAATTGTTTAATCCTATAGAATTAACCAAGTTACACATGATGGTCGTTAAAGATGAATTAGGAGCTAATTTGGGGGTCGATTTTTATTTTTCAGTTTTTCAAGGTATTTTTGTTTATAATGTCCGTATAAATAAGTTTGTAGCTTTTTAAAGCATTCTGATACATATAAATGCATTAGATATAGAGAACCCCAGGTCAGAATAGGTTAGGGGACCCGTCACTATTACAGAAAGGGGTCCCCTAACCTGGTTTTCTCTATATTTAATGCATTTGTAATCATCAGAATGAATTAAAAAGCTACACACATATTTATATGGCCATTATGAACATTGATATGTTCTGTAAATGAAAAATAAAAATCGACCCAAAATTAGCCCCTAACCCATCTTAACACCTCCCCTCAGAAGGTGGTAGTAGGATGTGAGAGCTGAGTTGTTATTTGTTCCCCCTAGAGTAGGAAGTGCTTATAAGGAAATGGCCCCCTGAATGTTTTGTGCCTCTACATGGTCATGGGTACCCAAACTTTTGACCATGTCAATTTTTAGCAAACGGGGTGTGTCGCTGGGTCGATTTTTAGCTGTAAAAGAACTTTTAAAAAAATCCCTGTCGACCGATTTTTATCCCTTATTTCCCTGTCTCCGTCAATTTTTTAAAAGGGCCGTGTCGCACATGTCGCTTTTCAAAAGGGCTGTGTCGCCATGTCGCCCGTGTCGTTTTCTACACATGTAGAGGCACTGTTTTGCCCACGCCCCTTAAAATGAGCTATTTTCCTAAATCCTACACTACTCTTAAATCTACACTACACAGATAAAATGTGACAGTCATTGTCGCTACCTAAATTTCAGGGGGTGCTCTTTTTTGCGACAATGACTGGCAGTAGAACCATTATATAATGATATTATAATATCATATTATGATATCATGATAGCTGAATACCAATTGCTATTTGTGACTTAGTACAGCAACATGTCTTTAACGAATACTGTATTATGTTTGTAACATGGGAACTATTAATATGTCCCCTATATCAGTGTATGTATGCTATTCATAATAGGAAATCACTCTATTAAATAGAGATTTAAAAAATGCAGATTCCATTTTGCCTACAGCATTCCAGGACATTGATATAACTAAGGTGTACAGCACAAGAATGGCGATTAGCCTTAACCAATTTGCACTTGGTACAATATAATGAGCAATTAGCATTAATCATAAGGTATTAGCATTCATCACGTTTAATTGACATTCATGGATTGCTATTTAGTAATTTTAATTAAGTAGTTATCCTGTCACAACGGCCTCCCATAACCAGCAGGGACAGGGAGCAGTCACAACACTGGCTCCCTGAGCGGCCTACTGCTGCTACCACAGGCGACCAGCAGCCAAATGGTACCAGGGACTGACCATGGGGACCTCTGACGTCACAGGGAAAGGCTATGGCGAGCCGTTGGTAACACGATGCAAATATTCCGAGAACATGAGTTTATAACTACCTGTATCAAGATACTGATATTGTGTTAGGTTAAGTAGGAGGTCGGTGAGGGATACCATCGATGGTTTATTGAGTGGTGCCACTGCCACCTGTAGGGCTAGGAGGACATGCAAATACTGCACCACATGACATTAGCTGTGGACTCAAATCATCACACATTAAATAGTGTGCTTATCTAGTTGCAAAGTGTATTGTGTTTTTCTGGCGGGCCATAGGACCTATTGATTTAACTGAGATATGAGGCCAGGAGCAACAATGACAACTTAGTTTCAACAAATATGCTTTGTGCGTACGTGATTAAAGTCATGGTGGTTACACATCTCCAAACATTGTTACTAATAACTAATATATAGATCAAGTGACAGATGATTAATATAGATCTCTGATTCAGTTTCCACTTATGAATGTGTGTGATATTGGGTGAGACATCTATGTCACAATGATACCCCAATATAGGCAGACAATCTGTGTGACTGGCACACTTTG
Organism: Harmothoe impar; assembly: GCA_947462335.1. Taxonomy (NCBI): domain Eukaryota; kingdom Metazoa; phylum Annelida; class Polychaeta; order Phyllodocida; family Polynoidae; genus Harmothoe; species Harmothoe impar. Next base: position 103,604,624 of record OX381705.1, on the reverse strand, counting down.
GCATTGTATGCACCTCAGCATGACACACTGGCACTCTGGTATTGTTCACAAATGACGTCACCAGTTAGTATAACAGAGATTCTAAGAATCTTTCGCCAAGGCTTGGTTTTATACCTCAGGTGATTACACTGTGCTATAGGTGGTTGTCAATGTCATCAAAATGATAAAGCTTCATTAATCACATTTGGCAATATAGCGGGGAGCGGTTAGTACAAAGATTGTAAGAAACTTTTGCGAAGGCATGGTTTTCCACCCCAGGTATTATACTGTGCTATAGATGGGACTCACCACCCCAATAAAAAATCACATAGCCCTAATCACTTTGCCTGGTTTTGTATGGAGGAGCAATTTCCAATATTATGCGTTAGGTAGTAGATATGGTACATATGAGTCCTTGTATAAGTGTTATAAACCAAGGATAGGGTAATTGTCCATGGTGCCAGCCGAGGACAATTATCATTGTCCAAAGCTTGTAGCAGTTCTGCAGCTACTCATATATGTAACCAAAGCTGACTTATACCCAGTGTTTTGTGCTATAGGTGGTTGTGAATGTCATCAAACTGATATCGTTTCATGAATTACAGTAGGCAATATAGCGGGGAAGCACGGATGGGCCAGCAGGAAGAGACACTCCAACACTGTTATACAAGGTCCTACCACTTGTACTACCACTTATACTCTACTACCACTAACACCACTCTAAGCACACATTTAGGTTTCTTCTTTTCTATGAAACACATTTAAAGCATGAGTAGAATGACGTGTTACCCTAGGGATAGAGGTGACTTTAGAGGCCACAGCCAATCTAGGACATCTTCTACTACACTGAAGAAGTAAACTTGTCTCCAGACTCTTCTAAGTGACTGTCATAAAATAAACGAGTCAAAAACTTGTCTAAGTGACAAGGAAGCGGGGCTTCTAGCTGGAGATAGAAGACCCACTTGGTATGTGCCAGCCCGAAACCCGACATTTGACAGCTCCAGATTCTATTTGTGGGATGGTAGCCTGATACATTAGACAACTTTTGACTCATTTATCTTATGACAGTCACTTCGACGAGTCTGGAAACGAGTTTACTTTTTCAGTGTAGCAGTGATTGGCAAGCAGGAAGACACACTCCAACACTTTTATACTGGGTCCTACCACTTATACCACCACTACTACTCTACTTCCACTAACACCACTCTAAGAACACATTTAGGTTTATTATTTTCTATAAAAAACACATTGAAAGAATGAGTAGAATGGCATGTTACCCTGGGGATAGAGGTTACTATAGGGACTACAGCCAATCTAGGACATGTTCTATTACACTGAAAAGGTAAACTTGTCTCCAGACTCTTCTAAGTGACTGTCATAAAATAAACGAGTCAAAAACTCATCTAAGTGACAAGGAAGCAGGTCTTCTAGCTGGAGATAGGTTGGCATGTGCAAGCCGAAAACCTAGCATTTACCAGCTCCAGATTCCATTTGTGGGATGGTAAGCTGATAGGTTAGACAACTTTAGACTCATTTATTTTATGACAATCACTTAGACGAGTCTGGAGACAAGTTTACTTTTTCAGTATACTTCTTCTACTACTACTACTTCTACTACTCTTACTAGTATCAAGCTAGCTCTCAACTCTAGTGATGTCTTTTCTATTAAAAACCTTTAAGTGACATGTAACCCAGAGGGCGGCTACCCACTACACAATACACTTACTGCACTATCCTGGAGCTACGTCCTGGAGCTAAGATCTACGTCATGGACAGCTGGTGGGACGTCTAGAATCTGTCATTAACCCTTTAAGGACGGAAAAGTGCATTAATGCAGCATGCTTTTGGTCGACATGATGCATGAATGCAGCCCTGGCGAGAAACTCGCCAGGGCTGCATTCATGCATCATGTCGATCCTATGCGGTTGATATTCTCTCAGAGAGTCGGTATGATGCACTAATGCAGCAATGGCGAGTTACTCGCCGTGGCTGCATTCAAGCATCATGACGACAAATGTCATATTTTAGTGACATGCCATCCTTAAAGGGTTAATACTGCCCTTAAAGGTTAACCCCTTACGGACAGCATGTCACTAAAAGATGGCATTTGTCTTCATGATGCACCAATGCAGCCCTGGTGAGTGACTCCCGGGTGCTGCATTGGTGCATCATGCCGACCATCCAGGGGTGTCGAGACGCCATACGGTTGGCATGATGCTTGAATGCAGCACTGGCGAGTTACTGACCAGAGCTGTATTCATGTATCATAACGACCAAGGGCATGATGCATTAATGCACTATGCTGCTCTTAAGGACAGCAATCTACTGTAATCAAGCCACAGAATAGAAGTCTCACATATGCATCATGATGACTCTGTTTTGTATATGCCATAGAGATCACAATTGTTCACCAATGCAGTACGGGGGAGTCAACCGTTGGTGATGCTTTGGTGAATCATGCTGATATATATCTAAAAGGTTTTGCGGCATTGTACCGTCCTTAAGGGGTTAATGCCCCCAGGCCCTTACCCACGTGTGCACGGAGCAGGTTTGTGCTAATTCGGCCAGACTGAGACGCCGCCCCGGGCTACACTTTGCTATATAATGTGTTAGACCTGTTGTCATGGTTACAAACTACATGCCCAAAAGTATGGGTTCCATTCATGTATCTCACTAATGAATATGTTATTTTTTTCAATTTCAATTTTATTTTCAGAATAAACTTGCAACTGGCCCTTAGCGTTGAGCACATTTCAATTCGAGATAATAAAAAAATAAACATTGTATTGAGTATTTCCCGAGCAGGTAAATAAGCACCATACTTAGACACTCAATAATTTCGTGTCTACACAGACAGCCACCAGACACACACCTATGTACAGCTACACTGAAAAAGTAAACTTGTCTCCAGACTTGTCAAAGTGACTATCATAAAATAAACAAGTCCAAAGTTGTCTAACCTATCAGGTTACCATCCCACAAATATAATCTGGAGCTGGTAAATGTCAGGCTTTGGGCTAGCATATGCCAAGTGGATCTTCCATCTCCAACTAGAAGACCCACTTCCTTGTCACTTAGACAAGTTTTTGACTCGTTTATTTAAGACCGTCACTTGGAAGAGTCTGGAGACAAGTTTACTTTTTGAGTGTACAGGCACGTCCAGATTCACCACACCATCCCCACACATATTCACCGCTAGGCCTGGGATATGAATATGGTTATTCTGAATACAGACACTACTGTAATCAAGTGATAGCCATTCCCTCCATATCACGTGCATTGTAATAGAACAATATCTATGTTAATGCATAGGGACATCTGTATACCATACCCATGGGCTGTGACGTCACTCACATGGTACTGAAACCAAGCTACATCTAGTTTATTTTATTTCGGAAACTGGATAGTGTCATACCTATGTCTGTAGACTGCTAAATTCGACATGGGTCATTTTGGGTCTGAGTCACATTGGACAGGAGAAATAAAAAGATAGTGACATGAGACATTTCATAAAATCGATATTGCAGCCTTTTTTTAAATCGATAGGGGGTAAGGAGACGCCCCATCAAGGGCGCAGACCATATCTATGTTTTATATATTTCTAGATGCATGAGCTTAAACACTGTATAGCAGAGGTTAGAGTTTCCTCTTCTACTACGTCACAGGGTCCTGGGTGGGGGGGGGGGGGGGCAAACACAGCCCTCCACGTGGTTAGGTAGCTGCACCATGATAGTACCACTAACCTGAACTACAATTTGTTTAAAGAATATGGATTGCAGTAGAGTGTATTTCAGTAGAACACATACTTATTTCACATACAAGAGAATACTAATCAATTCAGGAACACATACGAGGCCTTATTTCAATTTACAATGCATTTATTGGACTATAAATGTCTGAGATATGGTTCATGTTCCCTATGAAGTTTCACCCACGTGGCTTTCGTTTGCCCCCACTGTTCTATTATTGGGTGCAATCTACAAATCTAGCCTCTGCAATACCTTCCCTGCACCCCCTGGTCAGTGCCACCATAACACAAAACCTGGCATGGACATACACTGTACCAATACATCTGCAATATACAGAGACCTAGAGCCCCTCATCTATTACGATATATTGCACTGTGGGTAGACCATAGCTATTATATACTTGGCTCATGTCAAATCAGTGTATACAAAATAGGCAGGGTATGATGGGGAAATTGGAGGTCATCCGATAATATAGCCAGTCCTCGGGGTGGGTTGGTGGGTTGAATGGGGGGATGTCATAATGTTTTGCTAACATATACATATAGCTGTTTTCTTTTTTGAGACAAATGATGGAGATTTTGATGGACTATTGAGAGCGGAAACATAGGGGGTGGTACAACATGATATGTACTGGGAGGGATTAGCCAAGTAAGGGGGCTTATTTGCCGAGTGTGAACATTGTTTCAAATTTGGTACCCTATATGTATATAATTTACAGGCTGTTTCTCACATCAACTGAGATACTTTCTAAGGCCACTCAAAAAAAAAGTTCTTTCTCATCACCCGGCAGTAAAAAAATATGACGAGGGCGTTTTCTCTTTAATATTTTTCTTTAAAATCAGGTCTAGAATGTATAGGGAAATTAAGAATTTTTGCAAATGATTTTCACACTTTAGTAATTAAGAGAGTTTTTCCCCAAATCACGATTTTCATGATGCGCGTGGTGATGAGAAACCAGTTTTTTTTTTGAATGGCCTAATCATTGGTATACCAACAGCACACCCTAAGGCCGTGTTATTTTGATAACCCTTTTTTCACCTTCCCCGCTGGGATCTTTTTGAAAATATTGCAACAACAAAAACTGTATTTAATTCATGTTGACCAGCAAAAGGTCAAAATGTCAACATGAGGCATTTCAGATTCGTCATTCGTCAATGTTAGTCATTCGTCAATATACCTTGATTTCATTGCTGTAAAAGCCCGAAATCAAAGAATTTTTGTTAAGAAATGGTGGTCTAACAAAGACAGGAGGGAGCTCTATAGACTGCCACTAGGAGCAGACCCCAGGGTGGCAGCAGTACAACCCTGGGGGCACTCAGCCAATCAGAGTGCAGCATTCAATGAACCGGAACCAGTCAATACTAACTACGGGGGTCACCACCAGGGGGGGTATTGAACCGTACCAGGTCACGTGACCAGTATATGTAGGTGAGTATGAGACGTAGTTCTATAGACCAGTGCAACAAGACAGGGTGACGTTTTAGAAAAGAAAGATTTGGGACATTTCTAAAGTATGACTGACAAATATGTAAATATAGCCGATAAACCTGCATTCTAAAATAAACTATTTGAAAGGTAATTATCTTATGAATACCCTGATATTAAATAAGTACACATAGCTATTACAGACAAACTTCTGAGGATTCTGCATAAACGCAACTTTATCATGAAACAGTCAACCTTTCTTGCTGCATAGGTCTCTACACTGATATTCCTGGGCTCCCTATACGCCCAACCTCTCAGTCACTAGTGCCTAACCTAGTTAGTCATTTTTTGGCTCCCTATACGACCAACCTAGATTAGTTATTGTTGTCAGGTTGGTCACTACTGACCAACACACCTTAGTCTTTTTAGTTCCAGGGGGAGCCACCGAGCGGTCATCACAGGTGGCCCCAACTAGTGGTATACAAATCCAACACACCAATGATGGACCTAGGTCAGCCACTACTGACTGACCCCTTGGTCATTTTTGAATATAACTTTGCCATTGTGACTAACACTCATATGACCAACCTAGGTTAGTCTGTACTCACTAACCCTTTCAACCTGTGGATTTTTAGTGTAGGCGGGTACAATAGTAGTGGAGGTAAGGTGATGGGGTGCACATAGAAACAATGATAAACGAAGACCAGGAAGGCAGGGTGGATCCAGTGTTTTTTAAAGGTGGGGGTGGAGCATTGAACACCACATAAAGAATAAAAGTCATTAGGATAAGTCTTACCCAGTTTTCCTTCCAAATGAGAAAGAGAATGAGGGGAGGGCAGAACCCAAAGACCACCCTAGCTGTATCCACCTGGACCCACCCCTGGCAATGGACGCTCTTACATATTTTATCTCTCTTTGTCAACATTGCCATTCAGACCAAATCCCAACCTTCACAATCTTTATCATATTCATTTATATAAATGCAATATCATACTCATAGTCAGTATACAGTGTAGACATGTAATACAGGTACGCCATTTTGCCCATGCCATTGGTATTGACATATCCTGATGATCCAAGGACCGGGCCCTGGGACTAATGCTGTATAGATTTATTGATACATGGAGAGGTCCCATTTAATGCGGCTAATAGACGGGTCTGTATCATCTATTGACTACACTGATATTCTAATCTTAGTCAGTACTGCCTAACAACTCGGTCACTATAGTGACTAATGTAAACATGGATATTTTCGTGCTTCACATATTTTCGCAAATTTCAATCAAAATATTTACATTTACAGTAGTCATTTCTTAGCCTCCTATAGGGCCTGCCTAGTTTAGTTAATAATGTCAGGTTGGTCAGTATTGACTTACTCACCTTAGTCTTTCTATTTCTATGAGTGTTACAGCAAGTCTCATTGCGTAAGGTATTAATAATCTTTGCACTGTAAATACTTCAAAGTCACCTATATACATATCATACCACTGAAATAATGGAATTGTGCTAGGCCTGATACCACCGACATCCTTATAAGGGAGTGCTCATCTTTTAACGACGGTGGGGGGTGGAGGTAAGAAGTAAGAACTTACAACCCATCTTGAGACGGGGTAATTTTCGCGTATGAGCCCAATTCTTGACCCCCTGCGGGGGGGGGGGGTGCATCCTTGAGGGTGGGGGGGGGGATGTGAAAAATAGTGTGCCCACGTAGAATCTCAGCACCCCATCTGTTGTTCAAAATGAGCTCTCCCTAATGCCGAAAAGCTGCCCTGTCACAGATGGCCGGCAACCATGGCTCAGTATATAAAAAGTGTAATTGACCTAATTTGGGCTGGTATGGCCTGAATGTCCATGTGGCTATATTCAGCGGTATGATGGATGTAATTGAGTATGTTATTATACTGGTAGCCATCCTGAGGCAAGGGCATACACCCCAGGGCAGGTACTCTTGTTCCCAAATCCTTACGAAGGACAGACTCCCACTCTATAATAATAGAGTCTGGGCAAACTCATATGATAAACTTATTTGACCTTTTAACTTGTCCTCAGAAGTTGACCAATCAAATCCTGTACACCAATTCCTGTGCACAGCCCGGCAGGAAGTAACAATCTAAATAAAGCAGTTCCACCAGTCCCAATTGGAACCCTTGCAGTGGAAAAGGGTACTGGTTGAGCGAGTCTGTCTAAAGGAAGGCTCTGGTAACAGCCACATGACATTGAACTTGGGATTTTGCTGGGTTTGGCCATATAAAGAATAATGTCAACACAAGGAAAATGGTTAAAGAAAGCAACAACAATGTTATTTTATAACTTAATTTTGGGGCGTTTCAACTGATTGAGTATATCATTATACAGGTAGCCATCGTGGAGCCAGGTGTCAGGTTCGGTACAAAGCCTCATGTGGCAGCAAATTGACAGAAGAGTACCATGAACTGAGTGTGAAAACCAACTAGGGTTCAAATCGGGTTCTCAACTGACTTTACTTCAACACAAAGAGAAATTATGAAGAAAAGTCATAATTTTTCATTGATGGGAATCAAAAACACCCGTGGATCTATAGATACATAGACAGAGGCCCATGGCCAGAGGATATTTTGGTATCGTTCTCCCCGAGGTGGGGCTGGAAGTCTGGGGCAGTATCCCACAAAGCCGCAGGCTGAGTGTGATGCGCCCCAGCCGCACTGAGGGGAGAACGCTATCTATAATCCTCTGACTATGGGCCTTTGCCTTTATTTCATGGTTTTTATTCTTTAAAATATGTTTAATTGCATATAAATGGCCATAAGAATTTGAACAAATGATGACGTCATAGGCCATGGGATACGGGAACATTGTATCCCATGGAGGGCATGGGATACGGGATTTATAGTACTTAAGCATAGTGGTCATCGTATCCACCATGAAATGACTGCATGTATGGTAGCCCCCTCCAGGGCAGGTGGGCAGGTACTCTCGTTCCCAAACCTTCCGAAGGAAGGCTCTGGTAACTGCCAAATGTTGGGATTTTGCTTGGTCTGGGCAACCCCTGCTGGTAGCTTGGAACCAGCGAACAGGAACAGGAAATGGAACCAGAAATGCTGATGGTAAATCTACCTAAAACTACCATCATACATTCTGGTTCCATTTCCTGTTCCTGTTCGCTGGTTCCAAGCTACCAGCAGGGGTTGCCCACACCCAGCAAAATCCCAAGTTCAAGGTCATTTGGCTGTCCCCAGAGCCTTCCTTCGGAAGGATTTGGGAACGAGAGTAGTGGGCAGGTAGCAGGTCAGTAATTACAGGTGTAACAGGCAGGCCACCTGACGCCTAACTACCACTGCTAAGGCCAAAAAAAAGAGGTTGTTTCAGGTCACCCGACCGACCCTACCTAAACAGGGCCGACCCTACGTTTTTTTACGCAATTCTGAAGAAATTTTACATTTTTACACTTTTTTAGTGGTCAATTTTAGGTTTACAGAGGTTTTGAAAAAATCTTCCCATTTTTTACATCTTTTTGGGTCAATTTTAGGGGGGAAGTAAAAAAAAAGTTTAAAAAAAAAGGAAAGAAATCCCACCTACCGACCCTAGAGTTTCTTCCCATGTTACCTAAAAACAAACTTTTTATTTTTATTTGGCCTAACCCGTTAAGGACAGCGTGATGCTCAAAGGTGTATGATGCACCGATTCAGCAAAGGTTAGCAGCAGCTACTGCAACACAGCATCATGACGACCAGAAAGTGTCGACCCTGGAGGCATACATAAATGCAGCATTGCCGGATCAATCACTAGGGCTTCATTCATGCAATCATGATGATTAGAAATATTTTTGAACAACTTTAGCTTTTATTGCCAATAATGATACGAGATTTTGTACAATGTATGACATACATGTGATCCAGTCCAACGCCGTTATTATGTCAAAAATATATCGATTGGAATCCTTGGGGATAAAGACTACTCATACGAGTTAGAAAAAAATAAAAAATAAATGTTACATATAATAGCAAAACCCATAAAATCACCCTGGGGCATTTTTCAATGGTTAATGGCACAGCAGGTAGAACTAGTATGTTAGAGTAGTTTGTGGGTTATTAGACCTTACTACAGTAATACATTAAAACATGGAGATTTACGGATTTTGATTTTCAGACCCCAGGCGCGGGTTATACGATTTTCTCAAAGTTTGGGTGTGGGTTCTATGTAACTTGTAAGATGTGGGTTATACGCGGGAGTGTAAAGTATATATGTCTATCAGTTGTTTAGCATCCAATATATACAAAACAATGCCCCGTGGTTACCCCTTGTGTTGTGGCCATTCCTCATAACTGTTGCAGGGGAGGGTGGCGTGAGAGACCAAGGTAACTAACTAACACCCTACCTGATCAGGGTACACCCTCAGGCATGGGCGTGAACCTACATCTCCAAGCACAGTCTTGGTCGTGGGGTGGGTAATATAGAAGATGGGTCAGCCACTAGGAAAGTTACACTGGCAGCCTATGCCTGCTCTCTGTGCTATGTTGCTCCCCTACTTGGTTGTGGCTATGTAGATCAGTAGGTCAGTCCTGCAGCAAACTTGGTGCAAGGCTGAGGGGGGACTTTACTTGAAGGGGCTGTATCATTAGTTATAAATTTATTTGCCAATTCTGGATACCGGGAATATTCTTAATTATGCCTAAATAAAAATATGTGACCTTTCATTAAATTTAAATGTATGTATTCTTGCCATAATGTGATGCTCAAAGGAGATTGGGGACTTCTAGTGGCTGACCCTTCTTCTATATTACCCACCCCTAGACCAAGACTGTGATTGGAGATGTAGGTTCTCGCCCATGCCCTCAGGTGTAGCTCTATGCTACAGCTGCTGGCATGGAAAAGGCAGAGTAGATTAGTTTAACCCTGTAAACCCCAACCTCCTCTATAAAGCCCTAGAGTGCTGGTCCTTGCTCAGGTTCGGCTATTACTGGAGGGGCAGCAAACGTTTTACCTTTTAACGCTTTAAGGACGGATGTCGCTAAAAGATGACATTTGTTATCATGATGCAGCAATGCAGCCCTGATGAGTAACTCACCGGTGCTGCATTGATGTATCATGCCGACCCTTTGGGAGTGTCTCGATCCCATAGGGTCGACATGATGTTTGAATGAAGCACTAGCTAGTTATTCGCATGGGCGATATTTATGCATTGAACTGATCCTTTGAAATTCAAATCAAAATTCTGGATTTTTTGTGGCAAACCTTCAAGTTCAGTTATGCTATGTTAATGACCAGAAAAGGTTATGATATCATTCAAGTGCCCTTTTAAATAAAAAGTGGCGTTTTCCCAAATTAAATATATTTAAAGAATTCCTTTAACCTTATCTAATTTTCTTAAATACAAACATTCATGCGGTTACATATGTATTTATTGACACAGAATGTAGTCTTTGTATTATAATAATAACCACAAATGTTCAGTGCCTGGTTATATCCCAGTAGTAGCAGTAACAGGTATCACCTCTATAGACCAATGCACCAAGAGAGGGTGACTTTTTCATAATAAAGTTGTGTTTACTTTGGTTTTAGCAGAATCCTCATAACATTGTCTGTAGTGGCTATGTTTGCTAACATTTCATATAAGAAGATTCCCAGGACAATTAGCTTTCTAATAGTATATATTGGAATGCAGGATTTTGGGGTCATATACATGATTTTGTGGGTCATGCTTCAGAAATGTTCAAAAACTTTATCAACAACATTTCTGAAAAGTCACCCATTCTTGCTGCATTGGTCTATAGTAGGCTCTAGTATCAGTCTCCACCTCTAGTTTGTGCCCTTCCATTATTCATCCCCTTACCCAGTCTTGCAGCCAGTCAATACCTTAATACAATTGGATAACCTTGCTCTAGGCCCCCTGAGAACGGCAATGGTCAGAAAATCAATAACGCTCTCCACAGCCCTTTAAAGGAGCCCAATCACCGAATCTACACATGGGTACCCATTCCGTGGTGCCCTCAGGTGCAGCTTCCTAAAACTAAGAGTATTTACCTTGCTCCCTGTGGAACACTTCTCCACACACCAGCGCACATGCAGGACCCCTATGTATGGGGTAACCTGCTATCAAAGCATTAGGTAGTCACATTTCTTCTGTGTCACTGAACACGTGTTTATGCGCTAGGGCTGAGTCATTTTTCAAATGGTCAGGGAGGGGGGGGGGGGGGCTTGATCGATTTTCCCACAACAAATTTATTTTTGACTGCTATATAGCTCCATGCCAAAAGTAATCTCGACCCCCCCCCCCCCCCCCCCTTAGGTTCTGCTTTTGCAAAATGGCCCAAACTTATGGAATCCCGTGTGGCCACAAATATTGTTAGATGGACCTATTTTAGTTATAGTTACAAGGGCTTGAAATGCCCTACCTTCCCCCTACTAATGGCCTGGCTTTTTATTTGGAAAACAGATGAAATTCTCAGAGGGGCTGAAAATCAAGCCTCCTTTCTCTCCCGTCTGAGCTCATAGTTAATTGTATAAGAAGTGCAGCACTCCCATAAGGCCATGTGTAGTATTACAGTGCTGATGGAGTTGTATCATTAGGCCGGGGGTAGTTAGCACTAGGGCTACTTCTATACCTAGCTCCATGACGTACCAGAGCCTTACCTGTGTGGTGATGGTCATTATACATCATTTTACTATATCTCCTTGAGGGCTACAGGTCGGGCCCGGTTTGTTGTAGGGTAGTTGATATGGAGTGGGGTTAATAGGACTTACCAGTCAATGCTATTTATGGGTGATTGGGGATCAAACAAAGCATAGCACACAGGTCAATTCAGGTAGAAACTACCTTGTGCATTGTTTGATCCCCATAAGGTGCCTGGGCATACCTGATCAAGTCTATTGGGTGAGAGTTAACCTGGGAGGCCAGATACCCCAACATTGGAGTGTCTACCCAGCAGTTTGCATGGTCAAATGCGTTGTGTACCCCACTAAGAGTTTACAGGTGGGTGACAGGCAGACTGGCCTGCCTGATCCCACATACCTTGGAGAGTGGGATTGCTAATGGGAGCTACCAAGGCATGTAGTCCAGCCCAGGTGATTGAGGGGTTGGGGTGGGGAGAGTGGGGGACAGTCACGACCTGCTGGAAAGTGGTGTGTGAAACCATGTGCTATTAATAAGTGGCGAGGCCATAGATTGGGGGTACCCATGTCCTCTGTTGATTTAACAAAATGCCATTGCTCCAGGTTCCTGCCATCTAATAATCACAACTTTCACTTGTTAATTAATGGGTAGTTCCCCTGTTTATTCTAAGATAATTTCCATGCCACTAGGGCCATTTTCCTCAGATGATTTTAAAAAAAGTCCATGTCCCCATGTCAAATTTAGTGGTCTGGTGTCATATATTTGTAAATGCAATCTGACAAAATCTCTTGGTGAGAATGCCACTTTAACAATTCATGACAGTGCTATCTCTTTCACTCATACAAAATGAAAAGGGGAACAATGAGCACTGTATTACCCCAGACTTGTAGCCAAGGGGCTAATGAGTAACAACACTTTGTTCAATAAGTTGTGAATTTAACCTGTGAAGTGGCGGCGAGTGACTTTTGTTTTGGTTACGTCACGAGTCAAGTTCTTAAACCCACAGATCTTACTGCACGTCCAGTAACAGTCAGGGTGCAGTCGGGACAGATACTCAGCCCTATATATAGGGGCTCTGGGCTTTTAGCGCTGGCTGCAGGGGGCGTCTGTGAGTCAAGTTATTGGCCACGCTAGTCCTCATTAAATGTAATTCAAAACCAAATTACTCCAAATGTTAATGAATTCCCCGCAGAGGTAGACCATGGTTACTCTTTGTGAAGGCAGTTGTCTAGGATGACATGTCGCTAAAAGATGACATTTGTCGTCATGATGCACCAATGTAGACACTTCAGGAGTGTCTCAAACCGTAGAGTCAGCATGATGCACGAATGTAGACTTGGCGAGTTATCCCTGCCATGATGATCCACTAAAGGATACAAGATGGCTTAAGGCTGTATGATCAATTTGCACCAATGCATCTTGCCATAGCCATCTCCTAGCTAACAAAAAAACACGTTATTTTACATGAAAATAACGTTTTGAAATTTTATATAACGTTATGCCATAGTTAGGAGCCTTAGAGAAACGTTATAAAATGTTGTGTAACGTTTTTTGTTTACTGGGCTTGGCGCTGCTTGGTGCATCATCCCGACCCCTCAAGTTGGCAAGATGGCTGAATCCAGGACTGGTGAGTAACTCACCATGACTGTCATACCATATGGATGGTACATTAAAGAATTATGCTGTGCGTAAAGAACTAGAAGTAGGTCCATGGGCTTCATACATGTATAATCAGATATAGTTTGTTGATTCGATCCATGGCTAGAGGCTGAGCACAGGCGTTGTTAAAAAGGAAATTCTCAAGAAATGTTGAAATAATATTTTTGGTTTGGACTATGTCTTGTGCAATGGTCCCCGGATCCTCTTCATCTTGCTTTATTCACGAGGATGATTACCCGTATAAAGATGTTTCCAGTCTGGGAGGCCGCCAGGGGGGGGGGGGGGGGGTGGGGGGCTGAGAAGGAGATGGACAACTCTGTTTAGCCCTTTAAGAACAGATGTCGCTAAAAGGTGACATTTGTCGTCATGATGCACCAATGCATGCCCACCCTGCGGGGCGGTCTCAACCCTGTAGAGTCGGCATGATGCATGAATGCAGCACTGGCGAGTTCCTCGCCAGGGCTGCATTCATGCATCATACTGACCAAGGGTATGATGCAGTAGAGCACTGTGCCGTCCTTAAAAGGTTAATGGCAGGAGTACAGGTTCTTGTAGAAGCCCCAAATAGCACTGGTGCTAGTTTAACCCTTTAAGGACAGTATCATGCCTTAATGCATCATATCCTTGGTTGTCATGATGCAGGAATGCAGCCCTAGTAAATAACTCGCCAGTGCTGCATTCAGGCATCATGCCAATCGAGGCACATAATGCGCCAATGCGAGTTACTTGCGAGGGCTGCATTGGCACATCATACCGGCAAATATCATCTATTAGTGACATGCTGTCCTTAGAGGGTTAAGCTGGGTGAAGTTGAGTGAGCATCCAAACTTACAGCGTCAGACCAATATCAACTTACCCATTGGTCTAATATTGGATCAATGTTTGGAAAACAAAACTGTGTAGACCAGTATTATCGCATGGTATTTAACATTGCCAATGAGCAGGACTTATTGTATGGATGTTTGAATGGGGGACATTGCAAGGGTCCTTGCCTAGAACATAATTGTCATCAAACAATATAATGTGCTTTAAGACTTTGGCTTGGTGGAACCTGGAAGGGGGGGAAAGTGTTCAGATTCTTCATAAGTTTGCAAACAGTGCACTGGTCATGAATTAACCCTAAATCAGCCACCCGTGCATGCTCTGACCCTATTTGGTTGTTTCCGGCAGTTCGGTCATACATAACCTGCATTATGCCATGCCTACAGCAGGTGAGACACGGGGTGTGGTGAAGTAAATCATGGTATTAATGTAGTAATGTCAGGGCTTAGGGTAGACAACAATACGCCTGTATTAAAGTGGGTGTATCCGATTTTTCTAATTCTAAATCTTACTTCAATGTATTCCAAACACTGTGAACAAGAATTGCGGTTGTTGCCGCGTAAAAAAATGCCTCAGGCATTTTTATACACGGCAACAACCGCAAGAATAGCTGTTGCTAGGCAACCAGCTGTCTTAGCAACAAACCAATAGAACTATTGAATTCCTCGGGTCCATGTTAGGGGGGGTAGGTAGGATTATAATCAACCTCCGGAGCATGGAAATGGGTGTTGCTAGGCAGATGAACAATTAGAATAGCTGTTGCTAGGCAACCAGCTGTCTTAGCAACAAAATAATAGAACCATTGAATTCCTTGGGTCCATATTAGGGGGGTAGGTACAATTATAATCAACCTCAGGAGCATGGAAATGTGCGTTGCTAGACAGATAAACAATTAGAATAGCTGTTGCTAGGCAACCGGCCGTCTTAGCAACAAACCAATAGAACCATTGAATTCCTCGGGTCCATGTTAGGGGGGGTAGGTAGGATTATAATCAACCTCAGGAGCATGGAAATGGGTGTTGCTAGGCAGATAAACAATTAGAATAGCTGTTGCTAGGCAACCGGCCGTCTTAGCAACAAACCAATAGAACCATTGAATTCCTCGGGTCCATGTTAGGGGGGGTAGGTAGGATTATAATCAACCTCAGGAGCATGGAAATGGGTGTTGCTAGGCAGATAAACAATTAGAATAGCTGTTGCTAGACAACCGGCCGTCTTAGCAACGAACCAATGGACCCATTGAATTTCTCAGGTCCATGTTAGGGGGGGTAGGTAGGATTATGATCAACCTCAGGATCGAAGGTTGATTAATATTAATTTTATCATTATATGTATAAATTTGTGTTGTGACACCTTAAAACAAAATGGCGGCACCCCTTAAAACAAAATGGCGGCACCCGTACTGACTTCCTGTCAAATGAAAACAATATAATGCCTCAACCTGGTAGTTCGCAAGCTCACCACCAGGGCCCCTCCGGGGCCTTTCGGCCTTAAAAAATAGGATTTAGAGAATAGAGGTCAATTAAATGTCATTAAGTATTAATAGTTCACGAAAGTATCCAGTGTCCCCCAACCATGGGCTTTTCTAGTGTATTTTCAATGCGGGGGAATAAAAGAGTGTACGCTTTTCTTCCATAATGACCATATATTGGGCAATAAAATCTAATTGGAGCAAAATTGGAGGGAATTAGAGGGAATGGAACAGATGAGAAGTCAAATATATCATTTGTGAACATTCTGACTCATTTTTAGGGATATCTGTTCTTTTTGTCCCACACATCTGATGCACTATCTTTAATGTAGTACTGTCAGGGTAGACAAGGAACTGCCTGCATGAGCAATGAGTTAATCTGTTACCCCCGTTTAATTATTTGAGGACACATGTCGCTAACAGCTGACATTTGTCGTCATGATGCACCAATGCAGCCCCGGTGTAACTCGCCGGTGCTGCATTGGTGCATCATCCTGACACTTCTGGAGTGTGTCAACCCCATGGAATGGTGAGTTCCTCACCAGGGCTGCATTCATGCATCATGACGACCAAGGATCTGATGCATTGAGGCATCATGCCGTCCTTAAAGGGTTAAATAGAAAGGTTGGTCATCCACCGTCTCTGATGTAGGTTTAGGTGGTATCTAATGGCCATTGATCTAACAATGAATCAATTAGGCAATTGATTTTTTTTTAACCTAGAATGAACAAAGGTATTTCTCAAACCATGAGATCGTACTCAATGGTTAACCCTATGATATATCAGACAGGGAATAGCTATCATTTATGTGGAGACCCTCCTCCAACAAAGACATCGCTGCACAAAGAAAAGAAATATGGTAAAAAGGGAGTCCAGGTTGCCTCCAGAATGACTCCTCTCTGTAGGGGAGCCCGGGCTGCCTAAGAGAGCATCGGCACCTCTTATGTACGTAACATCAGGTACATAAGTCTCAGGATTGATTTCCATTGGTAATAATATTGTACACACAAGTACCTGGGTATATATACCAAGGAGTACTAATTCCCCAAATGATGGGGGGGGGGCGATGGGGTTGGTGTAATGCCAACACTCTTTTTACATATATTCTGCTGTTAAAAGAAATTATGCACAATTAACATGCATGTGATCACTGATGAGGACCATAGGTCGTCATAATGACAACCTCATTTTAAGAAAAAAAGTACTCAAAATGACGACCTTGGGTCGTCACCTATGACGACCCTAATGACGAGGGGGTACGCGCCCACGACCCCAGCACCGTGAGTGCCCTAAGGTCGTCACCGTTGACGACCTTATGGCCTCATAGGGTTTTCAGTGTAGAAAGGGGAGTCATTCTGGAGGCAGCCTGGACTCCCTTTTGACACGCTACTTCTAGTTTCTGCTCTTCAATTATTCATCCCTATACCCAGTAATACCCCTCCCTATACCCGATAATACCTCCAATAGAATTGGGTAACCTTGTCCAAGGGCCCCTGGGAAACTCCTAAGTCAGGAAATCAATAAGACGCTCCACAGCCCTTTAAGGATTTATGGTACTGCTATATATAGGGACCGGGTAAAGCACCAGGTGGCACCATGGTGTGAGGGTCTATGAATGCTGTACAGAGGGAGTTCCCCATGGACATGGGAGACCCCCTCACTCTGGCCCACACTGTGAGCCTCATTTTGGGAGTTGTGTGATGTCATGTGATCCATTTGGAAGAAAAAAGATGGCCAATAAGAAGAGACCAAAGGTTATCACAGTTATGTAAGTTATCTTGCCCCTGTGATTTAATAACATAATGGCACCATTTAAACACTGCAAATTGACATCAAATATTGAATCACCAAAATTCACCGCACCATAGGGGTAATTCTATATTACATGCTATTGCATTTCTTTGATTTTTAGGTTTTTTGGTTAAAGCACCTGAAAGCACCAGGACATCTAAATGTTGGTGTCTAACTAGCTATCTATAGCTCCTTATACACTGATTTGCCACCTGTAAACTCTAGGATAGTACCACATTGTTACATAATAGCATATATGGTAAACTATACTTAGATGATTGACCCTATTCATAGATTTTGATATATTGTACCATTATGACCATCCCTCCTCCAGGGTTCCCCATCTCTCCTCCAGGGTCCCCCACCCCTCCTCCAGGGTCCCCCACCCCTCCTCCAGGGTCCCCTATCCCTCCTCCAGGGTCCCTCACCCCTCCTCCAGGGTCCCCTATCCCTCTTCCAGGGTCCCCTACCCCTCCTCCAGGGTCCCCTATCCCTCCCCCAGTGTCCCCCATCCCTCCTCCAGGGTCCCCCATCGCTCCTCCATCTCAACCTTTCCCCTCCTGCAGGTCCCCTATTCCTCCCCTATTTGTACCTCCAGGGTTCCACATCCCTCCTTCAGGGTCCCCCATCCCTCCTCCAGTGTCCCACATCCCCATGTATTTCAAACCCAACTGATGGTATCAGATGCTACCTCCAGGGTGACTCCTTTATTTAGGCTGACCATCACTCCCAGGTCTTCCTATCCAACTTACGTCCTGCTTGATCACCATCTCTGTGTCTCTCTATCTCTTCTAAATGTTCCAAACTAAATATTTTCCATACCCATTGTGCATGTTTTAATGTTACCTCCAGGGTAGTATGCATTCCTCCAGGTATCCCAATTTTACAACATGGTCTTAATCCTTCTTCCATTATGCCACATACCTACTCATTCAAATGTAGTTTTCCACCTTTGGCATCACTAAATGTGCTGAGACACCTTACCTTGTGGTAGTCTGCCTGTCAGCAGAGAGCCAGTCCCAAATCACAGTTTCATATACCAGATGTACTCCCCATATCCAACATTTCAAATCAATTTTTCTCAGCTTCTAATCAAGTTAGAAACAAAAATAAAACTGATTTGGAATACCTATAGCATACTGCAACAGATATAAGGGGAGTAAAAATTGTTTTAGGGTTTAATCTTTTTTTGGCCTGTCCCTACTATATATTTGTGGCTCGTGGAAAGGGAAGGGGAAGAATGAGGAAGCAATGTGTTTCCAGACTGATGCCCTGGGGGTCACTACGACTCATGTATTACTACTCCTGTGGAAGCTAAATCCTCAGAGCATTGGTTGCTACACTGAAAACTTAGGCAGATTTGAAACTCATCACTACTGATGAGTTAGGGTAATCATGCCCAGTTGATCAGGTCAGGTCATCACCGTGATGACCAAAAGTCATCATCTTGATTACAATATTTGCCACTAGAGGGCCCCACTAGGCAATAATGGAATGGGCAGTACCTACTCTAGGCCTTTCACTGGTTTTTATCTATATCAACTCTGATAATAGAAACTTATGAAGTGAAGTATATGAAGAATATTATCACATTAGAAACTCAAGTACTTTACAATCAAGTTCTGAGAAACATTCTCAAAAGCACACATGTTTGTATACATGGACACCTTTTTCGTGTCTGAGACCACATTTACTAATGTAAGGATAGGCTGTCAGTTACTATATATATCTATGCCTTATTGGACTTGCTATGCTGGTAGAAGTGCTCTCACTTAAGGTCCGATGACAGGAGCAGGGGGTAATCACAAAATTATTAGGATAAACACCTTAAAAAGAAGTTACAAGAAATTAATCATAGATGATGACTTAGTCATCACATTGATGACCTGTGTCATCATTCTGACAAGCACTGCATAATCTCTAATTAGGTCAAAATCTCTAATTAGGTCAAAAAAGTAATCACGGTGACGACTCAGAGTCATCACATATGATGACTCTAGTGATGACCAAGTAATCACCAGGGACACAATCACGGTGATGACTAAAAGTCATCACCCCTGATGACTTTTTTCCCTATAGAGTTTTCAGTGTACCCCTACATCACATTATTATCGTGGTTTTGAATGAACTATTTAAGTCTCACTTTTTTTAACTGTGGGGGGAGGGGGGAATAGGCAACACAGTCAAAAATAATTATCTCATTTCAAGAAAAGGAGATAAATAAACTCGCCTGGCGGACGTATGACTAGTCTTAAGCTAATATTTTTTCTTAAACCTAGTTTTAAGAAAATATTTTTGGCTGTGAATATTGCTTACTGAAAGCAGTGAAATCAACTTATGGCATCAGCATGGTCAGAACACAATGATTATCACTATCTGCACAGAGAAACAGCGTCAAAAGGGAGTCCAGGTCGCCTCCAGAATGACTCCCTCTTTAGGGTATCCCAGACTGCCTAAGGGAGCCTAGTGACTACCTGACCGATCCAAGGGAGTCACATGTAGTTCCCTGTCTCACCTCAAATAAGGACCTGGGAATTCTGAGAATAATAGGTTTGTAAACGGCATTTGTAAAAAAAAACCACACACACCATTGCTACATATACATTATAAACTGACCCTAAATACCCAACTCTTGCCTGTTTTGACTGCATTCTCTTTCAGGAAGTTAAAGAGGCTAAACCTAAGATTAGCCAGGGAAAAAAACCATTTAAAATCACAACATTATCATAGTGTAACAGCCCCCAGAGCCTGTTGCCTTATTCATGTCCCAGGTTCCCCCAAATAAAGATGGCTGCCGTCCGACAAGCCGCCTCCAGCAGGGTAGTAAAGGGACTGAGGGAGACGGATGGCACGGGTTACGGTGTAAAGTTGTAGGGAGCTACCCGGGGGAGTCACAAAATAGTGCTGATGTTTTTTGAAAACATCCCAGGCTAATGTTAATCACGGCATTACATTGACGCAGCATGATGCCAAAATGTTACTAAAAAAAATGTTACTAAAAAATGTCACTAAAATATGACATGTGTCATCATGATGCACCAATGCAGCCCTGGTGAGTAACTAGCCAGTGCTGCTTTGGTGCATCATGGTGTATCAACCCAGGAGGGTCAGCATGATACATGAATGCAGCCCTGGCGAGTTACTCGCCAGGGCTGCATTTATGCATCATGAAGACCAAGGGCATGATGCCGTCCTCAAAGGGTTAACGGTGTAAACTTGTAGGGAGCTACCCAGGGGAGTCACAAAATGGCGCTGATGTTTTCTGAAAACATCCCGCGTCTAATGTTAGGCTAATATTACCATACTGATCAGAATACTATTGTACCACTTCGGGGATTTGTAGGGGCCTGGTTGCTGACGATAACACAATGTTAATTTTAGACAGTCCTGGAATGGGTTGATGCATTCCGAGAAGGGTCAGTATAATTCACCAATTAATTACTTACGGTACTATATTGCCACAACATAATACCAAAATGTTATGGTAAAAGCAACATCCTTAAGCCTTTAAGGATGGCATGAATGCAGCCCTGGCGAGTAATTTGCCAGAGCTGCATTCAATCATCATGCTGACCCTACGGGGTTCAGACACTCCCAAAGGGTTGGCATGAAGCACCAATGCAGCCCAGCGAGTTACTCGCCGGGTCTGCATTGGTGCATCATGACGACAGAAATCATATTTTAGCGACATCCGTCATTAAAGAGTTAAGGGGTTAATACAGGAGGTTGCACCAATACACTACTGCCCTAGAACCGCGGGTTGACTCCATATTGGGCCGGTTGGGGCGCGAGTTATGGGAGCTGAGTAAGTAGGATTCGTGATTTTCATGAGTTTACAAACAGTGCTCCATTTTACCCCTAAACCTCCCACCCTTGCATGCTAGGACCATGTCCCCCATGTTAACCATTTAAGGACGGCATGTTGCTAAAAGGCGGCATTTGTCATCATGATGCCCCTGTGATTAACTGCATTGGTGCGTCACGACACTTTACGAGTGTCTCAACCCTTGTAGGATTAGCATGATGCTCTAATGCAGCACTGGTGAGTTATTTGCCAGGGCTGCATTCATGCATCATGGCAACCAAGGGCATGAAGCATGAATGCATTATCCGATCCATACAGGGTTATTGAGTCCGTCTGGTCATGCAGGGTGGCAGGCCCCCCCGCGGGGTGTATCATTATGTGGCGCCGGTAAATCACCGTATTAATGTATTATCGTCCAGGCTCAGGGCCATAACGACCGCCGTGCATGATGAACCAGCAGAGAGCTGCTCTATATACTGGCCCAACAACACCTACCACTGCAAGAACCATCCGATTTAAGCAACTTTAAGCAAACGTTGGCCTTCTTAAAGCAGCTTTAAATAACTTTAAGCAACTTTGATTTGTTCTCAGATTATAGTGTTACTTAAACGTCAGAAAGAAGGCCATTTATCAAATTTAAGTTTTGCTTAAATATATTTAAATCGGATGAAATTACAATACCATAATCAACAACAATTCTTTTTACTCATTAATTATGAGATCTCATCAACAATAATGATTTTCAGCCTTAGAACGCCGCTGTATGCCCCTCAGTACCATGCTACCATGGTTACAGGCATTGTGTACCCCCTCATAGTGTTCTGGTGTTATCAGCAACACCCACCTGTACACTGGTGTAGTCCCTGTAGTGACTGTGTTATGTTGTGGTATGTAGAGATAACACATAGCATATATAGACATATCTGATCTAACATGATGCATATACAGTAAAACCTCGTTATAAGGAGGGCATTGGGACCATGCACATTTCCCCTTGTGAGCAATGTTCCTAATAACCAATACTAAAGATATAGGAAACAAAACTTCAGAACTATGGAGCCATGCTCATTATAGCCGGAAGTTTATTGCATCAGTACTTCTTGTAGAAAGATTATTGTACTGTATATATAGCTCTCAGTATTGACCGTTGCCTGCATCCTTTCTATTATGTATTCAATGCATCCCCACCCCCTGAATGAATCTCTGCACTGATGCACTGTCTGTTCCCAACATCAACCATACCTCTAAATGTGGATAGTTTAATGTCTGACTCCACTAGTTTATTAACATATACTGTCTCAGATCTTTGAATTAACTTCGCCTCCAAGAAGAAGAGACTATCTCTGCATTTAAAACCATTCTTTCAGCATGGACGTCAATACACAATATTGAGATTCATGCTTTCAGCAAATAGGGAGAAATTATAGAAGGCCGCTGCATGTGGGGACTTGATTCGAAGAACTGTCATCTAAATTTAAAACCAGGTGACTCAGACAGACCGACATCTCCCTCCGCCTGTCCTCATTCCTGGCCATGTCACTATAGTACAGGAACTACTTTCCTGATCAGGGACTACTTTGTGCAGCTGTCACTGTCTCCCTCCGCCAGCAGGGCAGACATGAGGCCGGGTTAACAGGCTCAATGAGGAGGTTGTCGGCGTCTGTTTGTACAGAGGTAACTTACACAGATTTATGGGCACCACAGGTTTTAACAAGACATCTGTTTGGAGAGTGAGTAGCCTATAGGGTATCATGGGAAGGTGGGCAACTAAAAGTCCATGATCATCTCTGCATGTTTCAATAGAGTCTACAGAGAGGTGGTGCCATCTAGGGTATGCTGTGTACACAAACTCTTTGTAGAGTCATGCAAAGATTGTGGACTATTAGTTGCACACCTTCCCATAGTACCCTACAGCCTGCTCACTCTTCAAGCTGAGGTCTTGTTAAAACCTGTGATGGGCACTAAATCGTCATGGTGAGCCGAGTCTGACCAGATCATACTACAATTGCTCTTTTGTTTGTGGATTTTCAGGATGGCAGTAAAAGTGCTGGCCATATCTACGTTTAAGTCGCTATGTAGAGAACTCAGAAAACTGGATTTAGAAGAAAACAACAGGAAAAATAAATGAAACATGTGGCGACTTAAAACTTCAGGGGTACAATGTAGCGACTTAAACCTTCTGGGGGTACCATGTAGCGACTTAAACCTTCTGGGGTACCATGTAGCGACTTAAACCTTCTGGGGTACCATGTAGTGATACAAACCTAAAGGGATTCGATTCCCATAAATGCAATACTCCTATATCTTGTTTTTTAGAGGGATTTCAAGATAGCGACTTAAACTGGAGCGACCTAAAGTAGGAGTATATATACAGGGCAAATATTCAAATTTATACACTTTAAACCTTCTATTCTATTTGGGATGAAAATAAAGTTAAACCTTGTATTCTGAAGGAGGATTTTCAAGATAGCGACTTAAACTGGAGCGACCTAAAGCAGGAGTATATATATTGGGCCAATATTCATAAATATACACTTTAAACCTGCTCTTCTATTGGGGATGAAAACAAAGTTAAACCTTGTATACTGAAAGAGCAATTTCTAAATAGCGACTGAAACTGGAGCGACCTAAAGCAGGAGTATATATAGGGGAAGGTAGTAAATATTATCAAGTCAAATAAGTATTACAAGGGGAAGTTTCCCCGGGAAAGAGGGTTTCTTTGAAGGGGCCTATCTAAAAAAAATGGGGCTTGGATTTTTGGGGGGAAATAGAAGGTAGGTGGCGCAGCCTTATTCATAGAAAATGTCTGTAGGTTTAGGTCGCTATGTGGCATTCATTTGACTTTATTTAGACTGTATGGGAAGTTTTCCTATATATTTGTAGGCTATAGAGGGATTAAGTCGCTATGGAAATATATGATATCAATTTCTTGTAGCCTAGCAGGATTAGGTCGCTATATGGCCATCATTTGATTTCTATTAAAGGCTAGAAGGATTAAGTCACTTCCCTCCTCCCTCTTCTGAATGGTTGTCTCTTACTGAATAAGGGTATCCCTCCCTGCATTAGCTAACACACTTCCCTCCTCCCTCCTACTGAATGGTTGTCTTTTACTGAATAAGGGTATCCCTCCCTGCATTAGCTTCAACAGGAGGGAGGAAGGTGAATGTGATAGCTAATGCAGGGAGGGATACCCTTATTCAGTAAAAGACAACCATTCAGTAGGAGGGAGGAGGGAAGTGTGTTAGCTAATGCAGGGAGGGATACCCTTATTCAGTAAAAGACAACCATTCAGTAGGAGGGAGGAGGGAAGTGTGTTAGCTAATGCAGGGAGGCACCCCCTACAGATTAGGTCGCTACCGGGCACCCCAAACGGATTAGGTCGCTATTGGGCACCCCAAACGGATTAGGTCGCTATGGCAGCCCCTTCCGCATTCCTCCTACACATTCCATTTTTTCCTCCTAACCTGTGCCTTCCCATATTTAGTTGTCTGGCCATAGCGACTTAATCATTCTGGCCCTCTGAATAGCGACTTAATCCAGGAGATTGCCAAAGTGCTAATTAAATCTATCATGTTAATCCTTTTACGATCAAATGATCATTTTAATTCATGGTGGTGATGCAGTTACTGCAATTTGTTCACACTTCAAGTAATTTTACTGACATTTAAACAATGTTTCAACCCTAACGGAGGTATGGCATGATGCATGAGTATAGTACTAGTGAGTGACTGGCCATGCAGTGCCCCATGTGCCCCATTAATGTGCCTCTACATGGGGTAAAAATCGACACGGGCGACACGGCACCACGGCCCTTTTAAAAATCGACACGGGCGACACGGCCCTTTTAAAATTCGACGGACACGGCAAAATTGGGGCTAAAATTCGACCCACAGCAATTTTCCTATGAGTTCTTATGTATATATAATTCGACACAGTGACACGGTCCTTTTGCTTAAATTCGACACGGCGACACGGCCAATATTGTGGATACCCATGTAGAGGCACATTAATGTACTGTCACTAAAGATGCCAATTACAGCTATAAGTATAATGTAAAATGCAGCTTTTAAGATTTTTCATGAATTCACGAAAGCTATGAATGGCCTTAACGTATGAAAGGCAACATGATGACTTTAACTCAACCAAAAACAAAATTTAAAAATAAATCCTGAGTCTTAATGTAATGCGTGTGATACTTCTTGTTGCTGAAAAATTGTCTAAGATTGTATTTGCCAAGTCAGTACCTCTCACTCTTTATTCACCAAGCAGTGACTCTGAATTTATACAGTCAGTGAAGCTGTCAACAACTCCTCACCCAGTCCCAGCCGGTAGGGGTCAAGGTCAGGGTCAAGGTCACCTGGAGGTCAGACTGAAGGTCACGGTGACCAGGTGTTGCAGAGACATGTGGAGGGAAGCATGTATCACCCAGTAGTGGGGACTGACAGGGGAGTGGTGGGGGGGGGGGGGGTTAACCCTGTTAGGGCTGTATAGTGCTTCAATGCATAATGCATTAATGAAGCCCTGGTGAGTAACTCGCCAGAGCTCTATTCAAGCATCATGATGATTGTCCGGGGTATTTACACTCCCAAAATGTTTGACAGATGCATGGATTCTGCCCCGGTCAGTAGACACGCATTCATGCACCATTTATGCCGAGAAAAGGTAATATCACATTAAAACATGATGTAGCCCCCATATGGTTAAGTCTTTCAAATCTATAGCATATAATAAAAGTCAAACGATGAAATCGCTATCATGATAACCCCATCATCACTGTAGTCATAGGATGCCAGTGTATTTAGATAAAGGTGGCAGAAAGGGGAGGGTCCTGATGGGCAGACAGCTATATGTTTTAAGGTGGAAGTGACACAATGGATATTTTCATACAATAGGTCATCTTGGTTCGAGGAATTTGCGGCCATTTCACATTCCAGACTTCGTACCATAAACCTGTCAGAGTTGTACACACATAGTACGTCTTCAGCACTCGTCAGCTGTTTCCGGGAAGTTTTTTTTCTGAGTGTAAAAAGAGTATGAATAGACGGAGTGTAAATTATGTAAAAGTACGCAAGTCTAAATCTGATATTTTATGGAAGTAAATTCTTAACTTCAGAAATCGGATCCCAAGGATGCTTTTATTTCTGCTGGTGTTCTAGCATATCTGTCTGTTCCCTAATTTAAGATCACATTCTCAACTTGAATTAACGTTCATAATAGCTATATTGACTAAGTGTCAATATATTCAAAATAATACTGCCCTTACGCCTTCATTCACATTTCAATTCACACCCAATTCACAACAAAATCACACCCAATTCTCAAAAACGCCTTTGAAGTACACAAGCTACATAGGGTTCCCATTGTTGGGTACTGTTGCTATTGTTATTACACTCTAGGGCAGAACTGGTCGCGTGCTGTTATACAGCCGTTTCCTCTTTTCATCCTTTATTTTTCTTCGCTCTTTATATTTTTCTATTACGTAG
Source organism: Harmothoe impar (assembly GCA_947462335.1). Classification (NCBI taxonomy): domain Eukaryota; kingdom Metazoa; phylum Annelida; class Polychaeta; order Phyllodocida; family Polynoidae; genus Harmothoe; species Harmothoe impar. Next base: position 103,577,851 of record OX381705.1, on the reverse strand, counting down.
CCGCAGTCAATTTTACAATTGCTCCCTGTGGTACGGCACGTGTCACGATTACGAGAGATCACGAGAACAACAGATTAAACGTTAATTAGGAGTATAGCTCGACATCAGGCCTATTCTCACCTAGCACCCTCTGGGGATAATAACAGTAGAACAAGGGTTGAATGTCTAAAAGCCTATTCTCACATAGTGCGACTTGTTGGTGTTGGGTATTTGTTGTGTTTCACGCCAACCATACAATAGTCTATGCTGATGAGACTATGTCCATAAAGTGTACATGTGTAGTTTGCCATGACAGATTCTAGTACATGTGTATACCGTAAAATCTTGTCTATAAGCCTAACTTGCGTATAAGCCGCACTCCGACTTTGGGTTGATCCTATAAACCGCACTGACGATCTGAGTATGATGAGTTTAGTACTGTATCATACTAGCAAAAACTCACGTATAAGCCTCACTCTGACCTTAGGCCGATCCTGTAAGCCGCACCAGCGATCTGACTCGTGTACACTGTAAAAAGTTGTTGTTCGTGAACAGCAATATGTGCTGTGACTATACAGTACTTAAGCTGTAAAAGATAATACAGCAACTTTTGCTGTACACATACAATTCTGTTACTGTAGATGCAGGTTCGAATCCCATAACCAGCAACCAGAGGGAGAGAGAGCAGAGAGGTTGGAGGGAGTACCATACTACACAGCTCAAATATGACCTGATCTTTTCAAAAGCCTATTGATGCAGGCTACATATAAGTGATTGCCCCTCTAGCTCAGTTGGTAGAGCCGTGGGAGATGTAGTCTGAGGGTCAGCAGTTCCAGTCCCGGCAGGAAACTCTCACACAAACTACATTTCTCCTGATGCAATTCTAAAGTATGATATATTTTGGTACACTGAAATGTTACTATTGAAAATATGCAGAGGATAAGACCAATGTATCTCAACAATCTGCATGAAAGATAGTAAAATTTACTTTGAAAAACATCTATAGGCCATCAAGATTACACTCCAACTAATGGTAGATCAGTCCTTATTAGTACATTACTGCAATAGGGTAATTTTCATATTAACCCATAAGACATGAAAAGTCTAGTTCTAAAATTGTCCCCAGGGATCCTGTGTTGACCTCATTACCATTCACACATAAGTAGGAGGTTTTTCAATGCACCTGACATGGATTCACTGGTGTAGTGGTCATGGTTCAGGACTATGGATTGGAACCTGGGGGTTCAAATCTCCAAGATGTTGAATATGTGAGCCTTTTTAGAACTCACGTCTGCGTCTACAGTAGATTCTACTGTAGGTCTACAGCAGAATTTACTGGAACCAAAGTTGCCCCCAATAGTTGCTGTACAGGAACACTACTTACTTCTAACAGTGTCTGTACGCGAGGTTTTACGGTAGCTATTTTTTGAATGAATTCATTTTTACCAAACTGCTTTATTTGGCTTAATCCTAAAAAAACGGCGTAGTCTTTCAATGTACACTGTAAAACCAAAAATAGTCCTTTTTTTTTTTACTGTAAACCAACGGTAGAGTATACTGCCCATGTACATTAACACTATAGAACATACTACTGCTGTCATATATACTGTAAATCTACAGCAAATTCTGCTGCTCAGCTAGATTCACGTCTAACAGTAAACTATGCCCATTCCCGGCATGATGCATACATAAATTTATATAGCACTGGGCACCTTCCCCGTCATCTATTCATTCCCGTTCTGTTTTCCCTCTTTGTAATACATATAATTGAAACTCAATTCATAGTTTAACGTACAAAGACTTGGCTGAGATAAATAACGTTTTATCAGTCACATGGAATCATTGAAACTTCTATTTAAAGTACTATTGCACTTACCTTCATGGTGTCAGGTATACCTAGAGTAGAACTCCTAAATCAGTCAGTCCTAAGCCTCCGAACAGCTCATTTAATCAATATATCTGTGAGATCCTTGTATAATGACACGGTATTGTGGTCTGTATCAGTATCATGTAATATATATGTGCAATATTTGTATCATTTTTGTCACAAGTATTTACTGTACCAACGTTCTCCTGTACAGATTCACCAGCGACACATGTAGTTTGTTGAGCCTACAGGATGCAATTGGTGGCTGGGTGGTCTCAAGGGTGTGTGCGGCTCTGTGAGTAGTATAGGAGTACGGCCCATGAGCCAACCTAAGAAGAGGTCCAAGAAGAGGTGGTGCTACGAATACTATGTATTCCAGAGAAGAAATGTTACTTATAGAATAAGGTAGTCTGAATAGATATTGCACTCCCAGCAACCTAATTCCATGGGTTTTCTATTATTTATAAGGTTTATGAAGGTGATGTCATCCAGGGTAACAGTACACCTAGACGTCACACAGTAATAGTGCTATTAGTGTACATCCCTCCCCTGCTAGGATACAGCAGACATAGACACGGGTGTGGCACCGCTCCTGCCAGTCAGTCCCCACCCTCTATAGGGAGACTCTGGGTGTCTCCGTATGGGCGGCCATGTTAGTTCTGAGCTCGGAATCCCTTGTGAGACTTAGGCAGTGACCAAACACCCACACACTATAACTTGCAAGGAACAAGCTAAATGGTGAGAGCAGAACTAGGAGCAGTAATGACTGCCTGTGTCAGTGTACTCGCAGTGGTTGTGGGAACAAGTCCACACCAGTTAGAGCGCTATACACCCAGCAGGAGCACGGACCAGTCACTCCCTCTCCACAGTGAGGTCAGCAATGACAATATGGATCCCCTCCTAAGGGTGCTTCAACACGTATAGGGGGTTTATGGCGGAGGTCAAGGGTTCCTGGAAATGTGGTGTCTGGACAAAGGTCTACAGACTAGAGAGCGGGTCATCAATGTCAATATGGGTCCCCTATTTATAACTCCAGGGCAGGTGCCACTTGTAAATAGCCAAGGGTGCTCTCCAAGACCTATATGGGATGTAGCAGGGCAGCTGAGGTCCTGGTATAAGACGTGTCAGGTCTGAGGTCAAGGGGTCGTTATTGTTCCTGTCTGGACGTCAGTCTTTAGCCTTGGAAACTAGCTTTATATGCAGTGTAATAACAGCACAGTCATCAACATATACAGAACAGCTCACAGGCCACATAGACATGTGTGAGACCTTTTCTTGGTGTATAGTGCTGGTAAACCAGTCAGATAAAGAGAGCTCCCAGAGTGGGGTGAGGGTGGATCCTCCCAGTGGTTAGATTGTTATCCAGACATTTACACCTGAGTGATTAGAGCCTATACATACAAGCCAATATATAACTCCAAATCAATAGTATTCCAAACGCCGCAGAGGTCAGACAAGTTAAGGTCCTTCCAGTGGTATACTCCAGTTGTCAATGGTCACATATATACCAATGCAATAGTGATGACAATGTCCCCATCCAGAGTCAGGGGTGTAAGCTGCAGTGCACTGCAGTGCAGATGTCTAGGTGGAGGTACCAGGTATATGTGTGTGTATGTCTGCCCCCACTACTCCTGTATACCAGTCCTACCATGTACAGAGGTACCTAGTGAGGTACTGGAGGAGGGGCCAGGGCTGCTGCTGCTGCTGCTGCTGCTGGTTTGAATGGCCCATGGTGGAGTCTATCCCATAGGCAGGTGCTACTGATGGGTCATGTATAGGACTAGAGGACAGTAGCGCTATTTTGTAGCTATTAGGTACCTTTGACAAACTCTACGTAGCTCATAAAGCATAGACGTAGTTTTTACTGTTACAACAAATGCACTATCAGGGCCTACGTTCACGTTTAATAGGGACCTTTAGCAAACCCGACGTAGCTCATTAAACGCAGACGTATCCTATCCTTTCAGCACTGCTACGTCTGCGTTTAATGATCTTTTACGTGGTTGCTAAAGGTCCCTAATATGCTATGTTGGGTTTGCTACAGGTCCTTCATTTACATCTGCAGGTGACATCATCCCATTGTTTTCTTTTCTTTTCTTTGTATGGAGGGGAGGCTGGTAACATGCATATTTCTTCTGCACGACCGTTCATCTAGTTTAAGAACTAATGCAGTTAGTTTTATGCCTATCCCGATCATACAGAATAACCTGGGTCCCTTATCATAACATTAACATGGGCCTTTTACCACAAATTCTAATTGTTACTAGCTCCAATAGGTCTCGCTCCAATAAGTCTCACATGAAGTGAGTGGTTGGCCACAGGTATGGCTTCCCAGGTGGTCTAGTGGTTAGGATTCGGCGCTCTCACCGCCGCGGCCGGGGTTCGATTCCCCGTCTGGGAACAAACTGTTTTAGGGCTTGAGTAGGCCTATACCTAACTTGCCCAAATCAACCTATACTATAGGGCACTAGCAGGATGCAGTAATTCTACCTTGTGAGACCTTTAGCTGAAGCTGGTTCCTGTCATGTCCAAAATCGGAGTTTTAGGGGCCATAAACCTTTCACTTACAGCCCTCTATTGTGGGTCCTTAGGTCATCTGTTCAGATTGGGGGAGTGGTTAGGACTCTGGCCTACCAATCAATGGGTCATGAGTTCAAATCCATGTCCAGGCTTTTTTTGTTCACACATAATTTTAACATGTATTTTTGGTAGGTCAAAAATTGTGATAGTATACAATTCGGTTTTAAAGATCCTGTACACAAGATCAATATTTATAGTGTAATCTAAAATGGTTTTGAATCAGTTGTATTTGAATATTTCTCATGCCACCTGGTTGCATTGGGGGAGTGGTTAAGACACTGGCCAATCAATACAGGGGTAATAAGTTCAAATCCATGCCAAGGCAACATAATCTTTTTTATAGTTGTAATAAATAGTAACATTATTTACAAAGAAACCCAAATGCAACAATACAAAACCACTTTAGATCTTAGATTTTAGGTGTTAAGGATCTTTACAACCGAGTTGTATACTATCACAATTTTTGACCTACCAAAATACATCTTAAAATTGTGTGTGAACAAAATAGCCTTGACATGGATTTGAACCCATGATGCATGGATTGGTAGGTCAGAGTCCTAACCACTCCCCCCATCTGAACAGGTGACCTAAGGACCCACAATAGTGGCCTATACTTGAAAGGTTTATGACCCCTAAAACACCCAATTTCGGTCATGACAGGAACCAGCTTCAGCTAATCAGCAGGCTTCTATAGTTAGCAGAGAAAAGAGCACTGGTACCAGACAAGATGGCGCTGTACAGTGATCATCTAGCTAATGCGGAATACTCTTTCCCCAACACCACTTGCACCTTGGGGGTATGAGGACCAAGATATATGTGTCAGGGAGCTGCTATTCCCCGCTAACAAAATTAACGTTATTGTAAGTCAAAATAACGGTTTAACGTGATGCAACGTTTGTTCATAATGAGGAGCCGTAGAGAAACATTCTGAAACGTTGTATAGGCCTCTACCGGGATCGGACTTGTTCCCGCAACCACTCTGTATACACTGACACCAGCAATCTCATGAGACCTTGGTTCTGCTCTCGTTTTATAGCCCGTTCCCCGGAAGCTATGGTGTGTGGCTGACTGGTCACTGCCTAAGTCTCACGATAGATTGCGAGTACAGAACTAACATGGCCGCCCATACGGAGAAACCAGAGTCATCGCTATACATTATGTGTTTTCTTTCTTTACTGGAGTAGCTGTTGTTGGTTTGTATGACACCTACATGTTCGGGGGCCCTGGGTAGCCCTACTGGCGCTGGTTACTGCTTTGTATAAGGGGGGGGGGGGGGGCTGGTAACATTAGGACCCTTACCTAGGTAGGAGGGGGGGTGGGGGCTGGGTGGACCTATACTGGACTATACTGGAGCTGGGCTCAGGTCAGTATGGGGAGAAAGCTGACACCACCAGGACCCTTACCTAACTACTGTAGGCCCCTGGGTGGACCTATACTGGAGCTGGTTGCTGGTTAGCATGGGCGGGAGGCTGGTACCAGCTGGCGTCTGGAGGACGGATCAATAACGACTCCTCCAGGCCGTGTTTGGGACAGACGCGGCATAGGGAGCTGGAGGAACCAACAGGAGGAGGTATGGGGGGCCGTATGGGACAGAACCAATAGGTGGAGGTATGAGGGGCCGAGTGGGACTGAACCAATAGGTGGAGGTATGGGGGGCCGAGTGGGACAGAACCAATAGGAGGAGGTATGGGGGGCCGAGTGGGACAGAACCAATAGGAGGAGGTATGGGGGGCCGTATGGGACAGAACCAACAGGAGGAAGTATGGGGGGCCAAGTGGGACAGAACCAATAGGAGCGGGTATGGGGGGCCGTATGGGACAGAACCAATAGGAGGAGGTATGGGGGGCCGAGTGGGACTGAACCAATAGGTGGAGGTATGGGGGGCCGAGTGGGACAGAACCAATAGGTGGAGGTATGGGGGGCCAAGTGGGACAGAACCAACAGGAGGAAGTATGGGGGGCCAAGTGGGACAGAACCAATAGGAGCGGGTATGGGGGGCCGTATGGGACAGAACCAATAGGAGGAGGTATGGGGGGCCGTATGGGACAGAACTAATAGGAGGAGGTTTGGGGGTTGTGTGGGACAGAACCAATAGGAGGAGGTATGGGGGGCCAAGTGGGACAGAACCAATAGGAGGAGGTATGGGGAGCCGTGTGGGACAAAACCTATAGGGGGAGGTATTGGGGGCCATGTGGGACAGAACCAATAGGAGGAGGTATGGGGGGCCGAGTGGGACAGAACCAATTGGAGGACGTATGGGGGGGGGGGGGGGGGCAAGTGGGACAGAACCAATAGTAGGAGGTATGGGGGGCCGTAGGGGACAGAACCAATAGGAGGAAGTATGGGGGGGGCCATGTGGGACAGAACCAATAGGAGGAGGTATGGGGGGCCGAGCGGGACAGAACCAATAGGAGGAGGTATGGGGAGCCGAGTGGGACAGAACTAATAGGAGGAGGTATGGGGGGCCGAGTGGGACAGAACCAATAGGAGGAGGTATGGGGGGCCGTATGGGACAGAACCAATAGGAGGAGGTATGGGGGGCCGTATGGGACAGAACCAATAGGAGGAGGTATGGGGGGCCGAGTGGGACAGAACCAATAGGAGGAGGTATGGGGGGCCGAGTGGGACAGAATCAATAGGTGGAGGTATGGGGGGCCGAGTGGGACAGAACCAATAGGAGGAGGTATGGGGGGCCGAGTGGGACAGAACCAATAGGAGGAGGTATGGGGAGCCGAGTGGGACAGAACTAATAGGAGGAGGTATGGGGGGCCGAGTGGGACAGAACCAATAGGAGGAGGTATGGGGGGCCGTATGGGACAGAACCAATAGGAGGAGGTATGGGGGGCCGAGTGGGACAGAACCAATTGGAGGAGGTATGGGGGGCCGAGTGGGACAGAACCAATAGGAGGAGGTATGGGGGGCCGAGTGGGACAGAACCAATAGGAGGAGGTATGGGGAGCCGTATGGGACAGAACCAATAGGAGGAGGTATGGGGGGATGTATGGGACAGAACCAATAGGAGGAGGTATGGGGGGATGTATGGGACAGAACCAATAGGAGGAGGTATGGGGGGCCAAGTGGGACAGAACCAATAGGAGGAAGTATGGGGGGCCGTGTGGGACAGAACCAATAGGAGCAGGTATGGGGGGGGGGCAAGTGGGACAGAATTAATAGGAGGAGCTACGGAGGGCCATTGTATACCAAAGAGTATGTGTTTATAATAAATGCAGTGGAAATATTTACAAGCTATTCTCTAAAGTTTATCAAATATTCTGCATTGAAATACGTATTATGGTTAAAATAAAAAACAATATAAACTGGCTTCTTTTTAAGTTAGGAGGAGGTATGGAAGGCAGAGTAAGACAGATATTGGAGGGGGGCGGGGAGGAACCAATAGGAGGAAGTATGGAGGGCCATCCTGCCAAAGAGTATGTGTTTATAATAAATGCAGTCCAAATATTCATATGTGATTCTTTAAACATGTACATACCCTATTACTACGGTCCTATCCCAGGTGCCTATTCTGTATTCAGAAATACCACATGGTTAATGTTAATACGCTCATGAGCACAGACAGAAGTGCCTTTTCCCATCTCTAATCAAGTCATGAAAGAGAGAGTCCAGCCTTCTAGGTCTTAGAAGAAAATGGTATGGAAGGCAAGGAGGGAACCTGTTTGTTTTACTCTCGAATCCGAACATTTAGCAGGTGCTGGCAACTCCTTAAAATGACTATGCCAGCGACTTTTGAACCTGTAGTCATTTTTCAAGTGGAAAATGACCCTGCTCTTAAATCATAGTAAGTGCCTTTTTGTAATGGATATTTTAGATATTTGCCTTCACTTTTCAATTGTGAAATCATCATAAATGGAAGGAGAACTATAAGTATTAGCAATTTAGTATTTCAAAATATCTCCCAATGATTTTTCAAAGTAGTATACTAAATACTTGCACCAGATGTGGGAGAGAGTAGCTCTCTATTCTCAGAAGAATACAAATGTGACTGGTGTGCCAAATTTGTGACAGAAAAAAAGCACCCCATCAGTAGAACCACAATATAATCTAGTAAAATCTGGGAGAACTTTGGTACCAGAAGTATAGCAGCTGAGAAAACTGAATTTTAAATTATATTTGTATGTGTATTCTTTACTAACACACCAGAAAGGCCTAGAGGGAGGTGTATTCAATGGGATTACATAACAAGCAGAGGGGTAAGGCAGCCCCAAAAATGAACCTGCCTTGAGCATTCACACCTTGGGAGGGGGGAGGGGTGGGGGGTAATGTGGAGGCAGGCATGGAGAGAAATGGCCCCGGCTTCATAAGTCTTTGCAGGGTCATTTCCTGGTCATTGCTTAGACCTGTTTAGAATACTTACTGACCCATAGAATGTAATTCACGTAAAAAGATTTTTTTAAATATCATATCCAATGCCTATGAAATGCCACTACTGTATATGGATTGGGTGAGAAGAATAAGAGGAAGATTCAAGTTAAAGAAAACAGAAACCATTATTGTATGACTAGTGATGATATCTTCAATTGGTATTCAATAATTGATCACTTTTAGCATGAGTATAGGGAGGGAAAGGCCAAGCAGCGGGAGAGGATTATCATACTATACTAATAGAGGTACTGGGTGTGTACCAGTGAGTTGGCCAATTCTAGTGTCCGGCGTTCACACCAGATGTCACCGGGGACCCATGCCTTTTACTGTCTTACTAGTCTTGAACACGTCTCACATCGTTTATTATATATCTGAATCAACGATATCTAAAAATGCAGATTCTCTGTATTCACTCATCATTAAAAGATATAGAGAGGTAAACCCCTTTAGCTGGTGACACATATTTTTCCCGATTCGCAACTCTTGTCAGACATTCCCAGGGTCAGGTTTGTTTTTGAGTTGTGCCCAGTGGTTCTAACAATGTTAAATACCTACTCTGTTATTCATGAGAACGTCAGCTATTTTGGCCGACCGAGGCGAATTCCTAGGGTCAGAAACCACGACTCTAGACGGACACTATACACTTGACTACCCAGTGGCATCAACAATATGCATAGCGCTCTAACTGGTGAGGACTTGTTCCTGGGATCCCGTTGTTTACACTGACACCAGCAATCTCGTGAGATCTTGGCTCTGCTCTCACAATGTAGCCTGTTCCTGGCAAGCTATGGTGTGAGCGTGTTTGGTCACTGCCTAAATCTCGCGAGAAATTCCGTGGACAGAACTTACATGGCCGCACATATGGAGCCATCAGAATTATCGCCATATGGGAAATGGAGCTACATGACCTATCTGTACTCGTGATCTCGTAAGGTACATGTTTATGGAGGAGGAAAATTAACATGAACTATCAGACGGTGTATGGAAATCAATGGCTGTATCCATATTGAGAGTTTATTAGTGTGGAATGAGTGTGAGGATGATATAATGCCTTAATGCATCAATGCAGGCTGCATTCAAGCATCATACCAACCCTATGGGGCTAAGACACTCCCGAAGGGTCGTCATTATGCACCAATGTAGCACCTGTAAGTTACTCGCAGGGGCTGCATTTGTGCATCATGACGATAAATGCCGACGTTCAGCGACATGCCGTCCTTAAAGGCGCAGATCTCGGTACCCCTCCAGCGACAGTCGCAGTGCAGTTGGGACAGGTACTCAGTCCTATATATAGGGGCGCTGGGGGTTTGAAGGACCAAGGTGTGGCGGGGTGCAGACCTCCACCTGCCCTACCACATACCGACCATTCTGCCTCTAATCTCACTAAACACAAACTTGAGCCACGTCCAAACTCATCACTACCTGCCAGAACTCCTCAAAAGGCGCCAGTTTACTCCCCAATACACCAACTACTTAGCCTTGTAAGGACGGCATAGCGCTTGGGTGCTTTATAATCCTTGTTGTATGATGCATTGATGCAGCCCTGGCGAGTAACTCACCAGTACTTCATTCATGCATCATACCAACCAATTACGGGCCTGATACTCTCCCGAAGCATGATGCACACCAATGTAGTGCCGGTGAGTTACTCGCTGGTCCTGCATTGGTACACCATGAAGACAAATGAACGTGATACTTCAGGTAGTCGGTAAATGGTTAACTCTTTAAGGACGGCATAATTCATAAAGTGATGCATCATGCCATGGTCATCATAGTGCATGAATCCAGCCCTGGCGAGTAAATCACCAGGGCTGCATTCAAGCACCATGCCGATCCTTCGGGGTTGGGACAAATGTCATATTTAAGGGACATGCCGTCCTTACAGGGTTCATCCATCCAGGGATCAGGCTGCGTCGACCACAGGGATACCACCCAATTTGTGACACTCACAGGAGCCTTTCACCAGTTTCTGACATTCGCCAAAAACTAGCTCTATAAATAGAAGCTGATGTGCATTCATTAAGTATACCTTGGATGTCATACAAATCCATGAGGCCATTTGAAGTCAGATACATATGTGTATAAATGATGTGTCTACAATCTGAGTGTGACTAATCAAAAGGCATAAAGCTAGGACCTGCCAAGTCTTTTCTGTCGTGTATCTCAAAGTTAAACCTTATAAACAGTGAGTCCATTAAAATACATTAGTAATTGATTCCATTAACTACAACAGGAATATCCAGAGGTTTTGGATATTGGATATATAAGCCATTTTCTCATGCAACTCAAATTATCTATTATTCAGGCCACTGAGGTCAATGGGATAATTGCTAATGTTTTTTTTTTAAATCAGAATTAAAGTGAAAACAAGATTGAGACAGAAATACCAGGGCGGCCTTTCTTGGAATCTAGTGTCGGGTTGCCTGAAACATACCTTTCTTTTTTGCCTAAGAGGACTTTATACAAGACTACCCGAAACACAGATTTCTCTTGCCTTAGGAGAGAATAGGTTGCATACCTTGCATTTCAGCTACATAAGGCCGAATAAAATAAAAAGTTTTGTTTCAGGTCACCCGACTGACCCTAGGAAAACACGGCCGACCATACTTGTCCCCATACTTTCTTTTGTGCAATTTTGAAGAAGATTTCGTATTTTTATACTTTTCGGGTAATTTTCTAGGGTTTACACGGCAGTTGGCTGCTATTTTTATGTTAAAAAAAGAAATCCGACCTACCAACCCTAATCTTTCTTCCCATGTTACCTGAAATATACCTTTAATTTTGTTGGCCTAAGAGTGCACCCCCTCTACCCATACAACTTACAAGGCCATGTGGGATGTGTACACATCCTAATCACAAAGATGAGAAGTTCCCTATTCAGGGGGATTAGGACTACACTTAGGTTAATCCCCCACATCACACCGCTCCTCTAGACCACTATAGACTACTACAGGGTCCAATCTACTGTACAAGTTTAACCCTTTAAGGGTGGCTCAATGCATTAATGTATCATGCCCATGGTTGGCATGATGTATGAATGCAGCCCTGGCGAGGAACTTGCCAGTACTGCATTCAAGCAAAGAGCCGAACCCATTGGGTTGAGACACTGCAGAAAGGTCGGTATAATGCACTAATGCATCACCGGCGAGTTACTCATGACACTGGGGCTGCATTGGTGCATCATGACAACAAATAACCACACTGCTCCTCTATACCACTACAGGGTTTACTCCACTGTAGAAGTTTAATACACATATAGACATAGCAGGTGTAGACAGGCCAACAACAGGAGTACAAACATGGCCAGACCTCACTGCCTTAGGTCTATAGACCTACTGGTTAGGAAAATGTGAAAAACACCATACTGTGTTTGCCCATATTATAAACACCCGGGCTCTTATTAGTGATTTCAATATTCCTATACCCCTGCGCTTATATGGGACTGCTGCTTATTTGTGACTTGTATAATATAGTGCATTTCAGAACACTTGTCCATCCGCCCATTTGGGACCGGCGGTCATTTGGGACCCTGGTGCCTATATAGGCCGATACGGTAGATCCTTGAAGGGTTTAAGATAATATAAGGCGTAAAACATAAAACATGGGTAGTAGTATAGTATGTATCGGAACGGGACTATAGTTAAGTACTGTTTATTACTCAATCGACCTGCAGCCAATCAGAGGCCTCCATTTGGTCACGTGACCCCCTCATTTGCATAATTACGTAATAGGCCACGCCCCCTCATTTGCATAATTACGTAATAGGCTACGCCCCCTTGATCACCAGCCAATCAGAGGCCACCATTTGGTCACGTGACCCCCTCATTTGCATAATAGGCCACGCCCCCTTGATCACGTGACCCTTTCATTTGCATAATAAGCCACGCCCTCTTGATCACCAGCCAATCAGAGGTCGCCATTTGGTCACGTGACCCCCTCATTTGCATAATAGGCCGCGCCCCCTTGATCACGCGACCCCTTCATTGACATGATAGGCCACAACAACATCACGTGACTATCTTTGTTTGTAAACAACACCACGTGGCTCTCTTTGTTTGTAAACAACACCACGTGGCTCTCTTGTTTGTAAATAAGACCTACTAAGTTTAGGCATAGGTAACAGCAGTGTTTGTAAATAACGCCTACTATGTTTTCAGTCATAGGTGTCTAGAGCAGCAGCAGCAGCAGCAGCATCTTCAGCAGCAGCAGCAGCAGCAGCCGCGTCATAAGTGTCTAGAGCAGCAGCCACGTCATAGATGACTAGTGCAGCAGCAGCAGCAGCATCTTCAGCAGCAGCAGCAGCAGCAGCAGCAGCAGCAGCAGCATCTTCAGCAGCAGCAGCAGCAGCAGCAGCAGCATCATAGGTGTCTAGAGCAGGAGTAGCAGGAGCGTCATAGGTGTCTAGAGCAGTGGCAGCAGCAGTAGCAGCAGCGGCAGCAGCAGTAGCAGCAGCAGCATCAACAGTATCTTCAGCAAAAGCAGCAGCAGCCGCGTCATAGGTGTCTAGAGCAGCGGCAGCAGCATCTTCAGCAGCAGCAGTAGCAGCAGCGGCAGCAGTATCTTCAGCAGCAGCAGCGTCATAGGTGTCTAGAGCAGCAGCGTCATAGGTGTCTAGAGCAGCAGCCGCAGCAGCAGCAGCATCTTCAGCAGCAGCAGCAGCGGCAGCAGCAGCATCATCAGCAGCAGTAGCAGCAGCAGCAGCAACATCTTGAGCATCAACAGCATCTTCAGCAAAAGCAAAAGCCCGTAACTTAGCATCATGTGCATCAGTCATAGCCGTAACAGCGACACTGCGACTAGCATAAGCAAAACAGGCTATTTTTTTAGCAGCTGTACAAGCATTAATAGCATTAGCCCTAGCAGCAGCCGCAACAGCGACACTTTTAGCAGACGTTGCAGCATCAGTAGCAGCAGCATCGGTAGCAAGAGCGGAAACAGTAGCAAAAAGATTAGCAGCACGAGCAGCAGCGGCGAGAGTAACAGCAACGTTGTTAGCAGCATTGGCAACTTCGTATGCAGCATGTGTAGCACGAACAGCGATACGAGCTTCACGTTTTGCACGAGCAGCAGAATTAGCTGCAGAAGTAGCCCTCACACTTTCCAGCCACCCGTACGAATCTTGATAAAAACCAACCTCCACCTTGCTACTTGTTGACTCATCAGTAAACATGGACGTCTCCTCATGTGGTGTTGTCGCGGCTCTGTAGTAGTGTTGGGATTGCTCACATTCGGTAGAACGTAGAGTGATTCCTGATGACGCCATTCTGAAGGTGGTTGAAGAAGTGTGTGGGACTCATGTTTCACTCTCGCTTATGTACTAGGCTCCGAGATAAGCTTCTTAACTCAGGAGGAAAACTCTCACTAGGAAGGCGACCGGCTGTCTACCTGTGTAGGTGCGGGTTCGTTACATCTTTAATCCTGTTCGACCCTCCGAGGAAATACATGAAAAAAACAAAAGACTCGAATCCGCAGACAGTAGGAAGCAATAAGGAGCTTAACTCGTGTTTGATTTAAGCTGTCTACCACACGCACGCGCTTGTAGTCACAGCTAGAGTGGCAGACTTCTGTCCGCCCGCTGGCGCATGACAATCGACTTTAGACACCCCCTGTAGTTTTTTTTTTGCATACACAGTTGACTAGCATCTTAAGCTCTTACTCAGCTATAAGCCCATATACATGTAACGTGCATTACTCTTCTTTATGGTAATTATCAGATCGATTTAAGGGTGGAAAGGGCTTAGGTGATGTAGATCCCTCTCTAGCTGAAAACAGGCTTAGGCTATAGCATGTAGGCAGCTGGCCGCGTTAAACATCCCCTGTAGTTTTTTTGTATACACTCTCGATCCCCTCTCTAGGTGAAAACAAAAGCTTAGAAGATGAGGTGATCCGGCCACCGGCTGGCGCGTCACACCTGGCGTTAATCACCCCCTGTAGGCTTTGTATACGCTCTCTAGGTGAAAACAAAAGCTCCCTCCACGGGCTGGCGCGTCACACCTGTCGTTAAAACGCCCCCTGTAGTCTTAGTATACACAGGTGCCCCGCCTTATCTATTCACCAGCTATAAGCCCATATACGTGTACATGCGATTTTTGATACCCTCTCTGGAATAGGGTGGGGCTCAAGGTGAAAACAAGATTAGTCCATTCGCTCTCTCTGCTATATAAAGAGCCTCAATTGTTCTTGCAACAGCACTTCACCACCGGTACACTATCAGTCACGAGGCAGATGTTTGCGGTATGGGTCATACAGGTTACTTACTAATAGCGGTTTGGGTGAGTAGATCACTTTTTTTCCCCTAAAAAACAACAAAAAAAAAACCACTTATGACTCAGGTATGTATATGTAGCACTGTTAGTGTAAGTACACAGTAGAATCTACTGTACTATAGACTCAGCCCTCTGAAGACGGTGGAGCGCGTTAATGCGCGGGTCTGTGTCGGCGTCACTTGTTTTTTTATTCTAACTAAAAAGTCAGAAGTCGATCTACGACCTATCAAAGACAAATTTGTGATAAGTTCAAACTAAATAAGAGACAGTTTGAGCGTCTCTTAGTCGCTGTCAAAGATGCGAATAACGAACGCGCTGAGGGCGGGGTTCAGGTCACGTATAGTTCCTTGCTCTTTCGTCAGATGGCGCCACAATAGGGGATTTGTACATTCCTACGATGCTCGCGAACATTTCAACGCATAATGAGCTATATAGGCAACAAAGTGTGCTTCTGAATATATTAAAATATAAAAAACAATTCAATACTGTGTATTTCTGATAGAAATGAGGCAGTTTCTTTGAATACCAACTAAACTATAGCGAGATGAAAAATACCACACCATATCTAAGGCTTTATAAAAGATACATAGTCAGAAACTCTCGCCGAGTCGGTAATCTGAAAAACGAATCAACTCGTTGTGCCACAAGGGCCCCCATCCAACGGGGGCCTTCTGAGCTCAGTCATGTTGCTTCTCAACACTAGGTGTAATTAATTACGCCCATGTTGAGTAGCATCTACTAACCAACTGACAGTGTCAGTTGGTTGGCCCCTCTTTAGGGGCCACACAATAAATAAAGAATAGAGACCTAAGGGAACGTTCACAAACGTCTACCCTTCCTACGGGGTGGGTGGGTCTTTGGGTTTAGTGACAAAACAGCGACATGTCAGTAGGAGTTTGCGTGTCAGCTCTCTTTTTTTTTTCCAAGTCTACATATTATTTATGATTAAAAAATTTAAAAAAAACCACGATAATAAAGTGCGCTGATCAAAAACTGAATAGAAAAATAACCAAAAATAGGTTGGTAGCTGATCGGTCGTTGTCACACGGTGCAGAAAATTTACTTTTTTTTTTTTTATTTTTTTTTAAATTTTTTTTTTTAGAAATTCTATATTAGGACCGCAGACGGGGCACATGTGTCACTTGTCGAATATAAGAGATACCAATGGGTCTTGTCGAATTTAAGAACTAGGTCTTGGCCATTGTCATTGTCTATTTTGAGAAGTAGTCTTGCCCGTCTTGCCCCTTGTCGCCAACTCCCAGCACCCCCTGTGTCTCTTTGTCCATATTGGCTAAAAACAGGACATTGTTGCCTTGGCTATTTTACCCCCCATCTGGGATCTTATTACTTAATCACCTCGTCTTGACCCTGTGGGGTAGTGGGTATATGGAATAACCATGTCCAGGTGTACTCTATCTGACACATAACCGAAGGTTACTGAGTTATGTAATAATAACTGACCTATGAGGTCGCCAGGCAGTTTGCCGTGATTATTTTGACACACTCTCAGTTACTCGTAGCACATCTAATACATAATTAGACTCAGCATCATATAAGGCAGTCTCGGCCATGCCGCGGCTGCATATCGGACCAGGGGGATAGTCTGGCAGCGACCCGCCACCCCGTTCACAAGCTGTGTACAGCACCCCGTTTCTCTTTGTCCATATTGGCTAAAAAAACAGGACATTGTTGACTTGGCTATTTTACCCGTCTGGGTCTTATTATTTAAGCACCTCGTGTTGACCCTGTGGGGCAGCGGGTACATGGAATAAACGTGTCCAAGTGCACTCTATCTAACACATAACCGAAGGTTACTGAGTTATGTAATAATAGTTATGTAATAATAACTGACCTATGAGGTCCCCAGTCAGTTTGCCGTGATTATTTTGACACACTCTCAGTTACTCGTAGGGAATCTAATACATAATTAGACTCAGCATCATATAAGACAGTCTCGGCCACGCCGGCTGCATATCGGACCAGGGAGATGGTCTGGCAGTGACCCACCAGCCCGTCCACAACCTGTGTACAGCACCCCGTGTCTCTTTGTCCATATTGGCTAAAAAAAACAAAAAAAACAGGTCATTGTTGACTTTGGCTATTTTACCCGTCTGGGTCTTATTATTTAAATCACCTCGTCTTGACCCTGTGGGGCAGTGGGTATATGGAATAACCGTGTCCAAGTGTACTCTATCTAACACATAACCAAAGGTTACTGAGTTATGTAATAATAACCACCCTATGATCCTATGAAGTCGCCAGTCAGTTTGCCGTGATTATTTTGACATACTCTCAGTTACTCGTAGGGTATCTAATACATAGTTAGACTCAGCATCATATAAGACAGGCTCGGCCACGCCGGCTGCATATCGGACCAGGGAGATAGTCTGGCAGTGACCCACCAGCCCGTCCACAACCTGTGTACAGCACCCCGTGTCTCTTTGTCCATATTGGCTAAAAAAACAACAAAAAAAACAGGTCATTGTTGACTTTGGCTATTTTACCCGTCTGGGTCTTATTATTTAAATCACCTCGTCTTGACCCTGTGGGGCAGTGGGTATATGGAATAACCGTGTCCAAGTGTACTCTATCTAACACATAACCAAAGGTTACTGAGTTATGTAATAATAACCACCCTATGATCCTATGAAGTCGCCAGTCAGTTTGCCGTGATTATTTTGACATACTCTCAGTTACTCGTAGGGTATCTAATACATAGTTAGACTCAGCATCATATAAGACAGGCTCGGCCGCGCCAGACGCATATCGTACCAGGGGGATAGTCTGGCAGCAACCCGCCATCCCGTCTACAATCTGTGTACAGCAGTCTGGACCAGACCACCAACTCTGGGTATAGCATTCTGGATGCCTGGAGCAAGACTGGATCTAACCCTTTAATAGTCGCATAGCGCTTTAATGTGCAGTGCCCGTTGTCGTCATAAGTCATGAATGCAGCACTCAGAGTTCCTCACCAGGGCTGCATGCATGCATACACTGGCATATCGACAAAGGGCGTAGCGCATTAAAGCACTATTGCCACCTTTAGCATTAAAGCGCTGAGGGTTTATTTTTTGATAGTGTAGAAACCAATATCTGTCTAATTAAACCCCTTATCAGTGCTGTTTTTTTTTCACATACAAAAAGAATTAGGTAATGGCGCTGCAGTACTCTGAAAAGCGGTGGCGGTGAATTTCCATTTAGATCCTGAAAAGGGGGGCGGTCAGATGTCGTCAAGGCCCTGATAAGTAGGGCAGTTAAAATCATATGATTACATTGAGCTAATTTTCTTGCTGAAAGGAATGAATAATTGTATTTGTATAAAATTCACACACACACACACACACACCCACACACACACCCCCCCCCCACACACACACACACACACACACACACACACACACACACACACACACACACACACAGGACACCTGATGATCTCCACACGATGACCTGATTGCCCTTCCTAAAAAAAATGCCCAACTCGATCTACCTACTCAACAGGGTTTCAGTGTAGAGCGTATTAGGGGTTTTTCTGATGCGTATATTATATTGAGATTGATTTTCAACTTTTGTGATCAGTGGTTGGTCCTTAAAAGGACCGTTTGGTAGAGAGAGGGTCGCAGGGACCTTGCTGCTGAAGCGGAGGGCGTGGTCATAACGCGTGGCAGTCCTTCAGCAGCTCCTCCAGCACGGCGGGCGGTAGTCCTTCCTCCATGCAGACTTGCTGCTTGACCTGCTCCACGCACCGGCGGATGAGTTGATCAGTGACGTTCTCGATCAGCTCATCCACCACACCCTCTGCTTCAGCAGCAGTCCGCTGTCTCTCCTCTCTCTGTAGCGAGGCTACGAACTGCTTCTCCACGGCCGCATCGATCATAGATCGAGAAACGGCCACGAAGTTCTGTCTCTCCGCCTCCTCTCTCTGTTGCACGGCTACGAATTCCTTCTCCACGGCCGCATCGATCATAGATCGAGAAACGGCCACGAAGTTCACTCCGTGAGCCATTTTGTCGAACTGACTTCCTAGCCGCCTGAGAGATGCTGACGTCACACTATTTTCGACGACGCTATGACGCGCACGAGGTAGACAGACGACGTCGTTTCACTTCCTTATTTGGAGTTTGGGATCTTTTGACACCGAAGTCATACCGTACGGTCGCGATAAAGCAACTAGTGTTGAAAAGCGCGCCGGTCTTTTATAAGCGCGGGAGTATAAGAGCCTCCAAATGTTTTTTCTCAAGCACTAAAATCGCGACTTTGAATAAGCGCCAGCGCCTGGCTTGTATATAGCTCCTGAGTAAGAACTTCACCGAATTGAAAAGCCCTCCCTCAGAGCTCTTAATCGCGACAGTACGGTACAAATCTGATGTCAACCCGCGCCAAAACCAAAAAGGGTGTTCCGGTCACACGTACCTACGACGAGCGACCTTCAGCTATCACCACGTGAAGAGTGGGAAATAAATTTTGTACGGCAAGAAAACTGAAAACTGATAATGATTCCATTAGATAAGTATTTGGTTCCAATCTATGGCGAGATATTTCCACCAAAGCGATTGATTTATATGTCTGTAAGGTTCAGCTCTCCAACACTCTCCAATGTCCGCCGGTGCACGACGGTCGCCGCCCATAATTAGTGACAACTAAACTTCTGCTGGAGAGTGAAAGTTACGTTGAGTCTTGAGGTGCGCAGAGATACTATCTGCCGCAGCCTGATTTTAGTTCCACGCTATTTAGATAACCGCCCCATTTAAAATCTCTCTCTCGATCCTAGTAAAGGAAAAAAAAGGCTAGAGTTTATCATGGACGCGTCTCAGTTTTAGTCAAGCCGTAAAGTGAAGAACCAGAGCTTGTACATATTCCCACGTGAGGGGTGACCACGCGGGGCTTTCAGTTAGTACTGAATCTATACTCAAGGTCAAGTTCCACTCTCTAAACAGAGCTTTAGCGACTCCGTCATATAGACTAGACCGCGCGCGCGATTTTTTTTTGCTGAAGCAGCTAATCGATGGAAGAGTAGAGAACAGGTGCTCGATCAAAAATCTGCTTCAGAGGCTTGTTATCAGGTATTAACAGTTAAATCAAAATATTTCAAAACATCCAGAAAAGCAGAATAACATGTCCTACGGGCTACAGCCGGGCACTGACGAGCAGATGACGCTGACGTCATTTCAATCAGGTCACAGGGCTCTTTAGACACCTTTTCTGTAAGACCCGTCTCATACCTTAGTATATAATACCGTAAACGCCGGTGATTAGTATATGATCACATTGGCAGTCGCGGATCCACGAAGAGGCTGAATAAGCCTCGAGCGGACCCGCCACTTGCAATGTGACATAATCTTACTATGCGCTTTGTTTTGTTTTTGTTTCTATTTACAACAGCAAACATTTCAAACAACCTATTGTTTTTTTAAAATGATGAAAAATCAGCCCAAAAAAAAAGTAAACATTTTAGAGCTAAATTTGTGGAGGATAGCCGGACATGCTGATGTCACTAGACCCCTAAATTCGATATGGTGACATGGGCATTTTCTTAAAATTTGATACGACGACACGGGCACGGACATCTAAGTGACATGGGACATGTGGCATTTCTTGAGTCCCACATGTGCCATGGACCATAGTGACATGAGGAAAAAAAAATGTTCAAAGAGTGCATCAGAAAAGTACCATTTCAAGCCTAAACATTTCGCCAACATTTTTTTTTTTTTCTTGGATGGTACTCGGCTTTGCAGTGTCTGGGTCCTTAAAAATGTACCAGAATGCTCAAATTCGGGTTCTAAATATTTTCAAAAAACGTTTTCTCCCTTAGTGACGTGTGACATGGGCATTTCTTAAATTCGACATACGGCTGCATGGGGAGGACCCACCCGTCAAGGGCCCCATGATGACTCATACCCGCCGCGTTCAAACTAGCGTGGTGGTTATAGGTAGACCTTCTTTCAGTATCCACGTGACCAGATCCATCGCCGTCTCTTGAGCAACAGTAACCGAGGTAACTAGGGTTATTGTTATCCGGTCCGTAAGACGACAGTCTAAGACGGTGTGTAGTCGCGTTTTGCTCTCCCTAATACTCTAATTCAAGTCGAGTTACCGCTAACCCCTACAAAAAGAGGGTCATTTGTGTAATTCAAAAGTCGTTCCTTTGTTAGCAATGAGGGGGTCGTTCTATTCATTGATTTTTTTTTTTTTTTTTTTTTTTTTTTTTGTTTTGTTTACAACAACAAGTCAAAGTACAGTCAATCAACCGAGATCCTTTCTACTCCGTGGGGGTGTAGAAGGATCTCCCCCCCGAGGTTACAAAGTCACCTCTTTATTTAAGGGGCTACGGGCCGCAAAGTCGCTTTCGCTTTCGCTTACAAGTCACAAAGTCGCATGAAATATTCAAGTCAAAAAGTCAAATTCATCAACTATCAGCACAGTCGTTTGAAAGTCATCAAGTCACCGAAAAACTCCTCTACAGTCACCTCCGACTCGCCTCCTCCCTACCCCCCTAAAGGGGGGTAGAGAGGAAGCGATTCCCTAGAGATCAGATAATTTTTTTTTTTTTTTCTCCCGAACAGACCCCAAAGGCCCCCCCCTCCCCCCCAAGTGCCCGCCCACCCCATAAATAGTGCCCCCCTCCCCCCCTCCCCTCCCCATGCATCTTAAAGTGCCCCCCTCCCCCCCTCTCCCCCTCCCCTCCCCCCTTATAGAAGCCTCCCATTAGCTAGTCCAAGTCATGTGACCAAAAGGGAAGCGTGGTCTGTCTATTGTCTATATTATGCAAATGAGGGAGGGGGTCAGGTCACGTGACCAAGGGGGTGTGGCCTATTTTCCAAATAAAGAGCGCTTCCGGTCACGTGACCAAGAGGGTGTGGTCCTATTATGCAAATGAGGGGGTCACGTGATCCATGATTATGCAAATGAGGGAGTCACCTGACCAAATGGAAGCCACTGATTGGCTGGTGATCAAAGGGGTGTAGTCTACTATGCAAATGAGGGGGTCACGTGATCAAGGGGGCGTGGCCTATTATGCAAATGAGGGGGTCACGTGGGGGTCACGTGACCAAATGGTGGCCCCTGATTGGCTAGTGATCAAGAGGGCGTGGCCTATTACGTAATTATGCAAATGAGGGGGCGTGGTCTATTACGTAATTATGCAAATGAGGGGGTCACGTGACCAAATGGAGGCCTCTGATTGGCTGCAGGTCGATTGAGTAATAAACAGTACTTAACTATAGTCCCGTTCCGATACATACTATACTACTATGGGTTTCAGGTTACATGGTCTGAACATCTAGAGAAGGTAGGTCTGACTTTTTATTTTTAACTTGAAACTTTTCTTTTTCTTAAACGTTGGCCTGAAAAGTACCCAGAAATTCACGCCCAAACATGATTAACGCCCACTTGACCAGCGGATCATTAAGTTAACTCTGAAATAGCCCCAAAATGACCTAAACATACGTTTTTTCCCAATTTGGTTAAAACTTTCTATGGTCGACCCTGTTCTGCTAGGTAGGGTCAGGTAACTGAAACACCTCTCTTTTTTATTTGGCCTAATATAATTAATTTGCAAAGTAATGATAGTTTATATGCTGCGTACTATCGACATTTATTTTATTTTCATGGTTCCACTAAAATACACCTGACCAGTAAAGGGTAAGTGATCTGAGGTATTGTGAGTGAGGAATTCACTCAGCTAATACTACACCATAATACTGCCCTTGTGCACTAGATATCTGAAAGACCTTCAGTAAGCCGCCCTGACTTTATGACCATTGGTCGTGCTCTATAGAAAATGGAGTCCAACCTCCACAACCGTTGTTTTCAGATTTATAGTTTTGAACTGCCCTGGCCCGATTCAGTTCTGACCCTGTTCAATTCAGCCATAATACCCTGCATTTCCTGTGTGGCTTTGGTAAGGGATATCAAACTGCCATGGGGGAGATTTGCTGTATTTAAATCACTTGCCCTACCTGTGTACATTCATCCGTTTACTATCTCCAGGTGCACCCCCGCCCCCCCCCCCAACCTGGTGCAGAGAGAACATCTAATCGGCCCCTCTAATGGAGACAGACAATGGTAACTAATTAATCGGACGATCTCGAGCTAGTCATTAGCGCGACAGGACCCCTCAATGCTTAAAGGCCATAGATATTTATAACCGGCATAATGCAACAATATAGCACCACTAAGTAACTCGCTGGCACGACATTGGCGACCCTTTGCGTTGTAACAGCCTCTTTAGTTTGGCATGATGCATGCATGCAGCCCTGGCGAGTTACTCATCGTGGCTGCATTTATTCTTCATGATCACAAAGGTATGTTGCATTTACTCACTGTAGCAGTATGAGTAGTAATAGTAGTAGTACCAAGTATATTTTTAAAGCCTCGCAGAGCTAGGGTAGGCTCACAACACCGTTTATAGGCTGGACCAAACTTACGAGAAACTAAGAACTATCCAAGAGCAAAAAGGAGAGACCACAGGGAAAAGGGAGGAGAGGAAAGGGGAGGAAAGTCAGGATATTGGATATTTTGAACTTTTGTCACTTGACTCGAAATACAGATACGTAGCCCCTCTCGGGTGGAGGTACTATTAACAAATGAAGCCTTACACAGAGAAAAGAAACAGAGTCAAGAGGGAGTCCAGGTTGCCTACAGAATGACTTCTCTCTTTAAGGGAGCCCAGTAGGTCTAGATTTACTAAGGGAGTCTAGGTGACTCCCCTGGCTGACCTAGATAAGTCACCTGAGGGAGTCACATAGCTGCCTGGCTCACATAAGGGAGTCACATAATGACCTAGGCTCCCCTAAAGAGGGGAGTCATTCTAGAGGCAACCTGGACTCCCCTTTGACTCTGTTTATTTTCTCTGTGTAGTACTGCCTCCAAAGGGTAAGTAATGTGAGACAGCCATAGGAGAGCAGTAGGCGTACAGTGTAGGAGCGGCAGTTGGCGTCTCGGGAAGCGGAGGGTTAATGTAATCAGCTGGTCTGGTCGGCATCTGCCTGCCGCCCTCAGCAGGACTCGGGACTGGTGGTGTAGACTGCAGCCTTAAGCCTTTAACGCTTTAAGGATGCATGATGCTAAAGGATGACCTTTGTCATCATGATGCACCAATGCAGCCCCAGCGAGTAACTCAATAGTGCTGCATTGGTGCATCATGCCGCTCCTTCGGGAGTGTCTCAACTCCATAGGGTCAGCATGATGCTTGATGCAGCACTGGCGAGTGACGTCGCCAGGGCTGCATTCAAGCATCATGACCAAGGGCATGATGCATTAAAGCATTAAAGGGTTGAGGACCGCACAGAGCATTAATGCATCATGCCGACCCTGCAGGTTCAATTCACTCCTGAAAGGTTGGCATGCTGCACCAATGCAATACCGGTGAGTTACTCCCAACGGCTGCATTGGTGCATCACGATGACAAACGTCGGCTTTTAGGGACATTAAAAGTTTAAGCTTGTTACTTATTTATAGCATCGTCAGAAGATCACAGCTTGGTAAAGCCACACATTGTAATCTTGGTGCTGAGACCATGATGGGGAGCAGTGTGCACATCAGCATGGCTGCAAACAAAGAGCACCATTCCAATACAGACGTCAACTGAGAAATTTCCTATCCAACGGAGATGTCACTTGGTCTAGGCTAAAACCCAATTGTATGAATTACTCTACATTTTACCAAACATGTATATATGCTGACCCTGCCTTTTCCCCATCATTATCAATTGAGATATGTACTGCCTAAAGAATGAGAAAACCAACAAACTGTCATGTACAAAATGATTGGCTATAAGGTGTATGGCAACACCATATGGGTGTGTGTGGAACATGGACGACCCTATGTTATATAATAGAGATGTCTGTATCTGCATGTAATAATGTATGATAAGCCACAACAGGCAGGCATGTCAGCCAGAAAATGCTACATGACATATTTATGTTGCCTTACGTGACAGGCATGCTGAGACCCTATTTATAAACGGACTACCCCCCCCCCCCCCACACACACACACTTATCACACGATCAGGGCCAGAATTGCCATCAGCAGAATATGGCGTATAGGGCTCGGCCATGGCCCAACCCCCTGTGCTTCCTTTGGTTGCCTCTAGATGGGGCCTAAGTCAGGATAGTGATTGCTTCAGTCTGTGTTACCCTGAAGACATGTGAATAATATTGGCCCTCAGTACCTAGGCCTACTCACTGTAGGGAACTTCTTCAGACAGAAGCAATAGTGGTCTGCCCTGTGATGTCATAACCCCCGGGTAGCTGCTCTACCTAGTGGCCAAGGGCCTGTACTGAAGGTTTATAACTTAGCACAGGCGGTGCTGCTATCAACGGCCAGGTGCCCTATAGCGATGACTCTGCTTTCTCCATATGGGTGGCCATGTTAGTTCTGACCTCGCAATCTATTGTGAGACTTAGGCAGTGACCAGACACTCACACACCATAGCTTCCGGGGAACAGGCTACAATACAAGAGCAGAACCAAGGTCTCACGAGATTGCTGATGTCAGGGTAAACACCGTGGCTGCGGGAACAAATCCGATCCCGGTAGAGGCCTATACAGTGCTTGTTATATCCCTACGCCATGCCCTATACACACCTAGTGCCCCAGTATCCACTGGTGGGACGTACCGACAAGGCTAGGCGCACCAAGGTGGAGAAATGATAAATGTAACTGCATATTGATGGTGAGAAATGGCTGCTAGGTGTTGTTGCCAAGTGTGACACTTATGAAATAGAAGCACATGCTGTGGCAGATTCAGGATTGTCTAGAGGGGGGGGGGGGGGGCAAACCTGGCCAACCTGGAGTGACTATCTCTTTCCCCCGAGCCAAGCACATCAGTTATACTAAGAACATTTTGTTGATCTAGACTTGAAATGGTGCATTCTCACACATTTTAGGACAATATTTTAAGACCCAGCCCCCCCCCCCACATCCAGGTCAGGACCCTTCAGTCAGACCCTAAGAATCACACTCCACAATCTCTTTATCTCTTGCTCTCTTTTCTTCTCTCTTTTTTTTTTTTTTTTTTTTGGGGGGGGGGGGGGGGGGGCAAGGCCCGCTGGCCTCCCCTGGATCCGCCAATGCTAAGCATATCGTGTGCATATACATGTTCATGTATAAGCAAATGCCCAAAGGCCCTAACGTCACTCTAACTGCCAAACTACACCCAACCACACATCCATACAATGACACTAGGCACCCTACTTCTCCAGGGTCCCCTCCGCCAGCAGCAGCGTCAGCAGGCCAGGTACGACGTAGTAGGGCCCTGATGACAACACTCCCCCTGACCACACCTAGGTACCCCCACCGTCCATACAACCCCCCCCCCCCCCATCTAACACCCAGGCACCCTACAGTCTGTAGCCCTCCAGTCACTAATGCTGCCCCCTCCCGACCATGCAGCATCGATAGGGCATACTGGTAGGGCATAGTGTTCATCTTCAACCCTATATCTCCAGTCCACATACAAACGCATGCATGCAATTGGACTCCTAGACTCCTATCCACACCCCAAAGCATTGTAGCCCTTCCCATCACCATGCAACAACAATGAAACCCCTATGTACAACAACCCCCTAGATGTATGCCCCTTACCAACCCCCACCCCTTACATGTATGCCCCATGCTGCCCCATGCTACCCCATGCTACCCTGTCCTTCCTACTCCTAGGACTGTCACTTTGGGTAAGGTGCCCTACATGTATGTGCCCCTACCCTGTGCTACCCACCCCACCCCCTACATGTCTGCCCCCTACCCTACAGCACCTACCTCCAGGGCTGTCACCTTGGGGTTGGGTACCTTGACAGCAGCCTCTGTAGTGGTAGCCATGGTGACCTGGTCAGGACGTCCTCCCTGCTCCTCCAGGGTCTGCTGTCAGCCTGTGGTCATGTGACCTGCGTGCTGGTCGTACTGAGGTGTCTGTCTGTGTCTGTGTGTCTGGGGTGGGGGAGGACTGAGACTGGACAGCACTAGGTCTAGAACTGCTGCTTCTGCTGCTGCTGCTGCTACTGCTGCTGCTGCTGTTGGCACTGTTGCTGATGTCGCAGGTTTGTTACTGGATGGGGTACTGCTGGTTCTGCTGTTGACAACATGGGGAGTGGGGAGAGGGAGGAAGGTTGAAGGGGAGTACACTGATATCCTTTAGCTCCTTATACGACCAATCCCTATAACCTGATATTGAATTCAACTTACAGTATTAAAACAGGATTTGGTGCTCTGAACTTGTATTAAGTTGTATAACTTATAAAGAACCTCATTGTGTTTATGGTGCCCAATAGTGTATGTCTAGGCCCCTATCATTGTTCTGTCAATATCCACTGGGTCTGAATAGATAGTGTAGCTATCTATTGTGAAGTGCACATTCTAAATAGCACAGGAACACCCTGTAATCAGGAGAACTAGCATCCATTCAACTGACCATCCGCCATGTTTGATATCCTGACCCCGTGGTCGGAACATCACTGTTCTCACAGTGCAGTGGGAGGTCAGTGTTTCAGGCAGACTAACCACTGCATGGGCCCAGGGGGGCCACTCCCTCAGTTTTGGCTAGCATGTGTGACCATAATTCCAAGGGAAAGGGTACTTCCTGGGGCCCTTTATAGATAGGGATTAGGAGGGGTTTCTCATCAAATTAGTGCTAGTTTGTTGATTTACCTCTTGTAATAAGAATACTAGGTTTGAAGTGATATTTGCACATGCATGTAGCTTCTATAGAAAAGATTATGGGGTGGCCTCCCCATTGGGTTGGTTGTCACCCAATATGAGATCACATTGGGTATTTGGGCTGTTGTTCATGTGCTTCTCACTGGGGACAGCACAATCACTGATATTTAGCATATGAGGTCTCATGGATTGGCCCCCAACTACACCAAGTAATAAATGAATAGATATAGCTCTACAGGAGTTACCTTTAGATAGGAAGTCAGTTAACATACCTAGGTACTTGCTTACAATAGCAAATTGCCAATTAAAAACCTCCGGATGTGGTCTTCAAGCAAATCTTTCCTTTTCCTATCATGAAAAGAAAAAACTCTTGATGTCTACATTTCTCCAAAATTGACTGAATTGAGCACAGACTCGCACAGACTATGTTTTAGGGGCACTATATTCCTGTGCGCATGTCACGACCAGTGTAGTTCCGGCTGAGCGGTCTGCCCACCCCCGTGACGTCGTGTGACGTCAGTAATGACGTAGGGACGCTGTGAGTAGCGCCGTCTGCATGCCGTGCACGTCATACACGTCATGAGCCGCGTCGCCTACTGCCTCTGATCTGCATAACAACTGACTGTTCCTTAACCATTGTACGGCTGCACAATGCTTTAATTTGATATGCAAGGGCATGATGCATAAAGGCATGATGCCATTCTTAAGGGGTTAAATAGTCCATCATGGAACACCCCCCCCCCCTTGTAGTCCTTCCCATAATGCAACAGACGCCGAGACAAACAGGAAGCTGTCCACCCAGGCATGCTGGGTAACTAATGGACATCAATACAACATGCTATTTTAGTACTGTGTCTATCAGTTATAGGGGTGTTTACAATAATACATTACTGGATACTGTTCCTTTGGGTAGCACATTTATTATTTTATCAACGTCAAAACGGGAATCGGTAACAAAGTCCATGAGAGGAAGGGACGCTTTTTGAAAAAGGAGAGCCGTGTAGAGTTATGATTTAAAGGAAAGGGAACTGTTTTTTGTCCCCTGTTTTTGAGTTTGCCTTGTCTTTGTACAGGCTATTTCTCTTATTATGTTTATTTCCTTATGACATTTAGGATTCTCATTCGTACAATTTCTTTCAATTCAAGTCCTTACTGCTTTCTTCTTAAAGGCTGATCATATTTATATATTTTCCCTTCTTTTCAACATTTTCATATAAAATTGTCCTTTTATTTTTTCTTAAAAACAGAGTATCTAGGATTTTACTGATTTCGCTCTGTATTATGCGACAGACTATGGCCTACATAGGGTATATTTACTACTGACATAGACCTATACAAATGCTAGCTGTCAGAGTAACCATAGTAACAGGACTCTAGCAGAAATAGGATTCAAACAGATTACCGTTAATTTAATGGGTGAGTAGAGAGCATATATTGTAGCCCTTGCATTGTATCTTCTACAGCAGATGCTGAATTTGACACATAGCACCCTTCGTTTCCTGTATGCAGCCTATAAAGTAGATTAACCTAGAGTCTGACACATACCTTGAGACTGACACTTGATTTCGTGGTTATTCAAGCATTTGAAGTCCTTTATTTGTGAATAACTTTAACTGTTATTCTCTACAATAAACAAACACTAGAAGTAGTAGTGTACATAAAAAAACTCAAATTCCACTGTCCATCTCAGCTTATGTGTCCGACTCATGGCGAATGTTCCCTATATCTCAAATTGTGTAGAGTGCCCCCCCCCCCCAATGTGTGCTACCAAGTGTGTCCTTCAGGGGAGTCTTTATGCAGACTGACCCCCTCACTGACTCTCAATACCAGCTCCATGCCAACCCCCCAGGCCTGTGTGTACGTATGTGGCATACCGGGTGTAAAGAGGCAGGTACATGGGGGATGTGTAGGTATTGGGAACTGTGTAACAGCCGGTGGGGAGGTGGAAAAGGTGCCAAGTAGGTTCAGTGCCGGTTCAGTGGTATCAGTCTCTAGAAAAACCCTGGCTTAAAATTAACTTTTTGGTGACTTCTTTTCTTGTGAGGGAGATTCTGCTTCTCAGACGTGGAACTTCTTTTATGGACAGGGATATTATAAATTAGATCAACGTGAATATTTGTAAAGCCTTTCTTTTTGTATTAGACACCAGGGACGAAAAACGTTGTCCAGGAGACGTCCTTCCAATTCGTTATAAATGAGGCTGTTTCCGGCTTCCTAAATAGCCAATCAATCTTCTTTTGCATTTGTTGCATATTCCATGTTTTTTTTTCTATACAAGTATGAGAACAGCAAGTATGCAGTATACCTTTAAGTGATGCTTGTATGCTAAATATGCATGCAATTTGTTGCCAGCGGGGAGTCTAAACTAGACTAGGTCTGGGCATGTAAAATAGGTGTTTTATGCATGAATCCGCACCTACCTATAGTCCCTATAGCACTTTATGGGTAGCATATTACTTTAATGCCGTATGACCGTATGTTACCATGATGAATGAATGCAACCCTGACGAGAAATTCACCAGTGCTGCATCAATGCATCACGATCATGCCGACCCTATCGGATTGATAAACTGCCGTTGGGTTGGCATGCACTGGCGGGTTACTCACCAGGGCTGCATTAGTGCATATGAGCATGACCCTTAAGCAGTATACTGTCCTTAACCCTTTAAGGACGGCATGATATCTTAATGCATAGCCTTGGCATAGCAGCATATCCTTGGTCGTCATGATGTATGAATGCAGCCCTGGCGACTAACTCGGCAGTGCTGCATTCAAAAATCATGCCGAAAATACGGGATTGATCCTGTCATGAAGGTTCGCATGGTGCACCAATCTAGCACCATCGAGCTACTCGTCAGGCCTGGATTAGTGCATCATGACGACAAATATTGACTTGTAGCGATGCCCATCCTTAAAGGGTTAAAGGGCTATATATATATATGGACTTGCTGTGTGGACAATTTCCGTCCTAGTGGTGGTCAATTCAGTCGGAAGTGTTTGACAACAGCTTAGTGGTGGTGAGGTTTTGAATCTGACTTGACTTCTTACAACTGTGCCTTAGGCTACTGCAAAAAATAACTCTTGTTT
This sequence comes from Harmothoe impar, assembly GCA_947462335.1. Taxonomy (NCBI): domain Eukaryota; kingdom Metazoa; phylum Annelida; class Polychaeta; order Phyllodocida; family Polynoidae; genus Harmothoe; species Harmothoe impar. The sequence continues at coordinate 103,547,038 of OX381705.1, read as the reverse complement.
ATCATCACCAAGCCATGAGAAATATGACGAGGGCGCTTTATTTGTTTATTTATTTATTTTATTTATCTTTTGCTGAGGGCTAAATAGGTAAGGAAATCTAGGTTCTCGCTGAACTAAATTCATGTTTAAGTAATTAAAAGATCTATGCAAGTTGTGAATATGCATGTTACTATGCGGGCCATAATTGTTGCTTTGAATTTTTTTTTTATTATTCTTAAATTTTGATGGAAAAACTGATGATAATGGACAAATATAGGCATATTTTATATCAAGTTGAAGCTCAGAGTGCTGCAACATTTGGAGTGGCCTTAAAATGCGGATTTGCTGGTAGAGATTTACCTATTAATAACTGTTGTAACAATTATGCACTGAGGCAAAGCCATTGGATCAGATGAACGTTCGATGTCCTCCTCTGGCACCATTTAAGGTTATCAAGTGGATCCTTCTAGCCTGTCCAATTTAATCAGATTTCAGGGCAGTGCAGGGCTGATGTACTCAAGGATTCAGTGTGATGCATGTCTGCATTAATGCATCATCAGGCCAAAAAAAAGAAGGTTTGCTTCAGGTCACGAGACCGACCCTATCTAAACAGGGCCGACCCTACGTTTTTTTATGCAATTTTTAAGAAATTTTTATATCTTTATACTTTTTTGGGGTCAATTTTAAGTTTACAAAATTTAGGAAAAAAATGTCCCCATCTTTACACTTTTTTGGGTCAATTTTAGAGGGAAAGTAAAAAAAAAAAAAGTAAAAAAAAAGATCCGACCTACCGACCCTAGAGTTTCTTCCCATGTTACCCGAAACAAACCTTTTTTTTAATTTGGCCTTACTAGAAAGACCATTATGCATTAAAGCAATACGTAATCCTGAAAAGGTTGATACATTAGTTCATGTAACGTTATAGTACTGGTGTTTAGATGGCAGCGTGTACGGCAGCCTATGCGTCTACAGCAAGGCTAAACACAGAGAAACGAAACAGCGTCAAAAGGGAGTCCAGGTTGCCTAATGGAGCCTAGGTAACTCTGGTTGACCTAAGGGAGTCACCTGGGGGAGTCATATGACCCAGAGAGCTCTGGAGGCTGTTTCTTCTCTCTGTACGTGTCAGGGGTACTTGATGGTCCACCGTCTCAATTCAATTGAATTCAATTCAAATTTCATTATTTAAACTGCAACAGGCAGGAATAATATTCCTGTATTTTGCCTGAGACAGCAGGCTTGTACGTGGCATGAGGTAGGAAAGATGACAGTTAAACTGTAGAAAGTACATCAATCTATCGTTGTGTTTTACAAACATCTGTCACAATCAATATCTTACATAAAATACATCTTGTGTGTGTGGTTAGTCAAGAGTATCAATACTGTTTAAGATTTGTACATAAAGCAATATTTGAAGTGGGTGATTTCGCCAGCAATATGGAAATTGTATGGGGGTAGCCTCAGCCCCGGCCAGGAGCAAGCACTATCATACATATGAGAGCACTCATTGGACATTCAGCATATGCTGTACATATCCATGTAGATTGAGGGGGTGGACCAGCACCAAGGCAGCAGTGAACCATGAACCAGACACGACTAGCGCCACGTGGATGGAGACATCCAAAGGGGGAGCTGTCTATCTGTCTGGCAAGGAAAAAGTAGAAAGACGGGGACGTAAGGTAAGGAAATCACCAAGCGGTCCATATGTATCATTACACGTAAAAACGACTGGTATATTTGAATTTGATGGAGGCAACTACTGGCTAAATCATGTCGCAATCTATCTCGCTTGAGGAATACTGGTCCATTTGATCGATAAGTAGTCACATTTAAGTGACTATACATGGGTCCCCAAATAAATGGCTGTGTCGCCGTGTCGATTTTTATCTAGTGCATTATGGTCTATCTAGCTGTGTCCGTCGATTTTTAAAGGGGCCGTGTCGCCCGTGTCGATTTTTAAACGTGCCTTGTCGCCGTGTCAAACATGTCGGATTTTAACTCATGTATAGTCACATTCAATCACTCGTTTCCTAGTTGCATTGTGAATTGCCTTTGCTACATCTTGTCAAATTGTACTCATGCACTGGCAAGTTACTCGCTTGGGCTGCATTGGTGCATCAGGATTATTATAAATGTCACCTTTTAGCACAGGTTTTAACAACATCTCCGTTTCAAGAGTGAGTTGACATGACTCTACAAAGTGGTAGTGTACACAACATACCCTAGATGGCACCAACTCTCTGGGGACTCTATTGGGACATGCAAAGATGAGGTTGGCCTTTTGGTTGTACACCTTCCCATGCTACCCTATAGCGTACTTACTCTCCAAAACTGAGGTCTTGTTAAAACCTGTGCCTTTTAGCGACATGCTGTCCTCAAAGGATTAAAGGGCTATGATCAGCTGGCCCCCAGAGCTGTGGGAAAGCGGCCGTTGCCCAGTTATACCCGGTAGGTGGGGTAGGTAAGGGTGGGAGAGGTCACCGCTACAATACACCCCCTACGTATACACATTGTATAACCACACACAGCACCCCACTGGTGTTAACAAGACCTCCGCTTGGTGAGTGAGTAGGCTATAGAACAAATACCCTGCCTACATATTCAGACTACATAACCTGAAACACACACATTTATTTTTGACCTAACTGCACTAAAAGTATATCTCGATTGACAAGGATGGCATGATGCCTTAAAGCGACATGGTCCGATGATTAGGGCTCAAAAATCCTTTTTTTTTAAATGAACAAGAATGTTTCCTATGGCCATACTTCATGTGCTACCTACTTTATTTAATCCTTTTCCCTAAAATTCAGCTTAGAATTTACCTGATGATTATGACTCAATTGAGTACTTTTAGAGTGCAAGCTATAATTCCCCCTTTGAAAATACACCATAAAATATCATACCTGGGCCACACTGAGCCCTGTGATTGGGATCTTATTGCCCATAGGTGACCTTGTATTGTGCCGTATACTCCAAACATGATATTGTATTATTATACGATTGGGCTCTGATCGTGCTTTTTCTGGATAACACAGTTCTGTTATCACACGATAACAGCACGATTGAGAGGAATATTTAGAGTTAAAATCCTACGTTTCGTCGGAGGATCGAACCCGGGGCCGCAAGACTACGAGTCCAACGCCCTATCCACTATACCGTGCTGGCCATACAAAAGCAGGGGGTAAAACAAGAAGTCTACAGACACATTCTCAGCCCTCTAGCTCTTATATTAACAGAGATACAGCAGTTTTTACACTTTTTGTTATAACTTCCCCTAAAATCAATTTTTTTTTATAATTATTTTTTTACTATAAAGGTAGTAGTTGGACTTTACTTATCTATTCGTTAAAAAATTTCTAGGGATCTTTTTTCACATACACATAGGCACTTTAAAATCGGAACGTTTCCACCGGGATTCGATCCGGGGGTCTCTGGTGTGTGAGGCGGACACTCTAGCGCCCATCCATATCTGGCCATGGTAAAAGGGTAGGGAAACGCTGGCTAGGTTCCAGTCTATCTAACGAATGCCCCCGCGCGCTCAGGTGCCAAAGCCTTTTTGTATCGCGTCCTCTCATTGGCTGTCCTGTTTTAACTCCACCAATCAGCGAGCAGGTTGGTGGGATGTCAAAATCAACATGGCGCCCACCTTACTCGATCTAGTCTACCTATATATCCTTCAAAATGGCCTAATTAGGACGAATTAAAGGTAAATAAGGACATTTGAATGGAATAATCGTATAATAAACCTAATAATACATGGATTACAGGCACACTCGGGCCTATATACGTATATAACACCCTCGGTGCTTCGCACCTCGGGCGTTATATACGCATATGGGCCCTCTTGTGCCTGTTATCCATATATTATTGGTTAACTAACATTAAAAACACATTTAAGCAGGATTTAGAATATGGGAAAAAAGACCATGTCACTTTAAAGGGTTAATAGCCTTAACCATGTCCTTACAATGGCCCGTCTATACTCCCCTCTATATGTACCTGCACATTAAGCCAGAAAAGTGTGTTTCAGGTTACCCAACCCTACCTAGCAAAACAGGGCCGACCCTAGAAATTCTTCTCCAATTTAGAAAAAAAAAGTTATATTTCAAATAATCTTTGGGCTATTTCAGGGTCAATTTAATAGTCCGCGAGTTGACGCTATTGTCAGCGAGTCCGCGCTGAAGTTTTTGGCTACTTTTCCGGCCAAAGTAAAAAGAATCCGACCAACCCTACCTAGAGTTTCAGACTATGTAACCTGAAACACTCTTTTTCTTTGAGCCTTAGCCTGTATTTGGTACATGATAGATGCGCCCCCGGCCCCCTGAGGGCCCCCTGTATCGGGGCTATTGGACGAGGTGCACATGGGGGCTGGTGGGGCTACTCGGAGGTCAGACCTCTACCACACCCCCTCCAGCCTGCTCTACTATCTCAATGTTAACCCTTTAACGATGGTGTGATGCCTTTATGCATCATACCATTGATCGTCATGATGCATGAATGCAGCCCAAGGGGGTAACTCGCCAGTGCTGCATTCAAGCATCATGCCGACCCTACAGGGTTGAGACACTCACGAACGGTCAGCATGATGAATCAATGAAACACCGGCGAGATACTCGCTGGGGTTGCATTGTTGCATCAGGACGACAAATTTCATCTTTTAACAAAATCCGTTCTTAAAAGGGTTAAGGCACATTGCAGGGGTTGAGGAAACCATGGTAAACCATTACCTCAGACCAAATAAACTACAATAGTTGTGACTGATTAACAAAATTAGTGCAATCAATTTCCCAATATGTACTAACATAGATCAATGTATACTAAGGCTAAAAGCTACAAATTATGGTGATTGAAATCTTAAATTTAACCGATGTATTCTCCTGTATAATGTATGAATGAACTTCCATGTAACCAAGTTGTTCAAATTGTTCAATGCAAGGTTGACTTGAAGGTAACATCTAAAGGGCTCGATGCTGCATCAAGTACAATGTACAATGTATACAGAAGATCAGGGTGCGTGCTGGTGCATGACAATCCCTTCTATTATCGCCCATGCCCTTTGGGTGAGCCCAAGGCGGGCCTTACCCTGATATCTTAAGGCATCGTTTTAACGTTTGAAACACTATAAAAGACCTAACCACAATGGTTACTTTTAACAACTGTCATAGTTAATGCTATGATTGATGCAATCACTGCAAAGCTTGAAACGCCTTGTATTTTAAGAACTATTTCAGTCAGAAAAAAAAAAGCTGATACCAGCACAATACTTCTGTAAATTTTACCTAATTAATTCACAAAACGTTACTCTTCTACTTATCATGTCGCAGGATATTGGGTAGGGGGGGGGGGTGTCAAACAAGGTTTGGACCCCTTGACCTGGGGGGGTACCCCTTTTTAGTGTTAGAAATGACCACCTCCTTAATAGTTGAGAACCGGGTTACTATGTATAGCGCACAGCAGGTAGTAAGCCCCTTCCGTCGCCTGCCGTGGCCGTGTGGTGGCGCTACTCCATGCAGTCCGGGTGCATCCTGAGCCCCTCACCCATACATTCAGTATAGGGAGGAGCTTGATTTCTCACACATAATTGTATTATTTTCTAATGTGTAAGCATTCTGAATGAATTTTCCCTGGCAATGTCTGTTCATTCCATACTATAGGGCCGACATGATGCACGGATGCATCACTCACATTGGCTGACTTGTTATCATATCTCCCCCTGAGTAATGTGTAGTATGGGGGAGGGGGGGGTAGATGGGGGGCTCCCCTTTTCGTATGTCGATTTTAAGAATTGACCATGTCACATGTCACTAAGGAAAAGGCCATGTCACTAGTGTCAGTAAGGGATCAATACATGGGGGTCTTGGGGCAGTAGGTCCCAGGAAAATTTAGTAAAATTGACAATCTACAGGGCCAAAAAATTGAAGAAAAAGTCGAGTAACCCACTGTACTCCAAATGAGGGATTTTTCTATGTGTCACTAAGCCCCATGTCACGAGTCGATTTTAAGAAATGGCCATGTTAAGGGCTCAATATTTACCTAGGTTGCATGTATGAATATGGCAGATTATCAATGGCGAGTATGATATCCATTGTATTTGGACACTAAAGCCAGGGAGATGGGAAATAGGGAAATAGTGCTAATTGGAGATTTTGTCTGTGGCTTGCATTAATAGGAACACACACACAGAACACAGACATTTATCGGATTACACATTGAAAATACGAGAACAAGAGTATCTAAAGTTACTTGAAGCAAACTTTAAAGCATACCTAAACTTTGTAGTCTTACTCTTTTGACTATGGTGGCCCATTAATTTATAGAATGGCGCATTGTTCTTGGTAAGGAGTGCACTATTGTCTCATTGCAAAAATTCCTATCAAAATCCCTGAAAACTACCATAGGCCTAGATCACAATTTGTCCTTTTCCTCACTACAGCTGATATAGATATTTCATATAAATCTGATTCCATATGTTCTTGCTAGATGCCTTATCCTATATAAGCTATATTACTGAAGCATTTCTGGTGACTCCAATGGCATGTAAATGGTCATAAATGCTGTCTTTCTCAGATATTTAAATATTTCCTTCACAGAATAAGTTAGCAGACATGCATATAAAACTTGTCGCAGTTGTATGTATTCTTATACTGGTTATAACAGTCTTATTCTGAGATGATAATGTACCGGAGTGAGTAGCTCAATGCATTATAAATGGCCCGGGTGCATGGCTCCCAGGGATGATGCACCCGGAGAGGGGGTGAAGGAGGGGCTCAGAGAGGATTATACCCCCCATGGTGGGGGCGGATGGGCCCGAGTAAAGACAATAAACAGCCATTTTGCTATATATAGAAATGCCTACTAAGGAGCCGTCCAAACCTATTATGGTGTCATGGTGTTTGCATAAGTTTGTGAAGTTTACTGGCAGGGGGTCCTGTAGTCCCACCTGTATGTGTATGGTGAGTGTGTGTGGGGGGAGGGGGGGGGAGGGGGGGGGGGGTCATGTCACCCCTGCTGGTGCCTGGACATGCACGCATGCTCAGAGCGCGCCCCCTACCGTGCATGTACCACACTACATCGTTATACTGGATCCCGGCGTGTTGTGGTGGGGCTAGGTGGGCTGTACAGGGGTTAAGGCCACTAGAAAAACACAGGTCAAAAATATTCTTTTTCAGAATTGTATTTTATACATATTCTTTAACTGTAGAGATTTGCTGATCGAGATTCGGTATCAGAGTAAAGTTCATTCTAATGACACAACACACATACTGTACTTTATCGTCTGGCCATTATTATATCATTAATTTTTTAAAGTACTGTTTAGATCTACAAAATCATCTGATGAATAAATACGCGTTTTTAATTCAAAATGTATCAAAATAGTATCAGCAATGCAGTGAGCTAGAAATAAACTACACTTTCTCTCAACATTCACAACTACATTTTCGGGACATCCCTATAGCTCCATACTCTTAGGTCCCGTAGTAAAACAATTATATTTAAAGAAAATTTAAATTTCTCATTATATTTTCCAGTGCTCCCTGAGGAAAGCCCAATTTTATTTTGAATGGCCTTAGAATTGTGTGTGACAATAGATGCTGCTGAATGGCGTGTAGGAGGGCCTGTAACGGTCTGCATTCTTGGTGCACAACGTCTGACTGATGTGTGAATGGCATCAGGATCCTACCTGCCACAACACGTGCATGTAGACGGTAGGGAACGTGAGGGGGACAGAGAGTAGGCTGCGGCTCTATAATCTGAGCCTGTTTATCATGGATATGTAGATTTCTCAGTGGCTTCTCACATTGTGATGTCTCTCCCTTACCATCTCCATCTGCCTGTCTCTGTCTATCTGTCTCTCTGTCTCTGTCATACACATATTCAACCCTCACCTGTATTTTGAGCCCCATGACATGAACTGCCGCCTGTGATGGCTGATGCTCACACACCCCTGTACACCCCCCCCCCCCTAGACGTCTACCATAGGGTTGTACCAGACTGCCAGTACAGGCATGCCCTCTCCCACCACCCCCATCGTTGACCCCAAAGAGCAGGATAGTGCTTTAATGCAAAATGTCCATTTATCATTATGATACATGAATAGAGCCCTGATGGGTAACTTACCAGCACTGCATTCATGCATCATGCTGATCATTTGGGATGATACACTCCTGAAGGGGTGGCATGATGCACCAATGCAGTGCTTGTTAGTGCTATGCTGGTGCATCATGATGACAAATAAACATAAAGCCTTAAAGCACAATGCTAATGTGGTGGTTAGAGGGTTAACGTCCAAGCAGGCCTTACAGTTACCCAAACATGGAAGATCGGTGCATGAGTCCGGTCATTATGGCTTGTCACCAGAGCATGACTTGGTACCCCCCAGTAGTACCCCCCCGCGCCTGCAACTGATTCCCTATTCACTGTGTATCCATACTGTGACAGGTAGAAAAAGGATTTTGAAAAAAAATTGTATCAACTAAAACTAATGAATTCTATGCATGTTAACTTCCATTTCATCCTCTGTTCAACTCAACCTTTTGGCAGTTATATAAAAAGTACTTTAGTTTGTGTTGGCTCTATATACTGTAATCAGTGTGTGACAATCCTAATAAATAACAATCATTTAAAGTTGAGAACATGGTAGTTGTGTACAAAAAAGGGGTCGATTAATGACTCATGATAAAACATGCCTGTTACATTGTGTGTAAAATGGTTATTATACAGGCTAAGCTTAGAGACAGTGTACAATTGGTTAAGTAGGAAGATTGATGTAACTAAATACCTATATAAACATGTGTATAGTAGCTCATGTCGTGACAAGCAGGGCAAAGCCAAAGAACATCCACAACATATGTCAGGATACACTGTAAATAGTGAAACAAAAAAAAAGTACTTTTATGCTGTAAACCAATGGTAGATTCTACTGCCCATGTACACTAATATTGTAGTATATACTGTAAAACTACAGTAGATTCTACTGCCCATGTACACTGATACTGTAGTATATACTGTAAAACTACAGTAGATTCTACTGCCCATGTACACTGATACTGTAGTATATACTGTAAAACTACAGTAGATTCTACTGCCCATGTACACTGATACCGTAGTATACACAGTAAACCAACAGTAGATTCTACTGCCCATGTACACTGATACTGTAGTAGATACTGTAAAATTACAGTAGATTCTACTGCTCAGCTACATTAACTTCTAAGAGTGTAGTACGGTAGTACTGACATGTTGTTGTGTACCCTGTACATTAAGCCCTGTGTGTTTGTGTGTATATTAGATATGTTAGAGCCCCAGGTTAGGCACCTTCCTGCGGCTATTTATAAAACAGGGTTCTCCTCCAGCCTTTCCCACCTACACCTGAACAACCCAGAACAACAACACCCCTTAACCCTGTAAGGGCCACAGGGGGCTTTAATGGGATTTTCCCTTGGTCGCCATGATGCATCGATACATCCATGACGAGCCTATACTCACCAGACTGCCTTCATATGAACCTCATAGCTTTGGTGCTTCAATGTAGCAATGGAGAGTTAACTACTTGCGAGGGGTGCATTCATGAATCAGGCTGACAACATACATTTGGCATTAAAGTGCTGTATGGCCCTTAACATATATGTGCCACTGCGCCTCTCTCAATGCCACTCTCACCCCACCCACCCCACCCACACCCACTGACCCAGGTGCCAAAACGGGATAATCCTCTTGAATAAAGTTGCCTCTCATTCATTCTATGTCCAGCCTTTTTGTGTTGCGAGAAAGGGATAGCATGAACTCGTTTTCTTCTTATAGGTTTGAGTGGTTTACATTCATCCCCATATAAATATGATACCAATTAAAGTTCAAGAATATAAGCTGTTGGCCAAGGTATAGTAGAATCCCCCCACTCTTGCAGCCAAGGCTTGTAGAGTTGACTACGTAATAAGTAGGGTAGGGGTGCCTATGCTGAGTCTGTGCCTGTTTAGGGTTGGGCCGGGTGTATAAGTGCTTACAGTGAAGTGTCAAGAACAGGCAGCAATGCATAATACAGGGGGCAGGCTGTTTAAAGCCATGTCCCAAACTTAAATGTGTTTTTAATGTGTTTAATTAAGTTAGATAATACAACTACACGTAATGTAACATTAGCTAAGGCAGTGGTCATTTTCTAACAACTGGGATTTGAACCCCTTGAAGGGGGGAGATCAAAATAGTTTGGACCCCTCTCGAGGGGGGAAACCAAAAAATGCACCCTTTTTAGCGGAAAAAGCCAGCGCGTTACTGCAGCTCAAAGGGGTCAGCTGCGCTCCATTTCAACCTGCCTGGGGGGTGGGGTGACTGGAAAAATTGGACTCCTCCCATAGGGGCGATCAAAAATATTTGGACCCGCTCGCTTGAAAATCAACCGACCCCACCCCCCTGCCTGTTGTTAAAAAATGACCACTCCCTAAAGGCATTGTAGTTCTGCTTGTAAGTTTCATTTCGTAAAGGACTATTCCCCTATGTAAAGTAACACCCACGTGGCTATTACAGATGTATAGATCTGTGATTTTGCATGAAACAGATGTCTTATCTAGTTTTGCATGTGCCCTGGATGCATTGCCAAACCAACCCTCCCTTTCCTGTACAGTTTCTGTATCACCCCACCCCCATCCCACGCACACACACCTCCCATTCCCAGAGCCAAGTTTTCACTCACCTACTGTACATATAGACTTTACCATTTGCCAAGACAGATCAGGTACAATCATGACACATTATGAAAAAGAAGGAACATCAACCTTAATCATGCAATATACATCATTTATATCTATGCAATTTATATCTATACATGTATGAAAAAGATCATACCATCAGTTGCCACTGAGGGTATGCTCAAAAGAACAACAAATAACCCACACTCAAAAAATAAACTTGTCTCCAGACTCTTCAAAGTGACGCTCATAAAATAAACGAGTCAAAAACTTGTCTAAGTGACAAGGAAGCGGGTCTTCTAGCTGGAGATAGAAGACCCACTTGGTATGTGCCAGCCCAAAACCCGACATTTGCCACCTCTGGGTTATATTTGTGGGATGGTAACCTGATATGTTAGACAACTGTTGACTCATTTATTTTATGACAATCACTTAGACAAGTCTGGGGACGAGTTTACTTTTTCAGTGCACAGAAGTAAGTAGCCATACATTAAAGATCATCGCCTTGGGGCTTTAGCCGCACTCGGCATGAGTCTGCTGCAAAAAGAGAATGGAATGTAAAGTAAATAAAGGAAAAAGTAGAATCATGTCAAACATGCACATACATGAATGGTAAAATAACAACCAGGACGACAAAGTAAGGTTTGCCGTGTAGTGTGTCATGTACATTATAGTTTATAGCTGAGATGAAGGGACACCAAACATGTGAACAGTATTGTATATTGTGATAAAACACAGGGCGGTGTCATGTAATGCAGGAACCATCAGCTATGTATGCTGAAAACATTTAGCTATTAACCCTCTCTGGACCGCATACTGCTTTATAATGCCCTTGTGATGCATGAATGCGGTGCTGGCGAGTAATACGCCAGGGCTGCATTCATGCATATAGTTCAGACCCTTCGGAAATACATGATTCTTCCCTGGGCAGCAATGGTGTATCATGACGACAAATGTCATTTTCTAGGGACCTGTCGTCCTGAAAGAGTTTATGGACATTCCTGTCGGTAAATGGTTAGACAGATCTGCTATCAGATAGTGTTACCAACAGAAGAGTATAGGCATTGCATACACACACGATGGAATGCGATACATATATTGAAATTACTTTAAAGACCAGAATAACAGATAAAGGGTACCTGGGTATACAGAAACCATACATAGATCCTGTCATCAGATTGCTACTGCACACTGAGAAACGTGTCAGCACTTGAGGAATTAAAAACTACCTAACCACAACGTTTTGTGGGACAACTTCCGTGTTAGCCGACCTGGGATCAAACCAGGGATTATCAACATCTAAGAGGAGATTTGCCAGTGTATGACGTCCTATGATACCTTAGCCTTTAACAGAGAGTGATAAGCCATGTCCTGATCTTCCTTTAATTGGTAAATAACAAACTGACAGCAGAAGTCCACAAAAAGCTAAATCTAAAATTTTAACTGTATTGAATAGGCGCTGCAATTAAGATACCACAACCCCTCTTCTAGAGGTATACATAGAGACTCCTTGGTTTGAAAAAGAATCCCATATGATGTAGACTGGAGCCTATACTTCAATTGATGCTGTGAACCCGGGGGGGGGGGGCACTTGAATTTTTTTTGACACGGGTGTGCGGCTGGACCTTCAACACCCCTTACCCTTGTTATGGCGATTTTTACCTCAAAATAATACCCTTGTTATGGCATTTTCGGCCAAAAGCTCCTAGGTTTGTGTGGTAGACAGTACTATAGGCTACATAGCCAGAGACCTGAGTTGATAATACCTGTGCTGCCACCTTCTGTGAAAGCTAAGAACTATAATATGGTTGTAGTGGGTTACACTTTGCACCTTTTGTGATGGGGCAGTTTGGCTTCCTGTACCTGAATGACAAGACATGTTTTCAAGGTCACTCCAGTAAAGAACCTTCCAATCTTCACAGGACTTAAATATTTACTTGCTAAGTATCCAACATGGTGTCAGAAGTTATTCTGGAGTGTGCAGAGAAGGCAAGGTAGGCCAGATCACCTCTGTTTTGTTAGGAGAGCTGAACCAGGAAGTGTGTGTGTGTTGACATTGGGCCAGTGCAGGCCAGATCTAGCGCTGCTCCTGAGCTGCAGAGCTGCAGACAGCCAGTTGTCAGAGACAATTACTCACTGTTGGGGACCAATAGTAAGATGGCTACAGGACATGCTAGATTGCCAGATCCTCTGGTGATAGACAGGGGGAATCCATCACACACATGGATGCTATGGAAGAGGAACTTTGGGATCTTTCTGAAAGCAAGTGGGAATGCAGGGCAGCCTGGGGCCCAGAGGGTGGGGTTGCTGCTGAACCACATTGGTGAGGAGGGTATTGATATCTTTGACACCTTTACCTTCCTACCTGCCCGTCCCAATCCAACACAGGGACAACCCCCTCTAGTGGCAGAAGATCCTGATGACCTGGACACAGTGTATGAGAAGTATGAGGAGTACTTTTCAAAGAGAGATCCACAACTCATGCTGAGACAGCAATACTGGTACAAGCTCAAGAGGGTGACAAGTCAGAGTCTGGAAAATTGGGTCCTTACTGTGAAGAAGGCAGCCAAAGCCTGTAAGTTCCCAGATGCCTACATGAGTCAAGCCATACGAGACAAGTTGACATTTGAATGTACTGATGATCAGTCAAAGGCTAGGATATATGATGCGGGACCTGATGTTACCCTTGATAGGGTTATAGCAATCATTCACCAGCGTGAGACCACATCATATGAACTGCAGGAGACTATGGTTTCTCGAGTCGACAGCGTCGCAGGGAAGCAGTCTAAGAGAAGCAGTGCGAAGCCTCAAAATAAGTCAACAAAGAGCAGTGGTGATCGGAAGTGTAACTACTGCAACCGCAGCCATCCAAGAGGAATAAGGCATTGCCCAGCAGCAAAGGCAACATGTGAGAAATGTCAAAGAAAGGGACATTTCAGTGTCTGTTGTTGGAGCAAAGCAGTGAAACAAGTATCTGGTGATGATGAGGTTCAACAGTTCTCTGAGGAGGAAAGTTGTGCAACATTTGTTGGTACTGTGGGTACTGACCAAGTGAGCACTACCCCAATCAGGAAGGACCGGGGGTGGTACATCAACTTGACATCTAGAGGAGATTCACTGTGTTGGTACATTGACTCCGGAGCAGAGGTAACGGTAATGGGTGAACAATACTATAAGGGGCCTTATGGTCAGCTCGGTCCACCGAACCGTAAGCTCGTAGCAGCCGGGACTGCACCGTTACTCATAGTGGGCCGTGTTAAGTTGAAGCTGAGTAGTGATGCCACTACAATTGATGAAGACGTGTACGTCGTACGAGGTCTCAATCAACTGCTACTTGGACAGCCTGCTATCCAGAAGTTGGGCCTGATCACTAGTGTACCTGGAGCCTTTAGTATAAAGGCAGTCCAAGCCGACGCAGTCACAGAGTGACAGCAGAAGAGCACTAGGGGAGACTCAAAGAGGTGTGTATCCTCGAAGGAGACCATCAAGAGGGACTACCCAAAACTCTTCAAAGGACTAGGCAAGCTAAGTGGACAATACACAATCAGGCTGAGAGGTGGTGTGAGACCATTTTGCCTGTACACAGCTCGTACTGTGAGCCTTCCATTGTTGGACAGAGTGGAGGCTGAGATCAAGAAGCTGACTGATCTTGGCGTGATAACACCAGCGGATGAGCCTACTGAGTGGTGTTCTCCAATTGTTGTAGTACCAAAGGACAATGGACATGTCAGGATTTGTGTAGACTTGACAAGATTAAACGAAGCAGTCTTGCGGGAGGAACATGTTATGAAGAGGGTTGAGGAGACACTTGCTGAGATTGCAAGTGGAGCAGTGTATTCGAAGCTTGATGCTAACTCAGGCTTCCACCAAGTGGAACTTAGTGAGGAAAGTGCCAAGCTCACCACCTTCATTACACCGTTTGGTAGATTTATGTACCGCAGGCTACCATTTGGCATATCGTCCGCCCCGGAGTACTTCCAGAAAAAAATGGACAAAGAGCTCGCCGGCCTCGAAGGTATTCTGTGTCACATGGATGACATACTTGTCATTGGCAAAGACAAGGACGAGCATGACAGACATCTAAAAGCATTGCTGGACAGACTAGAAGACATTGGACTAACTCTAAACCCAGCTAAGTGTTTGTTTGCGCAAACAGAGTTGAAATACTTGGGACAAGTGATCAACTCAGAGGGTGTGCGAAAAGACCCATCCAAAGTGAAGGCTATCACGGAGATGGCTGCACCTACGGATGTGCCTGGTGTACGGAGGTTCCTTGGGATGGTCAATCACCTGATGAAGTTTGTGCCAAACCTGGTGGAAATGACTATGCCTATCAGAGATCTTCTCAAGAAGAACAATGTTTGGGTCTGGGGACCAGCACAAGAAGTTGCCTTCAGAAGACTGAAGGAAGAACTTGCTTCTGATCGAGTACTAGCTTTGTATGATCCACATCGAGAGACAGTTGTGTCAGCCGATGCTAGCAGCTATGGGCTAGGAGCAGTAACCAGACAAAAGCAGAAAAATGGAGACTTTAGGCCGATAGCCTATGCAAGCAGACCTATGACGGACACCGAGCGTAGGTATGCACAGATGGAAAAAGAAGCTCTAGCAACCACTTGGGCTCTTGAGAAGTGGAGTGACTTTCTCATCGGCATGGAGTTCCATGTAGAGACGGACCATAAGCCGTTGGTTCCGTTGCTCTCTACAAAGCTGATTGATGAACTACCCATACGGATCCAGAGGTTCCGCATGCGTCTGATGAGATTCAATTTCACCATCTGTCATGTGCCGGGGAAGCTCCTCACCACTGCAGATGCCTTCTCACGAGCACCACATGAGAGGTGGGGTGTGATCCACAAGCAGAGGAGCTACAGCGGGAAGTAGAGTCTTACGTGAATGCCATAATGGTGTGCCTTCCAGCGTCAGACACACGTCTGGATGAGATCCGCCTAGCACTCAAAGAGGATGAGACATTGAGGGTTGTTATGCACCATGTGGAACATGGATGGCCCGCGGCCAGGCGTGACATATCTGGTCCACTTGTGAAGTACTGGGCCGAAAGAGGTAACCTCACTGTTCATGAAGGGCTACTGCTGCGTGGTAAGCAACTCATTGTGCCACCACGTCTGAGAGTTGATGTGTTACGACACCTGCATGATGGTCACCAGGGAGTGACAAAGACCAGAGCCAATGCTAATTCATCTGTATGGTGGCCTGGCATATCAAAGGATATTGAGACAACAGTGCAGAATTGTGACATCTGTGAGAGGCACAGAAGGGACAGGGTCGAGCCTATGAAAGGAACTGAGTTCCCACAGCATCCATGGGCCCGGATCGCTGCAGACTTCTGTTATCACAAAGGGACTAACTATCTAGTAGTTGTGGACTATTACTCTAGAGACATTGAGACATGCAAAGTCACTAAAGGAGTTGACGCCAAAGAGACTGTTGCTAAATTGAAGAAGGTATTTGTCCGTCAGGGCATACCAGACGTTCTAGTTACTGATAATGGACCTCAGTTTAGTGCAAGAGACTTTGCTGATTTTTCGGAAGAGTGGCGATTCTCTCACGTGACTTCCTCTCCTAGATATCCTCAGTCCAATGGTGAGGCTGAACGTGCTGTTCAGACAGTGAAAAACATTCTGGACAAGGCTACCATTGATGAGGACCTAGCGATGTTGATGTACCGCAATACACCGCTTCATAATGGGTTCTCACCAGCACAGCTGAATATGGGGAGGAAGCTTAAGACAAGGGTTCCGTGCCTTCCATCTGATCTGTTGCCGAGTACGCCAGATCCTTTCCTTGTTCGAAAAAGGGAGAAGGCATACAGGGCGAGTATGAAGTCAAATTATGATCGTCGGCATAGAGCTAAAGAAGCTGGAGACCTGTCTGCTGGTGACAAGGTCTGGCTTCCAGATCTGAGGTCTGAAGGTGTGATTGTTGGCAAGGCTAATGGTCCCAGATCTTATGTGATATCGACGCCAACCGGACTCCTAAGGAGAAACAGGCGAATGACTAGAAATGCTGGACTACCGCCATCTGTGCCACCGATACCAGGTCAGATCACCACCAGACCTGTTCCTCGAGTCAATCCTCCTACACCTGGACGTGACAGACTAGTCAATCCTACTACGCCCAGGGTTGACACACCCAACAAACCTCCACCACCAAGGTTTGATGTACCGGATATTCCGCCAATGCAAGCAGTTGTGAATGAACCAGATGACCCGCCAGAGGTTGAAGTGACTATGCCTCGCAGATCTACGAGACCGAGATCTGCCACCAAACGACTTATTGACGAGATTTAATAGACTCAATTTGATCGTGATATTTGCTTATCTGGAGAAATATTCTTTTTTTAAAGTGTTTTATTAGGTAATTAATTACTTAACATAATTACATGTATTCGGCGCATTGCCCTTCTTCCACCAAGGCCTCTTTCTTTTGCAAAATCTTGATGGAGAAGGTAGTTGCGTGTCATGTCGTATATAAATATGTCACCAATAGCAATGTAAGTATAAAAATAAAGTACATTGTGAGGATACAATCAAAGTGATGAGATGAGATGAGATGAGAGGTAGTAACGTATAAAGCAGAACTGAGAGACAGTCACAGATAACTAATTACATGAAACATGTGTCAATATCTACTTTAATTGCCTTTTTAAAACTAGAAAGGTCTTCTATTAAAGTATATTTAGACTTCAAGTTATTCCAGCTAGAAATGGCATGGTATAAGGCACTTCTCAATACAATCGGTTTGAGGGTAGGTGGGACCAGCAACCTGAGTCCATCATGTCTACGAGTTGGAATATTTCTATTGTCTATATATTTGGGTAATTTTGATAATGAAAAGGCATAAAAAAGTAAGTGGATTTTTCTTCTTTTATCTAATTTAAGGCATTTACTTGTTATATGGGTTTGTTCTGTAGTCATAGAGGGATTTTTTTCTAATTTAACTTTATAAACTATACGTAGGGATTTGTTCTGGATGTACTGTAGTTGCTGGCTCTCACCCACATTGTACCTGTCCCACATGTAGTCTACGTAATCAAAAGTAGGTAGTACCATAATAGTGTTGTATATTAAAAGAGCAATATCCTCATCCACAAAATTTCTAATATTAGCTAACTGATGTACCTTATTGCGTAAATTATTACTAACATTTTTCCTGTGTGCAACGAATTTCATGTCGGGGTCTATAACAAGTCCCAGGTACTGGAAGTCATATACACGCTCTATTATAACCCCATTAAGCTTAAAGACAGGTCTAACATTATTAACATTATGGAACAACATCCATTTAGTCTTTTTTTCATTAATGGTTAGACTATTGGTTACACACCATGAGGACAAAGCTAGTAGGGCTTCATGCATACAATTCTCCTGAGTTACAGAAATGACGACATCATCCGCATAAAGTGTAATATTGTAATTATATAAATCAGGTAAAGAGTTAATATATATAGAAAACAGTACAGGGCCAAGTACGAACCCCTGTGGTACGCCAAAGGTAATGGGTAATAGACTAGAAGTAATATTATTAGCTATAACACATTGCGATCTACCAGTCAAGTAACTCCTAAACCACCTGCATGTATTTTCGCTAAGTCCAAAATCTGAAATTTTCTGAATTAGAATTAAATGTGAAACAGTATCAAAAGCTTTCTTATAATCTAGGTACAAAGAAAAGGTGGGTTTATTAATTATAATATTATCTAATACATTATTAATGTGTGCGCTAATCGCCGACTGCGTCGAGTGACATTTTCTATATCCATGCTGGTGGTCAGTCAACAAGTGGTAAATACTCATATGATTTTGAAGCCTATTGCATATTATTTTTTCGAAAATTTTACCAGGGGTAGCTAATAAACTTATAGGCCTGAGGTCATTAACATCCAAAGAGTTGGGTTTTTTAGGTAGCGGTACCACAGTGGCCGTCTTCCAGCTGACGGGGAAAATACATTTTTGTATACATTTATTATATAAACACAGGATCACATCAGCAATAGCTAGGAATGCATCTTTAATTATAAAGCTCTTAATATTCTTAATAGCAGATGGCTTGTTGATATTAATGGCTTTTATTAACTTGATTAGTTCTAAATAACCAACAGGGTATAACAAATCACAGTCATTCAGCGGTGCATTGACATGTCTGATTCCTGTGTACGGTACTGAGGGTGGTAAGTTATTAGCTAGCTTTTGACCAATAGTGGAAAAAAATTCATTAACATATTTAGCACATTGGTCTGATGCTATGAGGTCACCACCGCCTCTCTCTCTCAGCTTCAGGAGGGTTGACGCTGCTTTTACCGGTAGCAGCTTTCTGATCCCTGCCCAAAATTTGACAGGGTCATCCTTTCTGTGATCTAAAAGTAAATTAATTTTCTCTTTTCGACTGTTAAATATTAAAACTTCTACGTTATTTCTATGAAAGGTGGCAATTTGCCAATTATCTTGAGTTTTATTTCTCCTAACCCTCCTAAAGGCATCATCTCTTTCTCGCATGGCATTTATGACTATGGCCGTCATCCACTCAGGTGTATAAACAGGGATAGTGAGCATTTTCATAGGGCAATCAATATCTAAATAATCTTGTATAATAACTAGAACTTTGTTCCACATAGTGTCAGGATCCTCAGTCTCTATTACATAAATTCTAATAGCAGTATAGAGACTATACTAGTGGTATTTAGTCATATGGCATATATCATTCACTATGAACATTTGCGGAACACTGATAACTGAACTTCTCATTACTTCCATAAAAAGGGAGATGTGGTAGACAGTACTATAGGCTACATAGCCGGAGACCTGAGTTGATAATACCTGTGCTGCCACCTTCTGTGAAAGCTAAGAACTATAATATGGTTGTAGTGGGTTAGGGGCCATTCAAATATTACGTAACACGATTTTGGCCACTTTTTGACCCCCCCTCCCCCCCTTGTAACACACTGTAACAAAATGCCAGACCCCCCTCCATAATTACGTAACACAGGCCTGTACCCCCCCCCCCCCACATCATTTTGCCCCCCTTCTTTGAACTATAGTAACGTAGAGCTTTTTGGCTAAAAAGGGGCATAAGGGAGTGTTCGTTTATTATTTACAGGGGTGGTTGGGTTTGGGGGGGGCATCAAAATTTCCGACCCCTTTTGAAGGGGGGGCGTAAAAATTTAAGCCCCTTTTTTAGCAAAAAAGCATGCGTGTTACTATAGTTCAAAGGGGGGGGGGTGAAAAAATATTGGTCACCTTGTGCAAGGGGGGGGGGCACGAAAAGTTCCACGCGCTCTCGAGGGGGGGGGGGGGGCGTAAAAAATGTTCTCCCCTCCGCGCAAAATCTCACCACCCCCCTGTATTTAATAAATGAACACTCCCTAATGTTTATCCCCCCCCCCCTCAAGGGGTCAGACTTTTTTACGCTCCCCCCCCACTCAGTAGGGGTCTGAAATTTTTACGCCACCTCCCCCAGTCCCCCCCCCCCCAAAAAAATTGGACCCCTTGAATGGGGGGGGTACCAAAAAATGTTGGACCCCTCTTGAGGGGGGGGACCAAAAAGATTACACCCCTTTTTAGTGGAAAAGCCTGCGCGTTAGGGAGTGTTCATTTATTAATTACAGGGGGGGTGGTGAACTTTCGTGCGGAGGGGCGAAATGTTTTGACGCCCCCCGCCCTCGAGAGCGTGTAACGTTTCGCGCCGCCCCTCGCCGAAATTTCCCCCCCCTTGAACTATAGTAACGCGCGGGCTTTTTTGCTAAAAAGGGGCTTAAATATTTACGCCCCCCCCCCTCAGGAGGGGTCAGAATTTTTTACGCCCCCCCTTCAGGAGGGGTCGGAAATGTTTACACCCACCCCCAAACCCACCAGCCCCCCTGTAAATAATAAATGAACACTCCCTTACTATAGCTCAAAGGGGTCGGCCGTGCTCAATTTCAACCTGCCTGGTGGGAGGGACTGAAGAATTTTCGACCCCTCTTGTGGGGAGGACCAAAAACATTCCGACCTGCTCGCACGACAATCCACCGACACCCCCCCCCCCCCCCCCATTGTTAAAAAATTGAGGTTGTGCATCCTCTACCCTGTCCAGTGTTCCAAGATCGGATCGGGGTCAGGAGATGAGTCCATTTCACAAAATCAATACCTTTTTTTGGCAGGGCAGGTAGAGGGCCCTAGACGGGTAAATTCGAGAAGGCGACAAGACCCTATTTTATCCCTTATGGACAAGGGACAAGGGAATGCTTAGGGTTTGGGACAAGGGACAAATCTGCTTCTCCAAATTGACAAGGGACACCACCCATTTCTTGGGATCGACAAGGGACATTGGCTTATCTTAGGATCGACAAGTGACACAGCTACCCCCCGTCTAGGGCCCTAGGTAGGGGGGAGGGCCAACATTTTGTAAACAATATTACAGGGATGAGGTGAGAGAAACATAATGTTGCTGAGACCTGGCTGTTAGATGGTGGTGCATTTTCCCAAATTAGAGATTTCTTTCTTGTGTATACATTTTTTGAGAATTGTTATGTAACACTTGGCTAGACCCCCCCCCTCCCCCCTGTAACACTTTGTAACAAACTTCATGACCCCCCCTCCCCCCCTATGCTGTTACGTAATATTGGAATGGCCCCTTACACTTTGCACCTTTTGTGATGGGGCAGTTTGGCTTCCTGTACCTGAATGACAAGACATGTTTTCAAGGTCACTCCAGTAAAGAACCTTCCAATCTTCACAGGACTTAAATGTTTACTTGCTAAGTATCCAACAGTTTGGGGAAAAAAGTAATAAAATAGACCATGTTTAGTAAAACCTCCTCGAGAAATTAACTCTTGTGCGAATTTTCTTGTAAGAAAATGTGATGTTTTAGTGAAAAATGGGAAATTTTGGTAAAATCTCGGACATTTTCTTGAAAAGTAGACCCTTGGGCCACTCAAAAAAAAAAGCTGGTTTCTCATCACCGCGCGCATCATGAAAATCATGATTTGGGGAAAACTTTTTTTTTTATTTTGTACATTTTTAGTAAAAAAATGTGATAAATATTGAGAAATATTTTCATATTTGGTATCAAATTAAAGCTTATAATGTCAGTAATGCAGTGGCCTAGGAATATCTTACATTTTCCAACTTCTGTAAATTAATAAACGCTTAAATAATTAAGTGTGAAATTTGTTCGCAGAAAGTCTACATTTTTCCTCTACATTTTGGCCCCTCAGTAAAAAAAAAAAAATTAAATAAAAAACGCCCTCGTCATATTTTTCAGTGCTTGGTGATGAGAAACCAGATTTTTTTTTTGAGTGACCTTGTCATGGGGATTTTCATGAAACTGGACCCTTGTCGTGGCAAATTTTCTTAAAAAGTGGGGCTGTGAACTAGACATAAGCTGGACTATTTTAAAGCTGAATCCAAGCTCTCACTGTAGAGTCCCAAGACACATACATATCAACCGCGCTCATCTACCACATAGTTCCTACCCAGGAAATCATTCAACCTATCAGTAAGATTATGATACACGGAACTACAATAATGTTGTTGCTGCAAACAGAATATGGAAAAAAAAGCAGTCGCCCAATGTGGGGCTCGAACCCACGACCCCGGGATTAAGAGTCCCGTGCTCTACCGACTGAGCTAACCGGGCTGGCTGTTCACTGGGGTGTATAATGACGGTCAGACACTCACCTGTCCCTCCTGGTAGTCTAGTCCCATGGTCGTCAGTTATCCTGGTACAGGTAGTCAAAAGGTAGATGGTAGTCCTATATCATACCATAGGAGGCAGTTGTAGGTAGTCCAAGTCTTGTAATCCTAATTGTACTCCTATGTGTATGTGTGTGTCTCTAAATGTAGAACCAGGAAAAACGAATGCACAAGGGGGGGAATCTTAAAATGGGTAGTCCCAAGTCTAGTATAGGTAGTTCACAGGGTGATATCTACACCTCCAGCAGGTATAGCGTTCTAACTGGTGCAGACTTGTTCCCGTGACCACACTGTTTACGTTGACACCAGCAAACTCGTGAGACCTTGGTTCCGCTCTCGTATTGTAGCCTGTTCCCCGGAAGCTATGGTGTCTGACTGTCTGGTCACTGCCTAAGTCTCACGATAAATGGCGAGCACAGAACTAACATGGCCGCCCATACGGAGAAACCCGAGTCATCGCTATAGACGACTACCGTGCAATAGGTAGGTGAGCAGGTATAGATGTC
Source organism: Harmothoe impar (assembly GCA_947462335.1). NCBI lineage: Eukaryota > Metazoa > Annelida > Polychaeta > Phyllodocida > Polynoidae > Harmothoe > Harmothoe impar. Next base: position 103,524,181 of record OX381705.1, on the reverse strand, counting down.
TACTGACGTATAAAGGAAGCCGAAATGTAGTCCTCACCTACATATGATCTACAGGTGGTAAAAGTCTTCTGTACTCCTCTCTGGAGGAAGGTAGTCAACAGCTAGGTGTATCTACCTCGGGATCTGGGGGTAATCAGCAGGTAGATATCTGTAGTGCAGCGGTATGGGTAGCCGAAGGGTAAAATGTCTGCAGACTTGTAAAAAGGAGGATGCTCCCAGGAGGCCGAAATGCAGTCCTCCTGGTGATATCTACAGGTGATTTGATAGGTGGTCTTCCTGTAGCTGTCTGCATATACAGGTGTGTAAGACGTCTACAGGTGTATGTCTGTACATCAGGTAAGGGGCCGGTCACTGGGGGATATCTACAGCTGGTTTAAAGGGGGCAGTCTCACCACTCGCACTTAACCACATAGTAGACTAGAACAGTACTATACTTGTGAGTGGGATACGCGCAAGTAGTCCCACCCCCTATCTATAGGTGGTTAAAATTTAAAGGTAAACGCTTGCTGCTCCTGCAGTACCAGTCAGGTAGAGATGTCTATAGATAAGGGTCTGGTGCACAGGTAGGTAAGACGTCTGTGGATGTGTGTCTGTATACCCCTACACTGACACTCCTACAGGTGTACACTATATACCTGCCCTCAGGGCATCACCTGTACCCTCCTCACCCGGTGCCCTCACCTGCCCTCATCCACCCCTCACCTGTCTGCAGGTACACAAGACTGTCTGCCCCCAGACTATCCTTAATATCCACAGGCGGTGGGGTGAGTCTGGGCACAGACAGTTTTATGAGTTACAAGCAGGGTGCACAGTGGACACGCTTGTAGCACAGATTATCATATAGTTGCTCCTCTGCCTATACGTCGATTACCAGAGCCTTCTTGGGCGGTTAAGGGCAGATCCACCTAGTAATGATATAGATACTTCCTTCTATCGGTATATGTGGTTGCAACTGGTATACCCGTCTGGACAGCTGATGCCACTTGTGCCCGTGCCCTTGTGTTAAATCTGACTTTCAGTAGCAAGCAGGGTGCATAGCAGACATGCTTTTAGCACTGGTTATCAAATAGATGCCACCTGGATGTCCCTATGTTGGTGACCGTGGGAATCGTCCTGGGTCGGTGGGTCTACACTCCTGTTGCCCTGTATCAGTGTACAGGTATTACACATACAGGCCCCCCGATCCTCTACTCACCCCTATGGTGACTACACATGTAACACATGCAGGTATACCCGTGTAGGGTAGTTACAGGTGGGATCTACCTGTAGAAGCAGGTGTTAATAGCTCCTCCAGGGGTGTTACCTGCCCCTATACAGGTGTGTTACAGGTGTGTTACAGGTGTACCGGCTTCCAGGTGGGGCCTGGACCTTACTGGAGGTAGCTGTGTGTAGGGAGGTCCTCCATGGTGTAGTAGAGTACTGCAGGTAGGCAGGTGTATCCACATAGGGTGAGGATCACCACTCTCCCTACTACTACTACTACCCCTGCTGTAGTATACCCCGTGTAGGTGTAGTTCTACTACTACCTTGGATCTCTCATCCTGTGTACCTATATAATTATGCTACCAGACTCCTATGGCTATAGACCCCTAAATTCGACCTGGGCATTTCTTAAAATCGACATGGGACATGAGGCCTAGTGACCTGCGACATGAGGCTTAAAATGATAGTGACATGGGACAAGGACAGTTCTTAAAATCGACATAGGACATGAGCATTATTTATTAAGCGACATAGACATGCAACATGGTCATTTCTTAAAATCGACATGCGACATGGGGAACCCCCATCAAGGGCCCCACTCCTCCCCATTCTGTAGAGAGAGAGGGTGCCATCCACTTTGGAAGTCAATTACCTCTCTGTACGGATACAGCCATTGTTATCCACCGACGGATAATGTACCTACAAGTTTATCTATGCAGTTGGCTTTAGGGAGTGATCATTTTTTAACAACAGGGGGGGGGTGGTGGGTTTCCGCGCGGAGCGCGCGAAATTTTTTACACCCCCCCCGGTCAAGGGGTCAAAATTTTTTACCCCCCCCCCCCCTTAGGGTCGAAAATCGGCTCGCGCGCGGGCTCTTTGAAGCATAGTAACGCGCGGGCTTTTTGGCTCAAAACAGGTCAAATTTTTTTGCCCCCCCCCCAAGAGGGGTCCAAATTTTTTTGCCCCCCCCCGGTCAAGGGGTCCAAATTTTTTTGCCCCCCCCCCCCAAACCCACCACCCCCCCCCTGTTGATAATAAATGATCACTCCCTTAGTTCGGACCAACAATCTGTCAGGAGATTGACACCTCGGCTACTGGTTTGAGCCATACAGAGAGACCTTCTGATGACTCCCGCGGCCCCAGAGTGACTCCTACCGTCATGCACCAGCGCTGACACCAGAGGGCAGTGACGTCACAGGGCAGGGTCCTGGAGCAGGAGCACCCCCAGGTAGACTTGCTGCAGTCTGTAGTATTACAGGGAAATTACTTAGAGAAAAGAGAGACCCGGGACCCCCCCCCCCCCTCTAATTTATAATTTTATGTAGATACATTACATGTATGTGATGATATATAGTGTTGGTTGCCAAACTTTTTCAAAAGCAGCGAATGCTCAGACTCTCATTGCTGAGGGCAGTTGCCACTATCACTAGGGACCAGACAGACAGAGGCCCACCTCTAATTTGTAATGTTATGTAGATCTAGGGAAGGTTCTTGCATATGTGCAGGACTATTTGCAAGACAGATCCATTCGAGTGGGGTTCCAAGGGCATACCTCACCTTATGAGTCTTTAGATGGTGGCGTACCTCAGGGAGGGGTACTTTCGCCTACCATATTCAATATGGTTATAGACGAGTTACACTCTGTCACACTGGAGCGCGCCACTCTTATCTCTTATGCCGATGACCTAGCGCTAGTTGTCGCCTCCAGGGACAATGTGGTCTCCTGGGCACAAGTCGCATTAGATATCATCTTCAAGAAGTGCCAATCCTTAGGCATCAAGCTGGCACCAACCAAAACCTCTGCCATGGCCTACTTCTCCAAAAAGCCGGCTGCCCTGCTCAAGCTCGGCTCTCACAGCATTGAATGGTCTTCTGCCTGGAAATACCTGGGAGTTTGGTTCGACACCTACCTTACCTTCCAGAAGGAGGTGGAGTACCTTGTCTCTAGGATGCAGGCCCGTCTAAATGTCATGCGTTCCATTACAGGGTTCCGATGGGGGGCAAACCGCAGCAATCTCCAGCTATTCTACGTCCAGGCTGTTCGGTCCCTGCTGGACTATGCTGCTCCGGCGCTCTTTGTGGCCTTTCCCAACACATTCTCCACCAGATCTCAGAGGAAGAGATATAGGGTACTGTTGGCCAGGCTTGACAAGGTCCAAAACTCAGCTATACGGATCATACTTGGTGCTGTCACCAGAGCCAAAACTGTGGTGCTGCAAAGAGAGTTAGGCCTACCCACTGCGGTGGATCGAATCTCACATGTTGGCCGCTCCTTCTTGGTGGCCATGGCATCCAGGGTTGACTCTAGACTTGGCCTTGCCCTGGAGGAGAAGTTCCACTCCTTCAAGGATACGTCATTAGGGAATCGTGTTGAACGAAAACTCTCAAGGGCCTATGCTGTCTTGGTGTCAGACACCCATGCGCTCGGGTGTAGTCTTCATGATAGGCCGGTCAGGACCCTCCCACACCCGACAAGGGTCATCCCAGTTGTCACTAAGGTCAACCACAACTATAAGAGATCTGAGATCTCTCCACTTGTTCTCCGTACAATGGCTGCAGAGCAAATTGCTTACATAACGGAAGAGTTCCCTCAGGCAGTTCATCTGTACACAGATGGGAGTGTGCTGCCTGAGACGGGGCGCTCTGGCAGTGCAGTTGTTTACCCTGAGGAAAACAAAGAAGCAATGGCTCGTCTTACCGACCACTCCACCACTCTGGTGGTGGAATTGTATGCCATCTTCATTGCCCTGGGTAATGTACCTGGCTTAGATGTGATCATACACACAGACTCTCTCAATGCTATTCTGGCTGTCGCTGACCACCGCACCCCCCACTTTTTGGCTCGGGTCGTTCAGGAAGAGGTGGTCTCACGGCACACAGCAGGGTTCAAGACCATTCTACACTGGGTCCCCTCCCATGTGGGGATACCCGGGAATGTCTTGGCTGATGAGGCAGCACGCCGGGCGGCTCTTAGTGATGAAGGAATATTCCATCACGCCCCTCCTCCCAGGGGCCAGGCGCGAGCTGTTCTGTTGAAGACCCACTTAGCGGAGATGGAGGCCACCAACAAAGAGATTGATGTGTTAGACCGCCTGCATGTCTCGGTTTCTCAGTCCAGGGAATGGCACCTGAAGGTCCAAGCAGCTCTGGATCCAGTTCCGATGACGCTTAGGCGGGTAGCCCAGACTATGGTGACCCGTTTCCGGATAGACTACCGGCGGTGGGCTGACATACCCAAGCGAACGGACTGTGTTTGTGGATGTGAGCAGTTTTCTGCTGTCCACATTCTCACATCCTGTCCAGAGGCAAATTACAGGGCTCTACTTGGAATGCCGCCAACCACTAGAGCTGACCAGTTCCCATCACTCGATGATTTGGCTTTGGCCACACTGAAGTGGGCTTCTACGGAGGACTACGAACCCCTTGTACGGTTCTGTGCTGACAACAGTGCCCTCCTGTGGTGATATCCGCCGTCCCTTGGGTTTGTTCCCCTACCTGATGGGGAAAGGGTTACAAACACTTGTGTATATATGTATATTCATGTTGGAGCGTGACTCCATTTTTCCAATATAGTTATTTTTTTCTCCTTCTTGTCTTTGGGGCTCTTACCCCCCCATTGAATATATACACCATAAACAAAAACAAACAAAAAAAAAAAAAAAAAAAAAAAAAAAAAACATATAGTAAAAATGCCTAGGAGCTACGGCGACCTATTCAGACACTCAGTGTCATCCACGTTACATTTTATTCTATTGTCTAGGTTCCTCCAGTGTATTCTCCTTTTTCCCTTTATGACTATGTGTATTGTTTTTCTGTTTTCCCTCGTTTTTCTTAGTGTATTCACCATCATGTGTTTGTCTGTGTTGTCCCTCATCTCATTTAAGTGTTAACCATGGACCCTGTTGTCCCAGGTTCGGTCCGTATGGGCCCTGTGGACCTGCTGACCAGCCTTCGGCTGTGTTGGTTTTAAAACTATATCATCATCATCATCTACATATGTATCTATACATTACATGTATGTGATGATATTTCGTCCCCGGATTTCCCCAACACGACTCACAGTACATTGTAGTGTCGGTTTGCCAACGTTCTCAAATTCTTCAGTCCGCCCCTGAAGAAGGGGGCATAATGAATGAAAGTTTTAAGCTATAAAAAAGAGGGAGGGGAGTGCTCAGACTCTCATTGCTGAGGGCAGTTGCCACTATTACATTACAGTGGATATCTATAGACCCCCCCCCCCTAACCGTCTAATCAACATGCCCTGGCTACATAGGGGCTATGTATAACTGGTACACATAAGGATATAATCATGTTGACCGGCATACATGATACCTAGTGGTCAATAATCAATACGAACCTGTGTCCTACCATATATACTGCAGGCTCTGCAGATTGATACTGACCATGGCTACCTGGGGTTGCTATGACAACGGATTAGTGGTGCCCTTGTTACCATGGTAACCTGCTCCTCGTGTATCCACAAGGACACAACTGGCTGTGCTGCTGCTATTGTAGATGGGTAACTCACAATATAAGGTAGACAGCGTAGGCCAAATATGGTATACGAGCAGCTAACCCTTCCAGCCTGTGTAGAATACTACCACAGGGAGTGGTAGATTTTCAACAACAGGCTCGGGAGGGGGACGGAGATTAAACATGTCAACCCCTTTAGGTGGGGGGGGGGGGGATCTTCATTTTTTTTCAGTGAAAACGCTAGTGCGTTACTTTGATAAACGACAGTTAATATTACAACTAGCACAACGATAGGCCATGGAGATAAGAGCTAACGCAGATCTGAGATCTAGACAACCATGTTGTTTAAAAAAAAGGTATATATATTGGGTAAAAGATAACAACTACAATAGTAGATGCATCATCCTAGCTTAGACGCAGTGCCTTACTTCTGCTACACTGAAAATCCATAGATTGAAAGGGTTAGTCAGTGCAGACTAACCCAGGTTGGTCATATGAGTGTTAGTCACAATGGCAAAGTTATATTCTAAAATGACCAAGGGGTCAGTCAGTAGTGGCTAACCTAGGTCCATCATTGGTGTGTTGTATTTGTATGCCACTAGTTGGGGCCACCTGTGATGACCACTCAGTGGCTCCCCCTGGAACTAAAAAGACTAAGGTGGGTTGGTCAGTAGTGACCAACCTGGCAATAATAACTAATCTAGGTTGGTGGTATAGGGATCCAAAAAATGACTAAATAGGTTGGGCACTAGTGACTGAGAGGTTGGGCGTATAGGGAGCCTAGGCATATCAGTGTACGTCCCCTATCATCAGACATACTGCACAGGAATTCTTATTACACCTATATGGTCACTTTGGATCATAATCTATCACTCTCTATAGGGGTAAAAGTAGTTGCCTAATGAGAGAAGCCAGTACTCTGGTCACACTGTAAAAAGTTGGTTGCACTTTTTGTAGGTGTACAGTAGATTCTACTGTAGGTGTACAGTTTGTTGTGGGTAAACAGTAGAATCGACCGTAAATCTGCAGCAGATTCTACTGTAAATTCATTCTACAGTATATTCTACTGTAGACCTACAGCAGATTTTACTGTGTACGTACACTAACTATTTACAGTGCAGGTACTGGCGAGATATGCAACAGGTGTTTCATGGGTCCCGTTGCCACCCACGAACTCCGCTCTGATGATGATGATATAGTTTTAAAACCGAAGGCTGGTCAGCAGGTCCACAGGGCCCATATAGTATACGGACCGAACCTGACCGCTCTGAATGGAGGGAATTATTTTATTGGTGTGAAATATATTCATCAAAATATATTCGGTCTAGACTATGTGAAGTTGAAAATAGTTCCCAATTCGTCCGCCTGGTGTCCCATGTGCATGCCCCGCCCCCGCGCGCCACCTAGTGAGTACAGGTACACCAGTTACTGGCAGTCACCCATGTTAACCCTGTAAGGGCAGCAGGGTGCTTTAATCCACAATAAGCTTTGGGGTTATTATGCATGGATGCAGCCCTTGTGAGTAAGTTCCCATTGCTGCATTCATGATTTATTGAGATGGTACACACATCCAAAAAACGTCTACATTTTAGGAAAACTTCAGGAACTCCCCCCCCCCCCCTCAAAACTACCATGTGTTGGTCATGTTTCTCGCTGGCACTGTGTGGGTTCATCATAGAGACAAATGATGGCTCTTTAACCACATGGTGTCAATAAAAGGTAAATCCGTTCACCCTTTAAAGACGGCAATTAAGTCGCTTAGAAAGCAATGCGTGTCGTCATAAAGCACCAATGCAGCCGCAGCGCATAACTCACTGTGTAACTCATGCCACATGACGACTCTTTGGGAGTGTATCAGCCTTGTAGGGTTGTCATGATGCATGCTTGTAACTCGCCAGGGCTGCATTCATGCATCATGTCGACCAAGGGCGTGCTGCATTAATCCCTCTGCGGCCCTTACAGTGTTACGGTAGCACCTGTACATGATGTACAGGTGGGCGGGGTGCCAAATCCACCCAGGACACCACGTGACCAGGGAGTGGACCTACTCAGGGCACATTATATACACGTTATAGGCCTCATCACTTTTATATTTTAATTTGTTTCTTGTACATAGACGGCCCACACTGAAAAGGTAAACTTGTCTCTAGACTGTCTGTCATAAAATAAATGAATTAAAAGCTTGTTTACGTGACAAGGAAGCGGGTCTTTAGCTGGAGATAGAAGACCCGCTTGGCATGTGCCATCCCAAAACATGACATTTGCCAGCTCCAGATTCTATTAGTGGGATGGTAACCTGATAGGTTAGACAACTTCTGACTGGTTTATTTTATGACAGTCACTTAGAAGAGTCTGTAGACAAGTTTACCTTTTTAGTGCAGACCCTTTATATACTGTAAAGATGTCAATATATGACTAGAGTGAAAGTACACTGAGAACTTAGGCATATCTTAAAGTAATCACCATTGATTAGTTAGCGTAATCATAGCCAGTTGATTAGTTGAGGTCATCACCATGATTACCCAAAGTCATAATCTTGATTAGAATATTCGCCACTAGGGGGCTCTACTAGACAGTTATGGAACATGTAGGGTCGTCACATATGATTACTTTAGTGATTACTAGTAATCACTTGTGTCACAATCACCGTGATTACAAAAAGTAATCACCCTTGATTACTTTTTCTCCCATAGCGTTTTCAGTGTATATCTTTCGATTGATCCCCCCCCCTTGCCATTAGTAACACTTGCAGTAATTCCAGTGGAAATAGATATATCTAGGTCGACCATGAATGCAAATGTAATCTTGTGGAAACAAGGGTTGGTAAGGTCACCGTAAATTTGCACTACCACTGTCATACCGTGGGTCTTCTTCTGCCTATTCTAGTTGTTCTAGTTTTTAGCCACGTGGTCTGGGCATGTCTTTTTTTCTACCTTTCATACAATGCTGTAACTTGCTATGTCCACAGCTGGTCTCTCGGGAACATCGCCAAACTATTCATAAAAATACAATATGTATATAAATGCACATATTGTATGTTAAGTCACGACCCTGTCACCCCACACATATTCTACACAGTGTACCCAGTGAACCCAATGACCGGGAGCCATACTTTAAAGGTTAAGAACCCTTTGTCATGTTATCATGGAATATTACATGGGACATGAATTGATCTAGGGATAAATATAAAAGGGTGGACCTGTCACTGGTTGTTCCTGAAAGAGGCAAATTTATTTATTTTGATATTACATAGAAATTATCCATGTAAAAGTCTCAAAAACAAAGGCGTAGGACACACAATAATGGTTCGACTATGACACAATCCATGATGTACCAGAAGATAGAAATAACATTCAAAGCTTATTTTATTATTTCAGTATTAGCCATGTGTTCACAATTAAATTATTTACTGTTATTATAAGTTAGTTTTGTAACAATTCAATGATAATCTAACTTGGCAGCACATAGAGGTTTGGTATTAGAGGTCATGACTAAGTGGGGGGTGGAGCAGGCGGTAACCATGGTACCGTATTGGCAGAGCCTACACCATGGCACAGGTTATTCTGAGGTGTATGATCCTGTATAGGTTATGGGAGGGTCAGTGTTCACAGGGCTATGACAAACCCTGACAAAGGCTGCTATATTTATGTCTGTTGGGTCCTTAGAGACACCCCAGAGAGGTGCCAGGTCAGTAGGCTTTAGACCCGTGTTGAGTTCTGCCCTGGTATTGTAAAGGCCACTCCTAAAGAACTTCTTCCTCATCACCGCGTGCATCATGAAAATCAAGATTTGGGAAAAGCTTATTTTTAAAAAGAAGATTTTTAATGAAAAGCATGTTAAAAACTTGATCAACATTGGCAATTTTTGTCTCAAATCAAAATCATACTGTCAATGATGCAGTGAGCTAAAAATAACTTGGCTTATGGGGACGAATAAAGTCTTGAGTACTAAAATGTGAAAATTGTTCGCAAAAGTCCAAATTTTCCTTTTTATAATTTAGGGGCTTATATCACGATTAACTTGTAAAGCCCTGTGCTATGCTGTCATGGTCTGACAATATACTGTTATATATCCTACTTTGAAAAAATAAGAGAACAAATAGACAAACTGACCAGTAGAAAAAAAAATCATGTATTTCTAAATCTACCTGTAGTATAGTATGTGAGTGTTGGCAGAGCATGGTGTGAGGTAGAGACAGCTGTCTGGGTGCATCCACCCACATACACACCGTGGTATGTTCTTTGTTAGCCCACCATCATGTAGGGTCTTTACTAACTCCTATACAGCGGCTCACCTAGACACCATATAAGGGCATTAAGACTCTTTCAAATACTAGAAGATCTACATTACAGTTGCCTTTTGAATGGAAGTGTACCGCAGGCATCACCCCTAACATCCGACTCACTTGTTACCTTTTTAGGACAAAAGCCAAACTATGTTGGTGGGCACTGATGATGTTAATACATATGAAGTTGTAATTAATCAATCGGGCCAATCAAATTACCGTCTCCTCCGTCAAAAGTAGACAATTGGACCATCTAATATTGACAATATAGACAAAGGGCAACAAGTTTTTGGCTTGGTCTCGTGGAATATGGCCCAATGGGCCCAATGATAAACTCGAGGAATAATCCAGATGACCGATTCGACCCCCTACCTGTTAATGAAAAGAGGAGCACTCCCTTAAGCCTGCATTGTCAGAGGTTAATATAGCTCAGCAGTATATTCTACTGTAGTTTTACAGAATATATACAACACGGTTAATATGTATACATGGGCAGCAGATTCTACAGTTGCTTACAGAAAATAATAATGTTTCATTATTTATAGTGTGTGCTTCGCACCCCCCTCCCAATTCACTGACCTGGCCAGGCGTTTTTAACCTGCTGTTCACCTTCAGGTCATGGTCTTATTAGCATCTGATCAGCATGGCTACCAGACCTGCCCATACACATGAATAATGGCAGCACCCAATGGTACATAGTCTGGTCTCTGATAATGAAATGGCAGTATTAAAGTGGCATTCTCACCAAGCGTTTCCCACCTACAATTCTAGTACTGTTCTAGTCTGCTATGTGGTAAGTGCAAGTGGTGAGAATGCCCCTTTAACACTTTAGGGATGGCTCGTCCCTCAAAAATGACATTTGTTGTCGTGATGTACCAATATAGCCATGGCGAGTAACTCCCTGGTGTTGCATTGGTGAATTGATGTATCATGCCACCCATAAGGGTTTAAGTGTCCCGTCCCAGCTAGAAACAGCTAAACAAACTCTGCTTATACACGGTGCTGAAATACATCAAATACTTTACTTCTAGAATGAGGCTAGAATATACATAGACTCATGTCACAAAAATCGAGAGCATGCACCCAGCGCAGGTGAGAATTGTTTGCCCCCTTCCCATGAAGGGTTCATATCTATTACCAACCCTCCACCATTGTCACCCTACATTTACACATCCACACTGCCTTACCTCCTTCACCCAGGTCCCTCACCTTGTCAGCTTTTAACAATTCAAGAGCTTTATAGTGCTTTTAATGCATTATTCTAGTCACCATGATGCATGAATGCAGCCCTGGTGAGTAGATAGTCATAGGGCTGCATTCATGCATTATTCTAGTCACCATGATGCATGAATGCAGCCCTGGTGAGTAGCTCGCCATAGGGCTGCATTCATGCATCATTCTAGTCACCATGATGCATGAATGCAGCCCTGGTGAGTAGCTCGCCATAGGGCTGCATTCATGTATGGCCCTAGACCCCTAAATTCGACATGGCGACATGGCCATTTCTTAAATCTGACATGGTGACATGGCCATTTTTTAAATCTGACATGGTGACATGGCCATTTCTTAAAATCGACATGGGACATGGTCATGTGAGTGACATGGGACATGGGCTGTTTCTTAAATTCGACATGGGACATGGGCCTTAGTGACATGCGAAAAATTATTGGAGAGTGCATCAGAATGCACCATTTGAAGTCTAGATATTCAAAACTGTCTTGGATGGTGCTCCCTTGTTCTCTGCAGGCAATGCAAGGAGCTTAGGCTCTAAAAATGCATCATTTAGGTTCTAAAAATGCACCATTTAGGTTCTAAAAATGTCAAAGGTCTTTGGTGTTGGGCCTAATAAACAATATCACTTAGTGACACTAGTGACATGGGCCTTTCTTAAAATCGACATGCGACATGGGGACCCCCCCATCAAGGGCCCCTCATGTACCATGCTGGCCCAATATATAGAGTTGAGACACTCCCGAAGGGTCATCACGATGCAGCAATGCAGCACTAGCACGTTACTCGCCCACAGGGCTGCATTGGTGCATCATGACGGCAAATGTCAACTTTTAGGAACACGCCGTCCTTAAAAGGTTAATGGATTATGCAGCCCTTAAAGGACTAACTGACCAGGTACAAGCTGTGGTGGCTTTTTAACCTGCCTTACACCTTGAGGAGGTAATCTGATTACCATGGTTACCTCCCCACCCAGACCCAGAGCTGGACTAGTAGATGAGATTAACCCATTAAGGGAAATATAGCGCTTTATCGCTTTATTCCCTTTTGTTGACATAAATGTAACTACTACTGAGCAGCTGGCAAGTGATGCATTTTCGCATCATGCTGACCCGATGAGCTTTATTCACAGCTGACGCCTCAGCACGTTGCACCTGTATAACCAGACAGCCAGCTGACAAAAAACGTTATTTCACGTCAAAATAACGTTATTTCACGTCAAAATAACCCTTTTTTCACGTTGAAATAACATTTTTCTGCGATAAGGCGCCATAAATAAACATTATTTGACGTTGTATAACGTGTTGGTTTTTTGCTCAATGGGCAGATGCTGTATTTGTGCATTTAGATGACAAACGTAACATAAAGACTGAGACATCATCCCGGGGGAACACGCTGTTTTTAAAGGGTTAACGGCTGCCTACAGAATCAGTATGGTGTGCTCCCATGTGTCAGTCAAGCTGTCAGTGAAGATGTCAGCTGGAGATCCAACTGTCAGATCTATCAGTACTCATTTAGGGATATATAGTTGTAGAGGGAGTGACTTCTGTGCCTCTAGTTCAAGCATCCTCACAGAGAGAAGAAGTAGAATCACTGTAACTCCCAAAGGGGAGTCCAGCACCAATCACTGAGGTGACTCTCCCCAGGACTCTGAAGTGACTCCCGATCATTAGGGAGTCTTAGAATAGCAGTCATTATAGAGTTATTATAGAGTCCTGCTAGTGTTAGGAAGTCACTTCAGAGTCCTGGGGAGAGTTACCTCAGTGATCAAGTCGGGAGTCACAGTGATTCTACTTCTTTTCTCTGTGCTGGGACCAGAGTCACAGGCCAGTCAGGTGTCGCCCAAAATGTACACTTCTAAAAGATATCTTAATAAATGCCTATTCCCATAGCACTCTAACCCCCTCTCCACAGACCTGGACAGGTATTCTATAAGCACCCTGCTATTCCTGTCCTACCCCATGTCTATGTTATAATGGTAGCAGGATTTAGCAGGGGGTACTGCTGACATGGGTACTGACCCATGCTGAACTACACGGTAGTATACACATCTGTATAGTCTGCTGTTCACCCACCTATTCACCCACCCAGTCTTCGCAAAACCTTTTCACCATACAGGACATTTGGTCCGGCTGCTTACCAATTTTGCAGGACAGGACAGATTTTTACAGGACCAGATATCAAAATCATAGTTTTACATAAGTTTAACATAATTAGATGTTTTATTTACAGAAAAGAATAACAGAAAAATACTTTAATTTGCCTAAAATATCAGTGTGTACTCTAGAACTTGTAACTTTAGTTCTAGTTGGAATATTTGAGAAATTCTCGCAGTTCTGGAAAGCCCAGGATATGCAGGACATTTGGTCCTGCAACTCCTATTATTCAGCTGGACCAAAGTCATGTTAGGCCGACATTGCCGCTGTCTGGCAGGATTTTGCAAAGACTGCCAACCATGATGCCTGAATGCAGCTCCAGTGAATAACTCGCCAGAGCTGTATTCATGCATCATGCAGATCCTACAGGATTCATAGACTCCGAAAGGGTTGGCATGATACATGAGTGCAGCCCTGACGAGTAGACTCTCCTGGGTTGCAGTCATGCATCATGAATAGCACCTTTAAGCACTATGTGGCCCTTAACCCTTTAAGGACGGATGTCGCTAAAAGATGAGATTGGTCGACATTATGCGCGGCGAGTGACACTTTGGTGACATGTCGGTGCTGCATTGGCACATCATGCAGACCCCTTAGGGGTGTCTGAACCCTGTTGGGTCGGCATAGAGCTTGAATGCTGCCCTGGCGAGTTACTCACCATGGCTGCATTCATGCACCACGACGACCAAGGCTATGATGCATTATGGCACTATGCAACCCTTAAAGGGTTGAAGGGCTTATATATCCCCCACCCCCAGCACGACAAGTCTACTCTCCAGGTGTAAGGGGATGAGCCGGGCTCAGGGTCACAGGTCACGTGACCCCCATGTTCACTAATACAGCTACCTGGGAACTGGGTTGATATAGGTGTGACACTGAGAGGAGCGAAGATATCTTCCATTGTGAATATAGTTGATATATCTTAACATTACAGGAAATATCAATTACAGTACCTATGCACTACAATCACACATAATCCAGTAAGGCTTGGGAAGGAAATAACTGACAAAATCAACATTTATAGTTGAGTCATATATCTGCTGGTGCCACTGCCACTGCCTACCTGAACCCATCCATCACAATGAGCCCTGGTTTAATGGGGGTAATAAATCCTCACTATAGCACACTGACATAATTGACACTCCCTACAACACTAATATGTCATCATAACACTCATAAATCCCACTATACCATAGGTACCAGGTACTATAAGTTATTACTCTAATAAAGATAGGAAATAGCAGGAGTAAGCCATATATTGATTCAAAAGTATTGTAAATATGATATCCTATTGTGGACATTCATAAGGCCACTCCAAAAGAAACAAACTTCTCAAATTAAGGCTTACACTGTTGGCGATACGTTGTGCTAGAACAAACTTGCATTTTAACAACTTTCGCAGATAAATAAACTTCTAAAATGTACATCCTGTGTACACTTAAGCCTTAAAATGGACAATTAAACCAGTTCACGGACAGAGCTGAATTCCAGATACGTGTGTATTGTGGGGGAAGGGCCAGTAGGCACAGTACCATTGCGTATTTAGTAACAATCAATATTTTTACCAAATTCAATTACTCAACTGGGGTTGAGCCATGTTGTTTAAGATTTTAAAATATTTTTATTTTGCAAATCACAGGTTAAAAACATGTGTTAAATGCTATGACAAATAAAATTCCTTGTCAATTATTCAATCATCTCAATTATAGGTATGCATAGTATAAAGATGGTTATTTACAGATGATATAAAGATAGTAATACAATAATATATTTATATATATATATATATATATATATATATATATATATATATATATATATATATATATATATATATATATATAAAAATATATATATATACAAAACACACAACATTTTGAAATCATTAAAAAGTGATCAAGAATCGGAGACCCTGCTGGAGATTTGAATCCTATATTTGAGGACTAGATGAGAGTGGCAGTGGTCTAGGTGCCCCAGTTCCCACTACACGGCTATTATGGAGTCTAATCTGGGTGCAGTTATGCAGATACAACACAGTAGTGAGTCATGTGACGGCTGGTACACCCCCCCCCCCCACACCTCACCCCCTTACCCCCTTACCCCCCCAACACACACCCTCCACATATAGACATGTACCATAACTATAGCGAAGTCTCGGTTTTTTCCCTATGGGCGGCCATGTTAGTTCTGAGCTCGCAATCTATCGTGAGATTTAGGCAGTGACCAGACACTCACACACCATATAGCTTCCGGGCAACAGGCTACATTACAAGAGCAGAACGGTCACGGGAACAAGTCCGCACCAGTTAGAGAGCTATAGACCTGTACCATAACTATAGACCTGTGCCATAACTAACCCTTTATGGGCTGCTGCTATTGTTGTCCTCCTGTTTAACCCTCTACGGACGGATGTTGCTAAAAGAACAATTGTCGTCATGATGCACCAATGCAACACCGGCGAGGCTCGAATACCTCGCCGGGCTGCATTGGTGCATCATGCCAATATAGGGTCGGCATGATGCTTGATTGCAGCTTTGCCAAGTTACTCACCAGGGCTACATTCATGCATCATGACCACCAAGAGCATGATGCATGAAATGAAGGCATGGCACTGCCCTTAATCAATTCAATTCAACGGAAACATATAAAGAATACCCCCAAAGGGTCAAAACTGGCCAATACACTACATGTCACATACCAAATGAATGCTCTTGGTTAGGTGTAAGTGAATACCGTACTGTCGCGATAAAGCGCCTGGTCTTGAAAGAGCGCCGGTCTTGAATAAGCGCCGGGGGTATAGGGGCCTCCAAATGTCTCTTAAGCACAAAAAACATGACCTTGAATAAGCGCCTGTCTTGTATAAGCGCCTGTGTAAGAGCCCCTCCAAATTGAAGAGCGCCCCGGCGCTTAATCGCGACGGTACGGTATAGTAATATCACAACATTTTTAATATGCGACTTCAGACCCATTTCGTTAAGACGGGTCACATATGGTTAACTCCCCAGCCCCCCCCCCCAGACTGATCAATGTGCTGTCTTTGTTTACACAGTCTGGCCGCATTACGTGTTGTTGTTGTCGTGTGGCCCTCCCTGGTACAACTTGTATTGGAGTCACTTCTGATGGATCTATCTAGACATAGTATATTAACAGTGCGCTTCTTAGCTATACTCATCTCCCATTATATGTAACGGTAATATATGATGTCATCTTCTCATCTCATCTCATCAACTTTATACCGCCTGTAGAAAATATAATATGTTTTTCTTAGCCCATAAATCTGTAACATCCTTTTTATATAGACCGGCATGACTGTAAGCTGTTCCCCTTCAAGAGCCCTACAAAAGAGAAAGGGGGCTTAGAGGCAGAACGGCAATGCGCCGAATCCAATGATATACCCAATAAAACACTTTTAAAAAATAGGGTAAAATATCTATTTTCATGAACATCAAATTATAGATCCCCCCATGCCATTGCATTTGAGTGGTTGTTTATATTAATCTAGACACAGTATAATACTGTGTCTCACGACCTTGGGCCATTGTTTTTGTCTCTGACCGGGTGCCAGCTCTGACTGGGTGCCAGCTCTGACCGGGTGCCAGCTCTGACCGGCCTGAATAAAATCGGGTTATTTAGGGCAGATGGAGATAGAATTTGGCTGAAAAGGTGAATGGATGTCATAACTCTTTAAACTAGTCATTACTTACCCGTTTTTATCATCATCTGCCCTAAATAACCCGTTTTTATTCAGGCCGGTCAGAGCTGGCACCCGGTCAGAGCTGGCACCCGGTCAGAGCTGGCACCCAGTCAGAGACAAAAACATTGGCCCAAGGTCGTGAGACACAGCCATAATAGCATTAATGCCTTCTACAGCATAGGCTTTAATATTCACAATACTTTCTAGTAACATTATGAATCCCACCATGCCATATAAATTGTATTTAAATGACTTTTGATGGAATAATCTAGAGATAGTCTAATAACAGTAATGTCATCCAAAATATGATATAATGTTTACAATATGATTTAATATTACGAATATTAAATCATAAATCCCCCATGCTAATTTAGTCTGGGCGCGCCCAAAATATCCTCATTGCTGCCTCAATCTGAAATGGCATTATTTGTAGTAGAAGTGACATTTCACCATTCATCTAATCAACTTCTTGTTCGACACAATTTTCCTACAACATTATCTATCTCACTGTGAAATGAAAAGTGAAGATAAACCACTCCAAATCCTGTATCTCTCACTCACTCCACACCTTTTTTTCAATAATGTTACACATCCCGAATCTCCACTCATTCGTAATTCGGAGCACCACACCACAGAAATGCAAACCTCTTGAGGACATAAAGGCTCAGAAGTAAGATAGGATCCTAATTATTTCATTTTTATTTCAGACAGTGTCTACAATTTTCAAAAGCTGAATGGCCAAGTTGAAACAAAGAAGGGAATATCCTGTGCATCTGTGAAGGCAAACAAACTAAGTCATGTACATGTTCTGCAGGAGTTCATATAACCAGTGATGTGAATCATCATTGGCTGTATAATCTATATAATGCCTGATTATTACAGCTGAAAGAGGCTCATCAAAAGTGCCATGTATCGTATCTAAATGGCAACAATTACACTTTACTCCCTTCCACAGAGGGCTTAAACGTTAGGTGCGTATTGGTGCATATTGAAATATAGCATGCATGGTTACACCAGCAACAACGATGTTCATTGTATATCATTGTAAAACATACAGGAATTATATGTAATATCTGACATCCCATTTTGAATAGATTTATATTGTCGACAGTCCCTGAGACAGATACATACAAACGTACCTGTATAATTCTACAATAATGTACCTGAAATATAATGCATACAATTACATATAATGAACAAAGCACAACTGAAGTAGCTATTGGAATTACTAATCCTCTGAAATAAAGGCGTCATAGAAAAAAAAGAACTTCAATTCCCATCCTCCAATCCATTATAGCCTCCAGTCTGCAATCTGAAAACTATACACAAATAGGTTTCCCGGATACACACACAGTGCATAACTACCTACTACATAATACAGCGTTGTACAGGTAGAAACAAGTACAAAGTGTAGAAATATG
Organism: Harmothoe impar; assembly: GCA_947462335.1. NCBI lineage: Eukaryota > Metazoa > Annelida > Polychaeta > Phyllodocida > Polynoidae > Harmothoe > Harmothoe impar. Next base: position 103,505,719 of record OX381705.1, on the reverse strand, counting down.
ACACCACACCCACCTCTCCGTCCTCCATGGTGACTGGGTATCTGTAGTAGTACTGTTGTATGGTATAGATCCCACAGTACAGGAGTGATCCACTGTATAAGGTAGAGATCCCACACTAGATGTATAGTCCTCTGTGTAATATCCTACGATCCCCTGTGTTCAAGGCCTAAGCCGGACTGGAGCTGGTTGCATCGGCCTGTGCTGATAATAGCTTATCTGTAGTTCAGGTACAAGCTTGTCCCTGGAAGTTATGGTTACCCAGGGACAAAGTACCAGTTAGGGTGTGCCTCATCAGTAGTTGTAACCGTACCCTGCGAAAATTGAAATGGCGGCCCCACTGGGGATGACTCTACAGGCCTATAGCTGTCCCCTGTCTGGCCACAGGTGCAGTCCACTGTACTCTAGGACCCGCTGTCTATAGCGCTGTAACTGGGGGGGGGGGGGGGGGACTTGTCCCCCGACCACTGCAGTTACACTGACACAGGCAATCTCGTGAGACCTTGGTTTTGGTCTCGCAGTATAGCCTGTTCCTGGCAAGCTGTTGTATGTGGATGTCTAGTCAGTGCCTAAATCTCACGAGAGTTTCCGAGCTCAGAACTAACATGGCCGCGCACTTGGAGCCACCAGGATTATCGCTATACATGTGGCCTCTGCTACTACAGGTGGTAGCCCCCTGTATAAAGGTACTACTCGGATCCTCTCTGTAAAGCGCTCTAACTGGTGTGGACTTTTCCCCGCAACCACTGTGTGTCCACTGACACAGGCAGTCAGCTCCTGTTCCGGTTCTGCTCTCGCCACTTAACTTGTTCCTTGCAATCTATGGGGTGTGTGAGTGTGGTCGCTGCCCTAGTCTCACGAGGAATTACGAGCTCAGAACTAACATGGCCGCGCACTTGGTACCACCAGAATGATGGCTATAGCTGTGCAATGTACTGCTACTGTAGTATCCCCTTTGTCAGCTGTCCCCTGTCCTCCTACAGGTGAAGTCCCCTCTATAAAGGTACTACACTGTAAGTAGTGAAACCAGAAATACGTCCTTTCATACTGTAAACCAACAGTATATTCTCCTCCCCATGTACACTAATACCGTTGTATACACTGTAAATCTACAGTTTATTATGTTGTGCAGCTACACTGACTTCTAACAGCGTAGGTTGTCTGTGTCCTACTACAGGTAATCCCCTCTGTACAGGTACTAGGATCCTCTGTGTCCTGTACCTGTGGTCCCCATATGGTGAGGTACTACTATAGGATCAGCTGTGTACTGTCCTTCTACAGGTGTGGTCCCCCTGTGGTGAGGTGTCCTGTCTGGGTGCTGCTCGGTCTGTGTCTGTGCACACACACCTACTGACAGACTGACTGACTGAGTGACCAGGGGTTCTACCACAGCGGTGGGCAGCTGGGCAGGGTGATCCCATTGACGCCTATGTTAACCAAAACGAGGCACTGGGCAGGTGATCTGACAGATCACTGCCCAGTGATTTATTTTGTTTGAGTGGGACAGAATGTTGTGTCAATATAAGGTTATTTCCAAATTATTATGGCATAAATTTTTATAAAATTGCTTTGGTAGAACCCTGATCACCCCCTCAGTGACGGGTTTGGGCTTAGGATCTGCTGATATTTGAATATATTCCTAATTTATTTTATTTCCATATATATATATATATATATATATATATATATATATATATATATATATATATATATATATATATATATTATAGTGTCTTGAAGAGACTTCTAGCAGCCCCCCCCCCATGAGCCAATATACATGCATCACTATTTCACATAGGCCTCTACTTTAACATAGACACACCCTTGAGCCAATACAACAGACCTTCAGGGAAAATAATGCTTTATCCATTCATAGAGTTCTTAAAATAGGTGTCTATGTAGCAGATGTAGCTTTATTGCATCGTGATCATCATTAAGTAGCATTCTACCCTTGAATCCTACAATGTGTTTTATTATCCTTTTGTATCTTATGAAATTTAAATTAATATACTCAGATTTAAGCACCTTTAGAACAACAATAATGTTTGAGTGGTTGTAAAAACTACAGTCAAGCACAGAGCTGCCATCTGGTATGTGTTTAATATACTATGATCTAAACACTAAATGTTTACATCCTAAACACCAATTCTCCATACTGTTCAAATACTAAACATCTAAACATATTCACATAAAAAAGGTTTAGGTGTTTAGAATAAAAGTGTTTAATTCCTAAACAGAAGAATTCAAAAACACAGACCCAGCAAAATGTTTAGACTTTAAACATGTTTAGACCTAAACATGTTTAAAACCTAAGCACCTTTTTTGCAGTGTACCTTCACATAGAAAAGAAACAGCGTCAAAAGGGAGTCCAGGTTGCCTCCAGAAAGGGAGTCCAGGTCGCCTAAGGGAGCCTAGGTGACTCTCTGGCCGACGTGGGGCAGTCATATAGCTCTCTGGGTCATATGACTCCCCCAGGTGACTCCCTTAGGTCAGCTAGAGAGTCACCTACGCTCTCTTAGGCGACATGGATTCCGCATAACAGGGGAGTCATTCTGGAGTCAACCTGGACTCCCTTTTGACGCTGTTTCTTCTTTTTATGCCTGTATGTCCCTGTCTGACCTCTCTCTCCCTCCGTCCTAGTGATAATCAGCTGATCATGTCCCCCCTAGAGGTTCACACCAGTGCACATACAGGTTAGAGACAGGTTAATGAGAATAATTAATGTAATTAGGCTAATACTATTATCACCACTCAGCCTTGGGTCAGCGTCCCCCAGCAGGTGAATGTGCCTTCATCATACTCTATTCACGCATCGTATGCAGAAAATAACTGAAGTCTTGACTTGTGTAAAAGTATATAGATAAGTTTTTTTAGAACAAAAATAAATATAGCTGAACAAAATGTAATAGCTCTAGTATGTGTGAACACCTACTGTGTATCTCTACCGACATTAGAACAGACCTGTATATCATACCACTATAGTATGGGTGGATCCCTTAAATAGTGTCCAGGGGGAATGGTTCCCCAGGCGATGTACATTATTTATATCCTAATCAGGCTGATGTTACTACCACCTACTTGTTGAGTCTGATACTACAGGTACAGTGAAGCATATAAAAGATGTCCATATATTACATAGCACCCATATACTATAGTTTGTGCATGTATAAATAGGTTCCTACTGTCCAGTAGTCCTGGGCATTTCTTTGTATGATAACGTCCTCATGCGGTCTCTCTAGTATAAATGCATCATATATAATACCAATACGTATATACTCGTATAGGTCGAGTATGAGTGTGCCCCTAGTGTCCAGTAGTGCTAGCTCCAGGTGCTCCTATACAAGTCGGTATGTCATGATGCTGCTGATGCTGCCACCACCTGTGTTATACCTATATGTGTTATATGGACACCTGTGGACTGTCTACTGCCTGTCTGGGTGGGTGTGTTCGATGTGTAGTGTGGTTAGTGAGTGTTATATGGGCACATGTGGACTGTCTGCTGTCTGTCTGGGTGTGTTCGATGTGTAGTGTGGCTAGTGTGTGTTATACCACGATTCTGGAGTTTCCCATGCCGAGAGTGGATATTTGCCGTGCGTATATCTCAGGATATACGCACGCTCAGAATTAATTTTTACACCAAGACGTCTCTGTATATTTTAACAAGGTAATGAAAGATATCATAGCCATTTTGGCTACGAATTTAGTGTGACTCGTACGGAATGCAAACCCCGGCCGCTGAAGCCAAACGCGAGCGCCTAACCTCATGCGCCATGAAGACGACACATAGAACGTGGGTAGGAAGCCAATACTGACTTACCTTGTCGCCATGATATCGTTCATTGTCCGGTGGGTACATAATGAATAACATCCAAATGTGGTGAAATTAGAGCATGTCAAGCTTATTCCTTCAATCCAGTACATGTTTATACCTCCTTGTTGATGATCCCGTGCAGTATTAGCCTTTTAATTGCGTAAAATCCTCATAATCCGACAGTTTGTGCATGGTGCCAGCCCGGTTAGAGCTGTATTTGGGGCGGGCGGAGGACGATCAGCTGATCGAAGCCAGCTAGAAAACTAGGTCAGTCGGGTGCGTCAGTTGGTCACGTGATCTATGCCGTCTCCTTGTTTACTACTCCCGGCGGGCTGTTATCGATCGCAAAATGTCAAAATATGAGGAATTTACGCAATTAAAAGGCTATTTCTGCACTGGAACATCAAGAAGGATATCTATACATGTACTGGATTGAAGGAATAAGCGTGACGTGGTCTAATTTCGCCACATTAGGATGTTATTCACTACGTATTTGGTACCGCTGGGAGAGGCATGGCACTCGGCGAATCTGCCAGTCGATCCGTGAGACAAAATGGACAATTGAAAAAGGTAGGCCTTATACGATATGATATTCATATATTTGAAGAAATAGTGGTATTTATTGGCTGGTTGGTAAAGCACTTGTGAGGTATATGTGTCTAATAATGCCAGATATACCTCATGCGTGCTTTGCCCACCAGCCATTATTGCATCATTATAATTATGGACACCTGTGAGCTGTCTGCTGTGTCTGGGTGGGTGTGTTCGATATGAAGTGTGGTTAGTGTGTGTTATATGTGCACCTGTGAGCTGCAGCTGTCTACTGTGTGTCTGGATGGGTGTGTTCGATGTGTAGTATGGTTAGTGTGTGTTATATGGACACCTGTGAGCTGTGTAGTGTGGTTAGTTTGCGTTATATGGGCACCTGTGAGCTGTCTGCTGTCTGTCTGGGTGTGTTCGATGTGTAGTGTGGTTAGTGTGTGTTATATGGGCACCTGTGAGCTGTCTGCTGTCTGTCTGGGTGTGTTCGATGTGTAGTGTGGTTAGTGTGTGTTATATGGGCACCTGTGAGCTGTCTGCTGTCTGTCTGGGTGTGTTCGATGTGTAGTGTGGTTAGTGTGTGTTATATGGACACCTGTGAGCTGTCTACTGTGTGTCTGGCGGGGTGTGTTCGATGTGTAGTGTGGTAAGTGTGTGTTATATGGGCACCTGTGAGCTGTCTGCTGTGTGTCTGGCGGGGTGTGTTCGATGTGTAGTGTGGTTAGTGTGTGTTATATGGACACCTGTGAGCTGTCTGCTGTGTGTCTGGCGGGGTGTGTTCGATGTGTAGTGTGGTTAGTGTGTGTTATATGGACACCTGTGAGCTGTCTGCTGTCTGTCTGTCTGGGTGTGTCCGATGTGTAGTGTGGTTAGTTTGCGTTATATGGACACCTGTGAGCTGTCTGCTGTGTGTCTAGGTGGGTGTGTTCGATGTGTAGTGTGGTTAGTGTGTGTTATATGGACACCTGTGAGCTGTCTACTGTGTGTCTAGGTGGGTGTGTTTGATGTGTAGTGTGATTAGTGTGTGATATATGGGTACCTGTGAGCTATATATTGTCTGTCTGGGTGGGTGTGTTCGAGGTGTAGTATGGTCAGTGTGTGTGTTAATGGACACTTGTTACCTAGTATAGCTGCAGGATCAGGCTGTTGTCTGTCTCGGTTAATGGGTGTGTTCGATCTGCAGTATGGTCATTATGTTGTAGACCCTCCACCTACGGGGCGGATAGTACATTACAGGCGTTCTCTAGTTGACATTGAAATGACCTTTAACTTCGGATTTTCCTTGGTTTGGGCAATCCCTGCTGGTAGCTTGGAACCAATAGACAGGAACCAGAATGTATGATGGTAGTTTTACTATCATACTTTCTGGTTCCATTTCCTGTTCCCGTTTGCTGGTTCCATGTTACCAGCAGGGATTACCCAAAGCCAGCATAATCACAAGTTCAAGGTCATCTGGCAGTTACCAGAGCCTTCCTTAGGAAGGATTTGGGAACGAGAGTAGCATTGACTGTGTTTAGTGGGTCGGTAGTCGCATATTAAACATGTTGTGATATTGCAATATTCGTGTACAGCTCATTGAAAGCTTTCATTTGATATGTGACATGTAGTATATTGGCCAGTTCTGACCCTTTGGCAATATATATATATATGTGGTGGTTCGTAGTTAACTCTAGGTTAAAGAACAACGATCACGGCAGTTTCCAGGTGCGAGAATATATCGGTCTTTATTCACAAGAATAACAACTCCAGTTCCTTTACTAGGAAACAATCAGTGTAGAATCAATACACACAGGTAAATCAGGTTTCTCTATAAATAGAGGAAACGGTCAGTATACAACTCTTAGCATACAACTCTGTCCGCACGGTTGGACATGTGAAGTCTCTCGTCAGTCGGGCCTGCACTGACTGACTTCCAGGTAAACACACGGGTCTTATATAACACCGGCTCTTAGGTCACGTGGCCAGGTGGGTGGGTCGGCCGCCCACCTGAGAGCGGCACACGGTTACCTGAAGAGGACCTGCGCCCTCTCCCGGGAACTGTGTGCACTAGCTCCAGGTGGAGAAGCCGAGTAAACAGACGTTACCCGGAAATACCGTGTATGAGATTAATATGTAATATCATGCCCCTACACTACCCCCCCTAGACAAAACTAGGTGGTAACAAATATGTACGGTTTTCCTAACATATAGAAAACACTTTAGACAAACGTATTATAGTTATTGTCTATACAGTAACTTAGGGGCGTAACATATTATCACGACGATTAGACAAGCGAGATCAATGAACTCATTAAATTTTATGGCATTACACTGTACTAGCAACCATAATACATTTTCATACACACAATCGAACGGCTTGACACATTTCGATATGACTTTCTTATGAAGTTATTACTTGGTTATTAAAAAATGCGCGTGGGGCGTGTTTATATTTAAGTTGAACAGAAAAGTTAATTAAAAACCAGTCCTGATAAGGACTCACAACCGCCAGCGTCTTACATTGATATGTGATTTTAATGAATACATTCACACAATGGATAATAGTAACCACAGCCTTTGTTTGAGCTGGGTAATCCGATTATATAACCTGAGACCTTAATACCTCTCGCAACATATAACAGAGTCGACACACACGACAATACACAATGGTATAAATGTATGATTTACACATAGTCTTAACGACTGCACACACAGACTTTTTACTGGTAGCCACATCTCCTAGCTTATCAGATCATACAATCTTCATATATAGCATGTTATGAAACCCGATTCATATGGTAAGTATGAGGACACCATATTGGAACACCTGAGGTGATATGTATCACATAATAATGACTCATTTATATATTAAAAATGTTTTAATGAGTAACCTGGCAGTGTACCCGGAAACCCTTACAATTAAATATAGCTTACTGGTGATCTAGTTGTGGCCAAGGTGCTCTCCGCTTCTAATAGACGAATGAGTAAGGTGCTCTCCTCTTCTTAATACTGTTTCTTGGATAAATATCACCCGAAGTTAAGTTCATATGTACACAGCTCGCTAAGTATCCCGTCCTCGCTCCAGCAATGTTCATGACATATATAACTATAATCCGGCTGGAAACCACGAGTACTGTCCGTTTAACACGTAATCCTAGCTCCAGGAATGTTCATGATATATATAAGTAGAACTGGAACCACGAGCATTGTCTGTTTGACACGTAATCCTTGGACGGGAACAGTTCATAACACAGCATAATAGTATCAGGAACACATCATGGTAACGTATCCCAAAAGTTGGATTCAGGGACGTTAGATTAGTAGCTTCCCGGTGGAGTCCTGATTCCCCATCGGGTCGGCTATAGTTGAGAGTTGAGTAGTTAGGTAAGTCCAGAGCTTCCACGGAAGGTTCCCCCGCGTTGGTCCATATGCATCTAAAAAGATGCCCCTCTTTCCCTTGAGAAGGGAAACCCCGTCATAAAAAAAAATTATGACGTCTGATTAACTGAAAGAACAATTAATCTATCCGGAAACTATTATAGTCTCCTCTTCTATTTCTAAAAAAAAAATTAGAAATAGACTCTGAACCTTCTGTTAGTATTTAACCTAATGGTTCATCTCTCGCCCTAATTAAGGCAAGCGCGTGCTCAGCCGTGCCATCCCAGGTATCGAGAGTCACGCCAAACACCCCGTAAAATTTTACGTTCATATCTTGTAACCGTTTGGTTAACTTCTCGTTCTCCTGACGAACGAAACCTGCTGCGGCCTCAGCATTCTTCTGGCCTGTAGCAGCTTCCCTTGACTTTTTAGCCAAGTAGTCAGCATTGCCGGCAGCGACCAATGCTTTCTCCTCCCTATGGGCAATCTTTAGACCATGCGTAAACAGGCCTAACATCTTGGTGTTGTATTCCACCGCTAGCTGTCGTTGGGACTCCTGGAATTCTGTAACAATTCTCTGTCCCACCTCGCAGCTCGCCTTCTCCTCCCGAGAGAAGTAGTTAACTATCGGGACGTATTTTAATTTTACGCCACCGGTAGTTTCCGTGCGGGAGGTACCCGCGACTGGCTGGATGACAACCGGTTCCTGGCTTGCAGGAATCATGGGTTTTACATCCACTCGCGGTGCTTTAATAGCCGCTGCAGTCTTCGGGACAGTTATACCCCGAGGAGTCACCACTGAGATTAACGATTTGGGCTCAGTTTTCACGGTCAAACTCTCCATACCCCGGGTTGGGGTGGTGGGAGACCGGACGTCCCTGGGGGTGGGTTTTGCAGTTGTCCCCAGATGGTACGTCAAAGGCAGGGAAGCCTTTGTTCTGGTAGCCGGGCTTTCTTTAGGCCGGGCACCTCCACAGTCAGGTTGACTGTTGGCACTGTCTGAACTGCTCAGACGTCTGGTACGGTACTCCATGTTGGTAGCCGCCGCCGTATGTCCACCGGAATCACGTTTCCGATCTTTCCGGTCTGTATACAGCGGGTCTGGATACTCGCGATAGTATTCGCGACCTTCCGGGGCCTGATAATTCCCATAATAGGAATTATCGAGTTCCTCCAAAGTGGATCCGGCATGTCTCCGTTTTGGTCCGGGAGAGACCGCAGGAGACCAAGAGCGGTCTCGGGCAGACCGGCTCTTTCCCCGGGAACCACCCCGGGTTTCCGGCTGGCGGAAACTACCGCCGCCTCTCCGAGAAGTACGGGTAGTGCATAACACCGTATACTCCTCGTCATTCATGGCGAACTTGTTGCGTCCGTCCACTCTGGCTATCCTAGCTTTGAAATTCCCATCTGCGACTTCGCAGAAAAAGGGAGTTGCCGGCCGGATTTTAGCCTTCTGATCGTCCGTTAGTGACTTGTACTGGTCACAGACGGCATCATGTAGCGCATTCACACGATTGCGAGCTACACTGATTCCCATATTATGGCAATCCTTCATGTGGCGCATGAGCTCACCTCTACGGGGTTCTAGACACCCGTTGCACAGTTGTGACTCTCTACCTACTGTAATATCACAGTGGTACACCACACAGTGGTGCATGTGATTCTCACAGAGGTGTCGCAGGAACCGTGGCTTTGTTACAAACACGGTTCTGTCGGTGCCTATCGTGTTTACACACGTGGCAAATGGGCACCAATTTCTTTCCCGTTGATTATACCAACGGGTGCTCGCAAAAAGAAGCTTTTCTTTCTGCTCCTTACTGTAGTAAGTTTCCGGCAGGATCCTGAGTTGATCTAGCCACTGCTGATAAAAAGCAGATGGAGGAGGGTCCCGGGGTGTATTCCGGATCCAATCCTCATCGTCACTCTGACCTTTACAGTTGGTCGCGAGTGGACATCCAAAATTGGTAGGGCCAATTGGACACTGTTCCCATGAATTGGGAATAAACACGCGGAACTTATTATTCGCTTTCTGCCAGATTCGCCTCATCACGTCATTTGGCGGGATGGGGTCCTCCGGGTCGTTTCCTGGTTCTTCAGCGTTAGCCGGAACCTCTCCCTCCTCCTCATCCGAATGAGCCAGACTACGGAGAGGGCTGAGACGAGCTGGGTTGATTACCAGCGCAGCTGCAACCGCGGCCGCAGCACCAGCTGCGGCGGTTACATCTGCCACAAGGGCCGGGGTGGGGACGGTGACGCCCGTAGTAGAGGGTGCTGGAGTATTGGCTTCGTTGGTATCCATAGCCTCATCCGTAGCTTCCACAGCCTGTGGAATGACGGGCTGTCCCCAGGAAGGTTGTTCCGGTAATCCTTCTGCTAACACAGAATCCGGCAAGTTAGCTAGTCTTGCCTTCTCGTTCCGGCGAGATTGACGTCCTCTCTCCTGGACAAACTCGTCCAACTGATTACTGTCGGCCGAGCTCGACCGGTTCGAGGCCCCCCTCTCACCTTTACTGCCGCGCCCCCTAGGTGTGGCTTTCAGCGCTTTTATTCGCGCCTTCTCTTCCGCACTGGAAGATCTGGTTCGTACTGTACGAACCGCCTCATCCACCAAACAAGATATGGCAATATCCTGTTTGACGGTGTGAGCATCCATGTAAGCCTCTATAGTGGCTACATTCAGGATGTACAAGACTACGTACTGCGTACTAGCGGCAGCAATTTCGTACTCCTTCCGGGTTTTCGGTTCACGGAGTTTCCCGATACGTGCCCGGTACCTGTTGACGCCTGTCAACAACATCCCGGTAACTCCACAATTCGGGTCTAGGGACAGAATTGGGAGTGCTGGCATTAACCGCTTTATGTCTGCGATATGTAAATCGAAGACAGCTCTTCGTAAGCAGTAGCATACGAGTAGTCCTTTTTGGAGTGCCTCCCAGTACACAAACCAGTCCGGGGGCAATTCTTCCTGCTCTTCCACTAATAGGAAGAGCAATATCGCCTGCCTTGTTAGCGGGTCAATCCGGCGGAGAGCTCCCTCCGCCGTGAGTCGTAGCACGTCCTCGTGCAGTTCCACTTCACGTCCATCGTAATTGGACATGAAGCCTCCTAGTGTGGGCACTGCCGGGCGGGGTTTTTCAACGTCCACCGGCGGTTCTCCATGGTACAACGGACCCGGGTCCTGATACTCAGCTTCGCCGGTATCAGCTTGACCGTCAGCTGGGCTGATGGCCTCAATGTCTAACCCTTCCAAGTAATTGGCGGCGACATTTGCAGGGCGTAGCGATGACTGAGAGTCAACGTCGACGTCCATTATCTCCTCTTGTTCCAGGAAATCCATAGATTCCTGGTCCCCGAGGTCAGGTTGATTATCAACCACATTCCCTCCGCTAGCGGAGTCGCCCTCCTCAAGAGGGTCCACCTGTTGGTGGTCTGTCTCGGAAGACATGTTTGTCACACTCAAGAAAAGTGTTATTGATGGATTATAGGGGATCCACCTCCCCACTGCAAGAATGGTCGTGTCCGAGCCCTCACGTCTGCTCTGGACCTCCTCTCAACCCCAACTGGCGATTCCCGCCGAGCCGCGTGCCTTATATACGGCGCGCCACCGCGCATGCGCAACCCCGCGCGTCCCGTGACCCAGTTCCTTGGAACCAGGTCACCCGCACGTTCAATTGTAAACAGGTACCCTCATTCCACGTGTTAATCCTTAAGCTCTGTCAACTCGTCGAGAGTATCAATGAAATATATATGAATGGCATAATAAAGCACATTCACCGGATTATCCGTCCATCACCCATGGGATCCTTGACAGGGGGACTATCACGATCATTCCGACCGTACTTACTTCCACACATAACTGATTACAACATTTAAATATTTAACAAGATTACAGGACACCACACTCGTTGTGTACCGGCTTAGGTTATACCGTCCCTAGCTAGGAACCGGGGACTGCGTCTTATGTTTTTAGGCATAACATTAGACCTGGTTGTAGGACACACCTTTTCTAGAGTGGATTTAGCCTTAACCACACCCTTCCGGGTCCTTTTCCCTTCTGCCAGCAAGACTTTATTAGCCGCCTTCTTCCCGGATCTTTTTGGGATGACGGGCTTATGCACCATTAGTTTCCGGGAAACCTCCTTCCGCGGCCTTCCGCGTTTCCGGGGAGGTTCCTTAACTAATTTCCGCTGTTCACTTTCCTCTATCAAAGTATCAACCTCCAACTCATACGAGTCCAGGGACAAATCTCTCCCCTTCCACTCTCTTAGTCGAGCTACATAAGATTTATACATCTTTCCCTGTAATGAACGTATCACTACAGTACTGTCACTTACTATGCGGGTCACCACAAAGGGTCCATCCCAATTACTAGCAAGTTTCAGAGTCGATAACGGCTCATGTAATCTTACTACCTGATCACCAACTTTGAATCGTCGCAGCTTAAGGCCTAGATCATAGCCGGTCTTCTGCCAGGTGGCATTCTTCTGTAGTTCAGTTCTCACCAATTCATAAGCATATTTGAATTGATCTCTTAATGACTCCACAAACATAACATGGCAGGGGGTTTCCGGGTTCATTCCTACCACCCCAAATACCAGGTCAGCGGGCATTATTAAATCCTCCCCGAAAACTAACAGATTCGGGGAACAGGAGGTACTAGAATGGACAGTGCTATTATATGCATGACATACATAATCACACTGCTCATCCCAGTCGTCCATTTTATCATTCACCAGGGATTTTAACACCTGAATCAATGTACGATTGAATCTCTCAACCATTCCATCACTTTGTGGCCGGTAGGGATTTGTTCTCGTCTTACAAATCGCCAATCGGTGACACATTTCCTGCCAAAGATCAGATTCAAATTCCCGACCTTGGTCACTATGCATCATTAGGGGAACCCCAAGATGCAATACCCAACCTTTAACAAAAGCTTTTGCACAGGTTGCCGCCTTGTGATCCGCTGATGGAAACACTCTCGTATACTTGGTATAATAATCAGTGACGACCATCATACAAGTATTACCCTCAGGGGTAGTTTTAAACCCACTGATTATATCTATTGCGACTCGTGCAAATCTTACTCCAAACAACTCCTGGGACAAAGGCGTTTTACCCATCCCAGGCCCAGGTTTGTTTTTACAACAATCCGGGCAAGTAGCAATCCATCTTAATAGATCACTACTCATCCCTGGCCAGTAATATCTCCTTTTCAGACGTTCCAGGGAACGCTTTTTCCCGAAATGTCCACTGGTCAGGTGTCCATGGCAATAATACATAACATCCCTCCTCATGCCGGAAGGTATTACCACTTGCCGGACCCTACTACCGGATGGATTAATCTTCCACCGGTAGACGATTCCGCTCTGGACCTCTAACTCTGCCCATTGAGCTATTAGCCTTCTCATTTCCCGGTTCTCCAGGGAAATCTCAGGCCGCGGGGGCCGTATCTTCCTAGGTAACAATACCAACAACCGGCTAAGGTTAGGATCCTTTTCCTGGAACTTCCGGATGGTTCCCATGGACCACTCCAGAACCCCAGTTCCCTTGATCTCAAAGGGAATCCTTGCTCCGGCTATGACAGCCTCATGCTGACCACAGTCATCACAGTTGGTGTTTTCGCACTTCCTGATAGGACGTCGGGAAAGTGCATCAGCATTTACATGCTTTACCCCAGCTCTATGCTGGATCTGACTTTGCTCCAAACCGAACTCGGAAAGGTGTGCTAGCCAACGTCCAATCATTCCTTCCGCATCTTTGAAATTCAATAACCATCTCAAAGAGGAATGATCGGTTCTTAGCGTAAAATCTGACCCCCAAAGGAAATGTTTGAACTTTTTAGTATAAACTATTACAGCCAACAATTCCCTTTTAGTGGTACAATAATTTCGCTGAGTCTTACTCATAGTATTACTAGCAAAGGCAATGGGAACCTCCACTCCGCCTTGGACTTGACTGAGGGCGGCCCCAATACTCTCATTGCTAGCATCTGTATCCAATACAAAATGACCATCCGGGGTGGGATACTTTAACACCGGGGTCTCCACAAACAACTTTTTTATTGCTAAGAAAGCTGTGTCCTGTTCCTTCCCCCATGGGAACTCTTCCTTCCTATTTCCGGGAGTCCAGTGTGACAAACACTGGATCGGATAGGCTACCCGGGAATACCCCGGCAGGAAATCCCTATAATATGAGCAGAATCCTAGGAAGGATCGCACATCTTTAGGACCCCTGGGGACCTCCCATTCAGTCACACTCCTGATCTTTTCCGGATCCGCCTTAACCCCCTCGGTGGAAATAATCCGCCCTAGGTAGTTAATATCCTTCTTAAACAGATTGCATTTCTTTGGTTTCAATTTGAGACCGTTAGACATGATTCGGTTTAAGACTTCCTCTAAATTACTTAAACAGTCCGCAAAGGTCTTTCCAAACACAATTACGTCATCCAAGTAAACTAGACATTTCCGCCATAATAAATCACTTAACAGTGTCTCCATCATGGCTTCAAAGGTGGCCGGCGCATTACATAACCCAAATGGCATCACCTTATATTCAAACAAACCGATATGGCTGGAAAACGCAGTTTTCTCCATATCTTCAGGCTTCATGCCTACTTGCCAATACCCGGACTGTAAATCCAGGGTACAGAACCATTCATTCCCTCCCAGGGAATCAATCGTCTCATCTATCCTAGGAAGAGGATAGGAGTTCTTTTTAGTCAACCCATTCAGTTTCCGGTAATCAATACAGAACCGTATGCTACCATCCTTCTTGGTTACCATACACACAGGGGAGGACCAAGGACTCATGCTGGGAACAATAACATTATCCTTCAGCATTTTCGCTATTTCTTCCTCAGCTACAATCTTCTTCTTGAGGGGTAATCTCCTATAAGGAATCTTAAAAGCGGGGTTATCCCCGGTTTTAATTTCATGCAATACCTTATTGGTTCTCCCCAGGGGTTCCCCTGGGGCCGCAAAAGCTTGCCTGCATCTCTTCAGCATAGCCTTTAGGGCTTCCTGATCATTCTCATCCGTTATGGACGATCCTGTTAACAACTTAGTTAACTCTTCATGCAATTCCTCTTCCCCTCCTTCTTCTAACCTCAGGTCTTGGTGGCTACCGGTGACTGCCTCCGCAAGTATCACTTTCCCAACTTCAGTGCCTTTCTCAAGATATACTGTGGAGTTTCCGGGGTTCGAAATGGGTGTCACTGTCCATCTGGAATTCCCTACTAGGGTATCCGCAGATTCCAATCCCTTCCGGGATAATACAGCCATATCCGGCTCGATTACGGCTAATCCTCTCTGAATTAGCCTCCCTGACTGACTAACACGTCACAGGTCATTCCCGGGGGAATCTTCACAGTCTGTGCCACACTAGCGACACTACTTATCACTCTCAACTTACAGAGTATGGTCATATCATACGGGTATTCAATTTTCAACTTCCCACTTTTCGGATTCAATGTCGCACCGAAAAGCGCCGCAAAATCCAAACCAAGAATACCATCATCTTCAATCTCAGCTATGGTCGGGGCCCAAACAAATTCTTTCCCGGCCACAGAGATTATCAGAAAAGTCCGTCCAAATGTCCTCATTCTGGTACCATCGGCCGTACAGGCGTTTACCCTCATTGTGAGGTTCTCACACATATTCGGCAATAAGCTGATGAATCTCTTAGAGACCATGGAGTGGCTAGCTCCAGTATCCATAAGAAATTCCCCAGTCTTTCCTTGTACAGAACAGGAAACGTACCACCTCTTCCCATCAGTTACTGAGGGATTCCTAGTAAACCGGTGAAGGTCACTATCAGTGCCCAGGTCGAATCCACATCCTTTCAGGTGTTCCAGACAAGGATGACCCGGGGGAAGCCTGGTTCCTCCAACCTTAACCAACTCTTTGGTTATTGACTCCTCTAAACTGGCACTAGGTTTCCCATACGCGCACCCCTGGGCGCCTGTTGTACCAGTCTCCCCAGCCTCATGGTTTCCGGGATGTACGGTCCCATCTTCCTTCTTGCTGGACGCATTCACTGCTAATGAATCTTCACCGCCAACGTCGGTGATAATCTGACATATTTCCTCAGGGGTTACCGTCCTGCCATCCTCGGTAACCCCCTCTAATTTCCCGAAACCTCACTTCTTAAAACAGGTTTCTCTGCTTTGCATTCAGATGCAAAGTGCCCTTTGACTTGACACCTGTAACACTGGACAGTGTTACGATCGACCCTAGGGCGGCGCCTGGTTTGATTATCAAACACCTCGTTCATGCGTTTAATCATGGACTCCATTAAGGTATTTAATGAGTTTCCTGACGCATTTGTTTTATCCGGAGTGGTCGTCTCCGGGGTCTGGGTTTTCTGACTGGGTTCAGTCTGAGGCTCCCGAGGTTTCCGAATAACCTTTGTTACTAGGAAGCTTCCCGGAAACTGGGGTAGAGCTAGATTTCTGTCGACCCTTGAATTTCAGGGCGTCTACTCTCTCCTCCCCTTCAGATTCTTCCACGGAAGAATCGTCACCATCTAAGGAATGTTCAATTCCAGAGACGCGCTGTCCCCTATTAGCGGGTATCATACCAGCCAACAGTATTTTCTTTTTGTCATGTTGATCAATTGCCATGAACAAATCCGCTAGGGAAGACCCAGCTTCCCAAGCTCTACCACAAACTTTAGCATGTTCAGGATCACTCAATCCACTAATAAATCTTACAAATAGGGATTCTATGTAATATTCAGCATCCCTACTCCATTCTGGCCTAGCCTGCCGCAATAATCGCTGCAATTCTAGCCCAAACATTTTAGCAGATTCCTTTGGTTTCTGCGTTCTTCTCTGAAACAGAGTCCAGTGATCTACTGTCACCATTTTCCCAAAGGTATAACAAGCTAATACTTCCAGCTGGTCGTATGTTGCCTCCGGCCCGTAAGTGTCCCTCCATTCTTCTACCACTATCTTACCCGGGCCGTCACTCAACCATATCACAAAAGCTCCCAAGGATTCCTCCTTGTTCCAGCAATTGTACTTACAATCATCTAAAAGTGATTGATATTCCTCCTTCCAGGGTCGTAAACCCCTGTAAGGCTTAGTCACGCGTGCAGTTCTCTTAGCGGCATAATTAGAATGCACTAATTGACCTAACATGCTTCTACTCCAGGCCAGTAAGTCTGTACCGTCTTGACCTCGGCTGGAGCAATGTAGTCCCAAATTACCTATGGCTGGGTCTCGATTATGTAATCGGTGTTCCGCCGGGGTCATTGTGACCCTTCGGTTCAAAGGAACCTTTATCTTGGGTATATCGTCAGAAGATTTATCTGATTCCGAGTCTGTACCCTCATCAAAGCGTGGGCCTTGATAGCCGGACAATCCCTGAGTGTTTTTATGCACTGGATTTGACCTTCCCTTCGTTCTCTGCTGGGACCCCTTATTCAAACTACCCCTCGGCCTATTTTCAGGGTCTTTATTGACTCCCGAATGTGTATCAGTGGTCGGAGGTGGATATGAATAAGTTGCATTCGGGCAATATCTATAATTACCCTTGCTATCATAATCTCCCGGGTTCCCATATTGAGCCGGGTCATCTCCCGAAAAGGGGTTCAATGAGCCATAACTATGGTTCACTATTTCATCTCGAAATTTATTTTTATAATGTCGAGACACTTCCTCCTCTGGAGACATTTCCCTGTTAACCTGACCAATACTGGCATGATTAACTGGTTCCCGTTCAAGAGAGCGCCCGGTGACATTCACTCTCCTTGAATCCTTCCCTCTGTTTTTATACACAGAGTCTTCCACATTCCTCAATCCATAATCATTAATAAATGGATCAAATTGAGGTAATGCATCCACCTTCCTAGCAGTAAGAGTGCTGTCCAGAACAGTTTCCGGCCCGATAGCTGGAACTTGTTCCTCCCCCTGCTGTTCCATTGCCTTCGACAACTCACCCCGCAATAGAGTTTTCCTGGCTTCCAGGGAACAGACAGCTTCCACCTCAGCTTTCCGTTTCCTTTCTAACTCTTCCGTTTCTTCCAGGATTTGCATCCTGGTAGATTCGTTATCCTTGACCAACTGGTCTCTGCCCTTCTCGAGCTCCTCTGTCCCCTTCTTCAGGACATACCATTCTCTAGAGTATTGTTTCAACTCCTTCTCATACTTCTCCTTAAGAGATTCGGAGTGTTCATTCTCCTTCCGGTTCTCAGCAATCTTTGCTTGAATCTTTTGGAATTCATGCGATTCCTGAGCAACCTTCTTTTTCATATACCGGTTGTCTTGTATCAACCGTTCCCTCTCTTCTATCAGAGTTCCCTTTACCCTCTGATTCTCAGAGAGGATCTCGTCCCTTTCCTTTACCAGGGATGTCAATTCCTCAGTCAATGCAGCATATTGGTCTTCCATTGACTGCTTGTCCAATCGGACATTCTCCCAGTAGAGGTCATCCTCTTCCCGAGCCAAACGCTCGTCATATTCCCTCTGGAATCTCTCATCCCCTACATAGGGTTCTACCCAGGAAAGATCCTGCACTTTCCTCTTCTTCTGCTCTGGCTTCAAGCCTTCCACAGGGTCCATCCCTGCCACCTCCAGGCGAGTTGATTCCAACTCCCCTTCACTCAGCTCTGGGCCAGAGCCGCCCAGGCTACCACCGGTAGCCATTGTCTGTCCACTAAAGGACTGTCTGTCCACTAAAGGACTTCCTGTTCAGTATAACCCGAACATATTCCCGAACAATTACCTTGTTCTGCTACCTTTACTGCTACTGGTCACGGCACCAGTGTGGTGGTTCGTAGTTAACTCTAGGTTAAAGAACAACGATCACGGCAGTTTCCAGGTGCGAGAATATATCGGTCTTTATTCACAAGAATAACAACTCCAGTTCCTTTACTAGGGAACAATCAGTGTAGAATCAATACACACAGGTAAATCAGGTTTCTCTATAAATAGAGGAAACGGTCAGTATACAACTCTTAGCATACAACTCTGTCCGCACGGTTGGACATGTGAAGTCTCTCGTCAGTCGGGCCTGCACCGACTGACTTCCAGGTAAACACACGGGTCTTATATAACACCGGCTCTTAGGTCACGTGGCCAGGTGGGTGGGTCGGCCGCCCACCTGAGAGCGGCACACGGTTACCTGAAGAGGACCTGCGCCCTCTCCCGGGAACTGTGTGCACTAGCTCCAGGTGGAGAAGCCGAGTAAACAGACGTTACCCGGAAATACCGTGTATGAGATTAATATGTAATATCATGCCCCTACATATATATATATATATTTGTTGAATTAAAGGAAATTAATTAAAAAGAGACAATTAACATTTAGATTTTATATCAACTATAATATACAATACAATTATGAATCCTATGGCCATTATTTTAGGAACAATGGGAGTTGAAATCTGGTTTGTACCTTATCATTCCATAAAACACCTATCTATATGTTAGAAAAATGTCAAAAACTCATTTTCAATTTTTTTCTTCCCCATACTACTTAAGGAGGCCACATCTAGGCTCTTTAAAGTGCGACTTTCGGCCCATTTCGTTAAAACGGGCAATTATGTTACCTAGATGTACGCTCTTCTTGGACAAAATTCATTACTTTAGTATCGTCAATAGTATATTTACCTATTGTGAAACTGGAAATTATGTCTAGCACACTGGATTGCTGGCACTATACACTTGCATTTACAGGGGCTGATCCAGGGGGGGAGGTCCTGGGGGTCCGGACCCCCCTTTTGGAAAATAATTTAGATTTTTTTTAATGATAATTTGATCTGGCGCGGGTCATGCACGTCACTTTTCGGTACTTGTTTGGTGGACCCCCCATTTCAAATTCCTGGGTCCGCCCCTGACTTATGCCCCCTCTGTTCCTGTTTTAGTCTCGTCCCATCTATTTCCGTTTTTTTCCTCTGTCACTCTAATATCTATTCCCAGTACCTGGCCTTCACGTTTTACTGTTAGCTGGGTATCAAAAAACATTATTTGAACTCAAAATAACGTTTTGAAACTTTATATAACGTTATTCCATTAAACCTTTGAAAAACGTTATATAACCTTATAAAATGTTGTATAACGTTTTTTGTTTACTGGGTAAGGAATTATTCGGTCAATACTCAATTCGTTCAAAAGCTTTGAAATACAATATGGCCAACGTACAGCATAAATTAATGTTCCTGAACTGTGACCCGTCGGAAGTCGCACTTTAAAGAGCCTAGATATGGGCCCTTAAAGTAGTTTAGGGTGGAAAAAATTTAATTTTTGAAAAATGTGTTTTTGACATTTTTCAAACATATAAATGGTCATCTTCTGGAATACTAAGTTACATACCAGATTTCATCTCCCATTATTTCCAAAACTATGACCATAGGATTTATAATTGTATTATATAACATAGATGATGTCTAACTTAGATGTCAATTATCTCATTTTACTTAATTTTCATTTAATTGTCATGATGCATCTTGCATTATGTATCATGCAAGACCATGTAAGATGCATCATGAAAGTTGCCTAGTTGTCATGACCTAGGGACCTATTATATTAAAGAAGTATCCAGGCCCTAACCCTTTTAGGACGACATAATGGATTAATGCATTGTACCCTTGGCGGTAGTGATGAATGAATCAGACCCAGGACAGTACCTCGCCAGTGCTGCATTCATGCATCATGCCGACCTTACTGGGGTGAGACCCTCATGAAGGGTCCACCTGATGCACCAATGTATCACCGGCGAGTTACTCGCCTGTGGTGCAGTTTTTAGCGACATGTCATCCTGAAAGGGTTAAAGAGTTATGCAGTATTGAGGTAGATAGCCTACTATTATGTACCATCCAGGTAGATAGCCTGCACATGTGTTGTTTCTCAGAAGCTCAGTATCACTGACTATAAGACAGACCCTGTCTAGCTATCAGTATCTTCCCGGTGCTAGAGATGAACGGTCTCCTCGTGGTCGCACTTCTGGCTATTGCCACCCCTGCCCTTGAGGCCAGGGTGGCCCCTTACATTATTGGGGGTAAGTGAAATTATATTTCAGTATATATACAACTTCACTGAAAAAAACTAACTCCAGACTCGTCAAAGTGACTATCATAAAATAAACGAGTCAGAAGTTGTCTAACCTATCAGGTTACCATCCCACAAATGGAATCTGGAGCTGGCAAAATGTCGGGTTTTGGGCTGGCACATGCCAAGTGGGTCTTCTATCTCCAGCTAGAAGACCCTCTTCCTTGTCACTTATACAAGGTTTTGACTCGTTTATTTTATGATCGTCAGTTTGAAGAGTCTGGAGACAAGTTTACTTTTTGAGTGTTGAGTAAGTTGGAAATACAATATGCCATATTGCAGATAATGATTATATGAATATAGACAGTTTATATATAGATATAGTTTGCTTTCTGACGTAATGGTGGCTTATTGAAATATGAACAGAAGCAGCAGTTTAGCTGTTACCATCTTTTCATTTTTAGTTTGGATATAATGGGGCAAGATCTCAAAGTAATGACAATCTCTGGGAAAGCCTAGTTTTATATGCAACACAACATGTAAGCGCTGTGTACTTTAAAAAAACTTTCTGGCCAAACTTACAGCACTGTAAAAGGTTGGTAATTTTGGTGAGGTACATGTACAGTTTAGTGTAGACAAATAGTATAAACTATATACAGTGTGATAAAGTGAAAATTTCCCAGTGTCAAATGTTTGATTGTCCTAAATTCTATGTCACAATCGCTCCATTTTTCTATTACTGTTCAGGGCAAAATGCATACATTTTAAAAACATGATATATAAACACAAAATCGAAGGGTTTCCACATGTTAAATGTTTCCCTATGGTGTAGGGAGTAGTCATTTTTTAACAACAGTCGGGTGTCTGTGGATTTTCTCACGAGCAGGATGATTTTTTTTGGTCCCATGGGAGGGGTAGAAATTTTTGGTCCCCCCTCAGGCAAGTTTAAATTGAGCATGGCCAACCCCTTTGAGCTATAGTAACCCACAGGCTTTTTGCGCTAAATAGGGGTGAATTTTTTTGGTCACCCCCTCAAGAGGAGTCCAAATCTTTTTTGGTCCCCGCCTTCTAGGGGTCCAAATCTTTTTGGTCCCCCCAAATCCACCAACCCCCCCGGGTTGTTAAAAAATGACCACTCCCTAATTTAAGTTCATTCTGTTGTTATTTACAACATTTCAGGGCGGGATGCCCGTCCGGGTGAGTTCCCATACCAGGGGTCGCTGCAGCGCCTGCTGTACGCTGATGACGGCACGTACAAAGACAAACACATGTGTGGCTGTGCGCTGGTCGCTAAGGACTGGGTCGTCACCGCCGCTCATTGTGTGGGGGATGGAGCGTAAGTCCTAGGCTATGTCTTACGAACTTGGGCCAATGTTTTCGTCTATGACCTGGTGCAATCTATGACTGGGTGCAATCTATGACCGGCTTGAAAAAAACCACGCTTTATTGATACATTGATAGTCTGTAATAGATAAGGATCAGATGAGTAGAACGAAAGGGCTCAATTAGAATTGTATTGCCAATATTGGATGATAAGCTATTATTTTTCAGCCTATCAATAATATATATTATACATAATATTACTATTGACATACTTTGCAGTGGTGGTCTGATCGTCAAGATGGGAATGACTATTCGTGGGGACGACACTATCGGCAAACCCGAGGAAGCTTACATCCAGTCTATCATTGTGGTACGTACCACATTCTTCTAATTCTCACAAGTAACTATAGATACAAATCTACTTTTTTGAAATACAAGATTTTCCATGCTTAAGCACTGAAGTGCCGTATTTAATCTGGCCGTATTCAATGGCTAGGAAAAGCTTGTCTTTCTTATATAGCTTGCGGCTAAGTGGAATATGGCCCCAGCCCCCATGAGTGAAATATGAGACCGTATCAATGGGTGTTGGCATTTGTCTATGTATTGTGAACCAACCGGGTATAATTCTATAGACCTATAGGCATTATTATTTTTCACTGTGCATGTATTTACTCCAGGTATGGATGATTAGTTGGTGTGTTTATGTGGTGTATCGCTGCACCACCCTCCCCTTCCAGGTTCTTGGAATTAGATCCAGATGGGGGGATGGGAGGGTGGTAGTGGTCTGATGTGGGTGACAGGGGTGAGTGGCTGTGACATGGTGTGGGGGTGGAGCACTCAGGGCAGAAGTACCACCATTTTGGGGCCTGAGGTGGAGGCTAGGCCCCTCCCTCTGTGTCTGGGGGTAGGGCCAATATGATGAGCTGCTCAGCAGAGCAGGTCCTATATGAACATCTTGTAGTAGTTGGAGGTGGTGTCAGTGGTAGACATTTGCTGAACTTGGTGAAGAAATAAAGAACCTAGGCTATAAACTACCGTATCCGCCCGTTTTAGCACACCTGCGCTTATATATTTCGTCCTCCTTTTTGCCCTGCGTTTATATAGGACATGTGCTTATTTGAGATCCAGTTTTAGTGCTTAAGATTATTTTGAGACACTCTTCTGCCCTGCCCTAAAACGGGACATTCGCTAATTAATTTGAGTACCTGCGCTAAAACAGGAAAATACGGTATGTGTTATGTTACAATAACTTAGCAAACTAAATTAATTAATCAAAATTAATTTCTACATTCAGAGCAAGAATTGGGATGTGAAGAAGTTGGTGGGAGACATTGCTATGGTGAAACTGTTCGCTGATGTGGACATTACCGACTACGTTAAAGTCATCGCGATGCACGACAAGGGCACCAACCTGGACAATGCTGAGTGTGTGATCACCGGCTGGGGAGTCACCACGACAGGTAGGGGCAGTCTTTGCGAAAACTTTTTCATCCCACAGGACATTTGATCCTGCAAATTTTCAATGTTGAAGGACCGGCTACCGGATAGCCACATAGCTGATCATTTCTGCATTTTAAGTATAAAAGAGTTTTGTCCGTTAAAATTACAAATTATTTGTAATCATTCATGGCCAAGATCTATTGTTTTACACAGTATATTGACATATATATTTCGGCTTTAGCAGCCCAACTGAATTCTCCTAGTTCAGAAAAGCTCCACCAACAGATTTTGTGGGCAATTCTCACTATCCAAGCGTGCACTGGTAGCTATAGCCTATAGATATAGGTGTAGTTGAGGCTTTACTGATCAATTTTTTCCTCGATTTGTAAGAATATCACCCATTTGAGGAGAACATCGGCTGGACGAGCTTCACTTATTGCAGCTATAGATCTAAACTATGTTACCTGCCAAAGCATAGACCTAGAGATTTCATTATTCAGACCAATAAAAATGTTTGATACGAGATCGAAAGCCCAATTTAGCCTGAGATGCAGAATCAGGGCCTGTATCAGGACTTAAATTGTGTAATTATGGCCTTGACAATGCCCATTCATGGGTCAATATGATGCGCATATTGGAACGAGTTATATCAAATTGTCCTAAAATGGACAAAGGTGTTGCCTGACCGGGGCGAGAACCATCAACATTTGCATATGAAGGCATGCATTCTGCCACTGTGCTATGGTGTCTGGGATGGTGGCTCTCATTCAGAAGTCATACATAACTAACCCTTTGTATATTTCTATTTCCTTTCAACTATCCTGAGAGAGTTGTATAGATATTTAGCTACTTTTCAATACTATTTTATGTACATATGTGGCAAAACACTATATACTCCTATTATATGAAACACTGACTTAAGGCTTGCATATCTACAGATCTACTGATCTAAGAAAACAGCTTGGGCCCATCCTATTTTCTCAGCCTTGTTGGAAAGTGTATGCTATTATGGTCTTATGGTGAATACCTGATGAAAATCTAGCTACTTTTACACCAAGGGATTGACCCACCTTAATACCTCTTCTACTTCCACTACAGTATAAACTCTAATTACAATTGGCGTGCTTCTTTCTCCCTAACAGGAGGAGGAGTAATAGCCACCAGACTGAAGGCTGCTAAGGTGAACGCCCTTACTACCTCTGACTGCCGGAAACACTGGAAGGTGGATGGCAGCCACATCTGTGTCTGGGCTCCCAACCAGAGGGGCTCCTGCAATGTGAGTACTTGTGTAGGGTATGATTAAACAAAAAAATGAAGTAAGATTGGATTCACAGACTAAAAACACTATCCCCATAGGGTCATTAGTTAATATGATCATTCCCTATTAGAGTGCTCCTGCAATGAGAGTACTCATGTATGGGGTTATTAAACTGAAGATACTGTATAAACGGATCAACACAAAGACAAAGGTCCACAAGTTTTGGTCTGTAGCCTGGGTCATTTCACGAGTTGAAGGTAGGGCCGTATTTCACGAGGCCGCAGGCCGAGTGAAATGCAGCCCTACCTTCAACAAGTGAACCCAGCTACAGACTAAAACGAGTGTTCCTTTGTATTTTCATTTCAAATTAAATTATTATAGGGGGGGAGCCTAAATAGGCTCAAATGGCTTCTTTCTACGTCGTTCAAATGTAAACAAACCGCCGTTTGGATGACATCACAGGGTCATGAAATACGGACATGGGTTATTTCACGGGGGAGTGTAATACGGACCTCTTTGGTTAAGTCAATGGGACTGCTGCCATAAAAAATAAAACGTAATCCCCATATTGATGTGATCATTCCCAACAAGTTGGGCTGCTGGAAAGTGAGTACTCAAATAGGGTATGGTAATACTGAAAATGGAGTAAGGTTGGATTAACAGACATAAACACTCTTGCCATAGGGTCTATAATTAATATGATCATTCGCAACCAGAGAGGCTCCTGCATTTTAAGTATTCATGTAGGGTCTAGATAGACTAAAGTTGGATCCACAGACAATCCCCGAAATGGTTGTTATGATCATTCCCAACCAGAGGGGCTCCTGCAATGTAAGTAGTTATAAGGTGTAATAAAACTGAACATAGAGTAGGATTGGATCCACAGATTGGAAACACAATCCCCATAGGGTTTATTATTACCATACCGTCGCCATTAAGCGCCGGGGCGCTCTTCAATTTGCCGGAGCCTCTAAACCCAATACAGGTGCTTATAAGAGATCCTATTTTAGTGACTAAGGAACATTTCAAGAGCCCTGCTTTTACAAAACTGGTGCTCTTTCAAAACCAACACTTTATCGCGATGATACAGTAGTGTGATCATTCCAAACCATACTTCCTGCAACGTGAGTACTCATGTAGGGTATAACGATACTCAAGGATTGACAGACTAAAATCACCATCTCCATGGGGTCGAAGGGAGTGATCATTTTTCATTAAGGGGTGGGGGCTTTAAGAAATTTGGACCTCTCTCGGGGGGGCCAAACTAATTTAACCTATTAACCTGGGGAAAAAAAAACAAGCATTACTATGCTTCAGAAGGCCCGTGCACACTCCATGCAAACCCCTCCCCCTGTTGTTAAAAAATGATCACTCCCTGAAGCTAAAGCTGATCCCCTTTACTTACACCCTGACACTCTACATGTTGCAGGGTGACTCAGGGGGTCCTGCTGTGTGCAATGGTAAGCTGGCCGGTGTCACGTCGTACGGACAGAAGGGCTGCTTTGTCGACACACCCTCCGTCTACACGCGCATCTCATACTACAGAGACTGGATCAAGGAGGTCTCCGGACTCTGAGCATCCAACATTTTATATAGAGATCACATATCATATGCTTTTTCAAATAAACCATGTTTCATCTAATAAACCAATAAAAATCTGAATTTGAATTGTACTTTCTTTGTTTGAATGTCTTAGGATTAGCCTTGACTTAAAATTAGTTGGAATTAGCACTAATATTCTAGCTTTATTGCTAGTGTACTTTCCGGTACCTATAACAGCAAGTCTTTGGGATCTAATCGTAAAAGATACCAATAGTTGGGAGTAAAACCATGAGCTACTGGGCTTTTGGAATGAAAGATCTCAATCTGTCTTCAGACTGTAAACTCTCATGTCTTTATATTTACATTGATATCACAAGATTGTATCTTATTTCAAATGAACTGTGTGTCATATATCATATCATTATAAATCAGAAATTTCTTTTCTCTTATTTCATTATTTGACAAAATTATAGGCTTGAGTTTGAAATTACTTAAAATTAGGGATAATACTCTGGTTTTATCTCATGTATGCCAATGGTCGTAACAGCAGCCCACTGCAAACAATAATGGAAAATCTTTATTCCTGTAATTTAGAATTCAACCATAGTTGTGAGCCATCGCATGGAAAGAAGGTTTGGTTTGTCAAAATATCTGCAGTCTATGCTAGAATATCATATTACAGAAACTGGATTAATGGGGTCACTGGGCTGTAAATATCCACCACTTTTAAATAGAACAATATATCATAGGATTGTATCATATTTCAAATAAAAAGAAAGAAGAAAAATCTGCATTGTTGTTTGTGTATGTATATACATGTGTAAAGATCGGCACATGCGACACAGAATGTACTTAATAACCCCACTCTATAAAGTCCCATTGTAGCATCAGCACACTGGCTGTCTACATGTTAAAATGACTAGATAGGAGGTATCCGGGCTTTAAACTCTCAGAATAACATGATTTCTACAACAGTATGTGACCATTAGTGCCAGGTCATACTTTTGTAACTTATATGTCACTCATGAAGTCAGTAAAAAACTAAATCCTCTTTATTCTCTCGAGCAATTGATTTGATCTTTATTTATTTCTACCTAAATTTCACTACATCTTGGGTTAACAGTAAGTTTATCCAGACCATGAGGACAGTTCATGACAATATTTGCAAACACAAACCTTTTTCCTGTGAGAACATAACATTAATTTTGCACAAAAATATTCAAAATTATTAGCCACAGAGGTTTTTTAAACTTCCCCTAAAAGTTACTCAAAGAAAGAGAGAGAGTATTTTGATAGGGGTCAGATGCATAATTTGAAGGTTTAAACCTTTGAAACAAAAGAATGATGCAAGAATAGATCAAATTTAACCTTCAGAATGCCTTCATCGTGTGCATTTTAAAATTTTCAAGCAAATTGTTCATTCAATTGATTTTTCCTACATCATTTTGATCCATATAGCTATCAAAGTACTCCCAGACCTAATGAACACATTTTTCTCATGAAACATTTAGGCCCCTTTGATAATTAATCCATATATCACAAGCCACCCCCTATTTAACTACAATCATTGAAGTGCCTCTACATGGGTACCACATATTTAACTGTGGCGCCGTGTTGATTTTTAGCAATTGGGGCATGTTGTTGTGTAGATTTTTATGCATATGGTATAAAATAGAGCCGAATAAAAATGTCTGTGTCCGTCGACTTTTAAAAGGGCCGTGTCGCTCATGTCGATTTTTAAAAGGGCCGTGTCGCCGTGTCGCCCGTGTCATTTTTTTACCCATGTAGAGGCACATTAAAGTTCTAATAGTCCACTATGGTGCACGTGTCCACCAGGGGTGTCATAACAATTAGACCCCTATGGATATAAATGTCAACGGATGGATTAACGAACAAACGAACACTGATATAGCACAGACATGATCCAAGCAGACCAGTTAACCAATGAAATAACCTGTCTCGTATACCGCCCCTCCCCTCGCCCTCCACCTGCCTTGGACCTATACTTAAGGTCTAGTGCGGGATTAGGAGGATAACAGATCCCGGCACCTGGTGCACTGATATTAATAACCTCATTAATGAAAATCACCCATATCATCACACCATGAGGTCAGATTCAACTTATTACCACTAGCAGAGTTTCCCCACCTACATTAGCATATACTAAAGCCTTTCTTTAGTAATATGTGCAGAAATATATGAAGTGGTTCAGTTTTCAATGGTCCCGATTTAAGTGTGAGTGGGCAGTCAGGGTAGTCCTCCACGAGTCTCGTGAGTGGTGTACAACAATACATCAAAGCAGAAGCAATAAAAAAAACACTGTATCAATCTTGTCTTGTTAATGGACAGTTTACTCAATCCAGATTTTAACTACGTTACAGGTCCGTATTATGGATGACTTTATCTGTGAAGTGTTCTTACTCTCGTGTCATAAATGTGCATTTTCTCTGCCTTTCGAATGCAGACTGATCTGAGCTTCACATCATTTAGGAACTACCACAAGTAGTCAGAAAACTGTCAATCATCTTCTCTACATAATCCTCTCTTCTCATTTTCAATACTTCGCGGAAATTGTGGAATTTCTCTGGGTCCAGCATGAACTGCAGGAGTTTGTCCACTTGGTCGTCAGGTCTCAACTCATTCTATGAGAAAACAAAAGAGGATTTATATTGACTTTGAATAGCCCCTCTCAAAATGTGTGTAACCGACTCAAGATTACAACAGTACTTGTAAAATTACCTAATCTGACTAAAAAGTATGGGGAAGTGAAGCACAGCTCAAATATCTCCAAGACATCAGTGTTTAAAGGGTACATGTGTTGTAACAACAATCAATCTAGATTAATTCGGTAGATACACTCAAAAAGTAAGCTTGTCTCCAGACTCTTCCAAGTGATTGTCATAAAATAAACGAGTCATAAACTTGTCTAAGTGACAAGGTAGAGGGTCTTCTAGCTGGAGATAGAAGACCCACTTGGCATACATGTCAGGTTTTGGGCTGGCCCAAAACCCCACATTTGCCAGCTCCAGATTCTATTTGTGGGATGGTAACCTGATAGGTTAGACAGCTTTTGACTCGTTTATTTTATGACAGTCACTTAGACAAGTCTGGAGACAAGTTTACTTTTTCAATGTACATGTGTCCTGAATTCAGGGTAATGGGTTCCTTACCTTGATTAAATCCATCTCACGCATAGTAAGGGCGTTACCAGCCACTAGGTCTCTCAGTAGGACTGGTCCGATGTACGGTTCTGAAAAGATATTACAAAGACATCAGGGGGAAATATACATTGCCATTCATTTTTATCGATATGATACTTTGCAGTCCTTTCAACCGTACACCTGAGGCTCAAGAAGGAAGCAATGTTTGGGTTTCTAATCCCTATATCTTATTGTAGGTATCCCAGGACATTTCCAGATATTGGCATTACACATGTAGAAGCTGGTGAAATCGATAGATCTTGTTAAATGATGAAAAAAAGTCTTTATATGATGCAGATCGGTCAAGCGGTTTGGATGTGACACCCGTTTGAAGGTGTCATCCTGCAGTGTGGACTTTGCCAATTTTAGACTGTTTCCTCAAACTCATTATGCAAGCATGTACTAAGCCTTCTCAAATATCTAGGAGAAGGGATATATCCTGTTAAATGCTTGATTACTGATCACAGTATATATTTCCTCTATGCAATGAAGAGTTGATATGTTCAGAGTTCAACTTTTATTTTTATAGACCATCAAAATTGTGATATATTATGAGTAAGTCATAGGTTTTGCTCAGAAATTGCAAAAATATTGCAAGTTTAGTGGTCTGAGATTTCACCAATATGTCAGACACCCCCTTGGTGCTTTGGGAATCCCTCGTACAGGTCATGGAGAATGTCCCTTTTTTTCTCCTGATCTGTAGAATTAAGGTTCACTTCAAAATTCTCATTTAATAATGAGGAAAACACTAATTTTCCCAATGTCCCTGAACAGTGAAAATGACCAAACTCCACATCAACACTACACAACTGTTGTTTCAAATATCATCTTGGATTTTTTTATAGGCATAGATCAATATGGTATTCATCAGTTCCAAACAATCCTTGCCCATATAAAATATTACATAATATTGAGTGATCTCATGAAAATCATGAAAGTCTCTAAACTTGCTAAAATAGTGTTTGTATTGGGCTAATTTATAGCATATTAAGACAAAACTTTTTCTTGACTTCAGAGTTCAACTTTTAATATCAACCCATCTATACTATTCCGACAACATAACAATACAATTATGTAACTTTTAGGCCCATTACATAATAGGTTTAAAATTCTGATATTTTGGTTTTCTATACTGGGAAGAAATGGGTTTGCAATTGATATATTTGCATGGAATCACATATATATGAGTATCATTAGAGGTGTATATATCACATGTATAGATATAGCATGTTATGTAAGCTTTATAACCAATATATGAGAACACAGGCCTTCTGACCTAGACTCCGGTCCAGGGTGCTAGGTGACTTATTTTACTCTCGCTCTCACACCATTCATTGTATCAACTAAGTGGTAGGGCATATGATAGAGCAAAGAAATACCTTTCAAATGACCCCAAATATGTGTAATATTTGTTTGAAAAATTAGTAACAAATGCCGGAAATTGTCCAAAAATCCTATTTTAAATTAATTAAAATACTTACAGCAGGCCGACCTGCCCTTGTAATGCCTCTAAATGAAGCCTAAAGTGCCCTGCTTTCAGTGGTAAAATACCTGAGACTGTATCTCTTATGGCGTGGAAGCGAAAGCAGTTTCCATTACAGAGCTGCAGGGGGTTGGGAGACTTATTCTACTTTCGCTCTTACACCATTAGTTGTGTAAACTAAGTAATTAGTACATCTGATAGAGCAGAGAAATACCTTTCAAATAACCCCAAATATGTATATATAGCACTTCGAAAAACTGCTAAAAATTGATAGAAAATTCTTATTTTTAAATTTAAAAATACTTCTAATTGGTTCACCTTCACTGTGCCATACGTCAAAATGACCGCCAGAGTGTCATGCTTTCAGTGGTGAAATTCCTGAGACTGTATATCTTATGGCGTGGAAGCGAAATCCATATTTAGACAGTGTGTCACCCATGGCTGCATGGCCACTCACTGGCAGAAGGTCCAGTTTTCCAATTTTTAGCGAATTTCACATCATCAGTAGGGGTACTCAGTATCATGATGCAACTGTCTTGATACATCAGGGTGATGCGCATAGGTTGAAGCTTACCGTAGCATATTTTAAATATGCGGTGCTCCAAATAGTGTGGATATGAGAGCAATTCTAAAAGTATGTGTTTAGAAGATATTTTACGCGAGGACACGGCCAGTGGCGGCCTACTGGGATACCTAGTCATATGGGTGATATGCTGCTATGACCATAGGTATGTCATGGGTACACTGAATACGCATCCCAATGGGAAGGTCGTCACAGCAGACGACTTTAGGGTCGTCATGCCATTTAGACGAGAAAGGTCTCTACTATGCAATAGTATGATATACTCTTTTGCATCAAGTCTTGTATATTGATTGATATTTACCTTGTTTTTGACTATAGGTATTGCAAGGCTCATTAAGAAGGTGTGGACTATTGTACATAATCATATTTGAGTATTTCAAAACTTGATATGTGGGAATTTGACACATAGCATAGCAGAACAGATATAACATACAGCATAGACACCTCTTATGTAGATGAAATCATTTATGGTCAGGAGCATTTTCTGGAAAAGAGGCCTTATAAAAAGGGTCAAGGAGTAAGCATTTTCAATTTCATGACAATACCATGTTTTTCACTAGGCTATAATACCCGATATCTGCGGATATCTGCAGGTTTTTAAAGCCTAAAAATGGTAGCCATTTTGTTTTTGATTTTTCGGCCAGATAACATCAAGATATGAAATGTTATATGGCAGATTTGGATTCAGCATACCCAAATTATCCTAATCCAATTCTAAAAACAATTCTACTCAAAAATGTCTTAACAATTTTGATTTCCTGAAAACCGGCCCTGACTATATATATACGTCTCAGGACTGACTGCCATTGGTATATAAATACAGGTACCTAGGTTGCTACTGTGGAGTACTAATACACACATAAGGGCTTTATGATAAGGGGGGGGGGGAAGTAATGCCAACACTATTTTTTCTTACATGTGTTCTACTGATGAAATAAATTTCACAAAAAAAGAAAATTGCGCATGTGATCACTGCTGATGACTACAGGGCTACAGGTCGTCCTAATGATGACTTATTTTAGGGTTAAAAGTGCTCAATATGACGACCCTAATGATGAGGGGGTAATCGCTCTCGACACCAGCACAGTGATCATCCTAAAGTCGTGACCAGTGACGACTTTACGGCCTTATATGGTTTTGAGTGTAGGAGAATATTTTCAAAATGACATAGGGTATATTCCAAGTAAAAGATTAAAGGACAACACCATTATGAGGCTGACCGAGTGGAGATATCATAAGGAGAAGATGCCATTGGGAGACAATTTGCAAATTTCCTAGGTCGATGCCATCAGTAGAATATATTTCCAAAATGACCTCCAGGTAATGCTTTGTCCTGGCCTAGGTTACACAGAAGGACTAGACTATGTTCAACCAGGCAGAATGGGGTGCAAAATAGTCTAATACTCCACTAGTCCAATGGCATCCCGGCCCATGAGGCTTAGTTGTTGTTACATTCTTGCGAGTTCAGACAGAAACATCAAACAGGGACGCAGCACAGTTGTGATGCCTGTGGGGTGTTTCACAAGGAGAAAATAGATACAATTAATTTTACATGTTTTCTAAGACCAACTTAATATCACCCAATGTTAATTTTATCTTGGTGTTTCACAAGTTTCAATTGTATCTATGGATATATACTTAGATACAATTGAAGATAATAATGCGGCTTGTGAAACACCAACATAAGACTAACATTTGGTAAAAGTAAGTCAACCTTAGTAACCATGTAGCATTAATCTTAAATACCCTCCCCTTGTATAATGATCACATAGGATCAACAAGTGTTGTTTAAATGTGTATAACCAGTTCATTTTCATCCTGAATAAACATATATTTGCAGGGATTCTTGTGTGTAGTATGACACATATATTGCATGAAAAAAACGTAAAAAAATATGTAAGGAAAATATTAGCGGGCATGGTATGAGCTCCACGCTAATATCCATTGTGAAACACTTATACAATAGTTGTATCTAGATTGTAGGCCAAAGACCCTGACTTAACATCTTGGTTGCAGACCTTTGTGAAACACTTTTTATAAGCAGTATACAATTGATACAACCAAATGTCAGTCTTAGTGGTTATATACAATTGACACCTCCTATAGAAACACTTATTCTACAATTAATTGTATGTCCCCCTTGTGAAACACCCGACTGGTGTCACAATGACTATTTCTATTCCTACCTATGACACTGACATTGTCATAAGGAGAAATGATTATCCAAATTTTGTATTTTTGTCTGCATTTGCCTCCTGCACACCCCCTTAAACTTTTGCCCCCTATATATAGCAAGTCCAACGGGTAGGTAACCCCTTATGTGTTTGCTCTTCACATATACGGAGCAGAGCCTAAATGGTATGGGAGCCGCCATATTCTAACTGTCCCCTGACTCCAAAACAGTGCATTGAAGGTAAATTTGTTATCAGCCACTGTTCACACCTGTGAACAAAAGCCACAGATAAGACTGATAAGGCTGATAGGTGGCATCCCACCATTATCTTGATAACCTTAATCACCTCCCCATTGTCTAAGGTGTGAGGTGAGGATCTTAGCATGATTGGGAGACAATGCATTGAACACACTCTGGCTAACTGACATGTAGTGACTCACATTGGTGTTAATGCTCTGAGATTGAAGATATTCTCCATTCCTTAAGCTCATCAAATTAGAGGCAATTTCATGGAGAATTCATGTATCTAATTTATAAAAGGAGATTGATAGATAGTAAGTGAGAGAGAACCCTCCACTGTAAACCACACAAAGAGGCAAAATGGAGGCTTGATACATGACTACCTGAGCAATTAGGATCCACCCTAAACTTGGTAAACCCCCCTTACATCCCATATAATACCTTATAATGCCGAGACTTTGCCTCCCTACTCAAAGTTACTGAGAATCGAATACAATCCTTACATGGCTATCCATCTTTA
Source organism: Harmothoe impar (assembly GCA_947462335.1). Classification (NCBI taxonomy): domain Eukaryota; kingdom Metazoa; phylum Annelida; class Polychaeta; order Phyllodocida; family Polynoidae; genus Harmothoe; species Harmothoe impar. The sequence continues at coordinate 103,471,261 of OX381705.1, read as the reverse complement.
GTTAATCATTTTCTGCATGATACATGACTCGTTCTCACAAATGTAACTTACTGATGGCTCTCATTAATGTTGACCCACATCGTTCCTGGAATCTCAGAAGTTGGCTCCCATCCATTTGGGAATCTGCAAGTGTCCAAAGATTCAATGCTATTATCCATTGGGCACACACATTATTTCAACGTTGAATTAATTTCAAAAAGCAATTCATCAACATTGATCACCTATAATCAGCAATACCGATGGAAGGTTTTAGGCCGAAGTTTTGTCCACATATGACTCTATCTCACCAGATCGAGCTAATATGGACGTCTTTGACCAGGTGCCATCTTTGACCAGGTGCCATCTTTGACCAGGTGCCATCTTTGACCAGGTGCCATCTTTGACCAGGTGCCATCTTTGACCAGGTGCCATCTTTGACCAGGTGCCATCTTTGACCTCCTGACATATGTATATATATAATATCATCAAAAGCAAATAATGTAATATTTGGTAATTACCTATGATTCTGCTTGGGGTTGGTTTGAGTTGTCTGCCGCTGGCTGTGGTAGTGGCTCACTGACATGAGTGCAACATCGCTCACTGGAAATTTCCTCAGCGCTAATAGAATGGTTTTCTGTCACTGACAGAGGATGGTCTTTAATCTCAAATGGTGCTCAACAGTGACACAGTAGTATAAGATTGTTACAGAAACGTACACATGTAACGTCACTGGTCGCGTGTGGGGTTTTACAACCTGTAGCCATGACATATGCTTACACGCACAATTAGGGTAAATCAAAATAGACACAAACTGATAAGATGCATGTGTAGGTAATTTGAATAGATCAATATGTTTGGTAAGCACATAGCTACCTCATGTAGGTGCGAATTGGCCCCGAATAGGCCCTGGGATAAATATATCACCCTGTAATTACCTTGATTGTTAGGCCCTTCTCACCTTCATGGAGACCTAGTCAGAGGGTGCTCATGACAAGTAATAATGGGCTCATATGGGATGTGTAATGTTAACTACATTACTTGTACATTATATGTGTAGGTTCAGGCACTATTTACGAGTAAGAACCTATGCATATTATCAGTATATTGTCAGCGTCTTGTAACGGGTCATTTTCACACTATCAGTCTGTATCTGTATCGCTTCATTCCTCACCACTTGAATAGCTCCTTGTAACTATGCTATCAATGATAGGTGATAGGCAACAATCACTCACGGTCGTTGCACTATCCATGGTGCATGTACACAACCTGCGTTCACTGTTCTCAAAAACATCCATTTCCACGATTTTTTTTTAGACAGAAAAAACCGGCAGACTTTCTGTGGTAACAAGAACACCCTTTTTTAGCTGGTTTAACTGGTGGTCTTTTGGGGTTTTTCACCTTCCAACACCCATAAAAAAATTACTGCTTGCACCATACTATTGCTTCTTATATCAGGTGGAAGAAAACACTTTAAGCTTTCCAGAAAAAAAAAAAAAGTTGTCGGACCAATATTTATTGAGTTATGGCCCCTCAAAGTGGAAAAACGCCCCAAAATCAGTGTTCCACCCTATTTTTACATTTTTCAAAAGCCCCCCAACGCCACTAAGACTATTACAACCAGTTCCAAACAGCTCAGTGTATTACGTATATGTGTTACCTCAAATATTCAAGAGTTTTTATTGCAATATCTTGGGTGAAATTTTCACTGTGGGGCTCCATTTCTGAAATGCCACTCGGCGAAAGTCCGTAACGATAACTTTTGGTGCCTCAGGAGGCATGCTTGCAATTGCCATGTTTATACGGTACTCTGGGTGCTATTACATGAGGGTAGGACTTGTGGAGCCATTTGGACATGTTTTAGTTTACTCTATGGGTGCCCAATGGCGGCCGAGGTGCGCAAAATGGCAAAATTTCCATCAAAATCCCTCCACCAGGCCCAAATTATGGACATTCTGGCCCCCCTCTGTCGTCAAAATTGTACCTACTACCCCCCCCCCTTCGTTTTAGTGTGTTAAAAGCATTATGGCTATCAGTATTTTAGAGTTACACCCCGAAATAGTGAATCTACCGGTTATCGTTACGGACTTTCGGCGCGGAGACAAAAAGTCTCGTAGCCATGTTAATAATCAACAGAATTGCACCATTCTTGGTTTGGATGTTGAAGTCTACTCTATTCTAACTCCCTGTCGCCAGAAATATATAATTATGCTGTACTTTCAATTGGTCAGAGTGCATCTTGTGTTTCGGAAAGTCCGTAACGAAAACTATATGTTTGAAAAAAATGTACTTCCCCTCAGTCAATCGTCACCATATTTTAAGGCAACATGCCCCTATAGTACTAACATCATCCCAGATGGTCATTTGCCAAATACTAGATACTTTTTTTTCCACCCTACAGGCCTCATCTCTCTTTTTCACTTTAAAATGCATTTCTGTGGGTTATACTTGGTTTACAATGCTAATTTTGGTCTACAATTTTTACAGATGCCTAGGCCCAAACTGGAAGGGGGTGCGTTGACCGGGGCTCAGCGGGCCCAGAGGTCAAGGGACAAAAAACGTGCTGCGAATGAGGAGGCATTCAAACAGAAACAACGTGAGGACCGGGCCGCCCATCGACTCCTGTTTGAGTCAAAGCTCACGCCTAAAGAGAAGGACGACAGGAAGGAGGTGGCAAACAGACAAGTGAGTATTACATGTCCCCATTATTTATTTTTGTTTGTTTTCAGGCCAAATACATTCAAGAATAGACTGTAAATAAAGTTATAAATAGCACACTGTTGAAGTCTAGTTAGGACTAAATTTATATCAGCTTTAACATTGTCTACCTCCTCCAACTCCACTTTTTCTATGTATAATAATTATAATATACACTGTTAATTCAATGTGATTCAAATGTGCTCTTTAAGGTAAAGGAATGGAGGGACAGAGGGTGCGTACCCAAACCTCGGGCGGACAACATCCCCAACCGTGTCCCAATAGCGGTCCAGGATGAACCCGACCTGATCGACGAGGAACCTGGGGCTGCGGCTGCGGCTGCGCTCCCTGTCCCGGAGGAGATGGCCACCCCGCCTACACGGAGGAGCAAGTCCCTTCTGGTGTCCCCCTCCCTCTTCAATCCCAGGAGACGGGCACCAGAAGAGGTCCTTGCTCGGCCACTTCCTCCGGACAGTGACCGCCCATCGCCCTCCCAGCTTGCAGCTGTAAGTATAAAGTGTACATTCGTTTAATTGTAGCCTTGTATAGATCTCTGTCTATGTAAAGTTGTGGGTGTAGTGGGGGTACAGTGTTAGAAGAGATATTGCCTTAAATGCTGGCAGCAGTATAGTATTTCTAATTTATAAAGTGTACATTTGTTTAATTGTAGCCTTGGGCTGTAAAGTGTAACTTTGTACCTAATTACAGACTGTGCGCCGGCGGGCACCTACTGCCCGGACAACAGTGACACCACCAGCAGCCACCCGCCGCGCCCCGACGGCCACCGTGACTGCACGAGTGACAACGCCAGCAGCCACCCGCCCCGCTCCGACGGCCACCGTGACTGCACCACGTGCAACACCAGCAGCAACACCACCAGCAGCAACACCACCAGCAGCCAGACGCCCCGCCCCGACGACCACTGCGACCGTCCAGCCCGCTCACCCACCCACCAAGACCACTGCCACGGTGAGGCAGGCCACAGCTGATGTCACTCACACAGCGACTGTGCAGGTAAGTTTCAATTTTTGTGATCATAAATCACCAATAAGCTTTGTACAGTTTATGAGCAGCATTATTATTATCATGGAAAAAGATTAAACTGTTAATTAAACTGTTAATGACATATTAAGGCTATTCCTTTAGATGATCTTAGTTGTACCTGTGTTGTGTATTAATTGATGCATTATGCAGCCTCTAAATTTTTACAGGCGCCCCACCCCGCAGCCGGTCCCCGTAGGGACGGCGCGGGCTCCCGGGCTACGGGCTCCCGGGCTGCAGCGACCGGCCGCGCGCTCCCAGGTCCGACCGCGCCAGCTTCCAGGCCACTCCCGTCCTTCCCCGAGGAGGTGGCGTCTGGCGGGGCCGTCCCGGAGGCTCGCCAACAGAGGGCCGCGGCGGCTGTGAAGCCGCACCCCCACGGAGACTACGCGACGCGAGTCAAGTACCGTGTGGCAGGGCAGGTTGTGTAAGTATCTATAGAACTTAGAAATGCATTCATGTATTCATTGTGTATGTATAGTAAATGATAAATATACTGATTATGATTATTGAATTGTCAATTTAATGCTACCATAATTTCCATAATAGTACTCAGCATTGTGATTCATTATCTGTTACTGATGATTTACAGAGAACAGATCTACAAACATTTAGGCTCCAAGGCCCCAAAAGTAATTGTAGATAGTATAGTACATTAGAATAGAATAGATTACTGGTTACTGGTTCATTGTTGTTGTTTAGTTGTAGTTGTTTAGATGTTTGTTGTCTTCTGTTATGTTGTGTTGGGTTTTGTTGAAAATGATTTTGGAATTTTGGAATTGAAACTTTGATGCATGATACATGGAGGTAAGACTGGTGAGTTATCGCGCCGCTTACATGCATGCATCATGCACTATAACAATGTATTAATCCTTACCCTCCTTACCCATTTCTTCCAGACGGAGCCCTCTGAGAAGCCCTCTTAAGTCCCCGCGGAGGGGCAGGGGGGGGAGGAAGGTAGAGACACCGGGGAAGCGCAGGCTCAGATACCGCATATCTCAGCTACTTAAGGACATGCAGCTTATCAGGGAGGGAAGGGACAATGTTACACAAAAACACAGGTCTACAATCAGGAAAGAGAGGAAGGCCCTCAAGGCAGCGGAGGCTCAGTTGGTGAGGCTCCGAGAACAGCAACAGGCCAGCAGGAACACCCACAGGAGAGACCGCAGGAAGATCCGCCGCCAGCTTCTGCCGTGTGGACCCCGACCACTCGTCGACGACAAAAAGGCAGCAAAGATGTACCGGGCGCTCGCGTCAGGCATGCGGCTGGTCCCCCGTATGACTCGGTTGCGGGTGGTCCGTAAGTTCACCAGCAAGTTAAAGGGGTCCAGGCTGACCAGTAGGTTTGCCGCCGACATAGGTCTGGACCGCCGGTCTCTTCTCAAGGATACTCAGCCACGAAGAGTGTCCGGTAAGCAACTGGCCTACCTCGAGCAGAAGGATGACATCATCCGCTTCCTGAGTGATCCCTGCAACTCGTACACCCTGCCAGGAAAGAAGGACACAGTGACCGTGTGTGGTGTCAAGCACCAGAAGGTGATCCTCACTGAGATCCTCTCTGTGCAGCGCCAGCTCTATCTCAAGCGGTACCCGGGTCGGACATGCAGCCAGAACTTCTTTAACGGAGTTCGGAGGATGGCACGGTGGATCCTACCAGTGAGGTGCAACAACACCCAGATCTGCCTGTGCCAGAAGCACCAGAACTTTACGCTCCGTCTCCGTGCTGCAAAGCAATCTGGTACCCCCGACTCGGTTGTACGCAACACCACTGTGGAGGAGTTTACGGCGAGGCTCAGTGAGTCAATCACTACACCCACGGTCACCTGCGACACCTGGCAGATGGTGGATGTCCCCTACGGCCCCGTGGACGCGGAAACCGGGAAGCAGAAGACCGTCAAGAAGCTGCGGCTTGTCCCCAACACCCTGACGAGGGCGGCCTTCATCGAGATGATGGAAGCGGAGTTCAAGACGATGCGTGAGCACAGTCACCGAGCGCAGAACCAGCACCGTGTAGTGCGGGAACTGCGTGAGGGTATGTCTGAGAAGGAGGTGACCATTCAGATGGACTTCGCAGAGAACTGGTTAGTGAACTATCCAGAGGAGGCACAGAGCGCGTTCTGGGGTAAGGAGCCAGTCACAGTCCATCCGGCTGTGATCCACTACAAGGCCCCAGACGGTACGACCAAGCACAAGTCGATCGCTCTGACCTCCGATGACCGGAAACACGACGCAGGTGCCATCCTTGCATTCCTGACAGTTCTCTGCCTCTGGATACAGACCAACCTTCCCCACGTGACTACCATCCACTACTGCACTGACTCACCATCGTCTCAGTACCGGAACAAGTCCATCTTCTCCATCATCTGCCAGCACCTCAAACTGTTCGCCCTACGCTGCACCTGGACCTACTTTGAAGCAGGTCATGGTAAAGGCCCGTGTGACGGTGTGGGTGCAGCAGTCAAGCGGATGGCCGACCTCCTCATCAAGTGTGGCCAAAGGATCGACAACGCCCTCCAGTTTGTGCTGAAAGGCAACGAACAAGGCAGCGCTGTTCACTACCATCATGTCTCTGCTGCTGATGTGGCGGAGGCACGCCAGCGTCTGGAGGGGTTGGCCTGTGCCAACAGTGTCCCCGGTACCATGCAGGTACATGCAGCAGTGCCCGTGATCCCTGACCGCTCCATCTCTGTACGTGACACCTCCTGCTTCAACACCTGCTGCTGGGAGGACAACGAGTCTCTGCGCCTCTGTCCTGGCTGGACCAACCACCAGCTGTTCGCAGGAGGCCCAAACCCAGCAGCCAACCGGGAGGAGGAGGAGGAAGCAGCAGAGGACCCCTTCGAGGTTGGGGACTATGTGGCCTGCATGTACAACGAGGAGTGGTATCTTGGACAGGTCATCACTGGTGCCAACACCGAGGGGCACATTGAAGTGTCCTTCATGGAGCGTGGCAATGTGGCCATCAACCAGTTCAAGTGGAACCCGCGGAAGGACATTGTCCACGTGCCTCCACAGGACATCGTCTGCAAGACTTGCCCTCCACAGCCTTTGGCCCGCAGCGGTAGGCGTGCAGAAATCTATGCCCTGCCACCCGCCGAGCTGCTAAAGGTGGAGACACTGGCCAACTAGCTTCTAGACAACTAAACACAGGGTGGACCTGTGCACCGACCTGCCGCTGGATATCGGGTTTGGACCCGTGTGGCGGCAGATTTGACCTCACCGACCTGCCACTGGATATCGGGTTTGGACCCGTGTGGTGGCAGATTTGACCTCACCGACCTGCCACTGGATATCGGGTTTGGACCCGTGTGGTGGCAGATGGGAACCCAACATCAATTGGGTCCATGTATGTGTTTATATACGGAAAGTCCGTAACATTAACTCCTGCTCGAGTGTGATTATGCCAGGTGCTTCCGAGCGCCGAAAGTCCGTAACGATAACTCTCAGTTTAGTGCCTTGTCATAGCCATATTACGTGAAAATGTGTGTTTTAAAGGTGTAAATGAGTAGTCCAACCTGCGTTGTACATGTAGACATAAGATACACAGGTATGGTAGATGTTTGAGATGTATGAAACTGATAATGCTAGGCGCCTCCGAGCGCCGAAAGTCCGTAACGATAACTCTCAGTTTATTAGCAGCCTCACTATAGCGCTGGTATGCATAGCATGGTGGTTAAACTTATTTATTCTAATAGAAGACATGTTGGCCTTATGTAATAATGGTTAATATGTGCTTTGGTGGCATTTTAAAATTAATTTTAGTCAGTTTTATCTCAGGTACGGGGGGAAAATGATACATTTTTTGTCTTCCGAGCGATTCTGTATAGCCATAAGATGTGATAATGAGTGTTTTAAAGGTTTAAATGTATAGCCCAACCTGTTTTGTACATGTAGATACCAGATAGATAGGTATGGTGGATGTTTGAGATGTGTGAGAGCATTTGTGCCAGGCGCCTCCACTCGCCGAAAGTCCGTAACGAAAACCCCTGATTTTATTGAATCGCGTACCTCTCGGTAGCAGCCTCACTAAGGCTCAGGTATGCAAAGCATGGTGTTTAAACTTATTTATTCTAGTAGTGGACATGTTGGCCTTATGTAATATGGGTTAATATGTGCCTTGGTGGCATTTTAAAATTAATTTTAGTCAGTATAATCTCAGGTATGGGGGAAAAATGATACATTTTTTGTCTTCCGAGCGATTCTGTATAGCCATAACATGTGATAATGAGCATTTTAAAGGTTTAAATGTATAGCTCAACCTGTTTTGTACATGTAGATACCAGATAGATAGGTATGGTAGATGTTTGAGATGTATGAGAGGGATTATGCTAGGGGCCTCCACTCGCCGAAAGTCCGTAACGAAAACCCCTGATTTTATTGAATCGCGTACCTCTCGGTAGCTGCCTCACTAAGGCTGAGGTATGCATAGCATGGTGTTTACACTTATTTATTCTAGTAGTGGACATGCTGGCCTTATGTAATAATGGTTAATATGTGCTTTGGTGGCATTTTAAAATTAATTTTAGTCAGTTTTATCTCAGGTACGGGGGAAAAATGATACATTTTTTGTCTTCCGAGCGATTCTGTATAGCCATAAGATGTGATAATGAGTGTTTTAAAGGTTTAAATGTATAGCCCAACCTGTTTTGTACATGTAGATACCAGATAGATAGGTATGGTAGATGTTTGAGATGTGTGAGAGCATTTGTGCCAGGCGCCTCCACTCTACCTCTCGGTAGCTGCCTCACTAAGGCTCAGGTATGCATAGCATGGTGTTTAAACTTATTTATTCTAGTAGAAGACATGTTGGCCTTATGTAATATGGGTTAATATGTGCCTTGATGGTATTTTAAAATTATTTTTAGTCTGTGTAATCTCAGGAACGGGGGAAAAATGATACATTTTTTGTCTTCCGAGCGATTCTGTATAGCCATAACATGTGATAATGAGTATTTTAAAGCTTTAAATGTATAGCCCAACCTGTTTTGTACATGTAGATACCAGATAGATAGGTATGGTAGATGTTTGAGATGTATGAGAGGGATTATGCTAGGGGCTTCCACTCGCCGAAGGTCCGTAACGAAAACCCCTGGTTTTATTGAATCGCGTACCTCTCGGTAGCAGCCTCACTAAGGCTCAGGTATGCATAGCATGGTGTTTAAACTTATTTATTCTAATAGAAGGCATGTTGGCCTTATGTAATATGGGTTAATATGTGCCTTGATGGCATTTTAAAATTATTTTTAGTCAGTATAATCTCAGGTACGGGGGGAAAATGATACATTTTTTGTCTTCCGAGCGATTCTGTATAGCCATAACATGTGATAATGAGTATTTTAAAGGTTTAAATGTATAGCCCAACCTGTTTTGTACATGTAGATACAAGATAGATAGGTATGGTAGATGTTTGAGATGTGTGAGAGGGGTTATGCCAAGGCCTACTGAAAACCTGAAAGTCCGTAACGAAAACTCCAGAAATAAGGGTAGATGTACGAGCTTACCATGACAAGCAGAGTCTTAGTATATTCAAAACTAAACCTGATCTTGATAGTATATATGTTGAAGATAACACATAGCAAATATAATGATAAACAGAGCATTTTTAAAGAAATTAGAGTAAAGTTGGCTTTGTTATCTTAAAATTTCACCAAAATCCACGCGTCTCGCAAAGTTTGTCGCCTCGTAAAAAAAAAAGTCTTGGGTTTATGGTTTTCAAACTTGGCATGCCTACTTATACATATTGTGGCAACATGTGTACCAAATTAGAAGTTACTGTGGTGTTTATTTACAGTTTTACACATGGTTGAATGTTTATGACGGAAAGTCCGTAACGATAACTCCGAGTTATGTTCGCCGGTGAATAAAAACTGACCCCCTGGGAGATAAGCTCTCCCTCGAGTTGATTCTGGGAGCCAAGATACATGTCTTTCAATAAAATAAACTTGTATAAAGATCAAAGAAGGTTGTTGGAAATTTTTACTGATCCAGAATAGGGACCAAAATTGGGGCATTTTTCGGATTTCTGACTCATATATAGCTCGTTTTTCCACGTAGGTATACACAGATAAAGGTGAGCGTTAAGTTTGTTCTTCTAAAGGAAGACGTGCTCGTTTTCCTAGTGAAACACACTCCTGGTCTTGAGGGAGTCCTGTTAATAGGGACTTGCATAAATGTTTAAAATTGCATCAAATATTATGGAATCGGTCTAGCTCAATAGGGCATTGTGACAGATTTTCAAAACTATTTGAATCATCTTCCTGCTACATTTAGTTCTTGTTCAATATGGGTTGTAACAATTGCTCAGGAGAGGATTCTCAGTGAGAGGTATCAACTGCAGCCAAATCGGGTCACAGAAGCGACCAACCTAGTAACACTGTTAGGCATATCTGTAGATCTGATTTCTGTGGCAGTTGATTATACATATTATATTTCAAGGAGCTTACATCCTCTAACCTGAGAGATGAGAACTCTTAAGCATGCCTAGTAAAATCGACATGGTTAACACCTAAACCCTTACAAAAATTCATGATGCGGCATGTGTTGTAGAAGTCTTTCCAAGTTCTGATTTTAGGGAGAGCTCTTTTTTTTAACAACAGAGGATAGTAGATTTAGGGGGTGAACGTGAACCCATGGGGGTGGTATGCAATTTCGCCACCTTTTCGATGGGGGGTGGGGTCTGCCCCCCTCCCCTTGTTGTTAAACAATCAGCATTAGCTTAAAATGACTCAGTTGAAGATACTATTAAGATAAGCAGTGCTTGGTATATGTGTCATCCCATCACGATGGTTCTTATACTCTACACTAGGTGGCAGGCTGGTGTGCCTGCGTTCTACTGACCTAGATAGGATTGCACCATCCCTTGTCGTCAGGTACATATACACTATGCCCACTGACACCGGACGCGGTGAGCCACAGTCGGGGGGACACGGCTAGCTTCTTTCCAACTAGTATGAGCGACCTTTGACATGTCTTCATGGGTCATTCTGCAATATGTCTGCCAGTGGTCCCCATAGCCTGAAAAGACCACCCCGCTGACAAAAACGACACTCACCTCTTTTTCCTTTTCAAATCCTCTAATATTATTAAGGTGCCTGTCGAGGATGCATCAACTTTTCTAGATTTTCTCCAAAACATTTCTCCAGGTTCCTTGCATAATTCTCAACCCAATAGCAAAAATAAATAAGGCTGGTCCCGAGCTATTTCTTTTAATATAGAATTTTGAGAATTAAAAGTAGTTTCAAAGGGAAAATGGTTTTAATGAATGAGGAATAGGTGTACAAGTGTTTGAATTAGCCTATGTTTCAACTCCAACAGAACATTCCTATGCTGGCATAGTAATTTTACATATTACATATTTGGATACGGACAATAGCGTAATAGAGGTGCATTGTACAGTTATCAAAAGTACTACAAATTATGCTAAGGTGGGTCTCAAACCCATGATATCCAGGTTGCTGATTCGGCACACGTCAGTAAATAAGTCCTCTCCCAGACTGTAAACGTACAGACTGGGCTGCACCAGCCTCAGTCTCGGGCCCGACTGTACGTTTACAGTCTGGGGGTTTACTTATAGGTCACGTCGAGCAGGTCACGTGGAAGTAAATGGCGCCATCTACCGAGGTATTCTGGTCTGCATTGAAGGGAGTTCTGGCTGCTGATTGGGTTATATTTCAGATGAAACAAAAATGGCTAAAATTGTGAAAAAATTCACAGGTGTTCCCAAGTACCTTTTAGATAGAATAGTACATGTAGTTGTATGCTATGTAAAGGGTTGGGGAATTTCTGAGGCATGCAAAAACTGATGTGGCCAAAGGTCGATTTTAGGCCCAAAACAGGGCAAAATGGGACTACCTGTACATAAAAGTGGCGTTCTTGGGATTTTCACGGTCAACTCTTTTATTGAGGCTGAAACATTGTGTGTGAGGGATTGTTTAACTAGACTAGGGCTAAGACTATGGCCAACAAATTTTGTAGATGGTTGATATTGTGTATTATGCTATATAGAAACATAGAGGAATAATAATTGCTTCTTCGTGACCTATAGCGGGATTGGACATTTTCCCATTATAGCTTGGATTCTCTTTTAATGTAATTTTTCTGTTATAGTGGGTTAGGTTTTGCAGAAATATGGCAAAAGAAATCATTTAAACCATGTGCAAATGGCGAAAAATGATAAATATCATGGTGTCGGAGCCCTGTCGGAGATAGGCCATTCCGCAATTTTTTCCTGTTTCATTAAGATACCCGAGATACAAGTATTTCTGGGGATAACTATTTAAAAGGTGGCCTATTTTAGTCGAAAATGTGTGATTTTGTTCATCAATAGGTGGTTTTCAGTCATTCTCCACAGGGGCATCTATGTAGGCCTATTAATGGTTCAACTAAAATTTGCGGGTTTTAGATGTCAACCCGAGGAGGTAGCTGCTGCCCGATCAACAGCTAGTAGTCTAGATATGAGTGCATGCATCTCAATGATATTGGTCAAGCATGTTGTTTATGTATTTAAATGGAAGGACATGCCTAGAAAAATAGGCCTGCAGTTACATAAGTGTGTACATTCACCATGCAGGAATTATCGTAATATTACTCTTTTTTTCTCATATTTTTCTCATATTTTTCATAATTTTGTAACATTTCTGCAGAATTCTGGACAACATTCTACATAATCAGTACCCATTCCTCCATCAGGCATATGTAGTTCACATACATGTTGAGTTTGGGTGCTGTAGAGAAATTATTTGCTTGAAATAAGGCTCTTTTTTAGATTGATGCCCTAGCTTGGAATTAGCATGGAAACGGGTAGGAATTTCTGACCGAGTGGTAATCAGCGACACCCCCGTAGGATAAAATTGAGAAAGGCTATGGCTATCTAGCTTTAGGAATTAGATGGTAAGACTCCAAGGTTTGAAAAAAACATAGTTTTGGCTTGATAGGAAGGATATACCTACACTACAGGTCACGTGGAAGTAAATGGCGCCATCTACCGAGTCATATGGTATTCTGGTCTGCATTGAAGGGAGTTCTGGCTGCTGATTGGGTTATATTTCAGATGAAACAAAAATGGCTAAAATTGTGAAAAAATTCACAGGTGTTCCCAAGTACCTTTTAGATAGAATAGTACATGTAGTTGTATGCTATGTAAAGGGTTGGGGAATTTCTGAGGCATGCAAAAACTGATGTGGCCAAAGGTCGATTTTAGGCCCAAAACAGGGCAAAATGGGACTACCTGTACATAAAAGTGACGTTCTTGGGATTTTCACGGTCAACTCTTTTATTGAGGCTGAAACATTGTGTGTGAGGGATTGTTTAACTAGACTAGGGCTAAGACTATGGCCAACAAATTTTGTAGATGGTTGATATTGTGTATTATGCTATATAGAAACATAGAGGAATAATAATTGCTTCCTCGTGACCTATAGACATACACCTACACTGGCCCTTATACACTAGGTCATAGTCTATACTACTGTGTCTCAGCACTTAGGAGGATGTGGGTTCGAACCCCACTGTGGCTCAATCAATATCTCAATTTATATCTACATAATTGGGCCTGAATTTAACTAATATAACCAGTCACATCTTTAATAAGTGATACTACCATGTCACTGTAAGTAGAGCTATGCTTCAAATGGGCTAAATAGTTAATGTAAAAAATGAACCACCTATTGTGCCGAAGGTGGGATTCGAACCCACAATGTCATGCACAACCTCATTCATGGTCATGTGACCATAGCTGACCAATCAGTGAGCTACCTATCTCATTAAGAAATGATCCAGGATCCCGGATCATCTTCTGAGTAGTATAGTTTTCATTAGATAGAAATTTGTCCAGGCCCAGTACCGCCTAACTGGAGAGCTCGAGGCTGCATCAGCCTCCAACACTCCAAGCCCATTACTGGGCCTGGACGAGTTTATATCTGAAGAAAATGATCCGGAATCCTGCATCATTTTTCAATGAGGAGTGTGGGTTCCAACCCCACCTTGGCACAGTTATCTATCAAATCTGTGACTAGGTACATTAGTACAATTCGGGTCCATTATGCAGGGGCGGCGGAACATACTGAAAGTTGGGGGGGCCAAAGTTCCAAAAATATATATTTCGCTTATTTCGCACATTTATTTAGTAACTTATATGAGTGAAAATGTGGTGTGAATCAGTGGGTAAAATAGCAGGGGGTCTGGGGGCATGGGGAGTTATCAATAATTGCTGTCTTGGTTTTCAATTAAATAAACCGTGCTTTATAAAAAGGAATATAGCAAGAACAAATAGGGCAAAATGTTGGGGGGCCAAAACATATTCTGGGGCCCCCCAACCTGAAAGTTGGGGGGGGCGTGGCCCCCCTGGCCCCCGTGGTGTAGATATCAATTGAGGTACTCACTGAGCCAAAATGGGATTTAAACCAACATTTTCTTGGGTGCTTGGACGCAGTAGCAGACTATGTGAGAGCCAGTTTAGGTACAGTCTCGGGCCCTGACTGTACGTTTACAGTCTGGGGGTTTACTTACAGACCTATACCTACACTGGCCCTCATGTACTATGCTATTGTGTATCAGCACTCAGGAGGATGTGAGTTCTAACCCCACTGTGGCTCAATCAGTACTTCAATTGATATCTACATAATTGACCTAAATCTAACCTAATGTACCCAGTCACATATTTAATAGGTGATACTACTAGGTCATTATAGGTGGATTTATGCTTTAAATGCACTGTAAAAAGTAGTTGTTCGTGAACAGCAATATGTGCTGTAACTATACAGTACTTTAGCTGTAAAGGATAATACAGCAACTTTTGCTGTACACATACAATTCTGTTACTGTAGATGCAGGTTCGAATCCCATAACCAGCAACCAGAGGGAGAGAGAGCAGAGAGGTTGGAGGGAGTACCATACTCCACAGCTCAAATATGACCTGATCTTTTCAAAAGCCTATTGATGCAGGCTACATATAAGTGATTGCCCCTCTAGCTCAGTTGGTAGAGCAGTGGGAGATGTAGTCTGAGGGTCAGCAGTTCTAGTCCCGGCAGGAAACTCTCATACAAACTACATTTCTCCTGATGCAATTCTAAAGTATAATATATTTTGGTACACTGAAATGTTACTATTGAAAATATGCAGAGGATAAAACCAATGTATCTCTACAATCTGCATGAAAGATAGTAAAATTTACTTTGAAAAACATCTATAGGCCATCAAGATTACACTCCAACTAATGGTAGTTCAGTACTTATTAGTACATTACTGCAATAGGGTTATTTTCATATTAACCCTTAAAGTGGCATTCTCACCGAGCAAATGCCACTCACAATTCTAGTACTGTTCTAGTCTACTATGTGGTTAAGTGTGAGTGGTGAGAATGCCCCTTTAAGACATGAACAGTCTAGTTCTAAAATTGTCCCCAGGGATCCTGTGTTGACCTTGTTACCATTCACACATAAGTAGGAGGTGTTTCAATGCACCTGACATGAAGTCAATGTCCATACTTATACGACTATTATCATGATATATCACAGATTCCATACCTCTAGTAGAATATTCATAAATCGAAATTGACTCATTTGTTTAAACGTCATCGTGTTCTACTGGACAACCGAAATAGCTATCAACATTATATATGATCACCTTCCTAGGGGGACTTCAGAAATAAGTTACAATCACCAATATACTAATCACAGTAATTGTATTTCAGTATGGTACTATATATTCCACGCTTGCTAATGCCCATGAGCTGCTGCTCTAGCATTAGACGGCCATTCCAAACATACATGGCAATATCTCTCTACTTTGCACAATTATCGCATCTTATAACAATGCAAAATAAAATAGAGAATTATAAATCTCAGGAAAATCTGGAATAACTGCTGTACTTCGGCAGGCGTATTTGATGAGACCCGTCTGCGCCTCGTTACAGTACTCCCTATAACTCCAGTTGGTAGTTTCCATCTACAGTTCGTCCCCATCTGAGATCTTCTTCAGCAGCTCTCTTAGCATCTGGTACGCCTCAGCCCTTGGGAAAGGAAAGGATTTGAAAATAATCCTATTATATATTCTGAGGGACCAAAGATCAGGTTTGAGAAAATCAAACGCAGGAGTCAACCAAAGGACAAATTAAGTTGATCCAATGTTATTCCCTCAAAAACATTTTTATCATTATTATAATGTTCACTAATGGAATGAATACAGATGAACTGAATCTTGGTGGCCAATCAATAGTAATGAACTGAGGATGAATTAATACCTATGAAATGTAAATCTCATGGCTGTGTCTCACGACCTTGGGACAATGTTTTTGTCTCTGACCGGGTGCCGTCTCTGACCGGCTTGGCTTGATAAGGTCAAAATACTAACAGCAGGAGGCTAATTATAATTATAACTATGATTGTATAACAACCGCCATAACGTTTTTCCAAATCCTTATATATATGAGTATAATTCTTTTTAAAACACCTTTTTCTGACACCTGGTCAGAGACGGCAGCCGGTCAGAGACTGCAGCCGGTCAGAGACGGCACCCGATCAGAGACAAAAACATTGTCCCAAGGTCGTGAAACACAGCCTCATAGTCATATAACTTATACCTTAATACTTACTTTGTGATACCATTAGTTAGTTCACTGAGATCCCTTTTGGCGGGGCCACAGGTGCAGTGGGTTGTGGGACAGTTGCCCAGTTTACAGTTGTTCTTGCAATAGTCATCTATACCAGGCTGGTTTTTGAAAGGTCCATCTGCACCCTGAAGAAATTAATGTTGAAATTAGACATCATGTTTTATGAAGCACTAATTACGCCAATTTGTAGGAAATTCCAAGTTGATACATTCTACTGTAAAACCTCATGTAAAGGCTGCTAGTATGTAATTATTGACCCAAAGGCAGACTGCGGCTCATGCAATCTCTTTTTTCACAGGTATACCACAATAACAAATTAACCTATTTTGGTCCTCTCAGTGGATCCATTCGTTAAAAAGCATCTGTCAAAGTTGAAAGTGTGGCTAATACATAGGTTGGGCTTATATGCGAGGATTTACAGTAAGAAGATCTGGCGAGTTACTTACTGTCATGCACAACTGTCTATCTGTTCAACTGCATGCTCTCACATTTGCTCAGATTTTAAAATTTGTTAATGATAGGCATAGGTACAGAAATTCACATTAATATATAGAGAAATGCCAATGCACATTGGTACCATCTCTGCTGTATTTCATGAGTGGGGGCTGGGGCAGTATCCCATGAAAGCCGCAGGCTGAGTGGGATGCACCCCAGCCCCCAATGAGTGAAATGTATACATCAGAGTCGTATCAATATAGTTAACATTTGTGTTTATCTTTTTTATTTGAAGCCATTTAATGAAGGAAAGACAAATTGTTCTTAGCCCATTGAATACGGCCACATTGTATTCAATGGGAGGTATTGAATACGGTCATTCTAGTATCTAAGCATAGTAAATCTTGTATTTCAAAAAAGATAAATAGACAAATGCCAACGCACATTGGTACCATCTCTGCTGTATTTCATGAGTAGGGGCTGGGGCAGTATCCCATGAAAGCCGCAGGCTGAGTGGGATGCGCCCCAGCTCCCATGAGTGAAATATATCAGAGTGGTATCAATGTAGTTGACATTTGTGTTTATTATTTTATTCGAAGCCATTAAAGGAAGGCGAGACAAATTTTTCCTAGCCCATTGAATACGGCCACATTGTATTCAATGGGAGGTATTGAATACGGTCATTCTAGTACTTAAGCATATGGTTATTTTATTTCAAAGAAATTATAAACATACCCGACATTCATTGGATGCTGCTGGAGCCGGTGTAGCAGGGGCAGGGTTATTGCCCCCAGCAGGTGCAGGGGTGCAGGGCACCGAGGGGCAGAGCATAGGGGTGCAGGGTGCAGGGGTGG
This sequence comes from Harmothoe impar, assembly GCA_947462335.1. NCBI lineage: Eukaryota > Metazoa > Annelida > Polychaeta > Phyllodocida > Polynoidae > Harmothoe > Harmothoe impar. The sequence goes on along the minus strand of OX381705.1, from coordinate 103,453,651 downwards.
GGTTGACCACCACTACCGGTGCAGGGGTGGGGTTGACCACCACAGGTGCAGGGGTGGGGGAGCCTCCAGCACCACCCGTGGGGTTAATGACGACGTTGGCACAGCCGTAGAACTCCTCCTGAGGCCCACACCCGACACACGAGGTACCATCAGGGTCCGTGCCAAAGCTGTTACCTGCAGCAGAGGAAATGGGGAGAGGTAATTAATGGCAACTTCTGAAATATCATTTGTGAGAAACTAACTCTATCACCTACATGGACTCAGGAGTATATGGGCACCACATTTTTATCACAGCCCAGCCTTTTCATACCTCCAGAGTATAAATATAACATTAAAGAAAGATCTCTGAAAAAGGGTTATTACTAATTTTGAAAATTATATGAAGTGGTTTATGGTCACCTGTTGAGGTATATGTTGTTAGAATACAGCCCTAGGGAGTAAATGCCCTTCACTGCATTTATGTACATGGCATGCCGACCTTTCGAGAGTATATCTATGCTGTAGGGTCTATCTATGCATGATGGAGCCCTGGTGAGGTATTTGCAAATGATGCATTCGTTCAATATGACAATAAAGGACAAAATGCTTTAAACCACTATGTGACTCTTAAAGATGTAGGCTGTGCCTTAAGTGATCGGGCTAATTGAAATGTCTTTGACTGGGTGCCAGCTCTGACCAGGTGCCAGCTTTGACCGGGTGCCATTTTTGACCGGCCACCATAAAAAAAAAAAATTAAGAAAAATAAATTTCTTCTTTGATAATTATGTAAGAGATAAAATAAAGAAAATGGTGGTGGTTGTATCTTCATATATTGCTTTGCCTGCCCTAAATAAACCATTTTATGTTAGCCGGTCAGCTGGCGCCCAATCAAAGACGTCACCCTGTCAAAGCTGGCACACAGTCGTTTCAATTGGCCCGATCTCATGAGACACAACCTGTAGTGCTATAGCATGCAGACTGACCTGTGTGGTACCTCCACTGCAGCACACAGAAGTCACACGCGAGTCCGGCCGGCAGACGCAGAGCCACCTTGTGCATGTAGCGGCCGGATATCGTCACTTTCTGTCAATATAACGCAAACATCTCTGTTATATGAGAGGGATGTGAATTGTATGTTGAAAACAATATGATATTACTGAAGTATGTGCAAAGATATTATTTGATAGGGTTTTATTCAACTGGTTATCATCAGATTGACAATAATATATAAGGTCATTGTGAGTCATCGTCCAATCATAGAGATTTGGGGAAAACATTTGTTTTTTCTTTCTTGTGCAATATAAGCTTCATGAGGGAATTTTAAACTTCCTAAGAGTAAGACTTCCGCAATACAATCACACTCATAATCTATAGGAAAAGTATCTAATAATGTCAAAATAGTCTGAAATCCGCTGAAACCAGCCTAAGAAGGACCCAAAATGATCAATTCAGCAGCCATCAGAAGCCATCAGCAGAGCAACTGTTAATTACCATTACTCAATTCTATTTTCCATTCGAGTATGGAATATTTATAAACATAAACATATTTATAAACAAAACCTATGGCAGGGTGTACAGTACCTCCCTGTATAAGGTCCTATAATTTCATAATTTGAGTCAAATTTGGGAGAATAGCGCCGATCTGAGTCAAAAATCGGTTATAGTGGAGCCTTACCTTAAGGATGAGATTGGCACCTAGCTATTGATGAATTTCTTATAGTTGTAGTTTAATTTTCCTATTTGACCATAAAAATCACAACGTGGGGCGCTTTTCATCATAGTCAAAGAGGGTACATGAATTGAGCGATCGATGTAATAGAGTCTTATACTAGTTTACAAATTTACTGATAATCTGATCATAGTTCATCAGAGTCTTGGGTGTGAGTAAATTACGTAGGCTAATACAGCGCATCGCCACATATAGAGAAAGGAGCACTCACGTATCTCGTTCCGCTTCCATCGGCCAGGCTGAGGACGTTATGGTTGAGGCAGCCCTGGGTGGCCTCCCGGGTCCTGTCTGTGATGGGACATACCTTAAACTCAAACCACCCCCTGTGGGCGGCCGTCAGCTCCACCTGTGCCGTGAACACCTGCATATTGTTATAGAAAAGTTGAGTTAAAAGAAAATAGGGTAGGTAGATCGATTTTCTTCTTTTTTTAAACTGTTTTTTGAAGGATTGGAGACAAAGTTCCTTTCATTTTCGTATGATCTTAACCAAAAAAAAATATTTCCAGTAAAAATGAGTGTTTATTCTGGTAGAAAAAACCCACAAAAATGCCTTCCAAAAGAACTACCGTGCCTCCAGTCGAAGTTTAATTTGTGTTTCAAATAGTTTAAAGTTATTGGATGAAATACAGTTACAATAATTAGTACCAACACCTAGATTACACACATTACACTTCTGGTGATTAGAGTCTCGACAGTTCTTTTTATTACAAAATTGGTAAAAACAAGGTATGTCAGAAAAAATTAAGTCACAGAAATTATTTATGATAAGGTGTATACTACAGTGATATTGTTGCTATAAAGTTTTTGGTTGTGATGTAGCATGTCAAGGTGTAATTAGCTTTTAAACTATTTCATTTCACAATAGCACAGCAAAGTGGCCTCCTTAGATAAAAATCGAATCATTGCATGTTGTATTTCATACCAAAGTTAGCCTTGAATATAAAAGTAAAGAACTGTGTTCATACAGTGTATTGAGTTCAGAGTTGTATATGGTGGTGTAAGGGAATGGTCATTTTTTAACAACAGGGGGCGTCGGTGGATTTCCGGGCAAGCGGGTCGACATTTTTTTTGGTCCTCCCCTTAGGCAAGTTGAAATTGAGCGCGGCCGACCCATTTGAGCTATAGTAATGCAAGGGCTTTTTCGCTAAAAAGGGGTACAATTATTTTGGTACCCCCCCCTCAAGAGGTGTCTAAATTTTTTTGGTCCCCCCCCAAATCCATGTTGTTAAAAAAGTGACCACTCCCTAAGTGTGCTATACACAAAAGCAGAACAAATGCAATTACCTGTCCAGACTTGTATGTCTCTGCTATGGCATCAGTGTAGAACTTCCCTCCCAGCTCATGGTCATAAGGCCCCTGGTGAGGATCCCCACACACCCCACATTTACCTCCATTCTGTCTCTGGTTCTGTGGAAATTATATTAATGAATTAGTACCAGTGTATCACTTGAAGGATAAAAATAACTATTCAAATGTACAAAAAGGTTTCAGTGACACATAGGGCATGGAAAACTTCTCTGAGTGTTGACAATGTTTACCAATAAAACACCATGCATGACTATAGATAAGGTTTATTATTCCCTAAATGTGTCTCTTGTTAAAGAACCTGTAAAACAAATCATTCCAGAATTATAGGTTTATGGGGGGAGATCAGTAAGAAGTTGGGGGGAAATAATCAGTCACAGAAAAATAAAGAAAACTTCAAGGATGAGGAGTGAATGAATGGATAAAAGGCCAAATAGGCAAATGAACAAACAATTGGAAAGAAAAAAAACATTTAAAAAAAGGGATTGAATGTATTTATAGAAAAAATACTACATTATTATAAATGAATGAATCAAGATGAAGAAAGGGGTGTTTGGTTTTCTGATCCTGAACAAGTATTGTATATATGAGTGCCAGCCCTGTTAATCCCGATCCCTACGCCTTGTACTACAACTGGATAAGCCTGAGCGGCATTACCAGCGTATCTACAGACCAAAGCATCTTACTAAGTTTTATGACTGTCTAACCATAACCATATAGACAGAGCCATAACCACACATGTTACCCCATGCTATTTCCTCAGTTAACCCTTTAGATATGATATGTTGCTAAAAGATGACATTTGCAACCATGACGTGCCAATTCAACACAAGTGAGTGACTCACCGATGCTGTATTGGTGCATCATGCCGACACTTCAACTCTCGATTGTTGGCATGATGCTTGAATGCAGCACTGGCAAGTTACTCAACAAGGCTGCATTTAGTTATCATGAAGACCAAGGCCATATATAATGCACCAATGCACTATGCAGTCCTGAAAGGGTTAAGTCAGTTTAAGCCATTAAAGATGGCAAGTCGCTAAAAGATGACATTTGCCAATGCAGTATTGGCATGATGCTTGAATGCAGTACCGGCCAGTTACTCACCAGAGCTGAATTCATGCATCATAATGACTATAGTGACTGCAGAGGGGTTTTCGGCGACCTGGCTACCTGGGCCGTTTTCCAGGCGACTTTTCGACCTGGGGCAATAATTTAAGCGACCTGGCGACTTTTGCACAAAATTGATCATACGATAAAGGGTCTAAAAAACGACCTTGCGACCTGGGGGCCTTAATTTCGGCGACTTTGCGACGTGAGGGGGGGGGACCCCTCTGCACCCCCACCAAAGGCATCATGCATTGATGCACTATGCAGTCCTTAAAGGGTTAAGTCAGTATAAGCCATCAGTGCATATAGCTTAACAATCCATATAAACCATATACCAATATATTAGTCCGCTACACGTGAACATACATCTTCTACATACTTGGACAACTATCGTAGATGCTTGTGTATATGCAGTGCATTGTAGGAAATGCACACATCCTGTGGTGATTACCCCAGATGTGCCTTATACCGCATTAGCAAGATGACCTGTGTAGAGCGCCATGTGTATTAGTACCAGTGTGTATCCTCTAATCTACAGCAACCAGCTCAGCCAAATCTCATGTCCGAGAAAAGGGTCCAGACAGGGAGTGAGTATTGTGAGTGGGTTGTACTTGGGCATTCCTGATGTCATCTGTCCCTCTTAGAGTAGTGGTTAGCATGGTGGATCCATGATGCAGAGCACCTAAGCTCAAATCCCTGTCAAGTCATATCCTCGTGACCATACCATGCATTTCTATTCTTATAATTATATCAAATATATTTTGCTTTGATAGGTAGAAGTGAGTAACAACCTTGACATATCAAAGAAATATCAATAGTGTTTGGACAAAATTTGCATTCCTATTTCTTCAAAGGAACTATATGTATAAGTAAGAAAAGGTATTGGTTGTTAATGGTATGGTCACCAAGATATGGCTTGACAGGGATTTGAGCTAAGGTCCTCTGCATCATGAATTCACAATGAGTATGCATGACCCAAGTACGAAATCTATTTTATAGTATGAGACAGTATTTGAGTTTTTTTTGTGAAATATAAACATATTTAGAAAATATAGTTATTACCCGAGCACCACCACAGAAGAGTCCGTGGTCACTGTAGTCCTTCGGGACATTCTGAAAACCCTTCCGCCACATGGTTGACCTTGCTGGGGGATCCATAAGGCGACCATGACCTCTGACCCCAACCAAGATGGATGCCATTAAGGTCAAGGTCATCGAAAGTTTCTTCATGGTACAAGCTGGAACAGGAAAAATTAAAATGATTTGAAATTTATGCCATACTCTATACTTTAAAAGACATAAATCATTACTTTTTCTTTGATTATCAAACATTGTGAAACACTCAAATAAAGTTGTAAAGTAGTCTATAGATGTTATTGAGAGCTAACTGAATGATAATTTTATGAGGCAAGTGTTTAAAGGCGCAGATCTCGGTACCCCTCCAGCGGCAGTCAGAGTGGAGTCGGGGCAGGGACTCTATCCCAGCCCTATATCCAAGTGAGCACAGAACATTGAATCAACATTGAAAAATGGTTGTCAATGTTGACTCAATGTTAAATCCATGTTGATTCAACATTGGACTGAGTTTTGTGCCCACTGGGATATAGGGGTACTGGGCCTTTAAGGTAAGAACGATTAGATATATGGTACAAGCAACTTTGAGAGAACGCGTCCAAAGTTATCAAACATTTTAGCATCGCAACAATATCGAACATGTATGCATTTACCTGTAAACTGAGGCATTTTATGATCAGATTAATATAAATGATACCACAAGTCCCTGCCTCCTATAAGTTCATTATGAATCAATGCTCAATATCAAAATCAGCGACCACCGGAATGAATTACCAAATACTTTAACTAGTCCATCAACTTCCATTCTATTTAAATTTATAACATATTTATCAAATCCTTACGAGATATGTTCGAGGTCTCTTCACCTAAAAGTGGTACCAGTACCCTATTTATCATAATTATGATGAATTAAATACCGGAGACATGATAAAGGTTAGTCACCACCATTGCTATCTTTTTATTTCAATATACATCTCAATCTTTATCAATTGATCAACACATAAAGACCACAATAACCCGTCTACCCCTGGATTTTGAATCATTGAAGCACCTTTACATGCTTGTGTAAATTCATTGTTCCTGTCAAAAGCAGTCAGATTATTGACGGTGCCGGAGGTGGAACAAGAAGGGTTTAAGGATATGCTGACCACTCCAAACCATTAATATATATCGTTTAATAATCAGGTTTTCCACTCACCCAATCGTTCCCACCACCAGAGCCTAGTAAGACATTTCCCATCTATAATCTACAAGGACGATACCATCAGTCCGCAACTAAAGGAAATAACGCATCCCTTGGCAAGTACACTCTAAAAAAAATGTCGTCAAAATAACGTTGAATCACTGGCAACTTTCGGGACATCGCTTTCACTGTTATTTTAACGGTGACCTGTCACCGTTAATTTGACGTAGAATCGCCATTCTAACTATACAGAGATTCTGTGTTTTTTTGCCATTGCTATTACAGTATTTCAGCGTTTTAGTTTACGGTGATTCACTGTTTTATAGTGTCAATACCTTAAAGCACTGTTTAATCTCCACACAAACTAGCCACAATTCTTCAGTTATACGGTGATTCCATGTTTTTTATACCAGGTTCCCCTGTTGTTGTATCCAACACATACAGGGGTTTATTGTTTTATCAACAGAGAATTGGCATTATTTTTCATGATTTAATGCTATATGCATATTAGATTTAGACTTGGTAACCATTATATATTCTTTTCCACATTCATTGGAATTTATGGAGGGGGGGGGGCAGATATTTTATTTTGGAGGTATTGGATATTTCATCATATTCATCAGTTTCATCAATTACTGGTAGGCCTGCTACTCGGTGCTCCTGGATGCCTGTAGCCTGGTCTACCCTGAGGCTCCTTCTGGGGCTCCTCTTATCTCAATCTGAAAAAAACATTGATGTTATTATGTTAGGTATACTGTAGGGGTGCTGGGGGACTGTGGGGGTGCTGGGGAACTTTTGGCGTGCTGGGTGACTGTGGGTGTGCTGGGGGACTGTGAGGGTGCTGGGGGACAGTGGGTGTGCTGGGGGACTGTGTGCATTATCTATGGGCTCTGCTGATAATATTACTACACCCTTCATAAACAAGTTTGATAAAAAATAGTTGTATTGGAGACTCCTATGTTAGTGTGTATATATTATATAAAATGTATGTGATAATGTTTACTGCATGATACATGTATGCTAATTTATATTCATACCTAACTGCCTGATTCAGAGTAACCCTACCTAGATGTCACAGTCCAATGGTCTGTTTGCCCACAGCACAACCCATATAGGGTAGACTGACCTAAAGGTAACCACGTACCATGAGATGTCCACCTTAATTTTGTAGTCATTCATGCATGATAAGCCCTGTTTTATGTATCATAGTACACTTTAAGTGATACACTTTTCAGCAAAGGACAAATAAAGACAATACCATACATAAATAACTACAAATTAAGGTGGATATCTCATGGTACGTGGTTACCTTTAGGTCAGTCTACCCTAAATAGAAACAATCAAGTACCAGTATATGTAACTCGACCTTGACACAGTAGGGACCACAAGACACTGAAGGTGGCAGGTTGAATGTTTTTGTTAAGGTCATCAGAAATCAATTGCTAATGTATGAGTGCACGGGGGCTCTTTTTACAGAGAATATAGAAGACATAATATAATTCTTACTAGCAAGCCATAGAACCCTCTGAACATGTCCCCAGGGGTAGACACTAACGCTGGCCCGGGAGCCAATGGCCCGTAGTTTTGTGTCCGGACCCGCAGTTTTCTATAGAAATACCTTCCTATGGGCCCGGGTGGCCCACAGGAGTGGGTAAATGAATTTCTAGGGGAATATATCTTTACCAATATAGTCTTGTCATATGTCGTTGGAAAGAGGAAATCTATGGGAAAACGACCAATCAACCAGGGATACCTATGCTTTGCTCTTGAAGAAAAGTAAAATAATCAAACCGGGCCCGCAGATCATTGTCCGGGCCCGTAGATTTCTGATGCTACGGGCCTGGGTGGCCCATGGCTTAAAAAGTTAGTGTCTACCCCTGTGTCCCCATCAGGACATTTCCATAAAAATTACCAGCTTTTCAATAGGATAGATTGAAAACTCTGCTACAGACCTGCAGTCTGTTTTAAGCCCATTAGATGAGCCCAAAACGAGTTCGAAGGTTAAGAGCAAGCTCCAGTGCGTTGCGGCAATTCCAATTGTTATTTATGATTATAACCCAGTGGCAGATCCAGGAATTTGGGAAAGGGGGGGGGGGGCGCTGCAATACCTACAGCATCTAAATTAAAATATACAGAAAAATAGGGCCCCCCCTGGATCCGTCCCTGTAACCTGAGCAGACTGATCGTCACAGCACTTCACTGGCTACATGGGCGGGTGGGACACAGCTCAATGAGCCTATGAAGTATAATTGGGGGTCCGGATAGGGGCTCCCAATTTTCCCTGTCGATTTTAAGAGATGGCCATGTCACCCTGTCTTTTTTAGGAAATGACCATGTCACCATGTCCATTTTAAGAAAAGGCTATGTCCCATGTCACTATCTCTTATATTCCTCATGTCGCATGTCACTAAGCCAAAAAAAAAGGCCCATGTCGCTGTGTCGAATTTAGTAGTCTACACCCATATAATTATAACCTGAGCGGCCTGAGATGTATAGCATGGTCCCAACACTTTGCTGGCGTCATGGGCGGGTGGGACACGGCTCAATGAGCCTATAATTATAACCTGAGCGGCCTGAGGTGTATAGCATGGTCACAACACTTTGCTGCCAGCAATGCTGGCTACCTAGGTAGGTGGGACACGGCTCAATGAGCCTATAATTATAACCTGAGCGGCCTGAGGTGTATAGCATGGTCACAACACATCCCCTAGAACGATTTCATTAATGACCGTGACCCCCCCCCTCCCTTCTAGTTTCCTATATATATTTTCCAAAGCTATATACCCTTAGGGACATGTGGTAAGAATATGGTGATATCGAAGTAACTTTTTCTTGTGCTCTGTCAGGTTGGCATTGGTAATATTGGTTAACACTGTGTGTGGGAGGGAGGGGGCTGATGGCTATTTGATTGTCAATTAACACTGTAAATTCTCGTGTAGAAGCACAGGAAATTTTAACCTTCCCAATACCATTCTCACCACCTCCTTGACCTCTGCATCCTCTAGGTCCACACCTATATTCCATTGCTGCACGGACAGTGCCCTCATGGTTACCTGCCATGCATGGCTGCAGGGCTGAGTTGAAAACATAATAAAATGGTATTTAATCATGTTTTTGGTAAAAACATATATATTGGGGGTTTTAAAGGGTCTATCATTCAAGTATCGTAGAACTACAATGGTTACAATGATAAGATTACTCTCCTGACCGTATATATATAGTGGTAATTATCTAATATTGATGAGTATGTACAGAATACTATATATAAAATTTATAGTTTTACAGTGGTCCCTCCATTTCCACAAAGCATTATCATGCAGGCAGGCTTATTAGATATACATATATTACATGTATATACATTATAATAATTTGGGGGAGAGGACACTGACTAAGCCTGCTCCGCCTGTGTGCAGCCCCAGGGCAGAGATACAACGGTACCTTTACATTTCTCCTGAATGGTGCACATACATTGACTCATGCATCTCATTATAAGACTACTCTGCCACAAACTATCTGTGTGTGTATACTAAATAGCAATACGGCTCTGTCTCCCATGCCGACAAGGTAATCCTGGTTAGCTGTTAGCTGCCAAGTCTGCTGCAGGGTAGGGTGGCTGGTGACCTCGTCTGAAATAGTGCAAAACACTTGGATTGGGTGATTGGGGTGTTGGTTACCATGCATTCTCAATGGGAAGCGGCAGCCTGAATTTGTGCAATGAGAATAATTAAGACATGATAACAATTCTTTGCAAATAAAGACATATATGCATTTTCCACTAACTAATACATCCTAAGGTAGGGAAATACTTTAGATGTTAAAGGTTCTTATAGCTTAAAAGGAGCACGATTCCATTCCTGATGTAACTCTGTGTATTTATAGGGAGATTATAGACCAGTGCCTGTGTGCATACACACACAAGTAGAGGGAATTCTATGAAATACAGCTTTCAATAACTTACTGGACATTATTATTTGCATTGCCTATCTTTCCCAAATAATATAGGCATAGCATTTTAGTAAAAACATGAATAGTAAAGAATAAACTGGAGATATACTTACATGTACTTGGAGGCCTTTGCTGTATGGGCAGCTCACCTGACTGGTAGGCTGGCCTGGAGTCATCTGACACACCAACCATACAATGCCAACTCTGGCACTAGTAGAACGTGTTTGGAGTGGGCAGTTTTTGTTAAGAGGGAGGTAATATTCCCTGGGTTTATCAAATTGCATTATAACATTATATTCAAAATTTTAAAAATTAGAACCTCTCTACCCTAATTCAATCCAAAATGTTCTAATTGACCAAATATCTATCAATCTGCATATCGAATTGTATATTATCAGAATCTGCACGATGATCAACTGTGAACAGGTTAAAATTATGAATAATATGAATTATAAATCGATTTGAGGGCTTTATTCCTCATGGCATTCCATTCCATTTAGAAATGGTCCTACGTCCATAAATTTGACCCTATTGACATTGGCCATTTTTGGGCTTAGTGATGTGGGACAGGAGTAATAAATAGATATGGACATAGGACGTTTCTCAAAATCGCTATGGCAACATGAGCATTTCTTAAAATCAACAAGGGACATGAGGACCTCCTACCCCCTCATCAATGGCCCCAAAGAGCCCATCTTTCTGTCTTTGGTATCCCCCCTCCCATAATTGTGCTAACACCCCTTCTGCCCACCCACCAATTTACATTATATGGTCACTCCCATTGACTTTGACCAGCAGAGGGTGACCTCAATAGCCAACTATAGGTCGAGTTACATATGCAGGTCAGTGCTGTAGGCTGGGACTCGGAGGGATCACTCTATATCAGGAAAGAAGGAGGGGGGCGGGCAATAACGACACTCATATATATGCCCTACATGTTCTTGTGCATTCAACCATGTCCCAGATCACTGTTCCCTACAAAATATTGATTAGATATATAAACCAAGATCCATGTATATTTCAGTATCAACAGCTGCTCTTTAGGTCAAAACACAAAATCATCAAAAGGTATTAGGCGTGGGGGCAGTGCTGGAAGTTATGACATGAATTATATTTCATTAGTGTGGGTAGTATATGTGGTGATTTAAGTACCCCCCCCCCCCCAAGATCATTTAATATGACCAGTCCCACAAACCCTGACCGCCGTTGGTCACCTCAGTATGTTTAATTTAAATCTAAAATTATAGATATACATATATAAGGGCCCAAATAAAGGCTATTTGAGGATAGTTTTGATACAGTATTAAATGTTTCTAGTTCCTAACCTCTGAAAGTTCAACCTCTGCATTGAGGTACAGCAAACACTCACATTCTGGTACAAATTGACCTAAGTGGCAGGATATAACATATGTGGCTCCACCTGGTGGTATAGGTAGGAAACACAAAATAACATTGATTCCACATCATTTGAATCTCTTATACAAGATGTAGCCACACTACACTGATTTACTGTAAACTAGTTGCTATTTACAATGCATCAATGTATTCAGGATAACAGTGAATCACTGTAGCGTATTACATTGGAACCCTGTAGAAAGTACATCTATTTTTTACAGTGTAGGATCATCCCTTTTATACAATAGTTTAAGTATTTCTGTATTAAAATGATCAAAAGTTACAAAACTAACACGTGGAACAGGATGCTCAGTCTAGTGTTAAAGACGCACTGAACCCACGTCGAAATAAAGTTTTAAACGTTGTAGACGCCATAGTAAGGAGCCTTATAGGGAGAAAGGTAAGTAAATGCATTTTAAGTACAATTGAATTGAAATGTAGATGAGACAAGGGGTTCTTCCACTGCCACGGATACGGGTACGGATCGTGGTACGGTTCACACAAACGTGGCTCTATCCGTGTACGGATGGAAAAATTGACTTCCACTGAGACGGAACACCCACGGAACACCCACGGAACACCCACGGAACACCCACGGAACACCCACGGACGCCCACAGATGGTCTTATTAGTGCTTATCAGCTAGAGATAACACTCTGGCTGGGAGGGAGGGAGGGAGGCAGGGGAGGAGATGACAATTTTTATGTAGGCCTAGGCCTAGTAGTGGGGGAGGGGCGAAAATGTTTTTATAGTAGAGGCCTATAGAGAATATTATGATATATACCTATATTAGGCCTATAGCTATAGGCCTACCCGATATTGACACTTTTTATGTAGGCCTAGGCCTAGTAGTGGGGGAGGGGCGAAAATGTTTCTATAGTAGGCCTATAGGCCTATAGAGAATATTATGATATATACCTATAGTAGGCCTATAGGTCTACCAAGTATTGACAATTTTTATGTAGGCCTAGGCCTAGTAAGTTGAGGAGGGGCGAAAATGTTTCTATAGTAGAGGCCTATAGAGAATATTATGATATATACCTATAGTAGGCCTATAGGCCTACCAAGTATTGACAATTTTTATGTAGGCCTAGGCCTAGTAGTGGGGGAGGGGGCGAAAATTTTTCTGTAGTAGGCCTATAGGCCTATGGAGAATATTATGATATATACCTATAGTAGGCCTATAGGCCTACCAAGTATTGACAGTTTTTATGTAGGCCTAGGCCTAGTAGTGGGGGAGGGGCAAAAATGTTTCTATAGTAGGCCTATAGGCCTATAGAGATCATTATAATATATACCTATAGTATGCCTATAGGTCTACCAAGTATTGACAATTTTTATGTAGGCCTAGGCCTAGTAGTTGGGGAGGGGCGAAAATGTTTCTATAGTAGAGGCCTATAGAGAATATTATGATATATACCTATAGTAGGCCTATAGCTATAGGCCTACCCGGTATTGACAAATTTTATGTAGGCCTAGGCCTAGTAGTGGGGAAGGGGGCGAGAATGTTTCTATAGTAGGCCTATAGGCCTATTGAGATTCTTATAATACATACCTATAGTAGGCCTATAGGGCTACTCGGTATTGATAATTTGAATGTAGGTCTAGGCCTACCAGGACCCCCCATGAGGGGTCACATTCTTTTTATGCCCTCTCTTGATTATAGGCCTAAATATATATATGCAAAGATGTTGTTTGTGTATAGGGGCATCTCGGAATTTTTTTAAGTGTCAAGTTTCTTCAACCTCTTTGGGGGGAGCATGTATGTAGGCATATGATTATATAGGCCTAGGCCTATATGTAGGCCTATCTACCCCATGATACAGAATGCCCCTATACCCATATGACATTTTTGTATATATAATTATTATAGGCCTATAATATTTATAGACCTATAAGAGAGCGACACTTTCATAATATCATAATATTCTCTATAGGCCTATACTATAGAAACATTTTCGCCTCCCCCCCACTACTATGCCTAGGCCTACATAAACATTTACAATACTGGGTAGGCTTATAGGCCTACTATAAGTATATATTATAATATTCTTTATAGGCCTATGCTATAGAAACATTAGTGCCCCCACTACTAGGCCTAGGCTTACATAAAAATTGTCAATACCGGGTAGGCCTATAGGCCTAATATAGGTATATATTATAATATTTTCTGGGGGGAGGCGAAAATATTTCTATAGTATAGGCCTATAGAGAATATTATGATATATACCTATAGTAGGCCTATAGGCCTATGCGGTATTGACAATTTTTATGTAGGCCTAGGCTCATAGTGGGGGGCACAAATGTTTCTATAGTATAGGCCTATAAAGAATATTATGATATATACAGATGATATATATAGAAGTATAGGCCTATCCGGTATTGATAATTTGAATGTAGGTCTAGGCCTACCAGGACCCCCCATATCGGGGTGAAGAGGGGTCCTCTCTGTGGTCGGAAAGTTTTGATTCAATGTATATACTGCATACCCCTCCCCAAACAATGGTTAACAAAGTGTCGCTCTCTTATAGGTCTATAATTTTTATAGGCCTATAATTATTATATATACAAAAATGTCATATGGGTATAGGGGCATTCTGTATTATGGGGGGGGGATAGGCCTAGATATAGGCCTAGGCCTATATAATTATATGCCTACATACATGCCCCCCCCACGAAGAGGTTGAAGAAACTTGACACTTAATAAAATTCTGAGATGCCCCTATACACAAACAACATCTTTGTATATATATATATATATATATATATATATATATATATATATATATATATATATATATATATATAGGCCTATAATCAAGAGAGGGCATGAAAAGAATGTGACCCCTCAATGGGGTAGGGGGGGATCATAAAGAAAGTGCCCCTCTCTTGATTATAGGCCTATATCATTGAATCAGAACTTTCCGACCTCAGGGAGGACCCCTAATTATAATGGCCTAGGCCTATATGTAGGCCTATCCCCCCATAATATAGAATGCCCCTATACCCAAATGATATTTTTGTATATATAATTATTATAGGCCTATAAAAATTATAGACCTATAAGAGAGCGACACTTTGTTAACCTTTGGGGAGGGGTATGCCATATATACATTGAATCAAAACTTTCCGACCTCAGGGAGGACCCCTCTGCACCCCAATATGGGGGGTCCTGGTAGGCCTAGACCTACATTCAAATTATCAATACCGGGTAGGCCTATAGGCCTACTATAGGTATATATCATAACATTCTCTATAGGCCTCTACTATAGAAACATTTTCACCCCTCCCCAACTAATAGGCCTAGGCCTACATAAAAATTGTCAATACTTGGTAGGCCTTTAGGCCTACTATAGGTATATATCATAATATTCTCTATAAGCCTATAGGCCTACTATAGAAACATTTTCGCCCCTCCCCCACTACTAGGCCTAGGCCTACACAAAAATTGTCAATACCGGGTAGGCCTATAGCTATAGGCCTACTATAGGTACATATCATAATATTCTCTATAGGCCTCTACTATAGAAACATTAACGCCCCTTCCCCACTACTAGGCCTAGGCCTACATAAAAATTGTCAATGCTTGGTAGGCCTATAGGTCTATTGGGGAGGGGTATGCCATATATACATTGGGTCAAAACTTTCCGACCTCAGGGAGGACCCCTCTGCACCCCAATATGAGGGGTCCTGGTAGGTCTAGACCTACATTAAAATTGTCAATACCGGGTAGGCCTATTGGCCTACTATATGTATATATCATAATATTCTCTATAGGCCTGTACTATATAGAAACATTTTCGCCCTCCCCCAATACTAGGCCTAGGCCTACATAAAACTCGTCAAAACTTGGTA